>JAESUZ010004426.1:0-1200000 GCA_017311185.1 Proteles cristata cristata | reverse complement strand
ACCAACTTGGTGGCTGAAGGGGACAGAATTTATTCTCCCGGTTCTGGCTGGAGGCCTCAAGTCTGGAGCCATGGTGTGGGCAAGGCCGTGCTGCCTCTGGGAGCCCGGTGGGTGGGGATGGGGGGGCAGGGTCTTTCCTTGCCTCTTCCCACTTCCTGGTGACTCCAGGCATTCGTTGGTTGGAGAGGGTCTAACCCCAGTCTCTGCCTCCCCCACCCCCCCAACCCCCCGTGTGTCTCTTTATGAAAACGCTTGCTCATGGGTTTAGGGCCCTCCAGTGACCTGGGATGATTTCACCTCCAGAGCTTTAACTACATCTGCAAAGACCCTTTTTCCAAACGTTCTGGGACATGGTCCCATCTACTTGGGGGCCACTATGTGACCCACTCCACCTCCCATACGGATAGGCTGCTTCTGCCATCTGGTCATCTTGACTCCAGTCTGGCTTTCCCTCCTGTGCTGTGCTGCCCTAGTGATTGCTTTGTACCCAATCATGTTAGCCCTTTACTTAACCTTACCAGCTCCCCACTCCCTTCAGATAAAAAGCCATACCCCTTATGGAGTACCAGGCTGTTGTGGTAACCTGGACCCTGGCCCATGACCTCTCTTCCCTTGAACTCTGCTGTCAGAGTACTGAACTGCCTGTACTCCTTGCCTTTGACTATAGTATTGCTCCACCTGCCCCATTTAGCCTTGTTCACATTTCAGGCCATTCAAGCATTGGGGCGCCTTCATGGCTCAGTCAGCTAAGTGTCCGACCCTTGTCGGACCTGTTTCAGCTCAGGTCATGATCTCACGGCTTGTGGGTACAAGCCCCACATTAGGCTCTGTGCCGACACTGTGAAGCCTGCTTGGGATTCTCTCTCTCCCTCTCTCTCTTCCCCCACCCCTCTTCCCACTCAGGCTCTCTTTGTCTCTCAAAATGAATAAATAAACTTGACAGACAAAAAGAGACCATTCAAGCATTGTATTCTCCGTACAGCTTTCCCTCATGCCTCTTCCCATGTGCTTTGAGCCCTAGTGCGTCCTGTTGCTGATGTGTCTTATCACACTTGTTTTTATGCCTTTCTTTGCATTTAAGTGGAGGGATCTGAAGACAGGGAAGCTGATACTCCTCGCTGTAACTCTAGTACTTGGCCATTCATTCAACATTCATAATGCCATGCCACTTAACCTAATTAGAAACTTGTCTCATTGGGACACTGGCTTTTCCACTGATACCTCAATTATTTCAATAGAATTTTTTACTGAGCATTGTCTAGACGGGTTGAGTCCATAGGCAATCTGTATAGGCTGGCATACAATTCACTTACCCTGCAGGCGTCTATGCTCGGGCAAGATACATGTTTCTGTGGGAAGGTGACCCTTCTGGGTTTTGTGGGTTTATCCTCCCCTTTATGGTAGATAGGACTCTGGGGCCGTAGGTAGTAGGAACCAACTTGAGTTAGCTGAAACTAGAGAGGATTTCATGAACAAGGGTCAGTGTACATCTGGGTCACTAGAAGCCCTAAGGATCCTCTCTCTGTCTCTTGTTGCTGCTTGTCCCTGTTCATCTGCTTCGTCCCTCGCTTCTCTGCTGCTTCGTCATGTAACACGTTGTGACATCCCCACAGTGGGTGCACTTCTGTTTTGCAGCTCTGGCCATCCACAGACACTGGCAGGGTGTGTCTCGGCCCCACTGTTGTGCTTCCTGGGATGAGCACGCCATTGGCCAGTGCCGGCCAGTGTCCGCCTCCAGCCATTCAGCCACCGTGTGGCGGGGAGGGTGCTGCCCGGCCGTTTCCCTCACGCGTGGTGCTGGGGCTCATCTGAGGGAGTTCAGGGATGGATTCCTGAGGAGGGAGTGTAGTTGTGAGCGGACCCCGGAAAAGCATCTGTCCCGCTCTTGCAAGATTAGTATACACTTAGAGGATGAGACAGAGAGCAGGGGAGACATGAGGGGCATAGGAAACCCTTCCCGACCTTGTGCCATTTTCCTCAAGGCTTCAGTGGTGAACATGTCCCTCTAAATTGTTGAGAGGCCTAGCTTTAATTGATTTACACATATTTCTCTTACTGCAAAATCTTCATCTTGATGTAAGCGATCTGGAAATATGTTAAATCAAAGTGGGTTTATAATCGTGGTTTTCTCATGGGTACATTCATTATAGTAGCCATCACAGATACGGGTAAGAAAACAATGTATGTTTTGATCTTGCCTCAGAAAAAGGAGGCTTGAAATAAATCATCTCTATTCTGGAGACACTTTTATGTAGTGGATGTTCCTTTGTGATGGAAATTGGAGCAGATTAAAAACACAGCAGGAATAACTTTGAGTGATAATTTAAGTCCATCGTCAAACTGTAGCTACCAAATTGTAAAACAAAATGCCCTTTTGTTCCAACTTTTAGTGTTTGTGAGCCTGGTGTCCCTTTGCCTTGGCGTGAGGGGCTCAGCAGAGGCAACCGTAGGACTTTCAGGAGAGGAACAAGTCGCCAGATGTGCTGTCCCCAACTCTGGTGTTCTGAAGGAGCTGTCCCATTTATGTAAAATTTTAAAGATTCCCTATCCTTTCTATTCTCTTCTTTAAAGGAACTTCTCCAAAGAAGGAGACGGAGAATAGTCATGTCAGTGGCAACATGAGACCTTGGTCAGAACCTACAGGGACCCATTAATCGAGTTAGAACTACAATCGAAAATGGAAACACTAACTCCAATCCTGCATTTCTTTTCTTTCTTTCTTTTTTTTTTAAAGTTTGTTTATTTTGAGAAAGAGAGAGACAGTGTGAGTCAGGGAGGCAGGAGCAAGAATCCCAAGCAAGCTCTGTGCTGTGAGCATGGAGCCCTACGCGGGGCTCTGTCCCACAAACCACGAGATTTTGACCTGAACAGAAACCAAGAGTCGGAAGCTTAACCAACTGAGCCACCTAGGTGCCCCCTCCCACCCCACCCCCCCTCCCCCGCCCCAGTGTATCTTTTAATTGCTGGTATTCACTTCAGGTGTTAATGTGGGAAGAGCTCTACATTAAGGACATTGTTTTCCAGATGACTTTTTAAGTTATTTGACAGTTTGGACTAAAACTCCTCTTTTTTTATTTCTGGGCCTCTTTATGGGCCACACTCTTGTGAAATCCCATTTTATGTTTAATTTTCACAAGTATTTTTGCTCACCTGACACTATAGGGTTCAAATAGCAATGGGAATGAATGTAGAGAATTCAGAACTTTTAAGACTGCAAGTACCTAAATTTGGTCTTCTTACAAATAAAGATCCTAAAGACATTAACATGATTTGGGAGTGAGAGATGAGGTTTAATTAGTATGCTATTTTCTAACTAGTTCATTTAAAAATATTTCTTGAGTGTTTCTCTGGGGTCCATTAGAACCACACTTGCTAAATTGAGCCAGCACTAATACAGCCTCTGCAGAATTCTCATTTGCTTATTTATACTGTCTCCTTCCAAAAAGATTTGAAGAGTCTGACTTTATAGAATAGGAAACCTATAATTACTTTGTACATCGCCCTTAAATTAAGTTTCTGGAAGTGATTTGAATTTCATTACAGCTGAAGTCTATTTTATAGCCCGTTCTTCTGTGGGGCATTTAGTGGGCAGTTTTTTTTTTATGACCATCCCTGTCGCTTCCTTTATTCTATCCTTTATTCTTAAAACTTGAAAAAGTCTACAAGTAAATGAGCTCTTTCATCTTTGTTTATAGGTACAATGGTGCTTTACCAAATGGAGACCGAGGCCGGAGGAAAAGCAGATTTGCTCTCTATAAGCGGCCGAAGGCTAATGGAGTCAAACCCAGCACGGTCCACGTGATATCCACACCACAGGCGTCCAAGGTAGGTGGCCCCTACAGAGGGGGAAGGCCTTGGCGGACGGTGACTTGGGGTACTCCTGGTCTTTGCTGCTCTTTTCTTTCGGTCTGTTTTCCCTGTGGGACAGTTTCTCAATCATTTGGGCCAAATAATTCTTGGCGTTTAAGGGCTGCTCTGTGTATTGTATATGTGGCCGCATCCCTGGCTTTGCCCCGCCGGATGCCAGTAGCACATCCTCCCCACTCCCACCCTATTAGGACAGCCAAACAGGTCTCCAAACATCGCTCGTGTCCCCTGAGTGGTTGGGTGGGCAGACCGTCCCATCCCGCTACCTTCTGACGGCCCACTGCTCGGCATGTAGTGGAACCAACATACGTCACTTTAGAACAGTTGTATTGAAAGATAAATGATGTTCCTTATCTTAGTTTTTGTGTTAAGACTTGGTGGAAACCTCACTAAGATTTGTCATTTTCCTTCTATTTATTGAGCAGTAGCTGTACACAGTCTACATGTACATGGAATTTGGGTCATTATTAGGAAGATTGGAAGTAAACAGAGCTAAGTGCCATAGGAAGTTTACTATATCTCCTCTCATAGCTTTGAAGTCTATGAAATGTTAATTTCTAATGACTATTTTATTTTCTGAGGTATAAATGGGGAGACACCTGAGTTTCCATTCTGGTTGATATAGTCTACCTATTGAGATAGGACAATTTTTTTCTCTTAATTAAATTATTTAAGGTGTAATGTAATTTCTTTTACTAGAAAAATTAGATTTACCTAAAATTTCCATATGGCGCATTGGCTATACATGTTTATCATAATGGGTTTGGACCATCTGGAAGAAATAAGACTTGATTGCCATTTTTACTGAAAACCCGTAGTTCAGAGAAAATTGAATAGCTTCATGGAAGCACGTGTGGTATTGGTAGTCAGTCTTAGAAACAGATGACCCTTTCTTAATGTTTTTATTTAAAAACCTCCTGTTGCTGTTTCTGAAGCAGTGGCATGGAAAAACTTGCTAGAATGTACCAGTTACGATTATCTTGTATTAATGAGGGAATGGCTAGACCAGAAAATAGGAAACAAGAAGGAAAACAGGAAAGATAACTATGTGGCAGCCAAACTTTTGGCCAGAGAAGGGGAAGTAAAGTAGGTTTTACGAAGGGAAGGACACTTGATAAGGAAAACAAAAGAAGTCAGATTTACAAAGATGCTGAGAAAAGGAGGAAGTGAAATAATAGAATCTTGGAGGGCTAAGGAAGTAGAAGTATTTTATAGTCCAAAAATATTTGGAGGATACTAAGATGAAAGATTTTTCCTAACTCATTTGTTGAAATTCAAGTGAGTTAATGTACAGAGTAGTAGTATTGGTGTCAGGAGTAGATTCAGTGATTCATCATTTACCTCCAGCACCTAGTGCTCATCACAGGCGCCCTCCTTAATGCCCATCACCCGTTTAGCCCATCTCCCCACTAACTTCCTCTCCAGCAAACTTCAGTTTGTTCTCTGTGTTTGAGAGAAAAATAAGATAAAAACAGGCAGAGAGGCAAACCCTAAGAGACTGATAAAAACAAAAGTTTTTAAGCCAAAAAAGTTCTGATATTATGGGCCTGGTCCTTCCATTTATTTGTCTGTGTGTTGACATTCGTCTTTCCTACTTCTAACTCGGTAACTTTATTTTCCTCAATCTTCAATTTTATATTGATACCGTGGCTTTGGATATTTAAAAAAATGTTAAGAAATCTTTGATTGCTCAGGCTTCATGTTATGATAGAATATGAAATATAGCTGGAATATGAAATAGATCTTCCACTATCAGAAGATCACTGACTTTTCCCTAACTCATTACCTACCTCTGTGTGCTCCAGTTTTAACTTTTCATAAAGGTTTTTACTTTTTATAACTGAATTTTACCTAAAGTTATTTAAATTCGAAAATCAATCTGTGTTTATGGTCTTCATATTACTAGTAGTAGAGGAGGAATTCTTCCATCTTGTAGCCTGGGAAAATCCTATATCTCAGGGCCTCTGTTTCCTCATCTATAAAACAAATGAGTTGTCTACGGGCAGGAGCCATGCTGAATCAGGCAGGATACTTTGGTTATAAGCAACAAATGATTGTGGCTTAAAAAAGAAAAACAAAAATGGAGACATAATTAAAGATTAGGGTAGCCTTTCCCTTATGCACATTACTCATCCTTATATCCGTTCAATGAGGGCCTCACGCACAGCATTCCATCCCACCTGAGCCTAGCACCTTGCTCACAAATTCCTCTGTTCCCTCTCAAACTCTCACTCCTGGTCAGCTGGCCCTTTAGACTGTCCTTACTCTTGTCGTGGCTGTTGGCGCACTTAGCTTTTCCAGTTATGTGTTGACCTCACCCTGGATTTCCTTTCTCCAGTGCCTGTCAGCACCCCTCCTGGTGAGGCCTGGCCTCTGGGCCCTTCCCAGTCCCTGCTGGATTGTTGTTGCTTCTTTCTTGCTCACCCCACCTTCTGTCAGAATGCCCGGGTCTGTGGTATACTTGATGAAAGCTGTTTGACCTGAATCAGCAGTGGTCTGTCTGCCCTGAAATTTCGGATTATGCAATACTGGTAACGAAAGGGTCGTCTTTGATTGGAGTTGAAAACAGGAGATCTCAAAGGATAGCTGTGGTTACCGTGGTGAGTCAAGAGGCCAAGTGCTCATATTCCGTGCTGTTTCTTCCTTCTGCCCTGCAGCCTGGGGGCTCATCAGGATGTACCCCTTTGTTGATGGTAGTGGCTGCTGGAAAATGGGGTCCTTAGTCTTCCACACATGCCACTGTCCAAGCAAAGTCAGATGAGGACGGTAAATATGTGCTACTGTTGTGTGATCTCTATTTGTGTGCATATTTGCTCTGGAAATAGTAATACTCTAAGATACTTGGCGTGGTATACAATATGTTCAAAGAAAATCTAAAGTCTTGTTTTTGGCATTTAGCAATTTATTCACTGTTCATTTCCTAAAAAAATATTTATCTAGCACTTTCGTATGACCAGGCATCATACTAGGTATTGGACATGCCACAGTGTACGAACCTTGTCTGTGCAAAGTACGTGGTCTAGTGAGGAGGCAAACGGTAAGTGCTCGTATGAATGCGTGCCAAATTGCATGTTGTGAGATGTGCAGTCCAGGAAACGACAATGAAGCTTTCCATGGGAAGGATGATGAGGGCAAGGCGTGAGAGCTTGGACTGGGTAGACAGGGAAGGGCCTCTGAGGACATGGCACGTGAACTTGGAGGTGAGGGGTTAGGAGGAGTTAGCCAGGAGAGCAGAGATATCAAGAATACAGATTTGGGCTTTTTTGTTAAAGGAAACATTGAGGGGTGCCTGGGTGGCTCAGCAGGTGACGTATCCAATTCTTGATTTTGGCTCAGGTTCTCATGATCTCAGATCTCATGGTTCGTGAGTTCTAGCCTAGTGTCGGCCTCTGCACTGACCATGTGGAGCCTGCTTGGGATTTTCTGTCTCCCTCCCTCCCTCCCTCCCTCTCTCTCTCAAAATAAATAAATAAATAAACTTAAAAAAAAAAAAAAAAAGGAAACATTGAAGGGTGTGATATAATAGGACTGAAAATTTAAGTCCATTTTTGTTCATTTCCTTTTAAGGTTGTGGGACAGCCCTTTTGCCCTTAATCAGTAAATAGGGTGGTGATGCTGGTGGTGCTGGTGGTGCTGGTGGTGGTGGTGATGGTGACTATTTTGGTAGCAACGTGGTTTAAATTTAGCAACTTTACATAGGAAAACTGCTCATCATGGTTTTCCCTGCTAGGCTGTGCTTTGTTGAAATCTCCTGTTTTGGGCATTTTTACTTCTTAAAAGTAACCGAGGATCATTTTGTTCTAGTTGGCATACTTCAGAATGGAAAATATCAATGGTCTCCAAGTGACAGTGTTAGAGAAAGAACTATCTCATGTGATCATTGCAACCAGGACTGCGCTTGGGCCGTTTGAGCTGCGATGGCCTCCTGGGTGATACTGATGCCCTTCCTTACCCGTGAATAATACAGTAGTAATATGAGGAATGCTAATATAAATTGCAGCGTAAGCTCGTCCGTTCAAGCTAATTTCGTAGGCTGTCGTGGGCTCTGCGCCTGAAATACTGTCTGTCCAGCCTGGGTCTCGGTGCCGTGGGTGGTGTATCTCTAATGTGCAGTCATTGTGAAGCTGCAGACTTCTGTGCTACAGGGAGTCATCTGTTTATCATTATTCTCAGACTATTTAATGCAGCTTTTAAAGAGTGGGTTGTTGTTTTTTTACCTTTGTTTTCTTTCATTGTTAATGGACTATAATTCTTGACTTTAGTGGTGTCTGGTGTTTTGATGTTTGTAAGTTCAAGAATTTCATTTTATTATAAAGTGGCAACAAGGTTTGGAAAAGTTTTATCGTTTTAGAGCCCATCAGCATGAACATTCTGAATCAGTCCTAAAAAAAATGAGTAATACACTGTAGCCCAGAATATCTTTGGGTATGATACAGGAGTATACACCTAAAATAATTTGTATTTATAGAATGGAATGCAGCTTAATTATCTTAACAAAATATAAATCCAAACAACCTAAACCCATTCCTCAGTGAACTAGAAATGGAACAACAAGCTAAGCCCAAGGTTAGTAGAAGGGAAGAAATAACAAAGGTCAAAGCAGAAACAAACAGAGAAAAAAGACAAAAGATCAAAAAACCTAATAACTGATGTTTTAAAAAGATAAAGATAGATCTTTAGATTCCCCAAGGAATGAGGACTCAAAATTAGAAAGACATTACAATTGCTACCACAGAAATGAAAAGGATAATAAGAGATTATCATGAACAAATGTATGCCAACAAATTGATCGACATAGAAGAAATGGAAAAATTTCTAGAAACACAGCCTGAGACTGAATCGTAAAGAAACAAAAGCTGGACAGTCCAGTTAGTATTAAGGAGATTGTTGAGGGGTTTGATTGCTAATTGAAAGTACAGGACCAGATGACTTCATTGCTGAATTCTACCAAACATTTAAAGAAGACTTAATAACAGCTCTTCTCAAATTCTTCCAAAAAATTGAGGAGGAATACTTTCAAACTCCTTTTTACAAGGCTGTCATTACCCTGATACCAAAACCAGACAAAGACACAAGAGAAGAAAATTACACAGCAGTATCCCTGATGAACCTAGGTGTAAAAATTCTCAAAATGTCCATGAATTCAACAGTACAGTAAAAAGACCATGCACCATGATCAAGTGGGATTTATCCCTGGGATGCAAGAATGAATGATTCAACTTCTGCAAATCAGCAAATATACTGCATTAACAGTAGAAGATTAAAGTTGCACAATGATCTCAAAGATTAACAAAAAAAAAAATTAAAAATCAACATCCATTTATGATTAAAAATATGCAGCAAACTGGGTACAGAGAAATGTCCCTCAATATAATAAAGGCCATATGTGGCAAGCCCACAGCTAACCTCATCGTCAGCTGTGAAAAACTGAAAGCTTTTCCTGTAAGATCAGTAATAAAACAAGGCTGTCCACTCTGCATACTTTTATTCAATATAGTACTAGAAGTCCTAGGCAGAGCAGTTAGGCAAGAAAACGAAATCGTCTCCCAAATTGGGAAGGAAGAAGTAAAATGGTCTCTTTGCAAATAACATTATATATGGAAAACCCTGAAGACTACACAAAAAACTGTTAGAACAAAGATGAATTCAGTGAGGTTGAGAGATACAAAATCAATATACAAAAATCAGTAACAAACACAGATATCAAAACAATCTCATTTACAATTTTATCAGGAAGACTAAAATAGGAATAGGTTTAACGAAGGAGGTGAAAGATCTGTCCACTGAAAACTATAAAATGTTGATGAAAGAAATTGAAGACACAAGTGGAAAGAATAACTCTTCTAACCCATGAGCATAAGCTAACATCAATGACCATACTACCCAAAGCAATCGACAGATTCAGTGTAGTACCTGTTAGAATTCCAACAGTATTTTTCAGAGAAGTAGAATAAACAACCTGAAAATTTGTATAGAACCACACAAGACCCCAAATAGGCAATCTGAGGAGGAAGAGCAAAGCTGGAGACCTTAGGCTTCCTGGTTTCAAACTATATCACAAACCTTACAGTGATCAAAACAGGGTGGTATTGCCATAAAAACATACGTGTAGGTCAATGGAACAGAATAGAGAGTCCAGAAATAAACCTACACATATACGGTCTATTTGTGACAAAGGAGCCAAGAGTAATTAAAAGGGGGAAAGCTGGTCTTTTCAATAAAATGTGTTGGGAAAACTAGACAGCCACATGCAAAAGAATGAAACCAGTCCCCTATCATATATCATACACAAAAATCAACTCAAAGTGGATTAAAGGCTTGAGTGTAAGACTTAAAACCATAAATCCTAGAACAAAATATAGGGAATAAGCTCCTTGACTTAGGTCTTGGCGATGATTTCTTGACACTAAAAGCAAAGGCAACAAAGGCAAAAATAAATGAGTGGCACTCCACTGTGCTAAAAAGCTTCTGCACAGCAAAGGAAGTGGCCAACAGAATGGAGAGAGAGTCGGAGTAGGAGTAGGAGAAAATATTTACAATTCCTATATCTGATCAGAAGTTAATATCCTAAGGAACTCCTGCAACTCGGTAACAAAACCGTCTGATTTAGAAAGATGGACACAAATTTGAATAGACCTTTTTTCAGAGGAGTCCTCCAAATGGCCAACAGCCACATGAAATGGTGCTCAAGGACACTAATGATAAAGGAAATGCAAATCAAAACCACAATGAAATACCACCTTATGCTTGTTAAAATGGATATCCTAAAGACCAGAGGTAAGTGTTGGTGAAGATGTGGAGAAAAGGGAACCCTCACTCACTAGGAATATAAATTGCTCTCTTGGTGAAAATGTGAATTGTTGCAGCCACCCTGGAAACCACTGAGAGATAGAGGTTTCTCAAATTAAAAATGGAATTACTATATGATCTGGCAATTCCACTTCTTATATATTCAAAGGAAATGAAAACGTCTCCAAGAGGCACTGCACCCTCATGTTCATTGCAGCACTATTCACAATAGCCCAAATATGGGATCAACCTAAGTGTCTGTCAGCAGTTGGAGTGGTTTATAAGGATAAGGTACACAGTTGGCCCTTGAACAACATTGGTGTTAGGAGTACTAACCACCCCACCACACGGTTGAAAGTCCTCATAGTACTTTTCACTCCTAAATACTAATAGCCTACTGTTGACTGAAAGTCTTACTGGTAACATAAACAGTCAATTAACACCTAGGTTGTACATTATATGTATTATATACTGTATTCTTAAAAGTAAACTGGAGAAAACGTTAAGAAAGTCCTAAGGAAGAAAAACTACATTTACAGTACTTTATCATATGAAAAAAAAATCCGTGTAAGTGAAACCTCACAGTTCAAACCCGTGTTGAAGGGCCAACTGTACATGTATATACAATGTAATGTCATTCAGCCATGAGAAAGGGCATCCTATGTTTATGACAACATAGATTGAGGGCATTATGCTAAGTAAATAAGTTAGAGAGAAAGCTAAATACTGTTGATCATATATATCTCAAATCTAAACACCTGAACTCTTAGAAACAGACTGGAATGATGGGACCAGAGGCCAGGGTATTGAGGGGTATGGGAAGATGCCTGTCAAAGTATATGAACACCTACAGGCCTCCAGTTATAATTTGAATAAGATTTGAAGGTCTTATGTACAGCATGGTGATTATAGTTAATAAAACTGTTTTATATACTTAAAAGCTGCTAAGAGTAGATCTTAACTGTTCTCACCACAAAGAAGAAATGGTAATTATGTGACATGATGGAGGCATCAGCTAAGGATATGGTGGTATCATTTTGCAATATATAAATGTATCAGAGTAACATATTGGATGCCTTAAACTTAATGTCATGTCAAATATATCTCAAAGCTGGAAAGATATAAACATAAGTTTCCAAAAATTGGAAATAACTTCAGAAAACCTCAAAGAGTATTGTTAAAGCAAAGGAAAAAGTATTTGAGATACTAACAATATATTGCATAGTTTAAAATAATATTCTGATTTAGTGTTTATTGAGACTTCAAAAAATAGCTCTTACCTGAATGTACCTTGGCAGTTTAAAGTTATGGTCTTAATTCTTACAAAATCTATATTAGAAGAGAGAACAGCTTCTTGTAAAACTTGTAAATCAGGGCAATAAAATTTCACTTATTATTGACAAAGCTCAAACTATTTCACATACAAATGGTTTAAAAATTTACTTAAAATATGGTGTTCAAGACTTTAAAGATAGGTGATGGCTTTCATAAAAAAATTTTTAATGTTTATATTTATTTTAGAATGAGAGACAGAGCATGAGTGGGGAGGGGCAGAGAGAGAGGGAGACTCAGAATCCGAAGCAGGCTCCAGGCTCTGAGCTGTCAGCGCAGAGCCCAGTGCAGGGCTCCAACTCGTCATCCATGAGATCACGACCTGAGCCAAAGTCAGATGCTTAAGCAACTGAGCCACCCAGGTGCCCCAGGTGATGGCTTTTGATGTCATGGAGCAAGGAAGGAACGAAGTCTGAAATACGTTAACCTTTACTGTCACTCAAGAAACATGGTTTCAGTGAGATGGGCAGCTTGCGGCATTACAGAAGTCGGTTTGGAAATCAAAGACCTGAATATTCACTTTAATAGGAACTGTGAGATAGCATTTAGATGATTAAATACTTTAGAGATTTGGCTTTATCACATGCTATTCACCATTCTTATTTCTTTGGTTTTGGCAGAGAAAAGTTTCAATTATTAAAATAATAATTTACTTGGCAAATAGGTGACAGAATATATAAAAACAAATAAATAAGACTGTGATAGAGAATATTAGGGAAACAAATTTAAAATCAAAATATTTTAAAAGAAAAACTATTAAATTATTCAAGTCACATGAAAGTACACTTACTTGATAACAAACCCGAAGAATATAATTAACTTTTAAATATCTTTGGAGTTGAGCAACTGATGTTTTCAAAGCACATAGATTGAGGTGAACAAAATTTAGTAAAATGAAGCTTGATAATTGAATAGGACAGCTAATAAGTGGTTTTCATGGTTTAGGCAATAATAGAAGTAATGAACATAAAAATTGCCTTATTGGGGCTAGGAAAATATTGAACTTAACTGATACTAGTTCAATAGAAGGTAATAGATTTACCGTAAGCAATATTATGTTACAGGAAAATCTCTGTATCAAGACTCCATTTACTTGTTGGCTTTCAGTGAAATGGGGGAAGTTATTGGAAGAGTTTGGTTTGTTCTATTGAATCCTAGCTCAGACACGGCTTAGTTGTGACAGTTATATCAAATAAAGGATCACACCAGTAATTTCTAACAATTAACAGATGACTTAAAAATGCATTAGCATGATTTAATGAATGATTAGCACCCTAACTTGCATCTCTTGGGAACAGTTTTATGCCATATATAGTTCATATTATTCAGACCACGGAATGGTTTAAAATTTTTGGCTCACACACTTAAGTTATTATAAATCCGATTGTTAAATATTATCACTCATGAATGATTAATTTTTATAAACATACCTAGGTGATTTTCTCATTTTATGTTTTATACAGCATGAGTTTTAACGTCAAGGATTGATTACTATACTTCTATAAATTTTGGCTAATCAATACTTTCATGGTTTTCTAAGCTTTTTGATGGTTTTGCCAATGCAAATAGTATAAGTTTAGTTATTTGGGAGCTGTTCTTTTCTGTTTTTGAGTTTAGCTTTGATTTCTGTGCACAAAGTAAATAGTAGGCTTTCTTGTTTAAGTACATTTTCTTTTAAATCCCCTACATGTTGACCTCTCTACCGCTGTGTTTAAGCTAGACAGTTGACTTGTGCTGGTTGAAGATCTGAAATGGAATAATTATCACCATTTCTCCATTCAGATTTGTATAAGAAGCTTTAAGTTGGGTTTTAAGATATTTTATGGGATTTTTAAATTAAACTTTAAGGTATGATCCACAGTGAATAATCCCAGAAAGTTGAAGTTGATTCAGAATATCACATTTTTCTTGGTTTCTGCTATTAATGTAGTTTGACACTAACATTTTTGTTCTCTCGAGCCCTAACATACATTTTCATCATTTCAAGCACTAACAACCAATGGGGTTGTGTGTGTGTGTGTGTGTGTGTGTGTGTGTGTGTGTGTGTTCAGAATCCTCACAAGGTGTTTGCTGTGATCTTTTCTGTTCGTGGAGATTTAGTCTAAATCTCTGCTGTGTGGTGTGGACAGAACTACTGTTTTCTTGCAAAAGATACATTTATGTCTTTTATGCATTTATGATGTGGTTGGCAGATAACGCTCCCTCCCCGTCAAAGACGTCCATGCCTTAATGTCTGGAACCTGAGAATATGCTCTCTCACATGGCAGAGGGGACTTGGCAGATGGAATTGATGTCCGGGAACTTAAAATAGGGGGGTTACATTGGGCTCACCCCAGTAGTCCAAGATAATCACAACAGTCCTTCAAGGTGGAAGAGGAAGGTAGAAGACTCCCAGAAATGTGCAGGAAGAAGGGGCCAGGGAATTTGAAGCACAGGCAGACTCTACTGGGTATTCCTTGCTTTGAAGGTGGGGGCAGGGCCCATGAACTAAGGAATGCGGCAGCCTCTGGAAGCTGAGAACAGCTCTGGCAGGAGCAGCAGGGAAATGGAGTCCTCTGACCTATAGTCGCGCGGAACTCTATTCTGCTAACAGCCTGAATGTCCCTGGAAACCATCTTCCCTACATCCTCACAGAGAAACACAGCGCTAGTGGCCCCTTGATTTTTGGCCTCCTGAGGCTTGGGCAGAGAAAGCAGGCAGGCCTCTGGACTAGCATGTCCGAGAAAACAAATCTGCCTTTGTAGCTTGTGGTAATTTGTTACAGCAGTGTGAGAGAACTTATATATGCCATTGTGGGAAGTTAAAAAAATTTTTAAGTTAAAAAAATTGTTTATTTTTGCGAAAGAGAGAGCATGAGCAGGGAGGGGCAGAGAGGTGGAGACAGAATCCAAAGCAGGCTCTAGGCTCTTAAGCTGTCATCGATGGCAGAGCCTGACATGGGGCTCGAACTCAAGAACCGAACCCTGAATCATGACCTGAGCCGAAGTCGGACGCTTAACCGACTTAACCAACTGAGCCACCCAGGTGCCCCCATTGTGGGAAATTAAATACAAAGTACCTTGTTTTACTGAGCAGTCCATGACTTTGTACTGGGGGGAAAGAAAGGTAAGGGAAGCCATCAGGGAATTGGGGCAGGAAAAGAGGTTTTGTTTCTTTCCTTTCTTCAGTTCTCTTGGATCCAGAGTGTTGGAGCAGCTTGTTGGAAAGCTTGACTTCACCTAGGATCTTAATTACCAGTGTAATTACCTGCTTTACTGATCTATAATAATTTACTATTGACTTGATCATGTATTAGTTGGAAAAATCATTTGTGTTGTCCTTAAAGCACATCTTTATTAGAGTTGCTTTTAACACATCATTGTGGGAGAATACTTGCATTCATCCTTCTAATTATGCCTTTAGTTAGGCTTACTGGAATTATGACTGATTCGGGCACTTCCGCCCATCTTGTCTTTCCATGGAGGAAGGGAATCTTTTGCTTTTTAAAAACATGGCAAGTGAAAGTTGGAAGAACCCTTTTGCCCTCTGACTCCATTTTACCCATGAGGGACTTGAAGTGCAGAGAAGCCCAGTAGGTGGTGTCAGGTCAGTAAGCCAGCTGTGGTGCCCAGGACCCAGAAAAAGGAGTGTGTTGCTGCAGGTAGCAGGCAGAGGGTGCTCTGAAGGACAGAAAGCAAGCTCCTGAGCCTTCCGGGAGTGGGGCTTAGAAAATCCCATTCATTTCTGAACTAGGAATGCTGTAATGATAAAATAAACAAATAATACATTTGTTAGTAAAAGTGGAAGTTGCTTTGCCAGCTCAAGGATTACTAATCCTGTTAGGATAATCTGTCCAGTCTGGAATCCCATTTTCTGCAGAGAGAGCCCTCTCTACAAAATGCACGATGATGAAGGCTTGCATTTAGTAGCTGGTGGTTTAAAGTGGTACTTAGAGCAACAAATAGTATAAGAGACATCAAAATAAATTCTGTGCGGCTGAAAGAAGTCCTATGTTTGGAGGGAGGGTCACAGAGGTATCACTGAGTGACTTCAATTTGCTGGTGGCTTCTTGTGTTACACCTTTGCCTTTGACAATAAAGTGTGCTGTTGACCTTCTCTCTTTTCTTCTTTATGTGAAAAGTACGTCAGCCTCTTTGAAGTGCTGTGTTACTGACTAATTCACAGAGAAACCTACTTCCAAGTTCCTTATTGATCATACCCATGTCACAGGTGAGGCATGAAAAAGTGGCTTCAGGAAACTTTGGTTTTGTCTTAACTAAAGTTGAGTTAATGAGAGCTTTGTGGAACCTGGGAGCCGGAGCCCTCAGATGGATAAGCTTGTTCATGCTTTGCTCTTTCCCCTTCTACTGCTTTCACATGAGCCTTCAGGACCAGCTCTGTCTTCTCTGTGTTCCAGCCTGACATTCAAGGTAGATTCCCCAGGTGGCCATGTGTTCCTTGCCCTCCACACCTTTGACAATCTCATTTCTTAGAATGTGCTCCAGCCTTGAACACTAACGTAGACTCCTGCCGTCCTCTGAAACATGGCCCAGATGTCCTTTCCCCTCGGAACTCTGACACTCCTCACTCCTAGCTTCAGTGAAAAACGCTTTTGTGAATCCTGAAGTTCAAAAATGGCACACGTGTGTGTGTGTGTGTGTGTGTGTGTGTGTGTGTGTGTGTATGTGTACATGCACTCTACGTTGTATCAGAGTTGTCCACATACTGTCTTGTCATGCTGGGAAACAAGTCCCTTAAAGGCAGGGGTGGTGTTTCTTGTCTGTATTCCCAGCACCCAGCACAGGCTGTTGAATGAGTAGCTAAGTGCGGTGGCCTGCCTTGGGCACAGGGTAGGTGGGACAGCGGGTCGCCGTAGAGGGTCAGTAACTAACGTGTTAGTATTCTACAAACCGACAGGCACGTGCACGGGTCAGTTTACATGTCCGGCACATTTGGTAAATTAAAAATTGTTTCTGTTTCTATATTTTCTTTATTACAAATAAGATGATAATTTCCTCTGTTCAGAAACTTATGTTCATTTCTGATCTTTTCCCTTCCAATCTCAGGAATCATGTACTTGAGAGTTTTAGGAAGAAATAGTTAAGTTTTATAAATTACAAAAATGCAAATAGAATGAGAAGTGCGGGCTTTGGGGTTTTAGTCTTCCTGAATTCTTAGTTTCGCCCATTTACTACCTATAGACTCACTCAGGCAAAAAAGTTTTCTGTGGTTCACTCTCCAATTTTTTAGAAGAGCAGATTTGTGTCAGTCGGTAGAGGCCAGGCTATCCTGTAAAAACAACTACAGATTCTCCGTGGGTTTCTGGCAGCACAGTGCACTTATTATTAATTCGTCCTGTCCATTGTGGATTAGCACAGGGCAGTGTTCACCATGGGAAATCAGGGATCCGGACAGAGGCTGCATCTTGACTTCCATTTCAAAGATTGTAGAGGGAGGTAAGAAAATAATAGCTCTTAAAACTTCTGCCTGGAAGTGACCTACTTGGATCTCCCTGGCTAAAGCAAGTCTCATAGCAGACTGAGTTCAAACATTGGGATGCATAATCCTTTTGCAGGGAGAGAAATCAAATATTTGCAAATGGTAGTGCATTCTGCCTCCAGGTAGTGTCTCATGAAGGGAAATACTTGGAATGTATCATGTATAGAGTACATGGTAGTGATTGATTGATGTGTGCTCATATTAGGGATTGGTTTCTCTGGAAATTATTATCATTTTAAGAAGATGTAAATGGGCTTAGGATATGATGAAGCCTAGCATCTCAATTATTGGCAGTTGGATTATTATTAAAAAAACGCCTTTTATTGAAAATGTACTGACAGATTAAAAAGTAAAACTTCAGCTTCATGATTTGAATGTAGATTTTCTCTGTAAACTTTACAGCTTAAATTTATCATTTTCATTAGGTCATAGCAACAAAGGTTTAATGAATAGTTTTGGAATTATTTTGAAATTATCAACCCCACTAACTTCGAAAATCAGTGTATTTCCTTACTGGAAAATGTACTTAACAGTTAGAACACTTTAATAAGCCATTCTTATGTGGAAGTATGTCTGACCTGGATCTGTTTTCATTCCTCCTGCAATCTTCAGGCTGCCAGCATTGATTTAATTCCTTGCTTTTCAAACAAAAGAGTAGTTCTGTATTTTTTCAACATAGTCTTAAACCTTTGTTTCCCATGGATAGTTTAGATTTTGAAAGCCCTTTTAGGTCTTTCCATATTACCTGGTTGACATGAACATGAATACTGGAGGTTTTTTCCTCCCACTTAAAAAATTATCTTACTCTGCAATCTAGGATCCTAAATTCAAGCATACTATTTTTAAATTTCTAAATACCATTGATATGTATGTTTAATGAGCAAGGTAGAACTAATGTTAAATTGGTTCCTGTAAAATGCAGAAGAATGGAAATTGTGGTAAACAGATCTTACTTAGCTTTTTGTTTTTAAGAAGACTTTATTTAAAAAAATATATTTTTTAATGTTTATATTTGAGAGAGAGAGATAGAGAGAGAGGCAAGAGTTTGAGCAGGGGAGGGGTAGAGAGAGTTGGAGACACAGAATCCAAAGCAGGCTCCAGGCTCTGAGCTGTAAGTTGGTGTTGTAAAAAGATTTTTTGCATGTTGCTGTAGGATTTTCCCAGCACCATTTATTGAAGAGACGGTCTTTTCCTCACTGTATATTCTTGCCTCCTTTGTCGTAGATCAGTTGAGTATATAAGCCTGGGTTTATTTCTGACCTGTCTGTTCTGTTGATCTGTGTGTCTGGTTTTGTGCTAGTGACAGTACGGTTCCGTTACTACAACTTTGTAGTGTATCTGAAAACCTGAGATTGTTTCATCTCCAGCTTTGTTCTTCTTAAGATTGCTTTCATTATTTGGGGTCTTCTGTGGTTCCGTAAAAACCTTAGTATGCTAGTTCTGTGAAAATTGTGGGTATTCTGACAGGGATTGCATTGAATCTGTAGGTTGTTTCAGGTATTGTGGACATTTTAACAATATTTCACAATCAGTGAGCATAGAATTACCTTCAATTTCTCTCATCAGTGTTTGATTTTTTTTTTTTTTTAAGTTTATTTATTTTGAGAGAGACAGAGACAGTGCAGTTGGAGTAGGGGGAGGGAGGGAATCCCAAGCAGACTCTGTGCTGCCGGTGTAGAACCCAATGCAGGGCTTGAACCCCTGAAACCATGAGATTATGACCTGAACCAAAACCAAGAATCACTTAACCAACTGAGCCACTCTAGCGCCCCTCTCTCATCAGTGTTTTATAGTTTTCAAAGTACAAATCTTTTGCCTCTTTGGTTAAGTTTACCCCTGGATGTTCTTTTGGTGCAGTAATAAATTGTTAATTTCTCTCTTAGCTATTTTGTTATTAGTGTGTAGAAACACAACTGATTTCTGTATTCTTGTCCTTCATCATTCTTTACACCTGGTCAAATGAAACCGTGGTAAAAGGGAAAAAGATTAAGAAGTATGTGAATACTATTTAGATAGGGGTTTCTTGATCTCGGCACCATTGGGCATTTGGTCAGATTCTTTGTCGTGAGGCGGTGCTGTACGTTGTGTTGAGCAGCATCCTTGGCCTCTAGCCACATGGTGCCAAAAGTTCCCTCTCCTCCCCATTGTGACAACCAGAACTGTCTGCAGACGTTAGCAAGTGTCCTTTTGGAGGGAGGGATGACCCTGGTGAGGATCACTGATCTAGACTCCTAAGTCTAGTCAGTATGTCACCTGTTCCGCAGTGCAGACTCTGGTGTTAGAGTCCCGGGGTTGATATCAGACCTCGTTGGCCAAGTGATGACTCTGTCCCTCCGTTTTCTCATCTCTCAAGAGATGGAAAAGAACATTCAAATTCTAGGTTGGCATGAGTTAATACACGTAAAGTTTTTAGCTTTTATTTTTGAGAGGAGAGAGAGACAGTGCCAGCCGGGGAGGGACAGAGAGAGGAAATCACAGGATTTGAAGCAGGCTCCAGGCTCTGCGATGTCAGCACAGAGCCCCACATGGGGCTTGAACTCACAAACCATGAGATCATGACCTGAGCTGAAGTCAGCGCTTAACCAGTTGAGCCACCCAGATGCCCCAGTTTTTAGCTTTTAGAATGGTGCCTGGCCTGCTAGAAATACTCAGTAAATGTTAACCATGGTTATTGTTACTACTTACAAGAATACTGGGTATCATATTACGCCCTTCTCTCCTTTCCTTCCTCCAACTGCTTATTTTTTTACTGTGTCACAGAATGGAGACCTAAGGGGGAAATGATAATGGAGAAAGGGTTTCAGCAAATTAATCTCCTTTTTAAAAGCCGTATTGCTGCATGCCGTGGCTGGTGGGCAGCGTGGTGCTGAGTTGATATCACCCTCCTGACCTCCCTTTCCTTCGTATTGTGTGCTGCTTAGCAGAAACCATGGCTTGCAGTCGGGCTTTGTGGCGGCAGACAGGAATGCCTTGCACACGGACGGTCTCTGCCTGTATGGAGAAGGGCTGGTCTCAGTTCTGGTCTCAGTCCCACACCTCTCTCTTCCTCAGCTTGGAGGCACATCGACACCTTCTGTCCCCAGACCGGGATGGAGCCTGGCGGAAAGGCTTCTAGCTAGGAGTATGGGCTGGAAGGAAGGCAGACTTTACTGTTGCCCCAGTCAGTTGAAGCTCCCTCTATCTTGAATTTCACCCTTTATCTAACCTGAGAAGGACGAATTCATTTTTGCCAAAGCCTTGATTGTGGCAGTGGTTGGTAATTTCATAGAATTAAAAAAAAAAAAAAAGGAGTTGTGGGGAGGGGCTTGGTTGGGCACAAAGGAGCAGCAGAGATTTCTGTGCAGGAAAAAAAGGTTCTCTACAATCTGAGAATGGAAAAAGAAGTTGTGAACAAATATGTATGTAGTCATACTTACCAGAGGCACTTGAAACAATTTAGATACACAAAACCCCTCCTCTGATGATACATACAATTGAATTATACTGCTGATATATTTAAAAAAATCCATTAGTTAATCCCAAATATATTAATGATAGATACTCTTTTAGTATCTTATTGAGTCAGTCTTTTTTTTTTTTATTTTTTTTAATGTTTTGTTTCTGAGAGAGAGAGAGTGTGCAGGGGAGGGTCAGAGAGAGAGGGAGACACAGAATCTGAAACAGGCTCCAGGCTCTGAGCTAGCTGTCAGCACAGAGCCCGACGTGGGACTCAAACCCACGAACTGTGAGATCATCACCTGAGCCAAAGTCAGATGCTTAACCAACTGAGCCACCCAGGCGCCCCTGAGACTGAGTCTTAAAACACACTTTTGGTAAAGAGTGGGAATATTCAAAATATTTAAAATTTAAATTCTAAGTTGTTAAGTTTAAGAAAATACTTAGGGTCACCTGGGTGGCTCAGGCAGTTGAGTGTCCAACTCTTGATTTCACCTCAGGTCATGATCTCAAGGTTCATGGGATCTACCACACATCCACTGGGCTCTGCACTGACAGTACGGAGCCTGCTTGGGATTCTCTCTCTCCCTCTCCCTCTGCACCTCCCTGTTTGCACACACGCACTCATTCTCTCTCAAAATAAACAAACATTAAAACAATACTTTAGTATATCACTTTACAAGGGAAGTCAGCTTCCTTTTTTGTCAAAGGAGAATATAATTTACCCCGTGTTATAATACCATTTTTCTATAATATTAGGAAAACTCAAGAGCTACCTGGTCATTGTTCCTGGTAGGAAAACTGAGACTAGCATTATAGGACCTTTCTAGGATTACTTGAGTAGCTTGAGCCTAAGATTCTTTTTTTTTTTTTCTTTTTACAGATAGTTTATTGTTAAATTAGTTTACACATAACACTCAGTGCTCATCCCCACAAGTGCCCTCCTCCATGCCCATCCCCTCTACCCCCACATCCATCAGTCCTCAGTTTTTGTCAGCATTCAAGAGTCTCTCATGGTTTGCCTCTCTCCCTTTTCCCCACCATTTCCCCCTTCTTCTCCCCCTTGTTCCTCAGTTAAGTTCCTCCTAATCCTCCTATACGTGCAAACATATGATATTTGTCCTTCTCTGCCTGACTTATTTCGCTCAGCATAACACCCTCAAGGTCCATCCATGTTGCTACACATGGCCAGGTTTCATTGTTTCTCATTGCCATGTAGTATTCCATGGTATAGATAAACCACATCTTCTTGATCCATTCATCTGTTGATGGACACTTAGGCTCTTGCCATGTTTTAGCTATTGTGGAGAGTGCTGCTATGAACATTGGGGTCCATGTGCTCCTATGCCTCAGCATTTCTGTATCCCTTGGGTAAATTCCTAGCAGTGCTATTGCTGGGTCATAGGGGAGTTCTATTGTTAGTTTCCTGAGGAACCTCCACACTGTTTTCCAGAGGGGCTGTACCAGTTTACATTCCCACCAACAGTGTAGGAGGGTGCCCGTTTCTCCACATCCTCGCCAGCATCTAGAGTTCTCTGATTTGCTCATTTTAGCCACTCTGGCGTGAGGTACTATCTCAGTGTGGTTTTGATTTGTATTTCCCTGTGAGCATCGTTTCATGTGTCTGTTGGCCATCTGGATGTCCTCTTTGGAGAAGTGTCTGTTCATATCTTCTGCCCATTTCTTCACTGGGTTATTTGTTTTTCGGGTGTGGAGTTTGGGGAGTTCCTTATAGATTCTGGATATTAGCCCTTTATCTGATATGTCATTTGCAACTATCTTTTCCCGTTCTGTTGGTTGCCTATTAGTTTTGTGGGTTGTTTCCTTGTCTGTGCAGAAGCTTTTAATCTTAATGAGGTCCCAATCATTTATTTTTGCTCTTGATTCCCTTGTTTTTGGGCATGTGTCCAGTAAGAAGTTGCTGCGGTGGAGGTCAAGGAGGTTGTTTCCTGCTTTCTCCTCTAGGGTGTTGATAGTTTCCTGTCTCACGTTCAGGTCCTTTATCCATTTTGAGTTTATTTTTGTGCATGGTGTGAGAAAATGATCTAGTTTCATTCTTCTGCATGTTGCTGTCCAGTTCTCCCAACACCATCTGTTAAAAAGGCTGTCTTTTTTCCATTGGATATTCTTTCCTGCTTTGTCAAAGATAGTTGGCTGTATACTTTTGGGTCCACTTCTGAGTTCTCAATTGTGTTCCATTGGTCTATGGGTCTGTTTTTGTGCCAATACCATACTGTCTTGATGATGACAGCTTTGTAGTAGAGACTAAAGTCTGGGATGGTGATCCCTCCCATTTTGGTTTTATTTTTCAGGATTACTTTAGCTATTCGGGGTCTTTTGTGGTTCCGTACAAATTTTAGGATAGTTTGTTCTAGTTTTGAGAAGTATCCTGCTGCAATTTTTATTGGAATTGCATTGAATGTGTAGATTGCTTTTGGTAGTAATGACATCTTAACTATATTTATTCTTCCTATCCATGAGCATGGAATGTTTTTCCATTTCTTTGTGTCTTCTTCAATTTCCTTCATAAGTTTTCTATAGTTTTCATCATACAGATCTCTTGTATCCTTGGTTAGGTTTATTCCTAGGTATTTTATGATTTTTTGTGCTATTGTGAATGGGATCAGTCTCTTGATTTCTCTTTCTGTTGCTTCATTGTTGGTGTATAGAAATGCAACCGATTTCTGTACGTTGATTTTGTACCCTGCAACTTGGCTGAATTCTTGGATCAGTTCTAGTAGGCTTCTGGTGGAGTCTGTCGGGTTTCCTATGTAGAGTATCATGTCATCTGTGAAGAGTGAAAGTTTGACTTCCTCTTTGCCAATTCTGATGCCTTTAATTTCCTTATGTTGTCTGATGGCTGATGCTGGGACTTCCAGCACTATGTTAAACAACAGTGGTGAGAGTGGACATCCTGTCGTGTTCCTGATCTCAGGGGGAAAGCTCTTGGTTTTTCCCCGTTGAGGATGATGTTAGCTCAAGGCTTCTCATAGATGGCTTTGATGATGTTTAAGTAGATTCCTTCTATCCCGACTTTCTCGAGAGTCTTTATTAAGAAGGGATGCTGTATTTTGTCAAATGCTTTTTCTGCATCTATTGACAGCATCATATGGTTTTTATCTTTTCTTTTATTGATGTGATGGATCACATTGATTGATTTGCGAATGTTGAACCAGCCCTGTAACCCAGGAATGAATCCCACTTGATCTTGGTGGATAATTCTTTTTATGTGCTGCTGGATTCGATTTGCAAGGATCTTGTGGAGGATTTTTGCATCTGTATTCATCAAGGATAGTGGCCTGTAGTTCTCTTTTTTTGCTGGATCTCTGTCTGGCTTGGGAATCAGAGTGATGCTGGCTTCATAAAATGAGTCTGGGAGTTTTCCTTCGATTTCTGTTTTTTGGAAGAGCTTGAGAAGAATTGAGATTAATTCTGTTTTAAATGTCTGGTAGAATTCCCCAGGGAAGCCATCAGGTCCAGGGCTCTTCTTTTTTGGGAGATTTTTGATAACTGATTCGATCTCTTCACTCATTATGGGTCAGTTCCGGTTTTCTATTTCTTCCCATGTGAATTTTGGTAGTGAGTGTGTGTTTAGGAATTTGTCCATTTCTTCTAAGTTGTCCAATTTGTTGGCATATAATTTTTCATAGTATTCCCTGATAATTGCTTGTATTTCTGAGGGGTTGGTTGTAATAAGTCCATTTTCATTCATAATTTTGTCTATTTGGGTGCTCTCTCTTTTCTTTTTGATAAGTCTGACTAGAGCCTTGTCAATTTTGTTTATTTTTTCAGAAAAACAACTCTTGGTTTCATGGATCTGTTCAATTGTTTCTTTGGTCTCTCTGTTGTTTATTTCTGCTCTAATTTTTACTATTTCTCTTCTTCTACTGGGTTTAGGGCATTCTTGTTGTTCTGCCTCTAGTTCCTTTAGGTGAACTGTTAGAGTTTGGACTTGCGCTTTTTCTAATCTCTTGAAATAGGCCTGGAGAGCAATGTACTTTCCTCTTAGAACTGCCTTTGCCGCATCCCATAGATTTTGAATTGTTGTGTTTTCATTTTCATTTGTTTCCATATATTTTTTAATTTCATCTCTAATTGCCTGATTGGGCCATTCATTCTTTAGTAGGGTGTTCTTTAACCTTCATGTTTTTGGAGGTTTTCCAGACTTCTTCCTGTAATTGATTTCAAGTTTCAAAGCATTATGATCTGACACTGTACATGGTATGATCTCAATTCTTTTATATTTACTGAGGGCTGCTTTATGTCCCAGTATGTGATCTATCTTGGAGAATGTGCCATGCGCACTTGAGAAGAAAGTATATTCCCTGGCCTCAGGATGTAAAGTTCTAAATATATCCGTCAGATCCATCTGGCCCAATGTGTCTTTCAAGTCCATTATTTCTTTAGTGATTTTCTGTGTGGTTGACCTATCCATTGCTGTAAGCGGAGTATTAAAGTCCCCTGCTATTAGCACATTCTTATCTATAAGCTTGTTTCTGTTTGTGATTGTTTTTGATATTTAGGTGCTCCCATATTCGGTGTGTAGACATTTATGATTGTTATTTCTTCATAATGGATAGACCCTGTAATTATTATATAGTGCCCTTCTTCATCTCTTGTTAATTGTCTTTTATT
This sequence comes from Proteles cristata cristata, assembly GCA_017311185.1. NCBI lineage: Eukaryota > Metazoa > Chordata > Mammalia > Carnivora > Hyaenidae > Proteles > Proteles cristata. Next base: position 1,174,464 of record JAESUZ010004426.1, on the reverse strand, counting down.
TAAAGTCCAGTTTGTCTGATACAAGTATCGCTACTCTGGCTTTCTTTTGATTTCCTGTAGCATGATATATATTTCTCCATCCCCTTACTTTTAATCTGTGGTGTCTTCCAGTCTAAAATGAGTTTCTTGTAGACAGCATATAGATGGATTTTGTTTTTTAATCCATTCTGCTACCTTAAGTCTTTTGATTGGAGCATTCAGCCCATTTACATTCAGTGTTATTATTGAAATATGTGGGTATAGAGTCTTTGTATCTTTTGTAGGTTCATGTTTGTGGTGGTGCCTCTGATGTCTTTGTTCCTTGCCACCTTTCCTTCAGAGCGTCCCCCTCAGGATTTCTTGTAGGGCTGGCTTCGTGGTGACAAATTCTTTCAATTTCTGTTTATTTGAAAGGTTTTTATCTCTCCTTCTGTTTTGAATGACAGGCTTGCTGGATAGAGGATTCTTGGCTGCATATTTTTACTGTTCATCACATTGAAGATTTCCTGCCATTCCTTTCTGGCCTGCCAAGTTTCAGAAGATAGGTCTGTCACCACTCTGATAGGTTTCCCTTTGTATGTTAGGGCCCTTTTCTCCCTAGCTGCTTTCAGATTCTCTCTTTGTCCTTGTATTTTGCCATTTTTACTACGATATGTCGTGCACAAGATCGATTCAAGTTACGTCTGAGGGGAGTCCTCTGAGCCTCTTGTATATCCACATTTCCTTCCTTCCCCAGGTCAGGGAAGTTCTCTGCTATAATTTGTTCCAGGACTCCTTCAGCACCTTTCCCTCTCTCTTCCTCTTCTGGGATTCCTATGATACGGATATTGTTGCGTTTGACTGTGTCGCTGAGCTCTCGAATTCTTCTTTCCTGTTCCTGGATCAGTTTGTCTCTTTTTTTTGTCAGCTTCTTGTTTTTCTGTAATGGTGTCTTCTAAATCATTTATTCTCCTTTATGCCTCTTCAGTCTGTGCATTGGAGGCCTCTAATTTATTATGTATCTCATTTATCTCATTTTTTAATTCTTCATGCCTGTTTTTATTTTCCATTCTGTCTGTAGCCATAGTTTCTTTGATGTCCCCTATGTTTTTTTCAAGCCCAGCTATTAATTTTACCATTATTATTCTAAAATCTTGTTCACTTATGCTGCTGATATCTGTTTTGAGCAGTTCTTTGGCTGTCATTTCTTCTTGGAGTTTCTTTGGAGGAGAGCTCTTTCGTTTCATCATTTTATTTAGCTTTCCAGCTCTTGTTGGTTTTAAAGACCTGTTATGCTCTCTGTATCTATGAGTGCTGCTCTATCCAAGAAGACTCTTTGACTTTCCAGGGCCTATCCATTCAGACATTGTTTTTTGAATGGTATCCCTTGGTCTCTCTTGTTGGGACCTTGGTTATTTTATTTTCCTATTCGTAGTGATATTTGGGACTCCCCACCTTGTGTACTCCAGCTTGTTTTGAGGTAGCCCTGGAAAAGAAAACAGGCAGACAAACACACAGGGAGCAGGAGCACACAAACGCACAGGCTAATTCAACTAACATGCAAAGCGAGTGGGAAAATGAGAAATTTAAGATAAAAGACTGAGGAGGGAGGGCGAATAATAGGGAGTATAAAATACAAAAAAGGGTCAAAAAGGAGAAAAGAAATGGGAAAAGGAAAACTGATGGACAAAGAATGATTTATAACATATAACCGGATTTCACAGCTACAGTTAAATAGCCATGTGTATGCAGTGCTGGTTGAAAAGCATAGAGAAAAAGAGAGAAGGCAGGGTGCGGTGAGGGAAAATTGGAAATAGAATGAACAGGCTGAAGGGATAAGAAGCTTTTTTCAAAGAGGTAAAGGGTAGAATATGGTTGGATAGGTGAGAGAAGGATGCTGGTATTATCCAGAGAAACTATATAGTCTAATTACTCCTGAGAGAAAGAGATGAAGATGTTGGTAGGTGTAGACTTTACATAATGGACTTGTTGTGATTATTTAAGCAAGCCGGCGACTAGAGTTAATCAGGTCAGTGTTCTGGAGAAAAAAGAAAAGAGAAAGAAGAAGAAAAAAAAAAAAAGGGAGGAGGGCACCTCTCAGGCAGGGATGGGCGTGGCATGATCCAATGCCTCAGGTGGGGGTTCTGCCTTGGTGGTTGTGGGGACGAGAGTGAGGGTGCTCCAGTCCCTTCTTGAACCAAGTGCTGCACCTCGCTTTTTGGGCATGTAAACTCCCCATACCAGGGGCGCAGCCGAAGCTGGTTGCGCTCTTCAACCCAGGCCAGTCCCAGTCTCCAAATCCCAGTCCGCGCGCCCCGCTGAAATTGCCTTAGACACAGCTTCCCAGGCAACCCCCTCGGGCAATTCCAGGCCCCTTGCGGAGCTCTGGGGGTGGAGTCAGAACCGCTGCTTCCTTCTCTGGGTCGGGCTGGTGCGCATGCACGGGGGCTTGCCTGCGGGGTACGTGTAGCCCGAGCCCGCTGGAGTGAGGAAAACCGGGTCCCTCTATGGCTCGTCACCCGAAACACGAACTCACAGGCAAACTTTCCAGTTTTTAGTTCTTTGCTTTCCCTCTCGAGTCCCAGCCAGCCAGGAGCGCGATCATCTGGTGTCCATGCGGCTCTTTCAGGGGCCCCAGCCGCCCAGGAGCTACAATGGCGGCAGGTGCGCCTCCACTCTGAATCCAGCCACCAGGAGCGGCACAAAGAAGCAGTTTGTGTGCTCAGCCCCCCCTGGGACCAGTTGGTGCGAAGGGACCTGGCGTGCTGGAATTTGGCAAATACGGTCTTTCTCTGCCCCGAGCGGAGGTTTTTCCCCCCGAGCGGAGGTTTTTTCTGTTTCGGACTCTCTCTTTTTTCCCCTCTCACTCCTTGTAGAGGGTAGAGGGGAATCGTCTCCCACCCTGGAGGCTCCGATCCTGGCCTGATTTTATCTTCCCCGGTTCGCACTCACGTTAGAAGGCTTTCTCAGTGGATTCTGCGTCCTTTTTCTCCCAATCTCTCAGGTTTTGTAAGGTTTCCAATGGCTTCAGATCTTTTCCGTGTGATGTAAGGGTGCGAGTGCAAGTACGGAGCTCCTTACTTCTCTGCCATCTTGCCCCCTCCCTGAGCTTAAGGTTCTTAATTGTCACATTTTTATTGTTGGATTCTTACTTTGGTCTGAGAAATTAAGTCTTTTCCTACCTTGTTCTTTTTCATTCAAGTAGCCATTGTTTCTAAACTTTGTGGGCTCTTAGGTGGTAAAAAGCACTTATAAAAGCCACAGCTGAGTATAAGGTACTTTCATGGCATGAAATGTGGGCTGTTGCCCGTGAGCTCACCCCTGCGGTGGTAGTGTTTTCTGCTGCTCGCCGCCTGTCCCTGTCCTGAATGTCTGCTACTCAGCTTGCTTCCCTGCGTCCCACTTGCTTCTAAACTTCCTGTCTCTGGTTCTAGTCCTGTCACCCACTACCTTGTAAGAGAGACCGTTGGTATCCTGCTTACCTGTTCTTTCCCCTGCTACCTGGGCTTCTCCCCCTGGCCACTGAGCCCCCCCAGATCCTGAACAGTGTAGGTGTTTATTGATCCCATGCTCCCCTCCCCCTGTCTCAGTGGCCAGTCCCTGATGCTGACATTTGCAGTGGTTCTTGGATCGGTAGATGAAGCCTTCACAGTGTTTCTTTCACTCCAGTCCATAGACTCTTATCTCTTAGATGCCACCCAAGTGCTGAATGAAATTCCTTTAAGGTAATGAGAAGTGTGCTCTTCTTCCTACTGCCGGGCTGCCCAGTACTTCACTTCCCCTAGGTGAAACCTCCCTCTTGCCTACAGTAAGACACCATTTTCAGAGAGTGGCTTGCGGAGTCTTTCACAGACAGGCCCCATACCTTTCCTGCTTCATTTTCTCCATCGGCACCCTTTTTCTCCTCACTGCAAGTGAGTCAATTGGGAACTGTAAGGGCTAGTATGTTTAAGATCTTGCCCTTTGTCGGGGCGCCTGGGTGGCTTAGTCGGTTAAGCATCCGACTTTCGCTTAGGTCATGATCTCGCGGTTCATGGGTTCGAGCCCTGCGTTGGGCTCTGTGCTGACTGCCAGCTCAGAGCCTGGAGCCTGTTTCCGAGTCTGTGTCTCCCTCTCTCTCTGACCCCCCCCTGCTCACGCTGTCTCTCTCTCTCCTAGAAATAAATAAAAATATTAAAAAAAAAAAAAAGATCTTGCCCTTTGTGTGTGTGAAAATAAGGACAGAGGATTGGTGCTGTGATTAGAATTCAGGGGCCAGCTGTATCAAATTCAGACCTCCCTGGGCTGGATGTGCAGGGAACGCCCCTATGAATGCAGGGACGTTCACTTCCCGCTGATGGGGATCATGTTGGAAGCTTTAAACTGGATGATCCATTAATTTAATGTTTTTCCTTGATACAAGTTTCTACAGCTTTCAATAAAAAAAAAAATGTTAGGCACCCTCACAGATGAAAGGATGCATGCAAGCCAGACGTGGATAGTTGATGAAACGAACACCGTTCCTTGTAACCTGTGCTTGTAAAAATAACCTTGTAACCATCCTAGGAAATGGGGACCCCCTTACTAAAATAAGGTAGACACCCCTCCCCCCGCCGCTGTAAGTCTCTTGTGGTTCAGTCTTAACACACTGTCTTTGTGTTTGTTTCTTACCATTTCGCCATTGCCTTGCCCTCTAGCAGGCTTTGGAGAGACCAGCACTGGGCCTACCAGAAAAGAGCTGTGCGTGACCTTTCCACACGTAATGTTCTCCTGAGGTACCATTTCTGTGTTATGGCGGATGCTTTTTTTTTTTTTTTTAAACCATCCCTTCTCACCTCACTCACAGCTGATTTGAGGCTGAAGCAGTTTCCAGCAGCATCTGTTCACTAAGGAAGCTCGGAAGCTAGTTGGGCATTTTAATGACCATAAAACAGAATTACTTTGTGAAAGACCTTTCAGCAATTTAGCTGAAGGCTGGGAATCAGTGGAGACATTTTCACTTAGGAAAATTGGCACTAAAGAAACATGTGGAGATCCCTTTCTTTGAAATGCCACCTCTTTCTATGTTAAATAATAGAGGCCACCCACCAGAGGAAACTTCCCCACCTTGGCTAGTTTTAGTTTATATTAAACTATTTCTCAGATTTTAGAGTGGTTCCACAGAGTTCTTTTGGTTATTTAAATCTGAATCAGACCCAAAACCATCTACAGATTCAGTGCACTACCTATGAAAATTCCAATGGCATTTTCACAGCCCTAGAATAAACAATCCTAAAATTCATATGGAGCCACAAAAACCCCAATAACCAAGTCAGTCTTGAGGAGGAAGAACAAAGCTGGAGGCATCATGCTTCCTGGTTTCAAACCATATTCCAAAGCTATAATAATCAAAACAGGGTAGTATTGGCATAAAAACAGATACCTAGGCCAGTGGAACAAAATAGCCCAGGAATACACCTGAAAATATATTGCTACGTTGTGACAGAGGAGCCAAGAGTAATCCATAGGAAAAGATAGTCTCTTCAGTAAATGGTGTTAGAAAAATTGGATAGCCACACGTAAAAGATTAAAACTGGTCTGTCATCTTAAACCATACATAAACATCAAACTGGAGTGAAGAAGGAAGATCTGAAACCGTAAAACTCTTAGAAGAAAACAGGGGGTAAGCTTCTTGACATCGGTCTTGGTGATGATTTCTTGAATTGGACACCAGAAGGCAAGACCGTGAAAGCAAAATAAACAAGTGGGATTGTATCCAACTTAAAAGCTTCTGTACAGCAGACAGAATCACCAACAAAATGAAAAGGCAACCTACAGAGCCAGAAAAAATATTTGCAAATTATTTCTGATAAGGAGTTAATACCTAAAATACGTAAAGATCTGACATAACTCAATAGCAAAAATAAATAAAATAAAATAAAATTAAATAAATAAATAAATAAATAAATAAATAAATAAATAAGCAAGCAAGCTGATTTTAAAATGGGTAGAGAACTGCATAGACACTTTTCCAAAGAAGAATCCAAAAGGCCAATAGGTAAATGACAGAGTTCTCAACACTAGTCATTATCAGGAAAATGCAGATCAAAACCACAGAGAGATACCACTTTACACCTGTTAAAATGCCTGTCCTCAAAAAGATAAGTGCTTGCAAAGATGTGGAGAAAAGGGAACTCTTATCTACTGTTGGTGGAAATGTAAATTCGTGCTGCCACTATGGAAAATGATATGGAAAACTAAATATAGAGCTACTATATGACCTAGCAATTCCACTTCTGGATATATATGCAAAGGAAATGAAAACAGGATCTCAAAGAGAAACCTGGACTCCCAGGTTCATAGCAATACTATTCACCAGAGTCAAGATAATGGAAATAACCTAAGTATCTGTCAGTGAATCAGTCAATAAAGATGTAGTGTGTGTGTGTACACATCCACACACACAAATATTATTCAGCCACGAGAAAGAACATCCTGCCACTTATGACAATATGGATGGGCCTTGAGGATGTTTATGCTAAGTGAAATAAGTCTAAATGACAGCCAGTATAGGTTTAACTTACAAATACAATCTAAAAAAAGCTGAACTCAGAAACTGAGACTAGCGTGTTAGTTGCCAGCTGGCTGGTGAGAGAAATGGGGAGATGCTGGTTAAAGGTACAAGCGTCTGGTTCTGAGTTCTGGGGATTCAATGTACAGCACAGTGTACACTGTATTATTATAGTTAATAAAACTGTTTTATAGAAAAGCTATCATATCCTTGAACGTTGCTACGGGAGTAAATTTTACGTATTCTCACCCCAGAAAAGCAGTGGTAATTACATGGCATGTTGGAGGTGTTCGCAAAAGCCATGGTAGTAATCCTTTTGCAGTGTACACGTGTCAAGTCACTTTTTGTACACCTTACACTTCCTTTACACTGTGTTATGTCAGTCATACCTCTGTAAAGCTGGGGGAGAATAGGAATCACACGTCCAAAAGCTTAATGCGTGCAGCAGGCAGTTTTGAGCCCCATTCTCAGAGACAGGACTGATGCGGCTACACTTTGCACTTATAGTCATCAAGCAGGATGTGACTGGAGCCTCGAACGGGAGATCACCATTGCCACGAGCACATTCCCAGTTGACAGAATAGGTCTTTTGACTCCAGAATGTCAATTTAGGATTACCAGGGTAGGGGTGGGAGGAGGGTCCAGTAGAACTAGGCATTTATTATCTGTCTCCATAGATAAATAAAATAGGGTATCAAAATGCTTAAAATAATAGCTGTGGTTTTTTAAAACTCAATTTCCAATATTTGGTTATATAAATAGAAATGATGCCAAGTGAATTTGAAAGGTGGGGGAGAGGGGAAGGGGGGCGATGGGCATGGAGGAGGGCACTTGTTGGGATGAGCAGTGGGTGTTATATGGAAACCAACTTGACCATAAACTATGAAAGAGGGAAAATTTTTTAAAAAAAGATAAAAGCTAGAAAGAAGCAAGGTATTTCTTAGGAGTAATTTCCCTCCTTAAAATAGCTAGACCTCTTTCCTTCCAAAGCATTTTGGGCGGGAGGTACACAGTGTAGACCCTGAAACGAATGTGTTTGGCATTGATTTCTGAAGAAAGTTCTTTTCAGTCCATGTTTAGGAAGGAATTGGAACCATGAAAAAAAAATTTTTAGTCCTTGATATTGTACTTCTGGTGGTGGGACCCTGATTATGTTACTGTCCCTGGGTTGGTGAGCTTTGCTTTGGAAAATGTGTGATCCTCTGCTTCAAACATACTCTATGGCTTCCTTGGAGAGGTGGCTACAAGGAAACAGTCTTCTTACCCTTGTTTCCCCACATCCCTTCCTCTCACCACACCTGTCCGGCACATTGCATTGAGCATGTGTGTTCTTGCTCATTGGAAAAGGGACCAGTAGAACATTTTTAAAAGATCTGTGTCTTCAATCTTTAAAAAGTATTTTTCATTTAAATTTTTCAAGTATTTTAGAGCGCGAGCAGGGGAGAAGGGCAGAGGGAGGGAGAGAGAGAATCTTAAGCAGGCTTCATGCTCAGCACAGAGCCCAAGGTGGGGCTCAATCCCACGACCCAGGGATCACGATCAGAGCCGGAAGTAAAAATCAAATGCTCAACCAACCGAGCCACCCAGACACCCCTCATTTTTATTTCTAAGATGTCAGTTAATTTTTTGCCGATCCGATGTGTGAGGTCTGGAATTTCTGTTAATTTCCTGTCATTTTTAAAGATTTAATGTTTAGATTTCTTGTCTATTTGTAAATTGTATTATTTGACTTTTTTTATATTTGTGATATATATAACAAAGAGGTCTTATAAATTTTTTTTGTCTTTTAACTCTGTTCATTGTGTTTGATGTTTTTTTTTTAACCTTGATGTAATCATATGTAAAATTTTTCACTTAATGATTTAGGTTTCCTGTTTTGCTTAAGAGATACTCTATCCCAGGGTTTACATATCTTCTACTTTTTTCAAGTGCTTTTTTGACTTTGAGCAAGAGAGACAGAGAGAGAGCACAAGCAGGGATGGGACAGAGGGAGAGGGAGGGAGAGACTCTAAAGCAGGTTCCACACTCAGCATGGAGAGGGGGAGAAAGAGACAGAGAGACAGAGAGCGCACACAAGCAGGGATAGGACAGAGGGAGAGGGTGGGAGAGAATCTAAAGCAGGCTCAACACTCAGCATGGAACCAGGCATGGGGCTCAGTCTCATGACCTCAGCCAAAATCAGGAGTCCGATGCTTAACTGATGGAGCCACCTAGGAGGCCCTGACTTTATTATTTAAACTTAGATTTTTCTTCCATTTGAATATTATTTTTAAATCAGTATTAATTGAGCATCTCCTTTGTGCCAGGCACAGGGCTCTGTGCTGATGAGTAAAACTGGATCCCTTTGCTAGTGGAGCATGCCATGGCATAGGCAGGCAGTGAATAGGTTACCAAGCAAATACGTAATTTCTATCTGTGCTCAGTGCTGTCAAGGAAATGGTGATGGGGAATGCTGTGTGGTCTAGGGACACAGACTTAAGTTATGCTGAATTATGAAGGGTTACATAGACGTTAGCTCTGCGGAGAGGGGGCAAAAAATATAACCGGTGGGATAGCCTAAGACCCCAAGGCAGATTTGAGGATTGGTAAGTGGAGAGTTGGAGCCTGGGATGAGATGAGGGTGCAGAAGTAACAGATTTTTCATGTCTTAGTAAGGGGCCTTGGTTCTAATCTAGGTGCAGTCGGAAGCTGTTGGGGTTTTAGGGAGAGATGTATGAAGGAAGAGAGTGTTTCGGCTTTGATAGGGAGGGGAAGGAGGGAAGCAGAGAACCCAGATAGGAGACCACTGTAACAGGCTAGGTAAGAGACGAATGGCTTAGACTAGTGTGATGGTTAATTCTTTTGTCAGTTTGTTTGGGTCCTGGGGCCCAGATATGTGGTTAAACATTTAGAATAATGTTCTTTGAGGGTGTTTTTGGAGGAGATTAACATTTTAAACTGTGGACTCTGAGTAATAGATTGCCTTGTGTAAGGCTGGTGGGCCTCATCTAATCAATTGAAGGCCTGACTAGAACAGAACACAGGCCTCCTTGAACAAGGGGGAGTTCTGCAGTAGCCAAGTAGACAGCATTCACACTTGAACTCTAGCGCTAGCTTTTCCCTGGTCTCCAGCTTGCAGGCTCACCATGCAGACTTTGGACTTGCCAGCCTCTATAACAACAGACAATTCCTTAAAACACAAAAGCAAAAAGCCAAGACTTTATGTACACACACACGCACGCGCACACTGGTTCTTTCTCTGGACAACCTTGGTAATACACCAGAAGTGGTGACTGTGAAAATACAGAGAACTGAATGTATTTTTGAGGAGGAAACTGGGATTCACTGAGAGGAATAAATTGTAATTGAATGGATGGTAAGGTCATTCAGGGAACTGAAGGCCACAGAGAGGAGCCAAGATAGGGAGAAATTTAAGAATTTGGTTTGATACCTATTTTGAGTGGCAACTGAGATATGAGTGGAAGAGTTAAGTATACAAATTGGAGATCTGATTCTGGAACTGAGCAGTATAGACAGGGGTAGAAGATGCAGTACTGAGCACTAAGGAGCCCCACCTTTTGAAATACACTGACACGGTTGCCTGGGTGACTCAGTCAGTTGGGCATCCGACTTCGGCTCAGGTCATGATCTCACAGTTGATGAGTTTGAGCCCCACGTCAGGCTCTGTGCTGAGCCTGGAGCCTACTTTGGATTCTTTGTCTCCCTCTCTCCCTCTCTCTGCCCCTTTCCCACTAGCGCTCTCTCTTTCTCTCAAAATAAATAAAAACATTAAAAAAAAAAATTAAAAAAAAATTATATATATATATATAATATATATATATAAATACACTGAGAGGGAGTGACCTGAAACAGAGAGAGCCAAGAGCTTGGAAGAATGAGCTGATGGCGGCGGCTGCATGGTACGGGAAGACGAAGGCTAATGGCAGGTGACTGTTAGGTTTGACAGCTTGCCGATTGGCGGTTACTTGACTAATGCAGAGTTGATGGAGCAGTGGGACAAAGTCAGGAGTGGAGCGGGCTGAGTGAAGCGGAGCAGGCTAAGACAGGAGGAGCACACCTGTGCCAGTCTCTGGATGCCAAGCAACAGGGAACAGCAAACCCAGGGGAAGAGGAGTGGAGGATCTGGAGCTCGGAGGTGTTTCACTCTTTTCAGTGATGGATGGTAGGAGGGCATGTTCACCTGCTGATGGAGGTGATCAGGAGTGTGGAAGACTGAGTGTGAAGAGAAGGTGTATGACGGGAGGAACAGGTCCTCGGGCAGGTGTGTATGTTCGTTGTTGGGAGGATGAAGGCTCTTCCATGTAATGGATTTTGTTCTCCTAGAAAAGGGGGTTGGGAGGTAAGGAGCGTGTGCAAAGAAAGAGGTAGGAGGTAGAGTGGGGAAGAAAGTTAACGCCGAAGAGCTAGGATGGTGTCGAAACCCCTCCTTGAGGGTGGAGACTGATTCAAAGTGCCACTGGTCTGTAGTTTTCCAGTTTTCTTGTAAATGTTTTGCTGCAGCTGCAGAGAAAGAAGAAAATTGGGTGAGAATCTGACAGACAGGACCGAGGGAATGGTTTTTACAGGAGTGATAAAAGTGATGGATGAAATTTCAGTTTGACGAAAAGGATACTGATGGGTAACTGGTGACATCCAAGAACTGTGATGCAGGGATGTGAGAGGATCCTATATACGGTGTGAGGTGGGGGTCCACCTGCGTTATTTTTGGAGAAGAAGTTGTGCCCCAAGCCTTTAGTAAGTAGTCCATCCTTTGTTCACTGCCTTGACTTGCCACTGTTCCCATGTATTGAATTTCCATATAGTCCCAGGAGCCCTCTTTGCCTCTCTGTCCTGTTCTTCAGATCTCTTTGCCTCTTGCTGTGTAGACACACACTTTCACTAAGGGGTCGAGCAGGGTCAGGGTCCTTCAGGGACACGTGCACTAGTTTGTCCAGACCTACCACCTGCAATGGAGTTGCTTGAGAAGACAGAAGTTCATACTCTGTGTCACTAACTATTGCTAAATTTTTCTCCAAAATGTTTGTGGCATTTTATACTCCTACCAGTAAGAGGAATTTTTATCTAACCACTTCTTACAAGCACTTGATATTACCAGACTTATTTGGGGAGAGGACTTCACTGACCTTCTTACTCCATCATGCTGGGTGTACAAGTCAAAAGGTTTTAGATTTTAATGTAGTCAGACCAATCCGTTTCTTCCCTTCTTCCCCCTTTTCTTACAGCCTGTACTTTTGTGTCTCTTATTTACATAATCTTTTCCTATGCCAGTGTCATAGATATTGTTTCTGACATTATCTCTTTTTTTGTTTTTATGTGAATTCCAGCTAACTAACATACAGTATAATATTAGTTTCAGGTGTACAACTTAGTATTTAACACTTACATACAATGCCCAGTGCTCATCACTATAAGTGCCCTCCTTAATCCCCATCACCTATTTCACCCATTCCCTCACCCACCCCCACCATCAGTTCTCTATAGTTAAGAGTCTGTGTCTTAATGACAGACTCTTATGTCCTGTGATCATTTGTTCCTTAAATTTCACATATGAATGAAATTGTATGGTATTTGTCTTTCTCTGATTTATTTTGCTTCACATAATTCTCTGGAACTCCATCCACATTGTTGCAAATGGCAAGACTTCATTCTTTTTTATGACCGATTAATATTCCTAGATCTATATATGTCTATATAGATATATATAGACACACAATATCTCCTTTATTCATCAGCAGTGGACATTTGGGCTCTGTCCACAATTTGGCTATTGTAGATAATGCTGTTATAAACATCAGGGTGCATATATCCCTTCAGATCACTGTTTTTGTTTGTTTTTGGTAAATACCCAGTAGTGGAATTACTCAATGGTATAGTAATTCTAATTGTTTGCAGAACCTCCACCTCTTTTCCAGAGTGCCTGTACCGGTTTGCGTTCCCACCAACAATGCAGGAGGCTCCTCTTTCTCCACGTCCTTGCCAACACCTGTTGTTTCTTGTGTTGTTGATTGTCTCCATTCTGACAGGTGTGAGGTGATATCTCATTGTAGCTTTGATTTCTGATGTTGTCTTTTAATATGTTTTCAATAAAGTTTTGCTTCTCGTGGTTAGGATTTTAAACCAGAGTTTATTTTGTGCAGGTTGTGAGCTAAGTGAAGATCCAGAATTGTTTTTCTCTTGTCAATAACCAACTTTCACTCCAGTTTCCCTGGTTAACTTTTTTAGTCAAATACTAACTTCCTACATAAATATGTGGACCCAGATCTGTATAGCTCTCTATTCTCTCCCATCGGTCTGTTTATCCCTGGACCAACACCACGCTATTTTAATTACTACACCTTCATGATACCACATGGCCACCTTGTACTTTAGAAGTGTCTTCACTGTTCTTGGTTCTCTTCCCTTCCATGTGAATTCTGCGGATTCGGTTGCCAGGTCCTATCAAAAGGCATGTTAGGGTTTTGTCGGGAATTGGATGTCATTTGTAGATTAATTTGGGTGTGAAAGTTGTACAGGTGACTCTTCCCATAGCCATTCATATCTGTGACTATGTCTCCTTTTTTATTCCTATAATCGTATATTTATTTCTCCTCTTTTGCTTAAATGTATTTTATTTGACTCCTGTTTTCAAAAAGCCAGATTTTGCCTTACTTTTCTATCATAAGCTCTCTTCAATTTCATTAATTTGAGTTCGTCTCTCTTCTTACAGTAATTCTGTAAACAGCAGCAGGTCTCTCACTGTCCTGTGTGAGCCAGAGTGTCTGTCTCCCTGCGCGAGGCTTTTCTCATGAGGGCGATCACATGACGCTGTTGAGTCCTCTTTAGTGACCGTCCTGAGTATCTCACATACCCATGTTTGGAAGCTGCATGTCTCCGTTCCGCTCGGGCTCTAACAGAAGCCATTTACTTCTGTTCCATCTTTGTGTTTATATAAGAGCTGGAGTCGTCTGGGTCGTTTCTTCTCTGCCTGTGTTGCTGCTGGGGTGGAATCGAGTGAAGAACTGGGAATTGTGAGGAGGGAAGGGTCCAGTAATCACAGGTGGTAGATTCCTGCATGTGATTGGAAACCATTCCTTATTATCAGGAAAATAAAAGTAGAAGATTTAAAATGTGCTTATTAAATCTACACCATGCTCCTTGCTTCTTCCTGTTGCTTTCTCTGGCTGTGGCTAGCAGTGAGCCAAGGCTGAGAACTGGCAGGTGTGAGTGAAATCCCCATTATAAACGAGCTTAATGGCCAGTTCGACATATTTATTCTGCTTAAGCACAAACCCTACTGGCTGCAAAGAGAGATAAAAGTTGTTTTCGCAAATTAAAGTATGTGAACATACGTGATAAACCAATTTCTCAGCTCTTTCTCTAGTGTTTATGATTTGCACTCCCCTTATTGGGATCCAGGGATTTGATTCTGTGCTACAGGTTCTGTTCGTGGTCGTGCCGCACACACAGGTAGTGCCTGAGAACTCTTCTCTTGCTTGGTGTTGACCGTGTGTACCCACAGTGTACCTGCACTATCAAAGCCTGCGTTACATGTGTGGCAGCCCTTGGAGTATTCACGTGGTACACAGGCTGGTTTCAAGTTTGGGTCTCCTGACAGTCAACAGCTTAAGTGATTAACGAAGCATTTGTACAAAATCAGAAGGAATGGTTTAAAACCAGAACTCACGGCCTCTATGTGAATGTTTATATTCTTCATAATCTAGTTCACAATTCATTTTCAAAATGTTTGTTGTTTTTGTTTCTTGTGGGAAACAAAATGTACCTCCAGCTACTTTTCTTCGCTGCTCCCATACCATCCTGCCATGATAATTAGAGCTCAAATACAGAGTGCTGCCAGATACTAAGAGCTTTTCATAGATTTTCTAATTCCCCTTCCCAGTTTCACAAAGCAGGATTTTTATCCTCTCCGTTTTTCCGACGAGGTACCTGAGGCATAGGGTAATTAAGAAACCTCCCCAAGATCACACAAATGGTGAGAAGTAGACTCAAACCTGGTCTGTCTGACGGCCAAGCCTGCTTTCGTAATGACCACACACTGTATTTTTACCTTAGAGGTGTTAACCTTAAAAATTGTCAGTTATTTTACCAGCAAAAATGGTTTCAGTCTGGGAATAGAGAATTGTAATTTAGGACATGCACACTATGGCGAAACCATAAGCAAGTCTGGAGAACACAAAAGAAGCTTTTAGAGAGGAAAGGGGGTGGGGTGGGAGGGGTCTTACAAACAAAAGGTCCTTTGGAGCAAACTGAGAGTTCAGAGTGTCATGGCTTTGCATTGGCCGAGTTGTGACAGCCTCTCATTGGCAGGACTGTTGCTGGACCAGGAGAAAACCTTCCTCCTGTTTAGGGTAGTAGAGTAGTTACCAACTTGCGAGAGTTACAAGGTTCTTCTTGTTGGGTCTGCACTTGATAACCAGTGGTAGCGTGTGAGAGCTCCCCCTTCTGGCTTTCTGAGTCATTTAAAATGAGGTGGGTTTATGGGGCAGCTGGGTGGCTCAGTCGGTTAAGCGGCCGACTTTGGCTCTGGTCATGATCTCATGGCTCCTGAATTCGAGTGCTGACAGCTCAGAGCCTGGAGCCTGCTTCGGATTCTGTGTCTCCTTCTGCCCTCCCCCCACTCGTGCACATGCGCACACACTCTCTCTCCCCTCTCTCTTTCTCAAAAATAAATAGGTAGAATTTTAAAAAATAACAAATGAGGTGGGGTTTTTGTTTTTTTGATTTTTGGGTTTTTTTTCCACATAGGGTACCATCCAGAACTGGAAATGATGGCAAAAAAAAATCTTATTAAAAGATTAGGAAATAATAGAATCAACACTCAACCATAAATACAATCCTGTGTGTTGAAATCCTGTGTGTTGGATATTAGACTTTTGGGATATTGATAATTGCCTGGACTGTACTGTTCACTTACAAAGATGATTCTTGAAAAAGAGTGATTGAGTTCGTAACTCAGGTCTCCCCTTATGAAAGATCCTGTTAGATTAATTTTTAATGTAGTGGGCTTTAGCAGAAGACCTGTCAGCATTTTCTTTATCTTCTGTTTGCATTTCAAACATACTCATGGTTTGGCTCACAGATTTTGCCTGGACCAGGGGCTATTAGTGATCATTACTAAAAGAAACTGCCTGGGGCGCCTGGGTGGCTTAGTCGGTTAAGCGTCCGACTTTCGCTTGGGTCATGATCTCGCGGTTCGTGGGTTCGAGCCCCGCGTCGGGCTCTGTGCTGACTGCCAGCTCAGAGCCTGGAGCCTGTTTCAGTCTGTAACATCCTCTCTCTCTGATCCTCCCCTGCTCACGCTGTCTCTCTCTCTCTCCTAGAAATAAATAA
The DNA here is from genome assembly GCA_017311185.1 of Proteles cristata cristata. Taxonomy (NCBI): domain Eukaryota; kingdom Metazoa; phylum Chordata; class Mammalia; order Carnivora; family Hyaenidae; genus Proteles; species Proteles cristata. The sequence continues at coordinate 1,158,650 of JAESUZ010004426.1, read as the reverse complement.
AACATTAAAAAAAAATTAAAAAAAAAAAATAAATAAATAAATAAATAAAAGAAACTGCCTGGGTGTTTCACAAGTATGGTTGCATTTCAGAGCCCTCCTTTTTAACACCAAAAAGACCTATACAGTCCTGTTTATTACTAAAATACATCCAATCTAGACCTAAAACACCAAATAAAAGAACATTAAACTTTAGTCTTTAAGCATAAACCCAGGACCGTGCACTAGCTTGCAAATTTGGAGGTGTGGAACCTACTTCCTGTTTGGGACTCCAAATAAATGATGCACTCTCTGAGCCTCAGTGAGTATTCTGGTGTGTTTTTCATGAGAGTGTTCCTTAGGAGAAATGGAGAAAATATGGAGAAAGAGAAGCTAAAACCTGTGACAGATATTTTCATTTTTCTTTAAGTAGGTTTGCAAGGTGACTTCTACTTAATGTGAGGTAGTCTTTCATCCTGGAGTCTTGGATGGTAATGTATCCAGTGGTGCCAGTTATCCAGGAGTGGGCTAAGGATTCAAAGTACAGCAGTGCCAATCTGCTTTTTATGTTCTCGTTCCTGTCTACGGTGTGTTGTCCATGCATTCAAGCAATGTTGGGATTGAGGGCATGCCATATAAATGCCATTTAGAAAAATACTTCTTGTATAATCTGGTCGAATCGTATGATCAGACTCCACCTGAGGCCATCTAGTTCTCCTAGGCTTTCATCCATGTTGGTTGTGAAGTGATGCTTCTGAGCCACTACTAAACCTCTCTCCTAAACCTCCCTCCACTGTTTTAGTGGGTGGCTCACTCCATTACACTGTGGTTTCCTGAGATGCGATTAGGAGTGTTTGACAGGAATCTGGCTGCCTAATTACAGTAAAACCTTGGATTGTGCGTAACTTGTTCAGCCAGTGTTCTGTAAGACAGGCAAATGTTTCTAATAGATTTTAATTTGATAAACAAGTGAGGTCCTGCACTATGAGTAGTATGTATGCTGAGTGTCACGTGATGACAAGTGAGCCAGTGGTTCTTCTCTCTGTCTATCTCTCACTCGCTGTGGGATTGTGAGTGATCAACTCCTGTGCTTGGATGCTTAGTCTCAGGCCGAGGTGTTTGGCAGAAATCAGTGATTTTTCAGAACGTTGGAAGGTGCCCACAACTGGCACTAGTGTATTTTTTGTCACTTCAAAGCACCTATAGGGACGCCTGGTTGGCTCAGTCATTTAAGCATCCGACTTCGGCTCAGGTCATGATCTTGTGGTTCGTGGGTTTGAGCCCCACATCGGGCTCTGTGCTGACAGCCAGCTCAGAGTCTGCAGCCTGTTTCAGATTCTATGTCTCCCTTTCTCTCTGACTCTTCCCTGCTCACGCTGTCTCTCTCTCAGGAATAAATAAAACATTAAAAAAAAAAAAAAAGCACCTATGGACAGTCCCCTGCTTTTCCATACAAGAGTAAGTTTAGGAATGTTTTGCAGATATAGACCCTTTCCTCTGCTGCTTTATTGCCAGTTACATTATAGACACTGTATGACAAGAGTTTATTAATACTGTGCTGTAATCAACATCTATGCAAGCATATATAATGGCCCCCATGCAGAAAAAGATTTCACTGAGCCAAATAGATAGTAGTGATTCCATTAATGATAGTGAAAGTCGTCCTACACAATAACCCTCCTCTCTCTGGTCTCCCTCACACCAGCCATGAAGGTTTTCAAAGGTAAGTGCAGGTTAATTTATTTTTCTTTATATTTTATATTTTCTTTATTACTTTGCATTATATCACAGTATTGTAATCATTTTTATATGAATATTTTTGGGTTGTGGAATGAATCATCTGAGTTTCTGTTATTTTTTATGGGGAAATTCACTTTGATATACAAGTGCTTTGGATAACAAGCATGTTTCCAGAACCAATTGTGCTTGCAAACCAAGGTTGTACTGTATTTACAATAATCTCGTGCACCCCAGGTCAGTCAGTACAATTCTTTTTCTACAAAAGCTGAATTCTTACTGCTGAGTCATTTTAAACTTAAAACAGTCTTATTACCCTTTTAGTACCAATATTCACTGTGATGGCAAGCATATTTACTGTGTGTGAGGTATTATTCTAAGTATTAACTTCATTCTCACCACTCAGTGAGGTCATTTCTATTATCCCTATTTTATAGATGGAGAAACCGAGGCAGAGACACATGTAGTAACCTGCCACTGTCACACAGATAGTTGATACTGGGTCTGCAAAGCCCACACTTAAATTTTTTTTATTTGATACATTTGACATATTACATTTTGTAAATTTAAGATGTATAGAGTGTTGTTTTGATATGCATATATATCATAACATGATTCCCATTGAAGTAATATTTATCGCTCCAAAGTTCACAGTTTCAACCATTATTTTAGGAAGTTTTGCCTAAAATGTAGAAAGAATCCTGCAGCTATTTTTTTTTTCTTTTTGCTTAGTATTCTGTTTATCTAGAATGGCTTTATACCCCTTCTCCCCCTGCGAAGGGTAAACTGCCCTGGTACCATCTGACTCATCACTTACCTGTCTGTTCTTTGTTTCTTAGTGGAGGTATGGTCCTTCTGGCACCTCCACTCATTAGCTTTACCCCGAACTCCTTGCTGTCCAGGTCTGCTCGCAACCACATCCCGCTTGCTGAACATGAAGAGGTTTCCTAAGTGTCTTGACACTTGATTGTTCTCATGTGAGGCTGGATGGAATCTGGGTGTGGGGAAGCCATGGGGGTTCCTGTGGCGTGGGGCTTCACTGCGTTGAGTTAGGGGCACGGTCCTATCTTCCGGGTGATAGGTCTTCTGATGTGACTCAGTGAGAAGTAACATACTATCTGACACCCATTCTTAACAACATCTTAACCAGAATCTGGTCAATAAGAAACAGGCAGACAAATCCAGATCATGTGGCATTTTACAAGACCTCTGGTCTGGGCTCTTCAGAGATTTGTGTCCAGAAGACCATGTGCCAGCTGCTGTGAGATTGAGTCCTCGTCCTAGTCGACCTTGTAGTCTGGTGTAAGACCATATGAGTAATTATGGGTGTCTCTGTAAGAGATTATGACCCTATAGAACAAAATGTGGTTTTATAGCCAAGTCTTCTGAAGAAAGATTAGAAGTGAACCGTGCTAAGTGGGAGCTGGGTAGGCAGGTGGAGAAGGTGTAGAATGAAGAAGCAAGCCAGTGCTAGGGGCTGGGGGCGTGTGAGGGGTATTGTAACATGAGAGGACGTGGCCATTCCTGCTTCGGGGAGGGGTTAGGTATAGAGACCCGAGCCACAAGTAGGGCTGAGCTCCTGAAAGGACTTGTCAGCCCCAATATCAGGCATTGGAGGGCTGTCAGCAGGGGACTGATAGATCACATTTCCATTTTGAACAGTCACACTGACAATGGTGTGGCATCACTGATGTGATCAAAGATCTCTAAAGTTGGTGAATGCCCGGAGACCAGTTAGAAGCCCTTACAGCCATCCAGGTTTTGTTTTTTATTTTTGTTTTAATTTTTTTAATGTTTATTTATATTTGAAGGAGAGAGAGACAGAGTGTGAGTGGAGAGGGGCAGAGAGAGAGAGAGGAAGACAAAGAATCCAAAGCAGTTTTCAGACTCCAAGCTGTTAGCATAGAGCCTGACACAGGGTCGAACTCACGAACTATGAGATCATGACCTGAGCCCTAATTGGATGCCCAACAGACTGAGCCACCTGGACACCCCAAGGTTTTTTCTTTTAATGTTTACTTATTTTTGATAACACGTGGCACAGACGTGCAAGTGGGGGATGGGCAGAGAGAGAGGGAGACTGAGGATCTGAAGCGGGCTCTGTACTGACCGCAGAGAACCCGGTGCAGGACTTGAACTCATGAACCATGAGACCAAAGTCAAATGCTTAACCGACTAAGTCACCCAGGCGCCCCACCATCCGGGATTTTGATGGAGTTGGTGCCAGTGAAGGTAGAAGTGGACATACGAGAGGGATGTGCCTGTAGGAGGTTAATTGGATGCTCACACCAGTTATTAGATTGGTTGGATGTGGCAGGTGGGAGAGTGCAGGACAGGATGACTCCTGAGCCTCTGACTTGAGGACGTGGGTGGATAGCCTGAATCCTGGAGGAAAGCCAGGGTCCTTTTGCTTTGTTGAGGAGAGGAGGGTAGGAGGAGATGACTTCAGCTTTTGATATGCTGGATTTAAGGCATTTAGGAGAGGTGCCAGCACTGGTGTTGAGAAGGCTGTAAGGTATATGGGTCTGGAGCTCAGAAGAAGTTTGGTCAAGCTCATTGGCATAAAGATGCTGTTTGGAAAAGAGCATGGACCTGCCAGGGGAAAGCTTCTAGACTGATAAAGAGACACAGGGTGTATTTGAACGGCCTGGCCTATGGGGAGGGATCTAGAGTCTGGGAAGAGAACCTGGAGGGCTCCAAGCCCAGAGCAGAGGAGCAGACAGCAGAGGACTGGAGAGGCCCCAGAAGATTTACTGTGAGGGTCCCGGGGGACCTTAATAGATGTGCTTTCCCTGGAATGTGGAGAGTGGTATGACAGACTAAATGGAACAGCGGCCAAGGGGAGGTGACTGCATAGAGCAGGCATGGGAAACTCCTGGGGTTTGAACAGGAGACAAGAGTGTGACGAGAGAGAGGAGTTACATATTTAACATAGAAGGGTCTGGAGCATGGTTAAATGGGCCAGTCTTGATTGAGCCTATGGGGAAGGGGAGATTGAAAATACAAGGTGGGTAACTGGGCCAGATCCTAGGGAAGGCAGAAGGCGTGGGTAGACTCCTTGTCCATTACAACCCGAAGTACGAGGGACCCTGGAAAGTGACGGTAGAGGGCATGACTGGATGGAAGATATAAAGGGATATTTAAAAGAGAAAGGGACTCAGTGGTGTATGAACATGAATCCTGTGCCAGACCTTCACATGGTATTCATGCGGAGGGAAGATGTGGCGGGTGCAGCCCGCCTGCCCAGCACCAGGCCCCCAGGGGTGCTGGAGCCCCTCTGCCATGGAAGGAGGTCCGCTGGGCGCTGCGTCTGCGGTCAGGGAGCAGATGCACCAGCCAGTGGAGCCGTTAAGTCAGTGCAGTTGAAATAAAAAGCTATTCTAAGTATCATGAGTGTTGAAGGGGGTAATTGGAGAATTGGACTTTTTTTTTTTCCCTCTGGACCAGCCAGTAACCATTATTTTGAGGCATGAAAAGACCACAGATAACCTACCAAGGAGCAACTAGTGTGCAAGCAAAGGCTCCCCGGCAGGAAGCCTGGCTGCTGTTCAGACGTTTCCTCTCCTTTGCAAAGGTTGAGTACTGAAATGACACACCTCATTTACTGGGGTATTTACAGTAGGAAGGTGACCTAATTAGAACAAATGGTAACTTCAGGAACTTTCTAGTCATCCGATTACACGGTCAGCGCCTCAAATTACTTCCCTCTGCTTGACTGAAACGGCTTCGTTCTGACTTATTACCGGGGCTAATTGGAGAAAAAAGTTATGTCAAAATGTTGGTTTGCCTTTCACCTTTCCATTTCCCTCTTAAGGAAGAAGTTGTTCCAAGCGATCCGTAGTTGACTAACCAGTCTTCTGTCTGTCCTCATACAATGTTTTTCTTCACTGAACTTCATGCTTGGCCCTTTTAAGAGTTTCCTTCCAGCTCTCATTCCAAGTGCGCAGTAAGTTACCATTTCAGAGTTGGGTGCATGACTCCTACTATCACGTGCCAGGCCGATGTGCCCCTTCTCTTTCCAGTGTTTCATGATGGTCTGTTTTTCTAATGTGTCTGCACGCCTCAAATACCCAGAGCGCTTTCCCTTCAGGTGTCTCAGAATAACATGAAAATCCTGGAATTCATCACCAGCTCGGGCAGCACATAAGACTTCCCGGCCCTCCTTGAACATTTTCTTTTGTTTCCTGTTGTTCAGCATTTTGTCAGCCTCAGACCAATTTCCCTCTCAGTTTATGGCTCTCCTGCACTGGCTGTTAACCTTTGATATGGAACTCTGCCAAGTGGTTTCTGAGACGCCAGGATCACTGCCACTCCTTTTATTAAACTGGTCAGTACTGTCCGCTGAGGGGTTCGCTGCGTGTTCTGTGGGAATGACTTGCCATGCCTGAAAACACGTTCGCTGTGCCTAATCGAAATGTGCAGCACAAGTTATCAAACGAGGGCCCGTAGTTTTCAATGATTACATGGCTTCTGAGCTGTGAGTCTACAGTGAAATCCTGGGGAGACAGTGGAAATGAATGACAGAATTACCACCCAAGAGCAGAGCGAACAGAGCGTTTTAAGATTCATTAACTGCGTCATTTCTCACTGCCCTTAGATACATGCTAAGATCACTAGGTCCTAATAAATAACACTCTGCACATTGTCAAGGAGGCCAGTAGAGCAAAAAATTACTGAATCTCTGTGTAAACCTTAACATTGTTGTGTCATTATATCAAAATCAGGTCGGCTTCCACTGTGTCCTAATTGTGTCCCAGTCACGGTGGTAAGAATGTTATATTATCTCATTTAATCACCTCAGATATTTTTTGAGTACCTGCTATATTCTAGGTACCGTGGTAGGTACTGAGGATAATATGCTCACTGTTCTCCAGGAACTTACAGTTTATTGAATAGGAGATCCCAGCAAGAAAATCAAAGGTCCCACTAGCGTGTGGTATCACTGGGATACATTAAGAAAAGAGACCCATTTTCTGGCAGGTCAGTTTCTGCTCAGTAGGTTATATTTCCATAAAACTGTGGTGTCACACAGTGTGGATAAAGCACAGCTAAGCTTGAATGTCACCTGAACCCAGAGAGGGAGAAGGGGAGTGCAGCTGCTAGTGAGAGAGGGCTGGAAAATCCTGGAATGCCATCACCCTGGTGGGCTCCAGGGCCGGGCAGCAGTGAGGACGGCAGAGGCCTTTCTTGTGTGGCCAGAGGGAAGAGAAGAACACCTACATTGGCAGGACCCACTAGTCCAGAGCAGGCATGGACCCTGCTGACTCTTGCTGCCCTGGGTGGTGGCCGTGATGCCTTCTCTCTGGGTGGAGTCCCGATCCTTATCCAGATTATAGGCAGGTTGAGATTGTTTGAGAATTCAGGACCTGGACCCACGGGGCAAACCTAAAATTCTCATCTTTTTCACTCAAACACACACCTCTCACATGTCAGGCACGGCATGGGTGCCTATATTCAACATGCTCTAACCAACTTACATCAGTCAGCCTCATGGAGGGAGCTTGCAAGTTGAGGAGTCTGTCTGGTGAGCAAAGACTCATTCTTGAGTGCTTGCCGAGATGCGGGGCAGGCGCCTGAGGGGCCAATTCTCGGAGCTCCTTGCTAAAGCTCCCTTACCCTGACAAACAGGTGCCGTGCAAGTGCCGAGCAGGGCAACCTGGCCCCATTTCGGGGAGTCAGAGCTCTCCAGAGGAGGTGACCTCTAAGATCTGAAAATAAATGGGTGAGGAGGAGAAAAGAAATGACTGTTGAGGCGCAGCAAAATGTGCTCCGGCAATGAGAAGTAACTCCATGTGCCTTCAAGGTAGAGGGGGGAGAAGTTGCCTGGTAGGATACTGTTGCATTTGTCTTTCCCTCGGTGTTGGGGTAACACTCCCCGCACCTTAACCTGAAGCAAGGCAGTGAGCGGCTCCAAATGGTGGTCGTTTTGTTCTTCGTTGCCACAAGCACCTGCAAGTTACAAAGAACATACAGTTTCACTTGTGGTGGTAAAACTCTTATTAAATCTCCACCGTAAGTGCACATCTTTTTATTCATGCGTAAATGGGAAGTACATCAAAAGCACTTGTCACCTAGCACAGCAGGCTAGTTTCTCTGGGCAAGCACTGGGCGGTTGGACCTGCACTTGGAACTGGCCACTCTAATGGAGCAGCATTTTAAAAGGATGATCTGCAGACATGATTATTCAGGCTTGGGTGTTTGGTACCCATTTTCTGAAGGAAAGCCACAGGGAGTTTTTGTTGCCTGTGTTAAAATTCAAGCTTTCAATCCAAAATCGGGGATTTGGAAAACTTGTTTGGCCACCGAGGCTAGACATGTCTGATGAGCTCGGTAGTGATATTAATAAAGTGATCTTTTAAAATAAATAGTAATGTGTTGAGGCACCTGGTGGCTCAGTCAGTTGAGCATCCGACTCTTAATTTTAGCTTAGGTCATGGGATTGAGCCCCACATTGGGCTCCACACTGAGCATGAAGCTTGTTTAAAATTCTCTCTGTCTCTCTCCCCTTCTTCTCCTTCTGCCCCTCCCCGCTGCTTGCTCAAGCTCACACTCTCTGTCGAATTAAAAAATACACATATTAGTGTGTCAACATTTGGAAGCTCTGCATAACCCAGTGAACTAGTTGTGTTACATCCATAACTCATGTTACCTATATTACTTGTATGTAGCTAAAAGACCTGAAGTATAAGTTGGACCAGTGGATTTAATGGAGTAAGAAAAGCTCATTTCAGATTCCACATGGCAACCTTTAAGAAATGACTAGTTGTTGAGTTTCGGTGTTGTATCACAGTGTAGTAATGGTATTGTGGTTATGGCAGGGTGAATGCGGTTCACCTTGTTTTTAATTGCATCGTAAAAATATGTAGGAGTGAAGTGTAACATTTCAAATGGTTTTGGTGGGGTATACACTTACATAAAAAAGAAGTGTGTGTGGTAAAAAGTTAGCAGTTGGTGAATCTAGGTGAAGGGTCTGCATCTGTAGATATTTGCTATACCATTTCTAAATATTTGTTCAAACATTGTACTAGTTTTTTGTCTTATTTTTTTGCTTTTTTAAAAAAGATATTTCTTGTATGTTAGTTAGCTAACATACAGTGTTGTCTTGGCTTCAGGAGTAGATTTTCATGGCTTATCACTTATATACGACACCCATTGCTTATTCCAACAAGTGCCCTCCTCAGTGCCTGTCACCCCCCTTCCCCACCTCCTCAACTCTCCATCACTATCAATCCCCAGTCTTTTCTCTGTATTTAAGTCTCTTATGGCTTACCTCCTTTTATGTTTGCATTTTATTTTTCCTTCCCTTCCCCTATGGTCATCTGTTAATTTTCTCAAATTCCACATTTGAGTGGAATCACTTGATATCTGTCTTTCTCTGACTGACTTATTTTGCTTATCACAGTATCCTCCAGTTCCATCCACATTGTTGCAAATGTCAAGATTTCATTCTTTCTTATAGCCAAGTAGTATTCCATTGTGTATATATACCACATCTTTATCCATTCATCAGTCAATGGACATTTGGGCTCTTTCCATAATTCGGCTATTGTTGATAGTACTACTATAAACTTTGGGGTGCATGTGCCCCTTTGATTCAGTACTCCTGTATTCTTTGGATAAATTCCTAGTAGTGCAATTGCTGGGTTGTAGGGTAGTCCCATTTTTAATATTTTGAGGACCCTCCACACTTTTCCAGAGTGGCTTTATCAGTTGCACTCCCACCAGCAGTGCAAGGAGGTTCCCTTTTCTCCACATATTTGCAAACATCTATTGTTTCCTGAGTTGTTAATTTCAGACTCTCTGATAGGTGTGAGGTAGTATCTCAATGTGGTTTTGAATTATTTCCCTGATTATGAGTGATATTGAGCATCTTTTCATGTGTCTGTTTGCCATCTGGATGTCTTCTTTGGAAAAATGTCTCTTCATGTCTTTTGCCCATTTCTTCACTGGGTTATTTGTTTTTTGGGTGTTGAGTTTGCTAAGTCCTTTATAGATTTGGATACTAACTCTTTATCTGATCTGTCAGTTGCAAATATCTTCTCCCATTCCATCAGTTGTCTTTTAGTTTTGTTGATTGGTTTCCTTTGCTGTGCAGATTCTTTTTATCTTGATGCGGTCTCAGTGGTTTGTTTTTTCCTTTTGTTTCCCTTGCCGTCAGAGACATGTCAAGTAAGAAGTTGCTGTGGCCGAGGTCAAAGAGGTTGCTGCCTGTTTTCTCCTGTCTCGCATTTAGGTTTTTCACCCATTTTGAATTTATTTTTGTGGGTGGTATAAAAAAGTGATCGAGGTTCATTCTTCTGCATGTCGCTGTCCAGTTCTGCCAGCACCATTTGCTGAAGGGACTGGCTTTTTTCCATTGGATACTCTTTCCTGCTTTGTCAGATTAGTTGGCCGTATATTCGTGGGTCCATTTCTGGGTTCTCTATTCTGTTCCATTGGTCTATTTGTCAGTTTTTGTGCAACTCTCATACTGTCTTGATGATTACGGCTTTGTAATACAGGCTAGAGTCCGGGCTGTGATGCTTCCAGCTTTGGTTTTCTTTTTCAACATTACTTTGGCTATTCAGGGTCTTATGTGGTTCCATACAAATTTTAGGATGGTTTGTTTTAGCTCTGTGAAGAATGTTGGGCTGTTTTTATTGGGATTGCTTTGAATCCCAGTGGAGATTGTTGATTGTGTAGATTGCTTTGGGTAGTATCAATATTTTAACAATATTTGTTCTTTTGATCCATGAGCATGGAATGTTTTTACAATTCTTTATGTCTTCTTCAATTTCATAATTTTCTATAGTTTTCAGCATACAGGTCTTTTACATCTTTGGTTAGGGTTATTCCTAGGTTTTTATGGTTCTTGGTGCAACTGTAAATGAGATCAGTTCCTTGATATCTCTTTCTATTGCTTCATTATTAGTGTATAGAAATGCAACCAATTTCTGTACATTGATTTTTGGTGGAGTCTTTCAGGTTTTCCATGTAGATTATCTTATCTTCTGCAAAGAGTGGGAAGTTTGACTTCTTCTTTGCCAATTCAGATGCCTTTTATTTCATTTTGTTGTCTGATGGCTGATGCTAGGATTTTCAGCACTATGTTAAACAACAGTGGTGAGAGTGACATCCTTCTTATGTTCCTGATCTCAGGGGAAAAACTCTCAGGTTTTCCCCACTGAGGATGATATTAGCTGTGGGCCTTTTCACCTATGGCTTTTATGACATTAAGGCATGTTCCTTCTATCCCGACCTTCCTGAGGGTTTTTGTTAAGCAAGGATGCTGTATTTTGTCAAATGTTTTTTCTGCATCTATTGACAGGATCATATGGTTCTTATCTTTTATTAATGTGATGTATCACATTGATTGATTTGCAAATATTTAACCAGCCCTGCAGCCCAGGAATGAATCCTACTTGATCATGGTGAATAATTCTTTTAATATACTGTTGAATTCAATTTGCTAGTATCTTGTTGAGAACTTTTGCATCCGTGCTCATCGGGGATATTGGCCTGTAATTCTCCTTTTTAGTTGAGTCTTTTTTTTTTTTTTTTTTTTTTTTAGTTGAGTCTTTATCTGGTTTGGGAATCAAGGTAATGTTGCTTCATAGAATGAGTCTGGAAGCTTTCCTTCTGTTTCTATTTTTTGGAACAGTCTGAGAAGAATAAGTTATAACTCTCCTTCAAATGTCTGGTTGAATTCCCCTGGGAAGCCATCTGGCCCAGGACTCTTACTTGTTGGGAGATATTTGATGGCCAATTCAATTTTTTTTCTGGTTCTGGGTCTGTTCAAATTTTTTATTTCTTCCTATTTGAGTTTTGGTAGTGTGTGTCTGTGAATTTGTCCATTTCTTCCAGGTTGCCCAGTTTGTTGGCATATGATTTTTCATAATATTCTCTAATAATTGTTTGTATTTCTGTAGTGTTGGTTGTGATCTCTCCCTTCCATTTTTGATTTTATTTATTTGGGTCCCCTCTCTCTTCTTTTTGAGGAGTCTGGCTACAGGATTATCAATTTTGTTTATGCTCTCAAAAAACCAGCTCTTAGATACATTGCATGTCTTCAGTTGCGTAGTTGCTGGCTGAGTGGCTCTGGCCATTGAGAAGGTTGTCATGAGGTCACAAGGTGATTGAATTGTTTTTGGTTGGAAGGTGGACCTGTGGGTTGAGATGTCATGGTATCGTTATGGCCTGCCATCACCTGTGAAGTATACTATCACACTGTCACCTCTTCTCCCTGACATCCTCAGGCTGGGTTGAATGTTCACATAGTACTTCGTGTGTACCTCTTATAGAGCACCTCATATTTTGTATTGGATGTATTTCAGATAAGTTTTCCAACCTTGTTAGAGTACAGAACATATTCTACTAATATGTGTTTCTTCAGCTCTAACATAGTACCTGGCATATAATGAGAAATAAATGTTTAGGGTGGATGAATTAGTGGCTATACATTAGATATACATTTGATTGATATTAAAGTTCTCGAGAAATTTGGTTATAAAAGCATTAAATGTGTTGTTTTGTATTCTTTCTGGCTGGTAAAATTGCCATATGACTGAATTCCAAGTCAGGTCAGGTAGGGATACTGATAAGAGGCTCTTTAATCCCCGTCATCCCCACAGATCTAGCTAAGTCACTTCTTTTCCTTGTTTTAAGAGGAGAAATCCATACTACCAAAACTCATAATCCTAGAAATTCATACAGGTTGGCTCTCCCCAGGAGTGGAAGTGTTGTTCTTTGGAACACTGAAATCAGTGATCTGAAGTCAAATAGCTTACCCAGGCGCCATTGGCCTCAGACATCCCCTGGCCGGCTCTTCCCTGGCCGGCTGGGCCCCTGGCCTCTGAGGGAGAGCCTCTGTGTCTGCGACCCTGAACTCCCTGCCCTCCGCCCCCGCCCCCAGGTTTATCTGAGCTCCCACAGGGGAATTGGAAGACACACCATATGAGATGAGGAAAGGGTGGCTCGTGACAGGCTTTCTGAGGACCACTGAAGCTTCTTGATGCTGCCTTATTGATCTGTTTTTGGAGGAAGAGGACTGTGAGTTAGAAGAGCTCGGTCATAATCCTGCAGGTAACAGCTTTGCTGCCGAGCTCCTGCAGTAAACGTCTGACACTGTTGTGAACGGTACCATTCACTGTAACCCTCACTCTTCCCTGCATGGGCTTTGGAGGCTGCAAAGGACGGGGATATGTATTCCAGTCACCAATCTGGGCATGTACTCAGGGGCCGAGCATACATCTGCCCTGTAGGGGAGAGGGTGGTGGCAGGAGCCATGGCTACGAAATCAAGCTGAGGCCAATGGCCAGGCACGGCAGAGGTGCCGGAGATGAGAGGTGGCTTGGGAGGCCAAGGCGGGAGGTTTTCGGTCTATGTATGCTGCGTCTGCCGTTTTTGGGAGCCTGGCTTGGAAGTGGATCGCAGCGTTCTCCCTGACCTGCAGCCTGCCAGTCGTTGCCCTTCTCTCTATGTACTGACTCACGTTCATCTTTAGAATTATTTCTAAGACCAGAAAGTGTACAGGCAGATCGCCTCGAGTATCAGATTATAAAGAACAGGAACTCTGTCTAGCCTTGGGAGACATTCTTATCACTTCCTCAGAAAGTAGAGAAACCAGAGGAGGTAATGGTATCTTTTCTCCTCTAAAAGATGTGGATGAAGTTACAGTTTGTATCATTATGAATTATTTGCAATTCTCTTTTGCATTCTATCTTTGGAGCCCAGGCAAGGGGTTTGCACAGTAGAGGCAGAAGGAGATCCAGAAAGGAATGAGCTTGTTCGAAGTGCCAGGAGCAGCACACGTGAAGGTCATAGAGGACAGGGTCAGGTTAGTATGGGAGGCTGGGGGTGAGCCCGCTGGGCCACTTAGGGCAAGTCCCTGGAAGAGAGGGGCAAAGGCTAGATTGCAGAGAGGAAGTGGAAAAGAGCTGAGATGGAAGTAACAGTGGTCCCTAAGAAGTTTGGCCATTTGATGATGAAGGGAAGACTACTGCTGGTTTAGGACCGAGTAGCAAGAATGTGTTCGGAAGTGAAGTTAATAAGCCAGTGGTAGGGAAGGCGGGGGACTCGAGTACCAAGAACAGGCTCAGAGGGAGCATTATTGATAATGAGTAGGAAGATGCCAGCAAAAGGCTTAGGTTTATTTGTTTTAATCCTGAGGGATAAATCAATCTGAATGACAGATAGGGACTTCCTACAGTGGTAATGTTTAATGACTCATTTATAAGGGTTGTCCTAATGTTAATATGAAGTAATTCATGAAACTCCTAGATCTCAAATTAGGATCCATAAGGAAATATGTTCTTAAATTACTTGCAGTGCAGAGCCAGCACACTTGTCTTGCTTTCTCGCCTTAGCTCAGGAACTAGGGAAGCCGCCAGCAGAGATGGGAGTTGGCCACTGTGAGGCAAGGAGCTTGGGGTAGGGGGAGGGGCAAGGAGGTATTAAGTCCTATGCTGTGACTTTGACAGGTGCCGTGGATGAGCTTGACACAAGAAGTGATGCTGTTTTTCTCTCTGATTCATTTTGCGTTAACGGTACTCACCAGTTGGATTGACTGGGTTTGGGGAGTGTCGTGTGAAATATCCACACATGATAGCATGCCCATGTGCACTGCATTTCGTAAGGGTTCTTATTTTTAGTCTCTCTTCCAAGTTCTCCTGAGCATGACCAGTAGGATGAACTTTATCAAGTGATTTCTTCTTGGGTTTGTCCTCTTGGTAGGAAGAGGCTTCAGGCCCAGGTGTCCCAGAAGGAACTGAACTTGGGGTCATTGCAATTATGCATCTGGGGAAGCTTTGGAGGGAGCTGGTGATCATGGCCACCTCTGGAGTTCTGAAGATGGGTATACCACTTTTTTGGTGGAACACGTAATGTATATATTCCTTCTCTGAGCTATTCAGACTTAGAGGGACACAGCAGCAGCATTTTAAGGTTCAGTATTTGATGAATGGGAGAGAAATTAGCGTAGCCTTAGTGGGAGGCAAGGTTAGGGGGAGACATTGAGAATGTGACGAATGCCACACAGAGGGGCTCCTTTCCGACCTCTCCTCCCCACCTATGGTGCATCAGCGACCTGAGCCAAGACAGTCTGACCTCCTCGGTTCACAGCCTGGGTTGAGAAATGGTCAGGGAGACGGCCAGTGTGTTTGTTGCTTTGTTTCCTGTTCTGCTAGGGGAGCTCATGACTGCAGATGATCATGTGGGGTCAGCACTCTTCTTGAACATCTACCTTTTTCTGGGTTTTCTTCCCTCTCTCCCCCCTCCTTTTTTTTTTTTTGCGATGCAAGGAATTTTAGTAATTGTTTTAAACCTATATTTTGAAATTTTTGAGTTTCTAGTCTCACAGTTGATGAGTGATTTGAGCAAAGGAGGTATCAGTAACTAATAGATGCTTTTCGCTTTGCTCTACCAGCACGTCTCATTCATTAATTGTATAATTGTGGTTATCTATGTAATAGTCTCACTTGGTAGTCTAGATGATACTGAAAAAGATCTTCATCAGTTTTGTTTAAGACTCAGAAGTTACAATTGTTCTTATCCTCAGAAGGATACTTAGTCAATAGTAAATCTATAGCAATAGACTTTGATGTGTTTCGCAGGCTAAACCCGTGTCATGAAGCTCAAGGGTTTTCAGGAGAGGGCATTTGAGGATACATACGTTCCATACTGTTTCTGTAGCAAAACAGCACACAGCAAAACCAACTGAAGGGAACTGTAGCTGATTGCATTGTTAGGGAATACACTTTGGGCGTTCTTTTCACAGATTTTGGGTTTCCTCAAATAGGCTGGTGTAAGGAAACAATACTTGTTTTCTAGATTTAAGACTTATTAATGGCCTTAAAAAAAAAAAACACATAAGTTCATGAACCAAGACTGAAAGAATTACTCAAGACAAAATAAATCTGTTGTTGTAAATTCACATTGGGTATAAACTATAATAATATTTTCAACCAAAGTCTCCATTTTGGTAGCAGAATACGTGAGTTAAAGAGCATTTTATTTTCAAAATTAACAGAGCCCTAAGAAAGAAGCAGAGTCTTGAAATGTAGCCCAGTTTTGCAAATAAAAATTTTAATTGAACTCACGGTTGCTTAATTGCACATGTCAGGTCTTATCACTATCCCGTGATGTGGAATCCAGGTACCTCATGTTTGTGAGCATCTGTCAGTAGCTTAAAACATACATAACGTGACTGCAGTGTAATGACACTGCAGTAGCTTCTAGAAATCATGCAGTTTTATTTTGTAGTCTGATTTCATGTTGTGATGACACTCTGGAATATATATCACACCTATGTAAGTTTTTATGTTTTTATATGGGAAATACATGTCAACACTGTGTGGGAACTGCTTAATCTGACTTGTATTTTGCCAAAATGTCACCTCTAAGCTTTCAAGAGGGCATTTAATTGTGTTTATTTTAAAAAATTGTTTTAATGTTTATTTTTGAGAGAGAGAGAGAGAGAATGCGCATGTGGGGGAAGGGCAGAGAGAGGCAGAAACACAGAATCCAAAGCAGGCTCCAGGCTCTGAGTTGTCAGCACAGAGCCTCACGTGAGGCTGGAGCTCCCGAACTGCAAGATCATGACCGGAGCTGAAGTCAGATGCTTAAACCACTGAGCCACCCAGGCTCCCCTGTGTTTGTTTAATCAGCATTATGGAAAAATAAAAACAAAAACAAACCCTGTCTGCAGTTGCTTCAATGTGCATAGGGAATAATTGATCTTTTATTTGGTTTGTGTAGATTCTTGACCTGGGCATGGGGTTGAGACTGTTAGGTCTTAGAATGGCACTCAGCTGCACTGTTTGGCTGTGGTGGTCTTGTTAAGGTTCCTTTCCGTTCCGTCTTCTGCCTTCTAACCAGTTGTGGAGTTATGCTGTGTTCAGTCACGTCCTCTAGATTCATTTCCAAGTTTATTATGACAGTATATTGAACTTTTCGTTCAGCCGGATGTGACCTGGTATTGTTGGATATCCAAGCGCGGCTGTTAATTCGTAAAGTACACATATTCATACCTGACGAGACACACACATAGGCAGTTTCTTGCCACCAATGTAGTACCTCCTAAAGGCAGATATTTCACATAATTGGTATCTTTTTTTTTTTCAAGAGTGTAATTCTCTGTCTTAGCTGCAGTGTCTGACTTTTCATACTTTCGATGATAGTTTTTCGGTGAACACTGGTCGGCAGTTATAAACCAATTGTGATTACATTCATTTTAATCTAATTCAGAGAGAAGAAAGGAACAAAACTCTGTGGGTAGGGGCCGTGCTGAGAGCTCCATTGATATCAGGATTCATGTCATCAGGGCTCACGTTTCTGGCTCCTCTGAAAAAGCTAATTTGGTTTCTTTAGGCATTTACATCCCTGGCAGACCGTTGGCTCTTGGCCTTGAGCTGTTGACAGGTACCGCTTCTCCTGAGGCTGATTAGCGTGCATTGTTACACGGTCCCTAAGAATAATTTTGCTTACCGATGTCATTTAAGAATTTAATCATTTCCAAACATGTCTTAAGTTATTTAGTCTTTGTCAGCATCTCAATTCAGTTCTAGAAGTTTTTTATTTGTTGGCTTTTCTTTTTTTAAGCATTTGCTGTGGGCATAATAGTGTTAAATACATCAAGGGAAGTGTTTCCAAATAGGTGGTTTTTTTTCTAGTAATAGAATTCATTACATTGGTTACTGCTTTATAGCTTCACACACTTGCCATTTGATGGCAGTAATAGTCCTGTGAGGCAGAAATGTAAACAGTGTCTCCCTTTCTCACAGGTGAGGAAACTGAGGCCGTGGGAGGGGACAGGGTTTGGGTGGGTCCACACAGCTTGTGAGTGTCACAGGTGGTTCTTGCCCCCCCTGAACCTTACAGATGAGGTCAGTGTCCAGTGTCGTTTGGCCACAGCAGAAGGAGGGCTCCTGAGTGACACCCGAGACAAGGCTCATTCTCTCCTCTACCTCCCTGCATGAGGAAGCCTTTCGAATGTGCCATTTTTGACACTTTTATTAACGTTCTATACCCTCTTCTCCTCCACACTGAAAGCTAGACATGTGCTTCATCACAGGAAAAACAAAAAACCAAAAATGCGTGTAATAGAAAAAGGCAACTTATTTTATTGTTGTGTAACCTTTGAAATGTTCACATTTTATCAGACATCTGTTCCCTTCTGTGATTGTTGTTTTGATCCAGTGTGGCCTTATTGCTCCGTGGTTGGTTTGCCTCCCCCGTGGCCTGTCCTTTACCAGCGCTTATCATGATCTCACATATCTGTTGGGAAACACTATTTGTGCTCGCCCTCCTGCATGGCTGGCTAATAAACACTGCTGTTTATGAAGAGACGTTTGCCAGGCACGCCCGTTGCTGAGCACACTTCACACAGCATCGCGTGTGATCCCTCCCACATACCCTGTCAGCTGGTATCTTAGCCATGGCTGTTGTATAGATGAAAAGAGGGACTGTGATGAGGAAACCTGTTGGCTGTCACACAGATGATAAGTGATAAAGCTGAGATTCGAGCTGTGTGTTGTCTGACTCTGGCCAGTGGTCTAATAAATGCACAGACTGATTCTGCCCCTGCCTTTGGCTTTTTCAGTAGCTGTGCTGTCATTTTCCTGGGATGTCTCCTTTCAGACAGTGTTATTTGTTTTAATAGCTAGTAGCTTTTGAACTTAAAGATTTTTATCTTGTTTTTCTGTTCTGATAATCAAGCAAAATTAATCTAATTTAAATTAATTTTAAATCTAAATTAAAATAAATCTAATTTAAATTAATCTAGTTTAAAATAGAAGCCAAGAGGGGCGCCTGGGTGGCTCAGTCCGTTCAGCATCTGACTTCAGCTCAGGTCATGAACTTGCAGTCCGTGAGTTCAAGCCCTGCATCGGGCTCCGTGCTGACAGCTTGGAGCCTGGAGCCTGCTTTGGATTCTGTGTCTCCCCCTCTTTCGGCCCCTGCCCCGCTCATGCTCTGTCTCTGTCTCCCAAAAATAAATCAACGTTAAAAGAAGATTGTTTTTAAAAAATAAATAAAATTTAAAAAATTAAATAAAAGCCAAGAATTTCCGTTTCGTGTGTATACTTTTGGGGTTGTAGAGCAGAGAAGTTCCTCCGGGTGGATCTTATGATAATAAAAATGATTGTTGTAGAAACCATCAGTGCTACTTCTTTAATTCTCGCCATTTTGGACACATTCAAGGACTGTAGAAACCTTCTGTTGCTTAGAAGTTAATGTTTTGTGCCAAATTTTAAGGCTAATTTATTGCTGCCTGCTCTTCTACCTACCAGATGTTTTATTGTTCCCAAGAGATGGAAATGTTATTCTGCTTTGTCTCTGTGGGTAATACATTTAGAAAATCAGATCCAAGACACTATGGGTGTGGGGAGGGAGAAGGAGAAGAGAGAGAGGGAGACAGGATTTGATTTGCCAAGAAGATTACAGAGTAAGCTACAAGAAGCTATTGATCTGAGACTGGCACGTCTGTAGAGAGCAGTGCGGTTCACAGACGCAGAAGAGTTGGTCACAGTGAAATGTGAGGAGAGTCTCTGGGCTGGGGACCGCAGAGGGCATGGTCCAGGGGTGCCGTGTGCGTATGAAAGCAGTAGGCAGCATCCTGCGGCTTCATAAAGGGCCTGGTCCTTAGGTTTTCTTGAGCTTGGCCAGGTCACTTTCTTGTTTTCCTTCACCTTTCCCTCCAAAGTGATGGTATCTTCACATCCAAGCCACGTGGAGCATTCGTGTCTTTAATTCTCAAGTTTCTTTTTTCACTAATGCTGACTTGCCTAAAGTGAACTCTTTTCAACTCTTAACAGTCTTGGAGCTTTTAATGTTCAGTCTCTACTCCTTTGTCATCCTTTCCTCTCCCAAGAACGGAGATGATATGTTTTACTCTCAGCCCTTGGCTCTTACAGCCGTATCTCACCTTCTGCAGCAACCTCTCCATCAGTCTCGCAGGCCGTACAGTCAGGATCAGCGGGGAAGATGACTCCGGGCTCTCTGAGCGGCCAGAGACACTCACAAGAGGCTCCTTAGCCATGTTCTCAGGACTCATTTGTTGTTCATAGACAATTCTTCACCGACTGATTATTCCATTTCCATTTCTGGAGCCAACTGAAAAGCAGAAAATTAGATGAGAAAAATTACACTTAGGTTGGTAAACTAAAAAGTGACATGACATACATTCGTTTTATGCAGCTAAATTCATTTATTTCTCCCTGTTTATAACTCGCCCCATTCCACAAAGGATTTGAGACTGCTGACATCCTTACAGAAAAAGCCCCTTGTTATGTCTTTAATGGATATAGGCTCCTTAAAGAAGCTCTGGATTGAAAAAACTCAGGCTGCAAAACAGATAACGGAAGCATTCCCCTAACACTTTTTATTACTCTATTAATGCCTGCCGTGGGAATCCTATCACAAGCTGTCCAGGTACACAGTAAAAGCAAACAACAGACACTGAGAACTTTCCTGTTTCACTGAATATGTTTCTTATCTGCGGGCTGCAGACACTAGCTGTGGCTCAGTCCTTGCTTCTGCTGTCTTCAGAAGGCCCCAAACAAGAGACACACCACGGATGTGTCCCAGCTGCTGACTCCCCGTGACAGCACGCTCACCAGCACCAGGACAGCTGTGGCGGGCCACACCGCGGGAATAATGGTTTAACTCTGCAGCTTTAAAATCAGATTAACTTCATTTGTGCAAAGGCCCATGGTCAAGGGAGTGTTCCTCTGTATGACACACAGATTTGGGAGTGGGAAATAACTAAAAACAAAATGATAGTTTTGAAGGAGCATAGTTATAAGACACAGCATGTGTCTACGGTTTTCTTCTGGGGGAAAAAAAAATCAATTTTCACCCTGCAAAAAATACCCGGAAGCTAAGCAGTATCCACCTTGTGTTTCGGCATTTATATAGCAATGTGTACGAAAGGACAATACTGTATGATTCCAATACTATTTGCTGATTTTTCTAAAGCTGTGTGATGAAACCATCAGTACATTTGCTCTTTTTGGTTTGAATTTTTAAAGAATATGGCAATGCAAAGGGAAAAGAGGGAGGGAAAATCTGCCCCGTGAAAGAAGGCAGGGTGGTGTAGCAAACCGGAAAAGCCAGGTCTCCACATACATGATAGTTAGTAGAGAGCCACCACCAGAGTGAGGAGAAGCTGAAGAAGGTGCTGTGAAAACGGGGAGGAGGACAACGAAACAACATCCAGTGGTGCCAGCCTTGGATTCAAACCCAGAATCCAGTAAAGATTTCTGGAAAAGGCAGACAGTCGCACAGTTCAAGTTATAGAGCTATGCGTTTATTCAGAGTTTTCATAGAAATAGACAGCATTCAGCACTGATAACGGAGCTGCGCCAGGGATGAGTGGCTAGTTGATAAATCAGGCGAACGGCAGGGCCTAGTGCCGTTCTGGGACCTGGATAGCAAAAACCCACCTGAGACCAAAACCCCATCCCCCACGCCCCAAAACTGGCCACGCCCTCCAGGAAGCCGGGGCTGCCTGTCATATACTACCCCTGAGACCTGTAGTACCTGCCCTTCGAAAGAGCAAACGCTGTGGGGAACACTTAATTTCCGTCACTGAGAAGGAGAGGAAAGACTTCCCAAAGGAGAATCTGGCTTCAAGACCCTAAAGGGAGCAGCTCAGGTGACCTGGCTAAAGAGGGACAGGGCAGATGCAGGTGAGGCCACCACATGGTCATGTGAAGAATGTGGAAACAGGCACATGTGTTTTCAGCACCCTCATCTCCACCTACCCACACAGTGCTAAGGAATGGTCATTTCATTTTTAAGGCCAATAACAGAAGGCTTCTGGTTGCCAGATCCCAAATTGGGATGGAGTATCTGTTCCATGTGAAACGTCTCTAACTGCCGACATGATGAGGCCTTTCCTGGCTGTGGGGGAGTCTGACCACAGGGGTAGCTCCGTTCGTCTCGTGCAGGGGAGACTGACAGTGAAGGCCATCAGCTGTCGGAAATCATCTACATAAATGGGTTTTAGAGAGAGTTGATGGTGGAACCATTCACACTTTATCTAAACCTTCTTTTGGGTGGTTATGTCCTCCCTTGAGGCCAGGCATTCTTGTTTCCTTTTATTTTTTTCTTTTCATTTTTTTAAATGGTTTGCTTATTTCTGGGAAGGAGACAGAATGTCAGCTGGGGAGGGGCAGAGAGAGTGGGAGACACAGAATCCGAAGCAGGCTCCAGGCCCTGAGCTGGCAGCACAGAGCCCGACACGGGGCTCAAACCCATGAACTGTGAGATCATGACCTGAGCAAAATTGGATGCTTCACCAACTGAACCACTTAGGTGCCCCCCACCTTTTTAAAAAAATTTTTTTTAATAAACATGCTCAGCTAAGAATTCTGAAGAGCATAGCATACGTATCCTGATAATATGTGGCACCTACAGGAGGATCTCAAAAGTCGCTGCTTCATCTCTCCCACAAAGAGAATCACAACAGGAATTCATTGACTAGAATAACCATTATTTTAAACTAAGGCCTATTTCCCCGGTGCATGATGATCCTAGGCTGCTCTCCTTTTTTCGTCTTGGACAGCTTTTGAATTTTTCTACCTCCTTTCCTTAGCTTTTTAAAAACTGTTTACTGAGCTCCTACTATATTCTTCTAGAAGCTTTTACGTACGTTACCTCAGTCTATCTTCTTAGCAGGATGTCCTTCTCATTGGTCTGCGTATGTATGGCTTAATTAAAGACATTTTGCAGCTGTGGAGTCGGTTTTTTTTCTTTTCAGTTTTCAAACTGTCATTTTGCCGGATATGAATTAGAAGTAGGAAAGACTTTGTTCTCTTACTTTGTCTAAGGTAGGTTTCCCTCCCATCATTATTAAAAGTATTTGCATCGCTGGGTAAATCCAGCAGGCCTTGACATTTTAAAAGGTGAGAATAAAAACATGTGATACGTAGTTGGAGGTCCCTGTGTAACTGTGTGCCAGGTGCTCTTAGAAACCCTTTATTCATTTATTTCAGTTAAAACTATCCTGTTGGATATAAAGAAGAACTGTTTGTCCACGGGGAAAGACACACTAATGTAATATGCCTTCGAATGAAATATTTTTGTCAACAGATTCACAAAGAATTAGTTTGATGGAAGAACTCTTTTTCGTTCACAGTGGCAGCCTTGGGGGATAGGGAGCTGGGCTAGCCTGTCCCCACAAGAGCAAGCAGTGCCCTCTCTGAGCAGACACCGCCCCTGCGGCACAAGGCTTGGTGATGGATGGTGCTTCTGTGCAAACTAGGAAAAAGCCACCCTTTCTCTGGTGGACACGGCCCATCACCAGGGTGTGTGGTTCGGGGAACTGTGCAGGCTTGATTTCAGCTCCTTGTCCTCCCTGGTGCCTGGCACCACCTACCCTAGCTCTGCCCCAGCGGCCTGGGTGGGAGCCGCATTGTTGATGGAGAGAAGGCAGAGAACAAATTTAGGAGAGGACAGGTAAGGATTAAAATGATAGATGATGAACTGGCCAGCAGTCAAAAGGATTATTCCAGAATGGGGGTGGAGGAGAATGGCTGTGGCCCCCTCTGCTTGAGGCATGTGACCGTTGATGCTCATGGCCCCATCCATCTCTAGAGTCTGTGGCCAAAACCCAAGGGATGGCTCTGTGACACCCAGGAAAGTCCCGCTGCTCTTAACACCCCTGCCCCCTCAGCGCCCCGGCAGGGGAACCTTTCCCTCCTTAACTTGAACTCTCTTCTCTGATCTGAATCTCTGTAACTGCAGAGCTTAAATACAGAGCTTGTTCGGGAGGGGGCTGGTTGTTAGGCTCCCAAGGCTTTCAGGAGCAAAGAATTAGACTGTGGGAACACGGTGAAATGCACTGGAGCCTTGACCGCCTCTCCCTCGATTCATATGTGGGCATGTCCGGAACTCACTGATGCCCTGCCACTGACTTTTCTTCAGCCCAGAGGTGGCGAGAGCTGGCCCTTGGTCATTGAAGAGTGGCCTGGTCTCTGCTCCTCTATTACCCTGTTCTCCTGTGGATCGCAGATGTGCGGAGAAAGGGCAGGATTGGGGGGAGGGTGCAGTCCTAATGACAGCAAAGCGAAATATAGAAACAGGTGTGAATTGGGTGTGGAGAAAGGACAGTGTTGTAAAAGAGCCCATTTATAAGTTGGATACACATCTTGATTATTTTCCTTTTCATACGAGAAGATATTTGGTCACTTACTAACTTCATTGAGGACCAAATGCAGATTTTAATACCACATATAGTAACTCTCCAAAGTTGCAGAAGTCTGGAAGAAATCACAGGAGAGTTTTTATTGTTTCGTGTTTGGAAGTCCTGCTAATTTCACAAGAATTGTGAAATTCTTAGCTGTTTGCTAAAATTCCAGAAAGAGATTAATTTGCCGGTTTGTGTCATATAATACCTGCTTTCCTCCACCCCTCTCCCACGTTGGCAAATGTAGGTGTATGAGGATGGTGAGACCAGTGTACGTTACACTGTATTTCTGAGGAAAACAAAATGGTTTCATGAGTTGCAAAATAATGGGGCAATATAAAGTGATCTTCTGTGGATATGTGGATGAACACGGCTTTTAAAAGGAGAAAAGGGGATTAAAGAAGTGTATATATGCTTTAAAAGTTCTGGTTTAGAGGGGCCCCTGGGTGGCCCAGTCGGTTGAGCATCTGATGCTTCATTTAGGCTCAGGTCATGATCCTGGTGTTGTGAGATTGAGCTCCGCATTGGCTCCATGCTGGGTGTGAAGCCTGCTTGAGATTTTCTCTCTCTCTGCCCCTCCCCTTGCTCCTCTCTCCCACTTGTGTTCTCTTTCTCTCTCTCTCTCTCTAAAAATAAATGAAAAACAATTTTTTTTAAAGTTCTGGTTTAGAACTCACAACAGGTTTGGAAATCAGCAAGTTCAGAATACATGGATGGTTCAGATGTTCAGTTGAATGGACTGTTCAGTTAGTGGATGCTTCAGGAAACATGATTTAATATTGCTTTCAAGGAGCGCCTGGGTGGCTCAGTCGGTTGGGCATCTGACTTCGGCACAGGTCATGATCTTGCTTTTCGTGAGTTCAAGCTCCACGTTGGGCTCTATGCCGACAGCTCAGACTCTGGAGCCTGCTTTGGATTCTATGTCTCCCTCCCTCCTTGTGCTCTCTCGCTCTCTCACTCTCTCTCAAAAATGAATAAACATTTTTAAAAAATAACATTGCTTTCAAGTGTAGGCTCGGTGTCCAGCAGATTCTCTGCTTTGGCCTTCGTTCTCTTAATCTGTCCCAAATCTCCTGTCCTACCAGGTGGTGACTGACTTGATGGGCTCTGCAGTTTCTACGTTGGAATCTTCTAACTTGGAAAGTTCACTGCTATCTTGCTCTCTAGTGGCTTTTTAAAAATTCATTAATAGTTCGTTCTGAAAGAGCTGGTACAATTGTTGCTCTTGAGAAAGGATGATCTGTCCAAAATTCAGTAGGGACAGGATTCCTGTAACATTACATAATGTGTTTTGTGTCTTTTCTCTCCTTTAAGAAACCAGAGATCACTATAGTGGGTCAGATTTTGTTTTTATTAACCCACAGAAGCAACTCAGAATTTAGATTGTCTACTTTTTGTTTAATGGTTTAATATCTACATGTATAAATGGAATAAGGAGGTTTTGCTACATCTGTGCAGGGCTTATTGGTTATTGTTGTGTTTTAAGAAGGTGATCTTTTCTTCTTTGGACTGAGGAGACTCACGCAGATGTCAGTAAGTAAAGTGTAGTTGAGTCAAAGTGTAACAACCTTGCCAGCACAGGCAATCCTCTCCTGGCGGCTGCTGCCTTTTCTGGGCTCCCCAGTGTTCTGTACATAATCCTGTCATAGCAGCAGCCACATTGCTCTATAATCACTCATCTGCCAGTTGGTCTCTCTCTGGGTGCTCTAATTGGAAGGTCTTGGTATGTGCATATGTCTGTATCTTCAGCATATGTGTCCCCAGAGCTTACCATAATGCTGGCTGCTTACTACGTCAAGAATGAATAAATGCACGTGCACATGTGTATGAGATCAGTGTGATTGGTAAAGGGGACCAGTGAGAACAGAGGTCTGACCCTGGGAAACAGAAGAAGACCCGTCCAAGAATCCTGAACAGCTCTATGAACTTAGGGACTCTAGAGATCCAGGCTGCACTGGACGTTACACTGCTGTTGATAGAACAGTTTGGAAGCAGGGTAGAGGGGCTAGTTACTCCAGAAATCCAGGCACTGGAGAGTTCAAGCTGAGCACTGGGTGTGGAAGGCTCTAAAACCCCAATGAAGGAACAATGCCCTCAAGGCTACCAGGGCTGGAGGAGGAACCAGCGATGTGAGCAAGACCCTGGGATGAGGCTCCTGGTCCCCTGAGCCTCCCTTCGAGCTCCCTGGATGACATGAGGTGGGGTCTGTAATTGACCTGAACTGGACATGCTACCAAGGAGGTCCTGTGCTAATTGCATGAATGACGGAAGCCCAGACAGGACTCCAGCAGATGCAGCAAAAAGCTATAATGACCGAGAAGAAGCTGCTGCGGTCACAGCTCTGAACTATTATCTTCTCTGAAAAGCTTTTGTGTGCATTGGTTCTTTGCCACTCTGTCTTCCTTGTCCTAGAGAGGTGGACGCTACCAAAAACCATTCAGGAGAACCTATCCGGAGAAGCCTTCTGACTGGGGCAGCCTCCACACCACTTCCCCCCACTCTCCCCGGCGGTCCTGCACTTCCCTGGGGATGGCGGGGGTGGGGGGGGGAGCTCCTGACTCTCCCCTTGTCCCCATTCCAGTGTTTAGGATTTCTGTGTCGCGTGGAAACTGAGGCATAGAGACGTTATGAGCCTTGCCTAAGGTGTTTAGCTAACACACTGTGAATCCTGGATTTGAACCTCGTCTGATTTCAGGATCTATGCTTAGAATAGTAGTC
Source organism: Proteles cristata cristata (assembly GCA_017311185.1). NCBI lineage: Eukaryota > Metazoa > Chordata > Mammalia > Carnivora > Hyaenidae > Proteles > Proteles cristata. Next base: position 1,132,054 of record JAESUZ010004426.1, on the reverse strand, counting down.
TACACTCCTTTGCCAGTGTAGGAACTGACTGCCCTAAGTAGGGTTTCCAGGGGAAAACGCAGCATTAAAACCTGCCTGTGGCCAAAAAAGTCAGATGCACTGAGCTAATTCCTGAGTACCTCCACTCTCCCTCCTTGCCTCTGCTTACCTGGTGTAGATCTGACCCACCTGTCTCCTCCTTCGTCTGACCCTCTGCGGATCAGCCTTCCTGCCCCTAGTCCCCAGGTAAAAATCATTTGAGGCAAAAAGGGGCTTTGTTCTTTCCTGATAGCAATTCATGACACAAAAGTGAGAGGAGATGGCATTTCGCTCTTTCGTAACCCACGTGGATGGATTTCAGACATTAATTTCTAAATAAATATGCATGTAATTACATATCCCTAAAATTCTAATCATTACATGTTTGCACAAAAACTGCTTTATGGATTCCTAGCTTAACTCCCCCTCCATCCAGACTTAGATGCACTGACACCCATGCTGAGATGACATTCTAGGACTATTAATTTCCTAAAGGTTCCTTTTAGTTGATTTTACTGGAAAAAAAATTCACTGGGGTTCAATATTATAATGGAATGATGATTTGTTTTGCCTGTTTAGGTGTAGGATGTAAAATTCTGGAGTACGTTGACTAGTATTTAGTGAGCTTTATATCTTAAGTCACCAGCTTTTTAAAAAAATCATGTGTGGTGAAAAAGTTTAGAGAACAGATACATTAGGAGGGATTATTCACATTACAAAATGACTTTCTGCTTTATGAAATAACTTACCATTGCATTCTTTTAAGCAAAAGCCCCACGGGTCTCTAAAATGTGATTCGTATATAGAAATTTAAATGTCTGTGGAAATTTTCAGGATTGTGACTGTTACATAAAAAGGAAAGGTACCACCTATCTCATTAGCTATGTTTTATTTTTATTTTTAAATCTTACCTGCAAAGACTTCAGAGATGTAGCAATCTGGCATTTGTCTTATACCACTCTTCTTTTATATGAAGATCATTATCAAGTTATTCCCCTTCTGTTTCCTCAGTAGTTCAGCCCAGAAGCCATTGGACAGAACAGGGCAAGGTAGCCATCTGTGTGCAAGGTGGGGTGGGGGTCTTGCTGGTCCAACTGGGATGAGGAAGGTGTTGTCTTAGGAGGGCAGCCTGTGCGGGAGGTAACCATGGCCCAGTTTGGGGTGTGGAGGGCAGCCTGGTATGAGTCTCACATCCTGGGAGGGGTGAGATGGATGGCCTGGGTAGAATGGGGTATGACCGTATTCCTGATCCAGAGGGTTCAAGCCCAAGTAGAGTGAGGAGGGTGCCCTATTGGGATAAGGGGCCGAGTAGCAGCAGTGAGAGATTAGGTCCATATAAGAGAATTGATCAAACATGTAAGTATATTGAAGATAATGGGAGCCAGATTTGATTGCAAAAAATTATGAAAAGAATTACGACTATGGAAAGGGAGTAAACTACAGTGAAAGTTGTGGTGTTAGATTGGAATTGGAGATCTCAGTACAAATTTATGAATTTCAGTGAATACAGACCCACAGAAACACGTGTAGCTGCATCTGTGTACTTAAGTGTGGCCTCTGGCTGTGTTCACTGGCAGCCTGGAAGCATCAGCACACCAGGGCTGGTGAGCCCAGCCAGCATGCAGATGGCTGCTAAATACCGCAGAAGGAACCAGGGCTCCTTGGAGAAATCCCTGATTCTGGGGCCTGAGGAGGGAAGGTACAAGATGAGCCTGAACACTGTGTTGGGGGGCAGGAGGGGGTAGAAAATGCTCAGAAGTGAGAAACCTGTCAGACGGACTCCGTGACCAGACTGACAGTTCTGGACAGTATAAGTAAGCATCAGATCAAATAGTGAAGTGCCCTTGGGGCACCTGGGTGGCTCAGTTCGTTAAGCCTCCCACTTTTGATTTCGGCCCAGGTCACTATCTCACAGTCATGGGATCAAGCTCTGAGTCAAACCTCGCAGCAGGCTCTGTGCTGACAGCGCAGGAGAGTCTCTTGAAATTCTCTTTCTCTTTGCATCTCACCTGCTCACTCGCGTGCACGCTCTCCCTCCCTCCCTCCCTCCCACTCTCCTCTGTCTCGAGTGTGCACATCCTCTCTCAAAATAAAGTTAAAAAATAGTGAAGTTCCCAGAAGAAATGCAAATCCAAACTGTGGAAGTGAACCTGCACCATTACTGGCAATGTAACTAAAGCAGGGAGTTACCCTTAGCTTCTAAGGATCTAGAATAATTTATTACTCCAAATCTATATAGTACAGCTTTTTAATAATTTGATCCAAATTCAAGGTCTTATCTTCATTGAAGACCCCCCTCCAATATCCTGCAAGACTGTTACAAAAAATGTTAGAGAAGACAGTAGATGTGTGTAAAACATATATTTTCTATTTAAAATTGGCATTTAAACATTTCTAGTTTGACAGAGACACCATTTTTATGCTTGTTAGTCATAGTGATTTTCCTTACTGTGGTATATGTATCATGTAACGTTTTCAGCATCATGTAACCACTTGTTAATGCCACTCTGGGAGTCTATGAGTAGATCCATACATTTTGGAAGGAAGAAGACTAGCATAACTGAACAGTTAGGCTTTTATATCTAAAAATCCTAAAATTTTTTGTAAGCGTGCCTAAAATAATATCCTTAATTTTTATTTTGTTCACAGTTAATCCTGCTTTTGTAACTAAGTGACTGAAATACTCAGTAAAATCATATATTATAGGAAAATACAGAATTGTAAATTTGGGGGAGGTGTGCCTGGGTGGCTTAGTCGGTTAAGCACCCAACTCTTAGACTTGGCTTAGGTTTTGATCGTATAGTCAAGGGATTGGGCTCCGCGCTAATAGTACCAAGCCCCTTGGGATTCTTTCCTTCCTCCTCTCTTTGCCCTTTTCCTGCTTGTACTTTCTTTCTCTCAAACTTAAAAAGAATTATAGATTTTTGGAAAACTGGATTTACAAATTTTAGTCATTAGCTTTCCAATTATAAAGGATTGATTTTAGGTAGTAGAAGCGTTAGTTCTTGGAATTGGGTTCTGCTTCTGTTTTAGTGCTAGTGGGATTCCACCCCCTCACACCTCCTAGTTTGCATCTTTGTAGATATTAGCAGGATATTGAAAGAGGTAGCATTAGGAGCTGTAACTGGGTCACCTTTTAAACTTGAACTTTGACAGGTGTGAAGCTCTAGTTTAACATTTGTTCCTGTGTGTAATGCATCAAACAGATAGTCTAATAAACCCACTTTTATTCATCCCTCTGATTTATTACCATCAACTTTGAGACTAATGTAGTAGTGGTGTTTGGATCACGACAAACCTTTCTTAGAGAAGAAAACCTATGAGGCATTCCTGGGTCCTGTATGTCTAGCAGGATCAGATCCCTTTTTACAAGGTCATTGAAACTGGTGGACTGGGGACGATGCTGTCCTTGGATGATTTTGCCTGACACATGACCTATAAATGTACATTAGTGTGAAGGTCAGAAAGAACACTGCACTCCACTGAGAGTCAAAAAAGAATGCAGATTCTTTTAAACCTTCATTAACCTGTCCGTTTTGTAGTGAAACTTTCCAATGTTTCATTCTGACTCAGTCCCACATTCAGTGAGCTGGAGACTGACTTGGAAGCCGTTGTGCTTCCAAGGACCTTCCAAGGACCATTTCCCACCTTCCCCTTGATTGCTTTTTGCAACGAAAGGGACACATGGAAATAGTAATGCTCTGTTCCAAACCCAAGGGGCAAAATCTGATGCAGAGTGCATGTATCACTTTAACAAATTTTGTGTTCGTTGAGATTTTTTTTTAAGTAAACTCTTTTGTGAGGTTGATAGAATAAATTTTTAAAGTTTATAAATGTGACCACGTTTACCTATGCTAGTGTGTTTCAAAAGAAGCATACTTGGTGTCGACATAAAACACGTTTATGTAGGCATGTCTATACAGATACTCAGCACTGTTCTAGCTACAGCTCTTTGTACAGAGGTAAGCTGTCGTCCAATGACCACCAGGAAGAGACTTATTCTACGGGTCTAGTTACTTACGCTTTATGTGTTAACTTTTACAGCAGCCCTAACAGTGAGATGGATTATGAATGGGACCAGCTTATCCAGAATCTTAGTCACCTTTGTATATTGTGTGTGTGATGCACGTTTATACATGTCTTTTGTCTCCATCCTGTTTTTGACCAGTGCGGTGGCTACAGCTTTTACAGTTCTTACTCTCACTGTTGTTTTTGCTGGCTCTTACTCATGGTGCCTTGCTTTTGTGTGGCGTTTTTGTTTGTTTGTTTGTTTGTTTGTTTGCTTTGTTTTTGCAATGAGTTCATGTTTCTTAGATTTTATGCAGACTTCTCTGCAACCAGAGTTGAAGGTGGATTCCCCCAAAGAGGAAGTACCTTTACTTCTCCCAGATGACTGGAATTACTTTCCAGCCCTAGAGACCCCTGGAAACTTAACTCTCAACTTGAGGTTTTGGGGACTTCAAGTTATTTCAGGCCACAGTCTTGTGTAAGGTCTGACTTGTGGCTCTAAATTCTTGGAAGCAGGGATAGTCCCCCTTCACTTAGCACCGGCATTTGACCAGGTGGCTGTCTCTGCAATCCTGACATATCCAGCTCTAAACACAGAGGGTATGGTCCTTGGATTATGTACAGTTTAGATGGTCCACTTTGGGTGGGTCCAACTGAGTTGTTGTTTTCTGCCTCTAACTGCCAAGAGAGTGTGCAAACAAAAGCTCAAGTCCACCCAGACCAGCAAATGCCTCCAAAGCAGAAGCCTCTTTGACTCCCCTGCTTACTTCTTGTGATTCCTGCCTTCACATGATTTTTGGCTTCTAATGTTCCTTAATAACTGGTCAGCTCACATTTAGCTATCTGTTTTTAATGTTTTAGCCAGTACTTTTAGTTTTCAGTGTGAGGATAGGTCAGAGTGTCTATTTGGACCAACCCCCAGAAATGGAAGCCATCAGTTCTTAAAATGGCTTTGAACTTTTCCCTCTGAAGCCTCCTTCCCAACAGTGGCTGGTATCCCTTTTAGGGGATTCAAGTCGGAGAGGCATCCAGACCCCACTTGAATATCCAGTGCTCACAACTTGTTCAGAATCCCATCTAGTCAGACAACTTTGACTTCTAGATCCTTTTTTTTTTTTTTTATATAATCTTACATAGAACTAAATTCTAGCTGTCTTTCATTCTCAGTTGTTTAAGCAACACAAGGGAAGTCTCCCCTTTCCACGTGGCATGACTTGAAATCTCTATCACCAAGCATCAGGACTGCTGAGGATTCTCTCCGTTTGGGATCTAGTTTGTCACCCCCTCAGACACCACATGTGTAGAGCTGCATCAGAGATCCCAGACCGGGCAGCCGTGTCTGCGGGCGTCGAACTGCTGCTTCCCGCTCTCCCTAGCACCTCTGTCACATGCTTCATTACAGTTCGCTGAGCTAATAATAGGTTCTTCCCTCCCACTCCCTGCTCCTCCCACCCTCCACCCTGAGCTTCATGTCAGCTCTTTGAAGCCAGACCTTATTCACCATGAAATTACGGATAATGGTGCATTTTAAGAGGGGAAACGATGCGCTGTTATCTGATTCTTTTTGGAACCAGCGTACTAAACCCCACTATGTTCTCTTTATCTTTGCTTAAGGATAATTTTCTTCAATATAAAATAATCTAAGATCTCAAACTCCTAAATTGTTAGTTTGAAAACCTAACCACTTTGCACTTCATATGTTGCCAATCAATTTTGTCTGCAGGAATTCGTAGTTATTCAGTTATAATTAATAACTAAATCTATTGAATTAGTAATATGGCGTTTGCAGTTATAGCGGCTCTTGAAAGCTGTTTTGCCAAGGAGTTTCATTTACTATCCTTGATTTAAGAAAAGAGATTAAAGGGGCGCCTGGGTGGCTTAGTCGGTTAAGCGTCCGACTTTCGCTTAGGTCATGATCTCGCGGTTCGTGGGTTCGAGCCCCGCGTCGGGCTCTGTGCTGACTGCCGGCTCAGAGCCTGGACCCTGTTTCAGTCTGTGACTCCCTCTCTCTCTGACCCTCCCCTGCTCACGCTGTCTCTCTCTCTCCTAGAAATAAATAAAACATTAAAAAAAAAGAGAGATTAAAGTTCTTAAAGTCTCGTTTTATCCAACATTTGATGTCAATTGCCATTTTATATTGACGGCATTAATTAGAATTCCTGCTGATTTCAGTCTTGTAGTACATAATATGTCCAAAAACCTATTAGTTACAATTTATAGTCTCGTAAATATTTCTGGAAGGCTGTTCTGGCAGTGGTTAAAGGGGTTCAAAGTATTCTTAATTCATCCCTACAATCATCTGGCTCCTCTTCTCAAAATAAAACCTTTGTCCTTTTTCCTGTTGCGATTTCCTCACTTTTGACTGGGGTTTTTAGAGTCTTATATAGACTTATGATTACATTTATGACAGAGTTGTTCAAAATTTCAGACAAATTCTCATCAGTTCCTAAGCTCATAAGGACATAAAGCATGTGTCTGAGAGCCGGGTGGGTAGCAGTTTCAGTGCCTGCGAACATACTTGACAAAGATGTTAACCAGGAGGATTTGTGGGTTAAAAACCTTATTTTAAGGTTTTCATGAAAATGATTTATTCAGTGAACTAGGAAAAAAAAAAATCTTGCCTAGCCATAAAAGAGGTTAGAAAAATAACAAGTTAGGGAGGTAGCTGAAAACTTCCTTGAAGTCATTATAAAAGCAACTCAAGCAGTAAATTAAGCAGGCTTTATTGTTAGTGGTTAAAAATATGTTTTCATTGATTTTTGATTGAAAGCATGAATTAACTGTAAACCATATCACATTTTTTTTGGAGAGGACCTTTTAATGCTCACATTTGTTAGTGACCTGGAGATATTATTTTAAAGTATAAATCCATCTAAATGAAGGGGCTAAAATCGTGGAAAACATTTATTAAACCACAGATGATACTTAACTGCCTGCGTTGGTCCGTATAGTTTCATACTGCAAAACCGTTGTGTTCATCAGTTTCAGATAATCCAGAAAGACAAGATATACTTACATGTTCTTTCTTGAAATTGAGAATAAGGAAATAATCCTCAAAAGAGAATATCTTAGAGTATCTGTTTTTAAAAATTCTCTATGGAGACAGGAGAAAACTTGATTTGAATTCAATATAAGTCATTTGAGTTTGGTAGCCCTATCTAACAGGAGAACAGACTTTATTAAAGAGTCAACAGGAATGCTATAATGTTTTCTTTAGTTGAGCATGCTCTAGATTCTAAACCTGCCTTTATTAGTACTAATAACATATTTGTAGAGTACTTTGCTGTTTCTTTTACTTGATTACCTCAAGAGCTGTGAGACGCAGAGTAAATGTTTTGTGCGTGTGTGTTCGTGTGTGCGGGCGTGTGTGTTGTGTGCGTGTTGTGTGTGTCCAGGCATACAGAAGACACTATTGTATCTCCATTTAACAAATGAAACCAGATTCAGCCCAGTGAAAGGACTTGAATCCATTCACACAGGTAGGAGAGGACCCAGACTGGAGTTCAGGTCTTACAGTGCTGAGTTGGGTGCTCCTTAGAGCCCCCCATGCCAACTCTACGTAGCTATGGAGAGAAACTGCCCCTCCTCCACACCTGTGACTCGTGAAGCTCTCTGGAAAAGCAGTCAGAGCACAGAGCCCACGCTGGGTCCCAGTTAGACCACTGAGTGACCTCCAGTCAGTTCCCTAAGTCCACATGTCTTTACCTGTAAACGGGACTCTTGGTCCCATGTCTTAGTAGAAATGACAAGGAAGATGGACCATATAGAATAGACAGTAAAAAAAAATGCTTCATCAGTAGCAGAGAGAGGTGGGATTTAAACAAGAAAATCTGGGCTCCAGCTGTTCCCACTGCTGGTTAACTGGCAATCACAATATGTCTCTTGATACTTCAGAACTTCCAGTTCTTTATCCATTGAGACCTGTGGGTCAGGTCATCAAGGACTTGTAAGCTCTATTAGGGAATTGGAAAGTTATGTCAAGGGCAGGGAAATGCCACAGACGTGTTTTAACTGATTAGATTTCTGTTTTAGGAAAGTCACTCTGGGTACAGCATAGAGGGCAAGACTTGAGGTTGGGGCGCCTGTTAGAGTAATCTAGTAGCAGGGTGGGGGTGCCTGGCAGTGCCGATGGAGAGAGGTGGACAGGTTCCAGAGATGTGTAAGAAGCACATTTGACCATCTCAGTAAATGTGATTGGATGTGGGGGGTGAGGGAGAGGGAAGAGACCAGGATGGCACTGGAGAGCGTGGACAAGCTTTTACTGATGTTGACAAGAACGGTTTCATTAAAGTCGTGGGGATGAACACCACATGCTAGACAAGTGATGAGTGAGAGGGCAGTCAAGTAGAGACTGTGCAAGAAGACAGCTCTTTAAAGATGTTCAGCCTTCAAGGTATTAGACAATATAGCATAATAAGTGGAGGGAGATGAGAACCAAGAGAGGGTTTTAGGAGGAGTGTGTTCTAAGCATGTTTGAATGCTAGAGGTAGTAATACGGGGAGGGGCTAGTGGATAAAGAGAATTGGATATCCAGGCGGAGGAGGAGGCTCCTCACACTCCAGGAGAAGGGCTGGCCTTGGGTGGACTTGCATCTCTGAGGCATTGTGGTCGCAGGGAAGGATATCAAGTCCTAGAGTCTGGCTACTTGGATTTGAATCTGGCCTCTGCTGATGAGACCCTGTTTCCTTCTCTTAAAATGGATCACTGAAAGCAATAAGACAGTTATTATTACTGTTAGTAATAATTATTACTAATTTACTAGTAATTTATGATTTCTTGTATTCTATTACCTATAGTTTTAAATCAGTACATGTTTTTAAAAAGTAACAAGCAGAAACCAGCAAGGCCTTTTTCAAAGTTGCTAAATTTAAATAAATATTTTTCAAATAGCCGAGCAACATTGAGGCATGCCATGTACATTTACATTATTGAGGTTTATGGTTGGGAACTGTCCTCTTACAACTTCCTATGAATGATCTGTCATGACATGTATATTTGTATCATGCAGCTATTCTGTGAAATTTTTTTAAAAAAAAAGTTTGAGAGAGAGCATGTGCACAAGAGCATGAGTTGGGGAGGGGCAAAGAGAGAGGGGGAGGGGGGGGGAATCCCAAGCAGACTTCACACTAGCATAGAGCCCGATGTGTGTGAGACCATGACCTGAGCCCAAGTCAAGAGTCAGACACCCAACTAACTGAGCCACCCAGGCACCCATAGTCTGTGAAATTCTTAAGATTCTAACCTATTCCACCCATTAGATGGATTTGGAGCTATTTTAGTAAAGAACTATAATTTTTTAAATTTTAAAATCAATACAAAACATTTTATGCCAGCAGGAAAAATAAAGCCGGTAGAGAGGGAGGCACAAGAACAAGACTGTACAAAAGGCCCCACTCAGTGGCATAGTGTGCTGTTTCCTGTATACATAAGTCCAGGTGTCTCTGTGTCAGACAAGGAAGAGTGTTAAATCTTTTCTCGGGGAGTTTAAAGGCTGCCGGAGATGGGGTGGATATACTTTGTTTATAGAGAGTCTAGAGGCCTCTTAGGAGAGAAGGGACTAAGTCCATCTGACTCAGAGAGTCTATCGAAAACACAGGTAACAAGTGAATGCCTGTGTGCCGGATAATGAGATCTTCAACTACCTTCCCTCACCTGGCTCCTGGAATACTGGAAGCCGGACCAGTAATATCAGCCAGGAGATTTAAGAATTCTTCTCTGAGGAGACCACCTAGACCAAGAGGAAAAGACTTAAAAAATACTAGGGTTTTAGAATTCAGATCCTTCAGTGAAACATATAGGAACTCTTGATTACTCAGAGTTAGTCCTGCAAGAAAGAAAGAACTAGAAGCTTAATATTTGCCAGCTGAAGGTCAAAGCAGCTTTCAATGATAGGAAGATAAAAGTGAAAGAAATCTCCCAGAAGGTAGAACAGTGGAGAGGGGGAGAACATTTGGGTAGCCATTCAATAATCCAACACCTAAGTGACTTGAGTTCCAGAAAATGTAGTGGGGAGAAAGTTACAAAGAAGTAATTCAAAAATATGTATGCCTCCCGATTAACAGGAGCCAGCAGGTCTGGGCTTATCTTGTCCCTTCATCCAACCCAGAGTCTCTAGGCAGCTGCTCTAAGACGCGGACGATCCAGTGCACTAGAGGCATAGGAGTCGGGAGAGGTAGGCAAGCGTCTGTGCTGCCATGGAGCTTACGTTCCACCGGCATTACATTAAAACTGAAAAATGATTCGCATATGGTACTTTGCCGCAGAATTTCAGAACACCGGGATAAAGGGAAGATAGTAAGAATAGGGAAGATCGGGTTATATATAAAAGATCAGGACTCAGGTAGCACGGAACTTCGGATTCTGGTGATATACTTCTTCTGAAGGGAAATGAGTTCCAGCCTGTAGTTCTCTACACAGCCGAACCATCAAGTGTGAGACTAGAATGAAGATATTTTTAGATAGACAAGGACTACAGACTTTACCTGCTGGGCTTGTGCTCCGCAAAAATGAAGGCGTGGGGTTAAAAGAAAGGAAGATGTGTTCCAGGAAACAAGGGCTCCAATGCAAGAAGGAAGCATAGGGAACTCTGGGGCAGGTAAGAGGGCGTGCAGTAGTGGGGTGGCCCTGGAGGTCAGCCTACCCAGGTCGGTAGGGGCCTCTAAAGGAAGGCTGTGTGTGAGGTTTGTGGAAGTTGGGAGGAACTGGTGGTAGATGACCTGATGGGTTTCTATAGAGAGATTTACCTTCATGTCACAGGTTTGGGGATCAATCAGTGATAGGAAAATAGAAAACAAAGCAAGCATAAAGAAAATTATATTATAAAAAAAATTTTTAACATTCATTTTTGAGAGAGAGACAGAGCATGAGCAGGGGAGGGGCAGAGAGAGAGGGAGACACAGAATCCGAAGCAGGTTCCAGGCCATGAGCTGTCACCACAGAGCCCGATGTGGGGCTCGAACTCACATACCGTGAATGAGATCATGACCTGAGCTGAAGTTGGATGCTCAACCAACTGAGCCACCTGGGCACCCCACAGGGTTATAATTAATTACAGGAGAAGACAGAGTTGCTAAGAAAGGAACTCTACTCAAGGTATACTGCAAACTCAGCTGTGACCATTATGTGCACAGTCCTAAACATGAAAATAGTATCAGTTTAATAAAAAATTACTTTAATTATTTTAATTAGTAAAATGACTTATTACAAGATTGAGAGGGGAGTCTGCATGAGAAAGCCAAAGGCTTTCCTTGTAAAAGGAAGTCCCAACTAACTGACCAATCAAGAAAGTCTAACTTAGAAGGTCATGTAATACTAACCCATCCTGCCAAGGAATTCTGTGTACTGTCCTTGCCAGCGTGACTTAAGACACAGGATGGAAAGTGGTCTCCTGGCCCCTTGGCTGTTGACTCTCTAATGATATTCCATCTCCAAGGGAGGTAGGATGGCTTTATTGCAGCAAGGTCCCTGAAGGAAGGAATCCGGGACTACTTAGGGCAAGCTTGTTTTAACCTGATCCTTCAGAGGCATAGCCTTGGGTTACAAGAACTTCTTCAGTGCATTCATTTTACCTATTTGAGAGGGAGCATAGCATGGGAAGAATACAGGCTCTCGAGATGGACAGCCTGGTCCCAAATTCTGGTTCCTTGTGACCTTGGGGAAGTGAGGTCACACCTCAGTTTACCCGTCTATAAAATGAGAGTGATAATATTACTTCCTTCTTAAGGTGGCTGTGAAGAGTAAATCAGTGTGGGGGTGGCTCAGTCATTGAAGCGTCCAGCTTCAGCTCAGGTCATGATCTCATGGTACGTGAGTTCAAGCCCCACGTCGAGCTCTGCTGAAAGCTCACAGCCTGGAGCCTGCTTCAGATTCTGTGTCTTCCTCTCTCTCTGCTCCTTTCCTGCTTGCACTCTGTCTCTGTCTCTCTCAAAAATAAACAAACATGAAAAAAACTTCAATATATATATGTATCTTTCAACTAATACATAGCACATGATAAGCATGCAGTAGTAAATTATTAACTTTTTCATTTTTCATGATTACTATTTTCTTTCAGTTCACAAAAATGGATCAGTAATTCGAAGCGAGGTATAAAAGGAATGACAAAAATAGGAGTAAAATACTACAGCTCAGAATAACATCATAAACATAGCGAACAGAAACCCAGTGTAATTATAGAATGTGAATCTTAATGTCCAGGGACCAGTGAATGTGCCAGGTTGGTTATTTCACTCAAGTAACAGAAAAAGAAAAATTTTAAATAGAAGGTACCACAATGACTCTCAGAAAATTGGATTTTACTTGGTAGATGATTTATTTGCCCATAGTCTCCAGTGTTTTCTCTGTTGTGAAACTTTGTCAAATGATGGCATTAACCCCTCAACACTGTTGGGGTGTTCAGGCAAAATGTGGTGGTCTTTCTAGTAAACTAGTCGAGTCTTCCCAGATGGAGGAGAAAATGTTTTCCAGGATGAAATTGATGAATATGTTGTCACCGAGGGCCCAGAATAGAACCTGAGAGGCATTAAAGGTAGATTCCTTATAGCAAAGGCAGATTTGCCAAGAAGTGTGCAGCATCAGCCTCAGAGCTGAGGAGAACATCCTCAGGGAGAAAGAGGAACACGCGTTTGGCAAAATCCCTTTATCAGATGCTTCTGTTGCTTGTCACACAATGTCAGTGGTATGCGGTGTGGGGGAGGAGTCACGTGTGCAAAAGAATATTTTCCCTTATAAGTTTGTTGAAATCACTGACATGCAGGGTATGAGCCAGCCTTTAGCATATGTCTGATAACACAGATCTCAGAGAAGTATTCAGTGACTTTTCATTGAAAACTTCTGCTTCAGAAAGGGAAAAAAATTTTTTTTGCTTGCATATTTTGCAAGCTCTGATGTCGATCGAAAAGTTCCTTGACGTGCCCACTGACAGAGCACCAGCTGAGCAGGCAGCCGGGAAGATGTCGCTCTACAAATGTTTATCCACGTGCCACTTTCCCCCCCAAGAAGGTGATGAAAGCGCTGTCATTGGATGGATATTTCCTACAGGGCCATATGAGGAAATATGCAGCAAGTAAATATCCCAGCTTTTCTATGTTGAACTGCCGTTGAGATCTTTCTGAAATAAGATATGAAATATTTCTTCATAGCCGCGACGTGAGTAAAAACCATTTCTGTGGTCTCACTCAGCTTAGGTGTTTTTCTCTCTTCTCATTTAATCTTTCTCTTTCTGGTCAGTGACGGAAAGAGGATAATGAGAAATTTTGAAAACTAGTCACGGCTGCTGACGACTTGCTCACTAGGATTTGGCTCTGTATGAGAGTATGCCGATTTTCATCAAGAAAGCAATGATATGTTGGGCATAGGTAAAAATCTACAGCAAGTTGAAACGTGCCATCTCCCAGCTTTTAGGGACAACTTAGGTTCTAATAGGTGCCAAGAGAAACCTTTGATGAGAAGCTTCTCCGTAATGTCTGGATTCTTCCTTAATGCAAATACCTATACTCCCTAGTGGAACAAGACATTGTAGCATTTCCTGCTGTCCGTATAGCACAATGAGTTATGATTTTCGAATGGACTTATACTAAAATCTATTAATCATAGATTTGTATCCAGACTATTGTTCAAGCTAAATAGGTCATTGAAGCCAGATGTAAGAATGTGCTGATATAGAATACTTAGTAGTTTTTAAATGTTTTATTGATATTCAAAAATATGAATATATGAATTTTTTATTAGAGTTAATTATCTGCATGTGTACCATATGCCCGTTGAGTGAACTCATAGTTGGAAAAATTTGAGATCTACTGCCTTGGAAGTTGGAGAGCTAGCTATTCTGGGCTGGTGTTCGATCTATATGATTTGAACTGTATAGGCACATTTTCTTCCCTTGGAAACTATTTCTTTATCTATAAAACTGAGAACAGTTATGCGGTTTCACTGGTTAGAAATATCAATACTTACCTGATAAACTCGAACTGGCTAGATACTTTGGATGTCATAAAGCCTCTAAATCTTAAAGGAATAGACTTAAGGGATATCTAGTCCATTCTTCCTCAATAAATCTGCCCCACAGCACACCCTGAGCATTCTCCCTGAACTTCCCTATGGAGCAAGCAGAGGACATGGAGCCTGCTATAACTAAGTGACGATAGCAGGTCCAGGACGGGGCAACTCAGTTCCATTTTCTTTCTTTTTTTTTCTTTATTTCTGAGAGACAGACAGACAGCATGAGCAGGGGAGGGTCAGAGAGAGAGGCAGATATAGACTCTGAAGCAGGCTCCAGGCTCTGAGCTAGCTGTCAGCACAGAGCCCAGTGCGGGGCTTGAACCCATGAACTGTGAGATCATGACCTGAGCTGAAGTTGGACACTTACCCGACTGAGCCACCCAGGCACCCCCTCTGTTCCCTTTTCAACAGCTGTAACTCTTAGAAGGTTTATATATATACCCAAATCTGATTCCTCTCTCCTGTAACTTGTATAAATTGGTTTTGGTTCTGTCCATCAGGGCCAAACAGAAGAAAATCTAATTTTTCTTTTAAATCAGTAGCCCTGTAATTGTTTAAAGTCTGCCACGAATCCTTGACTAAGATAGGACTTGTAAGGCGAAGTGCTCCAATTCTTTGAACTCTTCTTCATGCCTGTTTTCTGTCTCCTTCTGTGTTTTAGCCCTCCTGCATTCGACTGCTCCTCAGGACAATTGTGACCTACCTGTATTGATTAGAATGATTTCTTATTTGTTATGTAACAGGCAGTGTTTACTGAGGCAGGCCAACTCCATGTCAGGAAGTGTGGGCTTGGCACAGTCCTGTGTTATTAAACCCATATGACTTCGCACTTGGGCTTGATTATCAACAGTACACCGATAAGGAAACTGAGACTCCGTTGTTAAGTAAATTGCTCGAGGTAACTTACCCAGGAAGTAGCGGAGTGGTGTCTCCTGTTCCCTTCTATTATTTCATTGCACTATTGACTCCTGTCGCACACCCCTTCTCACACGGCCTGAGCCATGTTTTCTTTTTTGAATAAAGAAGTGTCACATGCTTTCTGAAAACGTTTAAACTGTATAGAATAGCTGAAGAAAACTCTTCCCTACCCCGGTAACTCTGCTGGTAGTGTGAAATGCGACTGCCTTTTCACATTCTTGCTCTGCCACTTACCTTCTGTACCTACATAAAATGGAGACGCTGAATGTGTACCCGTTTCACTCTGAAGACTGAACTAGTTAATATACATAAAGGATGTATAGAATAGTGTCTGGTACATAGAGCTCAAATGTTGCTGTTATGTATTTAAGCACACAGACACATGCCATATTCATATGTATTTGAAAATAAGTACGTATATGGTCCACTAATATTGAACAAGAAAGCCAAGAATTCTTAATGGGGAAAGCGTAGTCTTTTCAGTAACTTGTGTTGGAGAACTGGATCTTCATGCAAATGAAGGAAATTGGACCTCTGTCATTTCCACTCACAAAAATTACCTCAAAATGAATTAAAAACTTAAATGTAAGACCTGAAACTGTACAACTTCTAGAAGGAAACCTAGGGTAAAATCTCCTCAGCCTTGGCCTTGGCAAGAATGTTTTGGATGTGCCCCCCAAAAGCGCAAGCCACAAAAGCAAACTGGTGAGACTACATCAAAGTAAAATCTTCTGCACAGCAAGAGAAATAATCAACAAAATGAAGAGGCAAGTATGGAATAGGAGGAAAACCATTGTAAGCCATATATGAAAGGGTTACTCTCCAAAATATATACGGAACTCCTACAATTCAAAAGCAAAAAGACTAATAATCCAATTTTAAACTAGGCAGAGGACTCGAATAGACATTTTTCGAAAGAAAATGTACAGACAGTAGGCACCTGAAAAGGTGCATTTCTAATCATCACAGAAATGCAAATCAAAACCACAGAAATAGCACCTCAGACCTGTTAGAATACCTATAATCAAAAAGATAGGAGATAACAAATGTTGGCCAGGATGCTGAGAAAAGCGAACCTTTTCTTTGCACACTGTTGGTAGAATGTAAATTAGCAGAGCCAACCACTGAAAGCAATATGGAGATTCCTCAAAAATTAGGACTACCATATGATCTTTCAGTCCCATTTTTGGCTGTATCTCTGAAGCTGCAGCATTATTTACAGTAGTAAAGACAAGGAAACAACCTAACTATCCATTAATAGATGAATGGATTCAGATGATGTGATATATACATACATACAATGGGATAATAATCATCCATAAAAAAGGAAATTATGCAGCATGAGACAAGATGGATGGGCCTTGAGAGTATTATGTTAAGTGAAATACCCCTTAAAAAAAAAAAAATACCAAACTCATAAGAACAGTAGAATGGTGGTTGCAGGGAGGGGTGGGGTAGATGGAAGATGGTGGTCAAAGGGTACAGATTTCCAATTATAAGATAAATTCTGAGGATCTAATGTATACACACCATGGTAATAACTGTAGTTAACAATATATACTTGAAAGTTGATAAGGAAGATTTTAAATGCTAATAACATTTAAGTAATGTGAGGTGATATGTTAACTAACCTTGTGGTAATCAATTTATAATATATGTGTGTATCAAATTAACACATTATACACCTTAAACTTATATAATATTATATGTCAATTATATCTTAATGCTGAGGGGAAAACTAGTCTTTTTCACACCAGGCTAAGAAAATTTTTCCTACTAAAAAAAAAAAGTTTACTAGTAGTTTAGAGAGAGGTGGGAGAAAATCAGTGTGCTGAAAAATAGAATGAAATATCCAGAATAAAAGGAAATAATAGAGTAATTTTTAAAAAGGTTCATCAATCCAAAATGAAGTTTAAAATGGTTGAAGCGGGGAGGGGCGCCTGGGTGGCTTAGTTGGTTAAGCGTCCGACTTTCGCTTAGGTCATGATCTGTTCGTGGGTTCGAGCCCCGCGTCGGGCTCTGTGCTACTGGCACTCAGAGCCTGGAGCCTGTTTCAGAGTCTGTGACTCCCTCTCTCTCTGACCCTCCCCCACTCATGCTGTCTCTCTCCTAGAAATAAATAAAACATTTAAAAAAAAAAAAATGGTTGAAGCGGGGAATGAGATCCAGGCTTCCAGTTGTGGAATGAATAAATCACAGGAATAAAAAGCACAGCATAAGAAATACAGTCAGTGATATAGTGTTGGTGACAGACGGTAGCTACGCTTGTGAGCAGAGCATAATGCATAAACCTGTTGGATCGCTGTGTGGTACTCCTGAAACTAGTGGAACATTGGGTGTCAACCATATTCAGATTTAAAAAAAATTTTTTTAAATGAAGCATAAAAAGTTACTGAAAACAAGAATATACCACAGGTAGGACAAGTAGAGAGCAAGGAGTAAGATAGTAAATAAGGCACAACTATATATAAGTACCTATGATGAATTAAAGGTCTTTGGTCTAGAGCTTCTGAGTTTGAAACAATGTTCATATATTTGGAATTCTTCTTAAAAAGGGGGACAGTCTATATATAATATCTTTTGCCCACTTCCACCACCTAAAATGTATCATAGGTATTCTTCCATATCATTATATTTCAGTCCACTATAGCTTTTTTTTTTTTATTTCTAGGAGAGAGAATGAGAGAGACAGCGTGAGCAGGGGAGGGTCAGAGAGAGAGGGAGACACAGACTCCGAAACAGGCTCCAGGCTCTGAGCTGGCAGTCAGCACAGAGCCCGATGCGGGGCTTGAACCCACGAACCGCGAGATCATGACCTAAGCGAAAGTCGGACGCCCAGCCAACTAAGCCACCCAGGCGCCCCCACTATAGCTTATTTTTAATAGTAGCTGCAAAGTATACTATAACCAGTTCATTTAACTATTCCCTTGTTAATGGATGTTTAGGTTGTCTTTGTGCTGTTACGAATGGTGTACAGAGCAATCTTGTATATATGTTTATGAGACTTGATTATCTGAACCTACACATAGAAATTTGCGTTCATTTGTTTAAAAATGTTTTATCTCATTAGATTTGGCCTGTTTTCAAATGGATTGCCATTGTATAGCTTATGGTCCTCTTATCCAGTAAATTCACTGTCTTTGGTTTTGCATCATTTTTTGCAGTCAACCTATTCTCCTTGATATCTTGAAAATCAATGGGTTAAAAAAGGTTGAATCCAGAGTTTAGGACATAATTCTGTAATTTCCACCAGAGGGATCCTTTTAGACTGCAAGTGGTATTTTAGGTATAGTCATTCATCCAGATATAAATCTACTTCATTACCTTCTAACTGTATTTCTCCAGTGTATGTACCAAAGCATCACAGAAAACCTTGTCAGGTGCCTTCATGGAATCTTGTTAAGAAAGTAGTCATTTAGCGAGTAGTCTTTGCTACCCAGTCTGGAAGGATGATACTTTATATTTGCGAAAACTTGAAATATAAACAACAGATGTCTGTAGTTTGGGAAATGTCTAAAAATGCCCGGTTTTATTGCACACACGCACACGCGCACACACACACGCACGCACACACACACACGCGCACACACACACGCACGCACACACACACACACGCACACAGAGTATGAGCGCTATTTTGATTCCTCAGGCTTGCTGCCACATAACTGGCATTGGTGTTGATGCTCCATTGGGAAATTGTTTAGCAAGATGAAATTTAATTTAATTGGTTAAAATATATTTTCAGAATATTGGGTTGACTTGAGCCATTAAAAGTGGCTACATGAATATGAAATAGACTGCAAAAATAATTTTCAGTGTCTACTATGGTAACTGTTCTGCAGTGAACATAGATGAGCCAATTAAATATGTGGCTTCAGTGAACATAGAAAACAGTGAGAACATTAACTTGTGGGCACATTTCTGTTCAATTTATTCACCTTTTAAAAATTTTAGACAAGCACGTACATCACCTCATTCAAGCCTTTCAAGAACTCTGGTATGACAGAATTCTAACTTTTTTAGTTGAAAGAATTGAAGCACAGAGAAAGAACTATCCAGAACAAGGAGTTGCTCTTCCTGATTATTAGGAAAGAGCCACTCCTTTGCAGACGTGACCTTTAACCATTTTGACATTTTGTTCTGGGGTGAATGTGAAAGGCGGGATCCGGGCAGAGCAGTGAGCCAAGGCGGACCGGCACAGAAGATCTAGGCGGCCTCGGGAAGTAGGGGGAAGGGCCTGTGTCTGGCACATAATGGGTGATTGGACCAAAAGGGTAACTTGAGGCTAAATCCAAGAGGGCCTTGAATGCCAACCTCAGGAATGGGGACTTGACTCCGTATCAGTAGAGGAAGGGGGTGACTCTCGGCAGAATAGGAACAGAGTAGAGCTAAATGGTGGTGGTGGGGCGGGGGCAGTGCTGGGGCCGCTCCCTGTTCCAAGTTTCAGTACCCAGGGTGAAGGGCAGTCCTGCCAGCTCTCTGTGCTCCCCGTCCCGCTTTGTAAGAGGGTTGTCCTCTGAGTGAATGCCTTATAGGCATGGTTAATGCCAATTCAAAAATTAAATGCACAGTCTTCTCTCCCAGTTGTTGCCTTGACTTCCGTATTCTCATGCTTCATGTTGATTGGGCTTTTCACACAAAGGTTGGAGTCCTTTTGTCAGTTCATCTCCGTGGTAGTTCTGTAACTTGGCTATGGGAGATGGATTATTTGGTGCTCAGAAATGTTTATTGGTTTCAAAAGATTGATGTAGGTATCTTTCACTTTCCAGAAATTCACATATAAGAATTCCAGGCTTAAGGGATTAATTAATGTCTGCTTAAATTCAAACAATGCTGAGTGTTTACTCTGTGCCAGGCACCTGTGGGGAAAACGTTACAAAAAAAACCAAAAAACCCTCCCTGAGCAGTTAATTGTTCCTGTGCTTTTTGGTAACAATTATGTTATACGTTTGTCTGTTGGCCCTGATCACGGTATTTGGTTATCCCTACTTACAAGTCTTGTCTTCATCACTATGGACGCCTTCCCTGTCCCCAAGATAGCTTTTTTCCTCTGTTCTGTCTACATCCTGCTACTTCAGTATCCTATTCGAGAACCACTTCCTCCCAGAATCCTTATTCAACTCTTCCAAGCCACAGTCAGCTTAATTCCATGAATCCCTCTAGAGTGATCCATTAGGAACAGTGTCCAGTGTGAGTAACTTAGGAGCAAGAGCTGTGTCTAACTCAGTCTTTATAACCTCAGGACTGAGCTTGGCGGTAGGCACAGTGCCGGGACTCCAAGTGGGTCTTGGAAGGAAGTAAGGCACTTGTGTTCCCTTAAGGAGACAATATGGAAACACCAAAGACTTAACCAGCATTTTGAGTGGCATTCGTAGCCTGTGTGTTGAGTTCTGCAGGAATTCAAAGTAGAGACTGGAAACAGCACCAGGGAGTATGTCCCGTACTGCTGTCCCCTTAGAATGTGTGTGTGGACCAAGTCAGAGGTCACGGAGTGCCTGCTGTGGTCAGCGGCTATCCTGGGCCCTGGACAAGTGAATCGTGATGTCATTTAAATGTTTTTGAGGTGGAGAAACAAGTTCTGGGCTATTTGTTTGACTTCTGTCAACAGAGTAGAGAAGAGGGGTGTTTCATATAGGAAGTGAGGTAGGTATTGTCTGATGTTTTCCCAAGAGACAGAAATCCCCTTCACATGTAGGTTTTGGAAAATCTTGTCTTCCATTCTGAGGATGCTCTAAGGAGGGGTATATCCTGTCCCTCCTGTAATACACGTGCTCTGCCCACACTTGGCTTCTGGCTTACTCTCCGCGCCGACCAGCATTGGTGGGACTTGCGGAGCTCTGTTCTGATGTGCTGGGAGGCCTGGATGGGAGCCTCAGCCATCCTGGAAGCATTTCCACTTGCTGAGCGTTGTCCGACTTTAGCCAGAAGATACGGAGTGTTTCTTAAGAATTGCTTCTCTAGAAGCAAAGCCTGTGTTAAGTGCTTTATTGAGGAATTGCTGTTAGGGGAGACCAGTAAAGAAGCACACGGAGCAGGAGAGAGCCAGACAAGAGGCTGAGAAAATGTGCTAGCTGAAGTCTGGCTTCTGCCCGCTCCCCCGAGAGCTCTGACGCATGGGACCACACCGTTGCCCCACTGGAGGCCGGGGCTTGTCCTTTTTAGTGAGGTCTGGGTAGCAGGATGCCCTTGGGGGAAGTGCATTCTGTCCCACGCATTTCTGAACTAAGCTGTCCAAGGGACCGTCCCTAGAAAAAGGTTTAGTTGTGAACCCTCCGTAGCCAGCATTCACATCCCACTCTGCACCTGATCAGGGGCGATCATTTGCACCCAGCCCTGTGAAGAGTCACAACAGAGGCGCTCTTCACAAACCATTAACACTTGCACTTCTTAACCTTAGCGTACCTCTGGCACAGATTCTCTGAGGTGGGTATTTTTACCCCAGAAGTTGTGGCGCAGGAAGGCTGAGTGGCATACCCTTGTTGTCAGAGCTGTACGGGGTGCACTGGCCATGACGGCCAGTCTGACTCCACATCCTGCTTCTGATCCCGGCATCCCCCGCGGCCTCTGCAATTGTTAGGCAAAACCCAGACCCCACTTTTTGATACCTACAACTCTCTAAAAGAGGCCTGCAAGCTAGATGATGGGGGACCAGTAGGGGTAAAATTTTAAGTGTGCAAATTGTTTTAAGTGAGCATAGCCTGTCAGGATGCAGTGTTTAAAGCTCTGGTGTTACTACCTCACGAGTGGCCACGTATGTGATATTTTAGTTCAATTTATAATCATCTTGTGTTCCTGTCTAGAGTGACAGGACAGCCTGGACTCCAAACATTGTGTAGTGTAATTCTCTTGTTTGTTTGTTTTTTTTTTTTTTTTTATCATGAGGCATAAGTGGATTATGAGGTAGAACTTGGAGAATTTTTAATTAATTTGAGAATAACACGGGGTAATATCTCAGGCATCTAGAACACTTGAGAGGATATTTAATTATTTATTTGACAAACACTTGAGTGCTCTCTGTCCAGACAATGTGCTAGCTCAGACAGTAAGGAGCTGACAGTTTATAGACAAATAAATAGCATAGCACAGGGTAAAGATACTGTAACAGTAGCCAGACTTGGGCGAGGGGGGGGGAGTATATATTTAGGTCTTTAAAATTATTTTCGTAGTTAATGGTAGCATAGTCTTGTTTTAAAATAATATTTCCTAAAGCAAAGATGTTCATTAACATGGCAAAGTCTTTTTTTTCTGTGTGTTTTTTTTTTACAAATAGTTTATTGTCAAATTAGTTTCCACATAACACTCAGTGCTCATCCCCATAAGTGTCTTAAGTGTCCTCCTCTATGCCCATCCCCCCTCCCCCCCACATCCATCAGTCCTCAGTTTTGTCAGCATTCAAGAGTCTCTCATGGTTTGCCTCTCTCCCTTTCCCCCACCATTTCCCCCCTTCTTCTCCCCCTTGTTCCTCCATCAAGTTCCTCCTAATCCTCCTATACGTGCAAACATATGGTATTTGTCCTTCTCTGCCTGATTTATTTCACTTAGCATAACACCCTCAAGGTCCATCCATGTTGCTACACATGGCCAGGTTTCATTGTTTCTCGTTGCCATGTAGTATTCCATGGTATAGATAAACCACATCTTCTTGATCCATTCATCTGTTGATGGACACTTAGGCTCTTTCCATGTTTTAGCTATTGTAGAGAGTGCTGCTGTGAACATTGGGGTACATGTGCTCCTATGAATATGGCACAGTCTTTATTAGAACACTTGTAACCCAAGTCTGATCATTTGCCAAGTCAACAAGTTTTAAAAGAAGTCTTAGAAAATACACTTAAAACTTATATGTGAACAAATATCTAACCTGTACCATATTAGAAGGTGTGTATTGGTGGTCATAATGGAGTTAGTCATTCACTTTAAAATAAAAATTAACTAGAAACATCAGAAGCCAGGTGTGATTCCGGAGAAAGGGGTATCAGAAAACATTTATTGAAATTTAACTGAAATATATATATCAAAATAAATTTAGACCGTATATATATATGATAGTCCTTGGATCTTTTAGCAAGGATTTTACGTTAAGGCTGAATCTTTGTTTCAATACAAATTATGGTTAGAAAGCAAGAAACTTTAGAACATCTTGGAAAATAATTAATATAGAGTAAATGAAATCACTAGTTGACCTAGCCTAAAAAAATTTTATTGCAAGTAAATCTCAGACAGATTTCCCCTCCTTCTTTCATGCTCTAATTAATATAGATTTTATCTTTTAAAGTGTCAGCTTTTGAGAACATACATTCTGTCCTCTATGTGTAGCCCTCCATCTTCAGGTTCATTCTAGTGTATGTTGCTAGAAGGTGTCAGATGCCTGAATTAGCTACATAGGATGCCCTGCATTATTACATATTGTGTGCTTTGACAAACAGTAAAGTAGTGTTTTTCCTTTCAAATTATGAATAGGAATGTTTATCTTTTTCCTTGTATTTGCCTGCCTGTCTACATAGGATCTTATTTTAATAATATATAGTGGATATCAAGAGCAAATAGGATATTTCTTAACCAAGATTAGCTTTATAACAAATAAATGTCTTTTCTCTTGAGAAAGGTACCTACCAAGACAAAGAATAGATGTATACAGTTGTCCCAAAGGTAGTTGTGTAATATGTCTGTGCCAGGAGCCGTTCTAGGTCCTGGAGGTAAAAGCAATGAACAGCATCAAGTTCTTACCCTCTCACAGCTTACCTTCTAATGTGAACTGGGAGGAACATAATAAAAGCTGTCATTTGTTTCCTAAATACTCAGAAGAAAATGCGATTAGAGAGAACTAGATTGGAGTACTACGTAATGTTATTAGAAAGGATATAATTCAAGAAATTGAATTGCTTGAATTTAAACTTATCATTTCAAGTGTACTAGATTCTCTCTACACCCCCGCTAAGAGATTTTCTAAATGTGTACACAACAAAGCTCTGTTTCTATGCATGAAGAATTAACTACTACAGAAATTCCCTACTTCGTCCTGCTGTAAACAACTGGAATGTTGGACAAGATATATTAAATAACTGGTTGCAGACATTGGACAACAGGCAGCTCAGGGCTGCAGTCTCTAAGAGAAGGCAAATTAATGAGGCAAGCCCCCCACCGCATCTTCCTACCCAAAGCAGTGTCCAGGCTCAGGCACAGGGATGAGGAACCAAATGGCCCTGTGATCTCACTGAGCTGAGCCAGAGATTACAGTTGAGGCAGCTAGAATTTGTGTAGGAGAATACCAGAAATAGGGGGCTTCCCAGGCAGAAAGAGCACTGGGTGGCTGCAGAGGATATCTCTGGAGCTGTTAGCTAATTTCTGCTTTGCTTATGTGTGGGTAAAACTCCAGGGTAGGAAAAGAACCATCGGGAAGCCATAGGTCAAATGGTTTCTGTCTGTAGCTCACAGAGGGCTGGGGATTAGTTTCTGTTCCCACCTGCAGAGTGGAAAAACTGCATAATACAAGGGAAGTATGTGATATTCTTCTGAAGCCTCTGTCCTAAGTAATAAAGTTTAATTATCCCGAGATTGAAGTGTTCTCTGGTCTTGCCCTAACAAAGCTTTAAAAGCAAGCCTTGAGAGAGAAACTGATCTGAAGTAACTTTAACTGCCAAAACAATTTGAATGCCCATAACAAAATCCAGTACCCCAAAGTATCAAATTAAGTGTCTAGCATCCAATCAAAAATTACCAGAAATGCAAAAAAAGCAATAAAAAATGACCAATTACTGAGGGGGGAAATAATCAATAGAAACAAACCCAGAAATTACAAGTGGAATTAATAGGCACAAAGATAAAAACAACTGCTACAGTAATATTCCTTGTGGTCAGGAGTGTAAAGGAAAACTTGAAGGTGTGGAAGAGAAAAATGAAAGCACAACTGAAAACATCCAAAGATGAAAAAATTTAATGTCTAAAGTGAAAAATCTGGATTAGGAACTGAAGGAGAAAGGCCAGTGAACTTGAAAACCTAGTTAGTAGAAAATGTCTGATATGAGACAAAGAGAAAAGACTGAAAAAAAATGAAGAGAGCCCCAGTAGACTGTGAAAAATATCAGGTGATCTCAAATACACACATTTGATGTCCTAAAAAAAATAGAGTTAGAGGAGGAAGGAAAAGACTGGCCCAAAATTTTCCAAATTTGATGAAAATGATAAATCCAATATCTAGAAGTCTTGAAAACAGCCAGAGGAAAAAGAGGCACTATGCAAAGAGGAACAAAGGATGAAAAGAAAATCTCACCAGAAATGCTGCATGAGAGAAGACAAGTGACCAACATCTTAAAAGCACCAGAAGAAAAGGTCTAGAAGCAAGAGAATAACAGGAAGACTGTCAACCTAGAATTCTGTATTTCAAAAATGAAAATAAAGATCTATTTTAAAACTGAAAATATCACCAGCAAAGTAGCACAGCAAGAAATACTCAAGTTTTTCAAGCAGACGGGAAAAAAAAGAAGATGGAAATCTGGGTTTACGCAAAGTACCCCAGACATGGTTTAAAAAAAAATGAAGATAAGTATAAAAGATATTTCTTCTTTTTGAGTTCTCTCAGATGGTTACAGTAAAATGAACAGAAATGTTATGAGCGTATAACATGATAGTACAATTTTAACATCAAGGGCACGAGGGAGGAAATTATAAGATTCTTACATTGTTTTTCCTGAGGATGCAAGGTTGGTTCATCGTTCAAAAATCAATGTAAGCCACCATTATCTGCTGACTAGAAAGGAAGCCATATGATCATTTCAAAAGCTGCATAAACAGCATTCGATAAACACTAATTTGTGATAAACTCTCTCAGGAAACTAAGAATAAAAGGAAAGCCCTAACTTGATAAAAAGATATCTGTAAAAAAACTTATAGGTAACTGTACTTACTGGTGAAAGACTGAATTCTCTTCCCCCTTAGATTTACACCAAGGAAGGAATGTTTGCCCCCACTAGTTCTAATTAACATTGTGATTATGATGTGTACAGTAAGGAAAAGAAATAAAGTGCATACAGCTTGGGGGCAGGCAGAGAAGTGAAACATTTATCTTCAGACAATAAGATTATCCATGTAGAGAATCCTACAGTGGATATAAGAAAAAAAATTATTTAATCTCAAACTAATAAAGATTTAGTGGGCTTATGAGATGCAAGACTGATACATAGAAATCATTGTTTTTCTGTACTGGCATTGAGCCATTGATAATGGAAAATTGCAAAATGAAACATTAAAACTACTGTATGAAATATTTGGCAGTAAATAGAATATAGGCAGCACTACACGCTGAAAATGGCAGAACATTGAGATAAACCAGAGAACACCTAAATGAAATGGAGAGGTACATGTTTGTGAATTGGAAGGCTTGAGATGTCTCTTTTCCAAAAGTTGATTTATAGATTCAACATAATTCCAACAAAAATTCCAGATTGGTTCTTTTTTGGAGGGGGGCGCAAGTACAGCCATAACATGTGGAATAAGATATATACACTGGTTTCTGACATGAGCTCCTGAAATCCTTGTCATCTCCTAAGTGATAGGAGTGTCTGACACAGAACCCATAATAATCCCCTGGAATGTCTTAGGTAACAGGAATGTCTTTCATTCTTTTATTTCTTTATTTGGAGAGAAAGAGAGTGTGTGCGTGAGAGTGGGGGGGCGGGGGGAGAGCAGGCAGAGAGAGAGGGAAAGAGAATCCCAAGCAGGTTCTAAGCTGTCAGTGTGGAGCCTGGCATGGGGCTCGATCCCACAAACGGTGAGATCATGACTTGAGCTGAATCAAGAGTCAGAGCTTAACTGACTGAGCCAGCCAGGAGAGCCAGGAGTTTTTTTATTCTAATGAGATGACCCTCGGTGGTCTTCTAGATGGGGGCTGGTCACCAGAAAGACCAAGCTATGATTAGAAACTTGGTACTTTCATGCCCACCCTCCCCATTCTCCAGAGAAGGGAGAGGGGCTGGAAATTGCATTAATAATTTATCATAAGCCTACATGATGAGGCCTCCATAAAAAGTATGGTGTTTGGGGGTGCCTGGGTGGCTCAGTCAGTAAAGCATCTGACTCCTGATTTTGGCTCAGGTCATGATATTAGGGTTGGTGAGATTGAGTCTGGCTCCTTGCTGACAGTGCAAAGCCTGCTTAGGATTCTCTGTCTCCCTCTCCCTCTGCCATTACCCCACCCTCTACTTCTCTCAAAAATAAGTAAACTTTAAAAAAATTAAAAATAGTAATATGGTGTTTGGGGAGTTTCTGCCTCGGTGCACACAGCCATGTGCCAAGGGGGGGCACACTCCAAGGGAACAGAAACTCCTACACTCAAGACCCCTCCAGACCATTTCTTCTGTACTTATTTATCTGGCTGTTCGTATGAATCCTTTGGAGTATCTTTTGTAATAGATCAGTAATAGTAAGAACACTTTTCCTGGATTTTGTGAGTTACTGTAACAAATTATCGAACCTGAGATGGGCGTCATAGAAAGGATCAATTTATAGCCAAGTTGGACAAGAGTGTGAGTAACCTGGGGACCTAGTACTTGTAATTGATGCCTGAAGTGGGGGCAGTTCTTGTGGGACTGAACCTTCAACCTTTGGGGTCTGTGATAACTGCCTAGTGGGTGCCAGAAGGGCATGATGTGAAAAACTCACACATTGAGTGTCCAATGTGTTATGAGTGTAAATAAACAATAAGAATTATTTTCTGCTCACCAATGGCCCTAAGTGTTTACCCAGAGGTGAAAACATATATGCACAGCCTTATTCACGATAGCACAAAAATGGGAGTAATGTAAATATCAATCATCTGATGAATGGATAAGGAAATTACAATATATCCATACAGTGGAATACCACTATAAAAGAAAAAGGAACAGACTATGTATACACACAGCAACAGAGGTAAATCTCAAAAGGGTTTGGTAATTTAGGGAAGCTAAATACGGAAGACTAAGTTTTTATTCATATGAAATTTCAGAAATGACCTAATTCTGTAGTAACAGAAAGCAGATCAGTGGTTTGGTGGGAAAGTGGGGAAAGGGTTAGCTGCATAGTGTCACGAAGGCACTGTTTGGGATGATGGGACGACTCTCAATCTTGAAGAAATGGTTACATGACTGTTCATTTGTCAAAGTCATCAAATTGTGCACTTAAAATTGGTGAATTTTATTAAATATAAACTACACTTAGAGCTTAATTTTAAAGTATGCAGAACAGATTGTCATAAGCTCGTGTGAGTAAATAATACAATGAGTACCTCGGGAAACTAATACAGCCTCATGCTGAAGGGATCCAAGCAGAATTGTTTGCTCATTGTAATCAGCGTATGTGGATTGCAGTGTTCTGTTATGGAGACCTCAAAACGAATGTAGATGGACAGGGCTGTGTTCAGACTAGGATAGCGCAGGCGAATAGAGGGATCTGGAGCCAGAAGTTTTGAAGATTGGAAAGAATGGGAGATGTTTTACCAAGAGAAGGAAACATTGGAGGTGAGGTCCAAACGATCATCTTTAAATATTTGAAGGACTCTTGTGTGGAGAGGGATTGGATTCCCACCCATTCCCTCCCCCCAACACCGAATATTCTGGCTACAGAAAGATAGGTTTCTACCTACCACGAAGCTTCTCAGGCTATTCAGTTTGGGAAGTTTCTTAGGCTGGATGGTATTGGCAAGGATGGTGTGTTGTCAAGGAGATTCTAGAAACTTCTGAAGAATGTGCCTCAATTTCAACTAGTGTTAATAGTTTTTTGATTGGCTACTGTGACTGCACAAATGACCTGAATTCTCTGGCCTCCCTGGTCTCTCCTGCTTAATGCCTCTGCTCCAGCTGACTGGTTTGATTATGGCTTGCTTTTGTAATTCATTCCTTATAAATCTGGCTTCCCTGATACCATACTTCCCTGCTTCTCCTCTGGCTTCACTTCTGGTTCTTCCTCTCTAATGAGGGAAAAAGGGTTTGATAGGTGACAACTATATATCACTTTTGAAGGGATTTGCAAAACAATGGTCTCACAAATTGTAAGTGATGGAAAATGTATGTAAGTCTCTTACCCCCCCCATTTGGAAATTCTTTTGTAAAACAAAAAACAATGAAATGAAGAGAGTATGCAAGGCAGCTGTAGACCCACCCATTCACCAAGGAAATCACTTCTCTTCTCCAAGTCAATGCCCTTATTTTACAAAATGGGGATAATTATGTCTACGTTATAGTTGTGTGAATCAAATGATTAAGTGAAGTAACATACATGCAAACACTCTACCTTGAAAAAGCACTATAGATGCAGAAACTATTGCTAATTTGGTTAGTTAGGTGCAGATGTTTACCTTATTTTATGACTCTCTTAGAGGTTTTTTTTTTTAGTTACACTTGGATCCAAGCAGAGGCTTCTATGCATTGCGTATTACTACTCTAATTACCTTAACATAATAAATTTGTGACTTGTAAAGTGCTGGCTTCCCAAGTACCATAAATGAGACTTGTCTGCTCTGTTTCGTGTAGTTTTACTTTTGTTTTTAAATTTTTTAAAAATGTTTTATTTATTTTTTGAGAGAGAGACAGAGCATGAGCAAGGGAGGAGCAGAGAGAGGAGGAGACACAGAATCCGAAGCAGGCTCCAGGCTCTGCACTGTCAGCACAAAGCCCGATGTGGCGCTCAAAGCCACAAACCATGAGATCATGACCTGAGCTGAAGTTGGACGCTCAACGGACTGAGCCACCCAGGTGCCCCATCATGTAGTTTTCTTGAAAAGTTTCTTCACTGGTGGCATTTTGAAGGCTTACCATGTAGCACAGATTCCATCTACTAGATAGCAGTACATTTGTTTATCAAATCTATTTATATTCTCTTTCCAAAAAACATTAGAGATAGGACAGGTTTACTTTCAGTCTCAGTCTACAGGCAGAGTTGAAAGGCAGATCTGCTCCTCATGTGACTTCCTTTTAGCTAGATAGCAAGTACAATAACACCGCATTAACACTGCATTGTAGTGGCCATTCTAGGAGTTCTGTTCCACAGCGTCACCCAAGGAATAAACACTGTGTTATCTGCTGCCTGGATAGACCTTTTAATCAATAGTAATCGTCTTAACGACTTAATAACCAAGTCAGATCTCGGTCCCTACCACACTCAATACCAAGCCATCTTACTTTCCTATTGATTGATTGTGTGTAAATGGATTATCTATAGATTTTCCACATCAGACTAGTCTCATTGAGATGACCTTTACCTCCATTTTTGTCTTTCAGTCCTTAATGTCTCAAGGAATGTAAGCTAATTTTAATACATAGCTGAAGTTGGGGAGGGGATGGTAAAGATAATTCTTCACACCTCGAATATATTCTTACAATGGAAAATGGCATTTAAAATCTGTGCCACTTCTTTCCTCTTTTACCAGAAATGTGCCCCAGGACTCTGGGAGTTGCCAGGGGGCTTAGCTTCACCCTAAGTGTCTCACTCCTGGTCTGACGTTCTTTCCACTGTCACACTACGTGACTTCATCACAACTTGATGATTGTGTTATATAACACCCCTGATGTCTTTGGATGATATCCTCAACAAATGTAGCCAGAATGTAAAAGTTTTAAGGTAGAATATGCACAGAGCAAGGTATTTTTGTATATGAGACCTTTTACGCATTTTTGGTGGTGACCCGCTCACCTGCACTTGTTATGAAGGTCTCTGTGCTACACTAGATATGTTTTGATTCCTTTCCCTGAGGGTTTCATAATCTAATGACTCAAGATTTCTTTACTTACTCCAGACTTCTTTTTTAAATTTTGTTTTTAATGTTTATTTATTTTTGAAAGACTTCTTTTTTAAATTTTGTTTTTAATGTTTATTTATTTTTGAAAGAGAGACAGAGCATGAGCAGGGGAAGGGCAGAGAAAGAAGGACACACAGAATCGGAAGCAGCCTCCAGACTCTGAGCTGTCAGCACAGAGCCCAACACGGGGCTCGAACCCACAAACTGCAAGATCATGACCTGAGCCCAAGTCGGCCACTCAACCAACTGAGCCACCCAGGTGCCCCCAGACTTCTTTAAAATATACAGCTGACAGAAAGCTGTTGATGAGCATGCGAGAATTTAAGATCCATTTTTAAGAGCCCTTACTGAAGAAATTACCAAAAGACAAATTGCAGCCAAACAGGGAGGGAAATGGAGAATCTGTGGCAAAGAAACTGGCATCTCAGCCTCGAATTCCTTGTGTTCTGTAGGGACTAAAACAAAAGAGGACTTGACTGCCACAGAAGGACAACACCATCAATTCTGACAACGTAGAAATAATAAAGGTGACAGGAAGAGTAGAAAAGGTGAGAGGTAGTATGTACATGCTAATATCCTCAGATGGTTTTGCTGGGAGACAAAAACTGTCATTAAAACAAAGATGTAAGTATAATGGTAAAAAAAAATAATAATAAACATTGTAAAATTCATTAAAAGTATGTGGGAGGATGGTAGAGAGGTAATTCAAATATTCTTATTAATCATTGCTCCTGTTAATAAGTGCAACCATGTTTATATAGTTGTATACAAAAAAAGTAACCACAAGAATAGAATAGAACCCTTCTAAGAAATCATATAAAACAAAGAATGTAAGGCAAAAAGCACAGACCATAATGTGAAAGCTTTTTTAAATGACAGTACAGAAACTCAGAAACAGAAATTTAAAAAAAACTTACAGTAGCATCTAAAAATGTAAACTATAGTTGGTCCTCATTATTCACAGATTTCATATTTGCAAATTTCCTTAGTAAAATCTGTATGTGTAGAACTTTCTAGTTATTTGTACGCATGAGCAGAATGGTAAAAATGTTGAGTTGCCAGCTGAGGTTGAAAAAATTTCAATCTGCCCTGTTATTTCAGCTCTTGTATTATAAACAATTATTGCTCTTTTTTTTTTTTTAAGTTTGTTTATTTTAAGAGAGAGAGCGAAGGAGGGGCAGAGAGAGAGAGAATCCCAAGCAGGCTCTGCACTGTCAGTGCAAAGCCCAATGTGGGGCTTAGATTCAACAGAACAGGGAGAGAGATCATGACCTGAGCCGAAACCAAGAGTCAGACGCTTAACTGACTGAGCCACCCAGGTGCCCCAGTAGATAATTATTACTAAGAAATACGTATTAAACAAGGTGTCTTTAAACAGACACACATAAAACAAGGTTATATATTGATTGATTGACAAAAATGTAGTGATCAAAAACTCACAAGAACCTGCATTTTTCCAAGATATTCACTAATTCATTGTTGGCAACAACTTTATAGAACTTACCTGCTACAAATAATGAGAATTGACTATACTTGGGGATGATTCTAACAAAAATGTGAAATACTTCTGCACTGAAAATGATAAAACATTGATAAGAAATATACCATATCTCTAAATACGTGGAGAGATATACCATATTTATATAAATATGGTATATACAGAACTGTTAATTCTTCCCAAAACTTTTTGTGAAGTCAGTACAACCCCAATCAAAATTCCAATAGGCTTATTTTCTATTTTAAGAAATTGACAAGCTCAGGGGCACCTGAGTGGGTCACAGTTGGTTAAGCATTGGAATCTTGATTTTGGCTCAGGTTCTGATCTCACGGTTTGTGAGTTTGAGCCCCTCCATCAGGCCCTGTGCTGACAGCGACGAACCTGCTTGGGATCCTCTCCTTCTCTTTAAGCTCCTCCCATGCTCACACACATGTCCTCTGTCTCAAAAAATAAACATAAAAAGAAAACTTTAGAAATTGACAAGCTGATTGTAAAAAATTCATTTGAAACTGCAAAAAAGCTAAAAACAAAAATTGTTTTGAAAATTGAAAGCTGCAAGAATCAACATTGTGATACTGATGTAAAGACAATATGAATAGATCAACAGAACAGAGCCCATAAATGGACTTACACATACATATGTGTTGATTTTCAACAAAGGTGCAAAGGCAATTCATTTGAAAAAAAAGATAGTCTTTTAAATAGATGATGCTAGAAATGGAAATCCACATACAAATATGTGATTTTTGATCCATACCTTTTACCAGATCAAACATTAGATCAAAATGGGTGAGACACCTCATTCTAAAATTTCTAAAAGAGAACCTAGAATGATTATGATTTTGGATTAAACAAAGATTTCTTAGACTCAAAAGCATGATTTATTAGGCAAAAAATTAAGAACTTCTGTTCTTTGAAATAAACTCTTCAGAGAATGAAAAGATGAGCTACAGAGTCGGGGGAGACTTTTGCAGATCATACATCTGATAAAGAATTTGCATTCAGAATATATAAAGAATCCTCAGGGTGCCTGGGTGGCTCAGTCGGTTAAGCATCCCACTTGGGCTCAGGTCATGATCTCACGGTTCGTGGTTTCGAACCCCGCATCAGGCTCTGTGCTGACAGCTCAGAGCCTGGAGCCTGTCTTCGGATTCTGTGTCTCTCTCTCTCTCTGACCCTTCCCTGCTCACGCTGTCTCTCTCTGACTCTCAAAAATAAATAAAAAACATTTAAAAATCTTTAAAAAAAAGAATCCTCAAAACTCAGTAAGAAGACCTAATTTTTAAAAATAAGCAAAAGATTTGAACACTTTCCAAAAAATATATACAGATGGCAGTTAGCACATGAAGAGATTGATCATGTCATTGTGAAAATACAAATCAAAATCACAATGAGCTATCACTACAGACTCCCAATGATGGCTAAAATCAAAAGATGACAATACAAGGGCTGACAGGATGTGGAGTAGCTGGAACTCAACACTCATTGCTGATTAGAATGCAAAATGGTGCAATCAGTTTGAAAAAGAATTTGGCAGTTTCTTAAAAAGTTTAACATAGGGGCACCTGGGTGGCTTAGTCGGTTAAGCGCCTGACTTTGGCTCAGGTCATGATCTCACAGTTCATGAGTTTGAGCCCTGCATCTGGCTCTGTGCTGACTGCCAGCTCAGAGCCTGGAGCCTGCTTCCGATTCTGTGTCTCCTTCTCTCTCTGACCTTCCCCTGCTCACATTGTCTCTTTCTCAGAAATAAATAAAACCTTAAAAAACAATTTTTTTAAGTTAAACACATACCTATCATGTGTCCAGCTATTCAACTCCTAGGTCTTTACCCAAGAGAAGAGAAAGGATATGTTGACACAAACACCTCTACATAAATGTTCACAACGGCCTTATTTGCAGTAGCCAAAAGCTAGCACTAACCTGATGCCCATCAACAGATGAATTGTATAAACAAATTGTACTATATCCTTAAAAGGGAGTACCACTTCACAATATGAGGTAATGAGTTGATATATATAGCAACATGAATGAATCTCAAAATAATGTTAAGTGAAAGAAGCCAGATCCCCAAAGTACATAATTTAAAATCCCATTTCTGTAAAATTCTAGAAAATGCAAACAAGTCTGTAGAGGCAGAAAACAGTTAACTGACTGCATGGGTATGCGGGGCTGGAAGGGAAGACTGAATTACAGAGGAGCATGGTGAGACCACTTCTGTGGTTTATGGGAATGTACATTATTTTGATTATGATGGTGGTTTTATAGGTATATAAACATGTCAAGACTTATTAAATTATATATTTTAAGTAGATGCAATTTATTGTGTCTCAATTATACCTCACTAAAGCTGTTTTTAATAAGACAGTAGTAGCAATACATGCAGAAAATATAGCATATATCTTATACTTATCAATAAATATGTTCTAAACCTACATATGAAAAGAATTGGATCACATAGAAAACAATGCAATTACAGGCTGTGTATAAGATACATCTGAAAATGGGTTAGATTGAGAGTAAAATAGTGGAAAGGAACATACCATTAAATGAAAACAAAGCAGAAGTTACAGTCTCGAAATGAATTCAGGGTAAAAAAAAAAGTATTAAGCCAAAGAAAGGTTCTATATAATAAAAAGGACTGCAACCCAGTGACAGTCTATTAGGATTATTATATATCTGATAACATCATTTGCTTAAAACATACAGACAGCACGTGGAAAAAAATTTTGTGTGATATGTATATAATATGACCTTTATATGATGAAAACAGAAGCTGTCTTCTTTATTAGCACTCTTGGCTATTAAGACAAGTTATTCAAGTAATATTTTTAAACCTAAGAAGCAAGACCATAAATGTGCTAAAGAAAAATTGAAAATTCTTTGCTTTATCTCAGAGTGAGGAAAGCCTTACTAATTATGAGGTAAAATCTAGAAACCATAAAAACAAACAAAAAGTTTCACTGTATGAACTTGTAAAAAAAAATCTACATGGCAAAAAAACCACCTTAAGTAAAGTCAAAACTCAAGTGAATAGGGAAATTTGGAACTTATATTGTCAACAATGGGGGTAATGTCTTTGATATATAGTGTCCACAAATCAGTAATAAAAAGACTAATATTCCAAGAGTAGTGGGCAAAGGATTCGTAGTAAAGGAAGTTCGTAGTAAAGGAAGAAATGTCTTTTAAGCATTTTAAAATATGTTTAGCTTCATTATAATAGCAGAAATGCACAGTGACCTCATTTTTCACATAGCAGACAGTAGAGACCATAACAGTAATTCCTTATGCTGGTGAGGTAGGAAAAACACACTCTCCTATGCACCTGGTAAGGATTTAAATTGGTTTAACATGTATGAAAAGTAGTTTGACACTAACCTTGAATATTTATATATCATTTAACCCAGTAATTTTACTTCCAGGTATTTATCCTATAGATCTATCCCCCTATATGCACAATGAATACATGAATATTTATTACAGAATATGGACCAAGGATGCACAAATAGTAAGGACCCTTTTAAGTTCAGTTGAATTAGGATTGAGGAGTGATATCCAGGCTTCTCCTAAAAGCACTATGGATGACTTGTGTGGTGGTAGGCACATGCGTTAGGTACATGTGTGTTTTCTTATACTTCCCAGGAAAGGCATCCATAATCTTACTCAAAATTTTGTGTATTAGGATTGGAGCTTGCATGATTCCAGCAGGCACCACATCTTGAAAATACCAACTGCCAAGATAAATGTCGTCTTTGGGGAGTAAATATTTTCATATTTCTGTATAAATGCGATGTGGTCTTGTAAGGAAAATGAGGTTCTTCAGCAGATGGACAAATTTTAAATCCAGGCCAAGCCTTAAAAATAAAAACCAAAGTAAACTGAGGGGGGAATTTAAAACATCACTCCTCCCCCCCCCCTCTTTTTTTAACCTAACATCTTTTAAATGAAGATGTTTGCCTCTATCACTGTAAATAATCAGTAGGGTTTTGTATTTTATTTTGAGCCAGGGTAAACTTCAGCCTTTTTATTCTTCATTACTCAAGGGATCTTTCTGACAGTTGATAAACTGGCCTCCATATTAAAATAATCATATGGTACATCTTTGGCCATCTTAGTATAAAGTCGCTTCATACCAGATTCAGTTTATACCATCTGGAAGTTTGCCTGCTCATGGCAATAAATTAGGGTTTGCAGTTACTACTGACTCGCTGTAATGCATAGTTTGTGGTGGATACTTATGTATTTTTTATCCAGTGCTGTTTACAAACAATATCTACCTTGGAGTTTTTTCCAGTTTTTATTGAGATAAAATCCACATAGAGTGTATACAATGCTGCAATGTAAAATTTATAAAAAATTTAAGAGGTGTATCACAAATGATTTGGCTTACATATGTTGTGGAATGATATATGCACTTTATCTAGTGTATGCATTATTTAAAAAGAAGTATGTAAATAGAATGCTGAACAATGAATCTTTTCCAACTTAGTCATTTGCAAGATGCTTTATTTTTCATTAGAATTCATATTTATTTGGGTACATTCTTCTAATTAGCTTTGTTTCCTGTGGCAAGCAGCTCATATGTCTGCAAACACATAGTTTATTCAGATAAGTAAAGGTGTTGCAGCAAACAGATTCACGTGCATCCTTGAGAATGTTGTCCATTGACTAGTTACAGATTTCGTCAGGAAGTTTACCAATGCCTGCTCTTACGGGACACAGCAGCTAGGCATCTCTTGTCTCTCTGAAGGTATATGGCAGTAAGAAATCCCATCTTTATTTTAATTTTCACAGAAATACTTGGCATTTGAAGAATATCACGTCTCCATTTCTTCCCCTGCTCCTCCTTGTTCATATCGAGAACCATAAACTGTTCAAAGGCAAAAGCACTGCTTTTTTGAAGACAGTTTATTTTAGGTCAGTTTCCTGAATGTGGCCTCCACTTTTCTCCAGGTTACCGCGGATGGGAGAGGGTCCTTGCAGTGGGGTTGACCTTGGGTCCCCAGCACGGTTCTCACATCTGCTGTGTGCCTAGAGATTGGTGGAGCTCCAGGGTACTGCCCTATGCTTGCGAGGCTGAGTCCCTCCTGCACCCCCTCCTGCTTTGTGGGAGCTGCCTCTCCGTCAGTGTGGAAAGATGTCTGCAGGGCCTGCAGTAAAGTATGCACTTGAAAAGTCACCTTGGGTGGCTGTCAGTGAAGCGTCTGATTCTTGATTTTGGCTCAAGTCGTGATCTCCTAGTTCGTGAGTTTGAGCCCTGCATCGAACTTAATTTAATAAAGAAATTTAAAAAAGAAATAGGCTGTCCCTTACGGTGACTAGTGCCCAGAATGCAGTTGGTAACCTGAGCATGTGTGCCAGTGTGTGGCCTTGCCACAACATTCCTGTGCAGGAAAACTGCACTTCAGCCCTGTTTTCCCAAAAAGGGGAGACAAATAAGGCAGCTAATGAAGAGGAGATTCCACGTTAGGTTAGCTTAGTAGGTTCTAAAGATACCTATTATGTGAAATAATCTGTACAGACTGGAATCTAATATTTTACTTGTTCAGTATTTTGTGATAAGATGTAACGGAAGCATCTTCGACCTCAGACAGCAGTGACCTTCCTGGACACAGGAGGCCAAAGCTTGTAAGATGACAAAACTGAGACACAGAGCCCTTAAATATCTTGTCCGGATGGTGGGTGGGCTTTCAGCCTTAGCTCTGCTCTCATGCAGCATACCACCGGGATTGAAGGCTGATTTGAAAAGACAGGAGTTCTTGCCCACAAGAAGCTTTTCATCCAGCATGAGCGATAGAATTCCTTTGGGGCAGACCTCTGCAGGCATACGTGCTCTCACCCACCTCTCCAGCTCCAGCCCTCGATGTTTCATGTTTTCTGAACTCTATCTGAGGTCGTCTCTTGTGACTGGTACCACTCACCAGTGTGTCCTTATAGTCAGGAGTGACTCCAGATTAGAAACAGGTTCTCCTCAAGTGTTCTTATCTTCTCTGGCACCTGCGTGTGCTGGATTGATTGACCATGTGCTTCCCCAGTCCATGTCCAGCCTGTGCATGCAGCAAGTTCTCTGCCAAGGTTTATCAGATAGCTCAATGAGCCAATCCTAGACAGGGGTGGGAGTGGTCCGATGCCAAGTTCAAAACCATGGTCTCTAACACAAAGGCTTATCTTTTTTTATTTATTTATTGAGTGAAATACTTCCTGACTTTCTAGTCGTACCTGTGGTTCAGGCGGTTGTTTGAAATATGGCTGTTTGGAAAGACAATATTTTAAAGAGTATGTTCATGCAAATAAATTATGAATTCCTTTAGCCACCTCTTCTCTTTAGAAATAGCACTCATACATATTTTATACATAAATTGACAAGGATGGCAGAGACCTCATCTTTTCTGCAGCAATTTGAGCCAGACTGATTGAGGATTTATTGCCTAATTATACTTGTCAGCCTGACATAAAAGTCATTAGTTCTGGAAAAACATGTTTGTCATACCGAGATTATCTCTAATTAATACAGTCAATATCGAACATATATTTAAAGCCAAACAGAATCGTAATCCCCAAAGCATATGTTATAGACTACACTGAACTAGTGGTAAACCTCCTTGTGTCATGACGCAGTGCTCTAAGAACAAGTTTGTATCTGAGGAGAGAAAATGCATGTTATACCACATTCCCTCTGCTTTCTTTCATTCCAGTGAAACCAGCGCTGCTGATGTTATTCTCTCTGTTGAATGATAAAGACAGCTAAAGGATCAAAGAGGTTCTATAATTTGGCTTTGGTTGTGAGTGACTGTGCTAGGATTCAAACCTGGGGTCCAGTGAGTGAGTGAGTGAGTGTGTGTGTATGTGTGTGTGTCTCAGCCATCAGAGTCCACTGACCAAGTTGATCACTGCGATGTCTCCGTGTGGTCTTATTCCGTTTCCTAATGCACATGTGAACTCGGAGCTCAGCAGGATAAGCCAGGCGGTCCAGTGAGGCAACCAGCTAGCCCGAATGGCTGCTTCTGCCCAGCATCCAGGCACTTGCTGGGTTATGGACGGCTACCGCAGCAAGGTTCCGCAGTGCCGGTGAGCTCCCAGGGCAGCGGTCATGTGTCCGTACCCACCGGCCCCCTGCTGCACCGCCCCAGCGTCCTCATGGACACACTGCTCTGGATGGTGAAATCATTCAGCAGTTATTCATTTCCAAGCTGCTGCACAGTTCACAGCAGACTCATTCATTTGCTCATAAATGTGCCATGAACATAAATATCAGAAGTTGGTTTTAGACAACAAAGTTTCAGTTAATTGGCCTTATTTAGTCCTACCCCCAAACAGTTTCCATTGTGTTTTTTCATACCAGTTAAAATGCTGTTTCTACAGCAACTCACCCTGTCATAGAATGCTTATGTTTAGTAACCAGAATGGCTGTGAGAGGTCAGTGTAGTTATTTATCCATTTTATCAGGTCCTTTCTGCCATAATCATTTGTATAGATATGTATTTAATTTGTATGACGGACTGAAATATTAACTTACAAATTAGAACTAACAGTTAAAGTGGCTGTAAATAAACTTGCCTTGGGGCACCTGGGTGGCTCAGTCAGTTAAGCCTCTGACTTCAGCTCAGGTCATGATCTTGCCTTTGCCGAGTTCAAGCCCCATGTCAGACTCTGTGCTGGTAGCTCAGAGCCTGGAGCCTGCTTTACATTCTGTCTCTCTCTCTCTCTTTCTCTCTCTCTCTCTCTGCCCCTCCACCACTTGTGCTCACTCTCTCTCCCTCTCAGAAGTAAATAAACGTTTAAAAAATTTAAAAATACACTTGCCTTAAACATGCAGAATAATTAGCCAGGGGGCCTTTACTTACTCTATGATACCTTGTTAAAGAGCGCTGGGCTGTGGACATCATTTAGAAGGCTGCTGGGAACACAAGCTCATAGGTTTCTTGGTGGAACCCAGAAGACAAAGGCATTGCTGGCTTCCTGAGTAGAGCATACAGGATATTTCCTAGGACTGTTCCCATTGGAACAGATGCTGTTAGAGCATCTCTGTCTTCTTCCTGAGCTGTTTTGTTGGAAACTGAAGGAGGAGGCTCAGTGAGCACCATCACAGAATATGGGATGCAAAAACTCTTCAGAGCAGCCCTGTGAGAATTTGAGATTTGGAAAAGTTTCCTT
The DNA here is from genome assembly GCA_017311185.1 of Proteles cristata cristata. Taxonomy (NCBI): domain Eukaryota; kingdom Metazoa; phylum Chordata; class Mammalia; order Carnivora; family Hyaenidae; genus Proteles; species Proteles cristata. The sequence goes on along the minus strand of JAESUZ010004426.1, from coordinate 1,091,693 downwards.
CAGGGGCGCCTGGGTAGCTTAGCCGGTTAAGCGTCCGACTTTCACTTAGGTCATGATCTCGTGGTTCGTGGGTTCGAGCCCCGTGGGCTCTGTGCTGACTGCCAGCTCAGAGCCTGGAGCCTGTTTCAGTCTGTGACTCCCTCTCTCTCTGACCCTCCCCTGCTCACGCTGTCTCTTTCTCTCTTCTAGAAATAAATAAATAAGTAAATAAAAATAAATAAATAAATAAAAAAGAAAAGGTTCCTTCAGTGTATAAGCCACAGCAGGTGTCTCTTTGGAGAGGCGAACCCAACACTGATTATATCTACTCATGGAGAAGACTCTGCAGGGTGCTGCTGTTTGCAAACACTGCGTGACCCACAGTATTAATTGTGGTCCAGTGATTGTTGGCATCCAGGATGTCTAGACAAGAGAGATTATTAAACCCTGGAATCATTTGGTTCTAGGAAACACACATTAATAGAAAAATTAAATATAGATTTGAAGGAAAAGAAATTTGTTTCTTTTCATGTGAAGCTCAGATTCACACACATACACAGATACTGTCTCCCTTAAATGAGATCAACTTAGTAAGGCATGCCCAATTGGTATATATAGTACTTGTGGTTTGCCAAAGTTTGGCTTCATGGTGTCTAATGTCATTGGCTATTTTTTTATTGCTGCCTTTCTAAGTATCCCTTCTATTACTGATCCAAATGTGGGAGGAATGAAAATTGTCCATGTGACATGCTTGGTTGGCTTTGCCTCCTCTGAGAATGCCTTCCAGATTCCTTTGATATGTTAGTCTGTAAATATTAATTTTAGTTTTTTACTATTTTTTATTTATTTCTGAGAGAGAGAGACAGCGTGAGCAAGGCAGGGTCAGAGAGAGAGAGGGAGACACAGAATCCGAAGCAGGCTCCAGGCTCTGAGCTGTCGGCTCTGAGCTGTCAGCACAGAGCCCAACACAGGGCTTGAACCCACGAACCGTGAGATCATGACCTGAGCCCAAGTGGACGCTTAACTGACTGAGCCATCCAGGCACCCCTAAATATTAATTTTAAATGCTAATATCAAACTTTCTTTACATCTCCTTCAACAACTGAAGATTACCACTGTAAAACCATGTATTTATGCAAACCACGGACAGCCACCTCTTAGCTTGAGTTCAGGAGCACACGAAACTGCCCTTAGAAACCTATCCCCTGCTCTGTGCGGAGACGCTGTGCTACCTGCTGTGGTCAATATACCCAGTCCGGTAGCCCCGGACAGAGGTAAGGGGAGTACACATAGCCCCACAGTGTCCTAAGTGAGAAGTCACCTAAGACAGAAGAAAGGCTGTAACACCAATACATCTTGAAAACTGATTGGTCCAGTTGTTTTTGCTGTGTAGCAAACTTAGCAAAAATCACCTGATTTGGTTCATAATTTTATGAATCAAGAATTTGGGAAGGACACACATGGGCAGTGTGTCTCTGACCCACATGGCAAATTTGGGGGCAGTTGGGACTGGAAGATCCACTCCCAACGTGGCTTCTTCATCCCTGTGTCTGGGTCTCGCTGCTCCGTGGCCTCCCTCCCTCCACGTGACATTTCAGTCTGCACGGCCTCCCCTTGTAGCTTGATGGTCTCTGGGTAGTTAGGCTGCTTCTGCGGGGGCTCAGGACTCCAAGAGCAGGTGTTATAGGGTGCCGTGCCGAGGAGAAGCTGCAAGTCATGTCTGTCCCAGCCTTAGAAGCCCTATATGTCACTTCTCGTGCATTCTGTTGTGGTCCAGCAAGTTTCCAAGGGCAGCCCAGATTTAGGAAAGATGAATTAGGTGATGTCTAGTAATTGCCAGAGCAGGAAAGCTGTAGTCTGTAAAAGAGCTGGTTGTAAAACTCCTTTGGGGAATAAATCAGTTTTGTCCAACAACTACTTTGTATTTGGAGAAAAAGTGTGACATGTTACCTGTCGTTTGTTCCATTTGTATTTGATTTTTGTCTGGATGCAGTAAAGTCAGTGTTCCTGGAATAATCATGGTAATCATGCTCATTGTAAATGAACAACAGTGGCAAGAGAGGGCTGTTTTAAGGATGAGTGATTGGGAATATCGTTGTGCCGTTGACTGAAACAGAGAGCACAGGAGGTGAAAAAGTTACGGCCAAACAATATAGCGATGGGTATTTTGTTACTTGCAGTCTATACCAACTAAAAGCAAACTTAAAACCCTCATTTTTCTCTCTGAACAAGTCTGGGACAGGTAGTCCCATGTGTGGTTCAGCTCAAAGGTGCCAGGGCTCTGTCCACTTTCCTGAGTCTTCTAACCTTCCTTCCCCACTGCTAGATGGCCACCTCCACTCCACATCTCACAGTGACATTTTAGTAATGGAGAAAGGAAGAACTCTCTACTGATGGCTCCCATCCCCAGGAGGCCCCCACCAGATTTCTCCTAAGTCCCACTGGTTAGGATTGGGACTAACCACTGCTAGCTTCCGGGCCTAGGAGATTGGCGTTTTCAGGCTTTTTCTTGGAAAACCAGCTCAGCAGGGAGAAAGGCATTAAGTAGGTAACCAGCAATGTCTGTCACAGTGATGAACTCCATTTTCTCTCCCTACACAGTTGATAAAAACTCACTTAGCCTTATAGAGCTTGAATTAGATAGGCTAAGTCATAACTATAATAAATTAGTATTTTCGAGAAGCCTGTTAGTTTCTCAGTGGGCCGTTCCCTTCGACTCTGTGATTGAGAGCTGATCCCACTGCTTCATAACAAGCAAAAGATCCACTCTTTTCCCTCTTAGAATTTGAATGAAAACTCTGTGACTGCTGTGAAAACCTGTATCCATCCCATTTTGCAGGATTGCCCTTCTGGTATCATTCCATTTTCTATGTCTCCGTATGTGCTTTTATATATGTATCTTCTGTTTTATATGTGCAAGAAAATCCTGTAGACATTATGAGCCATGTTTTAGAGTCTGGAAGCACAGAAAACTCCCTGACGTTCAGTCTGAGTGGAACCAGGACAGCCATTGTAGCCCCTCCGAGTGGCAGAGGCTGGCTGAGCTGAGCAGAGCCTATGACACAAGTAAAGCTAAGAAAATGTAGATCCGTGGCTGGGAAGAAACTGTCCTGGCCCTGAAGGGTCCTAGCGTGGGCACCTGGGATTGCAGGTTAGTGCTGACATAATATCCATATGCTTCTACATTATATCCAAAGTACCCACCATCGTTGACTGTCCTGAGCGGATAAAGTTGGAATCCTTTATTCTGTGGCTCTGTAGCTATAATTGTCTCATCCGTAATTGTCCAGCTGAGATATTTTTAACCCAGTAAAAGTCACATGCAGTAAATTGAAGCTGAGGTGTCCCTGTGGGTACCTTTGCAGATGAAAAGGAGGGGAGGCGAGAGGAGGGAAGACCTGAGGAAGGAAGCGCTACATCTCATCTTGTATCTGTAGCAGCTCATTGAATTGTCTGACATTGGTTGAATGCCTGCCATGCCCTCAGTGCTGGGAACGGAAGAATAGATAAAGGTACTCGCAGTGCTGGGACACAGTCGGCATCTCTGCCCCATCGTCACAGCAGTAAAGCGGACACGGGAAATCAGCGCTGTCCACCGGGGAGGTTGGGCTGGTTTTCCTTACCGTTTTATAGCGCCTGGTTTCCAAGTTTGAGTTCATGCAATAAAAATTACATTACGTCACAGTAATTGTGTTTGAACTACATTCTAGTGAGTGCCCAGAGAAGGCCTCGCTACTCCCCCGTATGATATTTCAGTAGATTTCAAAGCCACTTGTTACCTTGGGGAAATGCTTATTTCCAAGATACCTGCGATGATGGACTCACATCCATGAATCTGTAATTGACTAGAAGCTGAATTTCTGAAAGTTGTATTTTAAATGTTAAACGTCTTGTTGAAAAATGGGTACTTCTAACAAGAAAAGAGTGTAATGCCTTAGGTACTTGCCAGAAAGTAAACAAAACCAGATTTCAAGCTTGCACGGACTCCTAATTCCCTCCCCCACACCCCCCACCGCCTCAACCAACCAAATCTGGCCCCACTCCTGGCTTTAATATGCAGACAAGATGATGTGAGGCCAGCATGTGTAATCCAGAGAAGACTGCATCTCTCCGTTTGTTTCTGAGGATGCCATCAATGGCCTCAGGTGGCCTGGTTTTGACTGCCACCTTTTGCTCCAGTGTTCTAAGGGCCAGCTCATCACCATGCTTCTCCCTGTGGGTGAAACCTGTCACAACGCCAGCACTGAGGACTCGGACAGGCAGTGCGCTCCTGGCTTGGCACTCACAGAGGGAAATCATGGCGAGAACTAGAAGCAGCTTGCAGGTGGATGTCACTCCAATTAATGAAGTTCCTCGGCCATCCCTGCCACAGGGGAGCACGTTACCTGCGGCTCAGAGCCATTCACCGCCGTCTGGGACTCGTTTCTCCCTGCACAACCACTTTTCCTAATTCTCCGCCTTCCCTACATCAGCAGCTTCTGGAACACAGCCCGCCGCTGGTACTTTCTTAGTCAGAAAGTCTCAGGAAAAGCATTCCCCTAACCCAAAAACATTCACCTTTCCTAACTCCCCAGTTGTTTACGTTTAGCCACATAAAAAGTGGGCAGAAGTTTGAAACTAAATCTTCTCTATGTGGGCTCAACATAGAGGTGTCCTGGCTCAGGCATTCAAGGCTTCAGAGTCTGTGCTTTCTTCCGTTTGGGGGTGGCCAGCCAGGGGTCAGCCTAGGTTGTGTGCTTCCCTGTACCAGGAGCAGTTCTGGGTGTGGCTTCTCTATCCGCAGCCTTTTCCATGTATTGTGCAGCCTTATAATGACTTCAGTGGTTATTATAATAGTTTGAGTGAACAAGGTAGAGCAGCTGTGTCCACTAACAACTTAGGGCCTGTAAAATGGCTGCTTGCGGGTGTTCCCCAGAGCGGCATGCAAGTGTCGGTCCCGTGCCCAGGGCGGTGCCAGGTTATGGGGTGAGCACAGCAAGTCATCCTGGGGCATTAGTTTCTCAGCCGATTCGGACATGTTTGAATGTCAAAAGTAGCCAGTATTTTATGGAGCAGAATGCGGAATTTATAATGATTTTAAGGTAAAATGTTTTAATATGAGAACCTTGACTGCAGGCTACTTTCCCAGCTGTCTCCAAGGTTCAGGTGACTCTCTTCCAGCTCAGGCAACTTTGATGGAAGTTTGAGAAACACCGTCTATACCCAAGAAGGTACAATCATACAAAAATGGGTCACTTCGTAAAGGAAGTTCCCTTATGGCATTGGTTAGCTTCTCATTTTGCAGATAATTGGCAAAGTGCAGATATTTCCTGTTTTATGTCTGTATGTGTCACGAAAGCTGTGTTTTGGGTTGAGATATTTGTAAATTGAGTACTTCTAAATGAAATAGACACTTCTTCAGGAAACCTAAAATTCACTTATAAGTAATCACCCCCTGATTGCTCATTTTAATAAGTTTGAGTTGAATAAAATGATTTTTCTTAAAGTGGGTGTTTTCACATAACTATAAACATCCATTATCTATTTATCTTGAAAATAGCGCTTTATTCACTCTCCACAATAGCTAAAACCTGGAAAGAGCCTAAGTGTCCATCAACAGATGAATGGATCAAGAAGATGTGGTTTATCTATACCATGGAATACTACATGGCAATGAGAAACAATGAAATCTGGCCATGTGTAGCAACATGGATGGACCTTGAGGGTGTTATGCTGAGCGAAATAAGTCAGGCAGAGAAGGACAAATATCATATGTGTGCACGTATAGGAGGATTAGGAGGAACTTAACAGAGGACCAAGGGGGAGAAGAAGGGTGGAAATGGTGGGGGAAAGGGAGAGAGGCAAACCATGAGAGACTCTTGAATGCTGACAAAAACTGAGGACTGATGGATGTGGGGGGGAGGAGGGGATGGGCATGGAGGAGGACACTTGTGGAGATGAGCACTGGGTGTTATGTGGAAACTAATTTGACAATAAACTATTTGTAAAAAAGAAAATAGCGCTTTATTAGCTTGGCTTTCAAAAAATGTCACTTCTGTCAATACCACTGAATTTACCTGACTCTGACCAATGAAAATTTAAGCCTGTTTTTGTTAGTGGACTTGAGTAGTGTAAGGAAGATTTTTTAGATTTCTGGCTGTATTAAATATTTAAATTATCTCTAATACTTGTATTGTGTTAATGAAGCCTATAGAACAAAACAGTTCAGTCACGAAGTTCCTCGGGGCAGATGATTAAATAAGCATGAGACTGACCAGGCTAACTTCAAAGTTGATTTGGAATGTTGTACTATTTCTGGCTCTAAGCAATTATATTAGTCAAATATACATGTTCAGAGTACATTTTCATTAACATGCTTTCTATGTCCAGCTACTTCCAAATGCTTTCTTGGTCTTCATACGGTGTCATTATTCAATAAATGTTTAATAGAAAGGCTCATTAAAATTTTATTTATTATACTTAATGTAAAAGAGTAGAAATGAAGATAAATGAGGTTGAAGTGGGATGGATAAAATGGAATTGAAATAATTTGGAGTACAATTTAAATAAACTCCTTTGTTAATGTGGAAGTATTAGAAGTGTGTGAGTGACCACAACTTAAGATGTATCCAAATATATCACTGTGAAGACAGTAGAATATTGTATTACTGCTTTCTAGATTCTTTGACGAAAACTGTCAGCTTTAGTCTAAAAATAGAAAAGATAAAATTAACTTAATTTACTTATGTATTAACTTAGTATATATCTGGGTTAAGCAACTCCTTATACTCTGTCCTATAACCATATTTAAATCTTGTATGATTATCATTGGCTAGATGGATGTATAGAAATCCTTAAAGAATATTTACATTTTTCTCAGTGATTTTTTTTTTTACTATGATTATAATCTCTTTTACATGGGGAAGATAGAATGTCACTGGCCTACTGCTGGTAGTGTTGAAATCAATTTTTTATTTTTCATATTTTTTTATTTGACAGTACACGCATGCATGAACAGGGGAAGGGCAGAGGGAATCTTAAGCAGGATCCACATTCATCGTGGAGCCCAAGCACAGCTTGATCTCACAACTGTGAGAGCATGACCTGAGCCCAAACCAAGAGTTGAGTGCTTAACTGACTGAGCCCCCCAGGCACCCCAAATTAAATTTTTGAATAAACCCTCTTAATCTAAAATTTCTATCATTTAGCTAAGGCAGTATAGAGAAAGTATATGTTTTCCTTGAAACATGATTAAATCAAGTCTTGCAAACTGGTAAGTTTGATTTAAGTATGGTTCATACGAAGATAGAATATTGGGTCAAACCAGAGTCATAGCAATCAGTGTCTCTGTAATTCAGGGCACAGCACAGGGACAGGCTCCGATTTAAAAAACAAAACAAAACAAAACAAAAAACCCAAAAACAAAACACATGTTGGCTTATATTGGTTTGGCTGGTTGAGTGCTGTTTGTTAACTACAAACAGAATTGCAGTGAAGTTGTTGAAATGAGATTTTGTTGAATTGTCTGTGTTTATTTCATTATAGGCCATCAGCTGCAAAGGTCAACACAGTATATCCTACACCCTGTCAAGGAATCAGACTGTGGTGGTGGAGTACACACATGATAAAGATACGGATATGTTTCAGGTAACGTCTTTATTTTTCTTTTTTATTGTGGTGTCCTTAACATAATGTTCGTTTCAGGCATGCAGTATAACAGTTCCATATGTGTGGATATTACAAAATAATCACTACATCAAGTTCAGTTAACATTTGTCACCACACATAGTTACAGTTTTTTTTCTTGGGATGAGAACTTTTTAAGTTCTGGCTACTTTCAAATACACAACGCAGTACTATTTACCATAGGCTGTGCTGTCCATTACTTCCTCATGACACATCTTTTACTCCTTCATTGAAATGTTAGCATCCTTCATTTCGATATGTAGTCAGAACTTCTAGCACGGTAGTGTTTGGTGATGTACAAGGAGAAAGAAGTAAGGATAATATAAAAATTAATTCCTCTTTGGTTTTTGAAAGACTTAAGAAAAAACTTAGTTCTAAAATTGCAGACATATTACAAATGCTATGTTCTTAGATCTCCATGCAATGAAAATACACATTATTTTTACTGTATAATAAAAATTTTTTAAACCAACCACTTTGAAAAGCAAACATGTTCAAAATACTTCCGAAATAACACTTGAATCAGAAAGGACATTGGTATTACAGTTATAGGCCTTTTTAAAAATAAGGCAGAGAAGGACAGATACCATAGGGTTTGCACGTTTAGGAGGATTAGGAGGAACTTAATGGAGGACCAAGGGGGAGCGGAGGGGGAAAAATAGTGTGGGAGAGGGAGGGATGCAAACCATGAGAGACTCTTGAATGCTGAGAACAAACTGAGGGGTGTGGGGGAGAGGGGAAGGGGGGTGATGGGCATGGGGGAGGGCATTTGTTGGGATGAGCACTGGGTGTTATATGGAAACCAATTTGACAATAAACTATTTAAGAAAAAATAATAAACATTTTAAAAATAAAATAAAAATAAATAAAAAGAACTATAGAACATTTTGTAGCAAAACTCAAAAGATGTGACCAACGTCATACTCAGTCGGAAATGTAAAAATTGAAGTGCTTTAATTATAGAGGAAGGAGGGAAGAAGGAAGGAAATCAAGGAACTAACCGTTGGTCTCTAAGAGTTTTCTTTAAAAAAATGACAGTAAGAAAATATAGAACAGGGTCATGAATAGTGGTTGCTATTAGTGGTATGTAATAAGAAGTCGAGAAATACATCAAAAGAAAGCAGAAGGAAGGAAATAATAAAGGAGCATATTGTGCACATTGCACAGACACATTATGTTTGACTTATCAGACTGGCAAAAATCTGGAAGGTTTCATCAGAGGTGTGGGGAAACCCTCTCACACTGCTATAAACTGGTATGACCGGTGTGCAGCAGCAATGTAGAGATGCTGTTGGAAATGAAAAATGCTTGCACTCTTTGACTCCACTCCTCTGTTTCTAGAGATTTATTCCAGAGATACCCCTACATACATGCAGAATGACATTTTTACCAAGTTATTGCTCAAATCAAGATTCAGTAGCCAAAGATTGCAAACAACTTAAATGTCCTTCAGTAGGGGACCAGGTCAGTAAATTCAGGTACAGCCATACAGTGGAGTCCTCCAAGGCTGTAAAACAAGATAAAGCTCTATATGTGGATGTAGAAAGAGCTCCAAACATGGTTAATGAATTAAATATTAATAGTATTAATTATATGGAGCCATTGATAATCTATTCAATTAAGATTATTTAATCTCAGGGGCACCTGGATGGCTCAGTTGATTGAGTGTCTGACTCTTGATTTCCAACTCTTGATTTTGGCTCAGGTCATGATCTTGCATTTTGTGGGATCAAGCCCCGCATCGTGCTCTGGGCTGACAGAGTGGGACCTGCTTGTCATTCTCTCTGTCTCCCTCTGCCTCTCCACAACTCATGCATTTGCACATGTGCTCGCTCGCTCTCTCAAAAATAAACATTTTTAAAAAGATTATTTAATCTTAAATGTTAATAAATCTGTTATTAAATATTAAATAGTATATTATTAAATATTAGCATAGATAAATGATTTAAATAATGCTTATATGCATTAAAAATCTCCAAGAGGACAAATAAGACATTATTATAAAGCAGTTGCCTTTGTGGGGAAGAGGTCTGGGCAGTGGGAGACACGGGGGGGTGTTTCAACTATGATTTTTGAACCATGGTAATGTGTTAGCTGTTTTTTAAAAGCTAAACCACCCCAAATAGAATCATAGCCCTAGATATGGACCAGTTAATTAAGGGCCCCAAAAATAAGATTTCTCATAATTAGACAAAATATTAACAGTGGTTTTAGCCATGCCATTCCATTTTATAACATCCTAAATATTTTTCTTCTCCTTCAACCAGAGAAAATCGCTTCCTAAATAAGTATATGCCTGCATGTCCCTGTTGATAATTTTAGTGGACTTGATAATAATTTTCTAATACTTTCCAAAATTATAAATCTTCTATTTACAAGTGTTTTCCATAGATTTTTTTTTTCGCATGTTTTACCTAGAGAACAGATTCTCAATACCAAAAAAAATAAAGTGCATCAAGAAAATTTTACGGTTGTCAGCGGTACATTTTCCACCACTTTCAAATCAACACATCACTGCAATGGCACCTGAAATTTCAGCACTATTCTTTAGTGACATGTTGGGACAGAGATCACGTGTTCTCCACTATTGTACAGTCACAATCCACTCACATCGTTCACTTTCCGCCTCACCTCTGCAAATGCAGGATGAATGAAAGATTCGTGAGAATCTTAACAGGAGATCCATCGTCTTGACAAACTTAAGTGCACAGTACAGTACTTTTACCACAGGCACATTGTTATTCAGCATATCTCTGAATGTATTCATCTTGTGGGACTGGAACTTCATACTTGTTGAACAGTGATTCCCATTTCCCTCCACCCCGAGCCCCTGGCAGCCACCGTTCTGCTGCTTCTGTTGACTGTTTTAGATATGGCACATAATCAGAATCGTGCAGTATTTGTAATGTCCTCCAGGTTTATGCACGTTGTTGCGCCTGGCAGGATTTTCTTCTTCATAAGGCTGAATAATATCCCATTGGATATTTTTCTTTATCCATTCACCCTTAATGGACATTTAAGTTGTTTCTAGAGCTTGGCTACTATAAGTAATGCTGCAGTGAATGTGGGGAGCAGATACCTCTTTGATATCCTGATTTCAGTTTTGTTTGTTTGTTTTTTATAAGTACCCAGAAACAGGATTGCTGAATCACATGGTAGTTTTATTTTTAATCTTTCGAGGAAACTCTATATGGTTATAAACATCTAAGTGCTTTTTGCATGCTTCCCTTTTCATCACATGGAATCTTTGAAAGCCTCAATATTTAATGAAAGTAATTTATTACCACTTCATTAGAAGCACACTTAAGTGAAACTGACATTATTTTTAACTGCACATGCATGGCAATGAAGAATGCAATGGCCATAGTACACTTCAGTGCCTCTGCTTTGATTCCTGCTAAAGCACATGATTGCCTGAGCACCATCAGAGTAAATGTCAGCACAGTGGAAAAGGCAAATGGCATGTTTATATTATTATGAAAGTAATTTTTGGCTTCATGGACCTGGTCCTTAGAAAAGGTCTCAGAGGTTCGTAGGCTACACTGAGAAATACCAGATTATACTATACTAACCTCTTAATTGCATAGCTGAGAAATTTGGGTCTTTGAAAGGCAAGGTAACAAGCTCCTAAGGGTAGGAAAGGCATTCGTAGCAGACGTAAGATTTACATCCCTGGAGTTCTGCATTCTCTACATAGTACCGAATCGATCTCTTTACATAAAGCATGGTAATTCACAAGAATTTATAGATTCACTAAGAAAACATAACAAGTTTGTCATTTTAACTAAAATAATCTGATTCTACTTGCAAAATAACTAGACATGTTGGAGGATTACTATCCAGTCACTCTGCAGAGTAGAATTAAGGCACTCTCAGAAGGCCCTGAAAAATCAAGCTTGTTTTAATTTGTCTTCCTTTTACAAGTTATTATGTCCCAAACCCACCGCTGACAAAGATTACTGAGCAAGAAGCACTGTTGCATTCCTATTTCTCAACCATGGACCTTGGTGTTGAGGGCTGTTCACTGTGGCCATTCTATATAAAATGGTTTCTAAGTTAATTGAGCATTTAAAAGCAAAAAATCAGACTAAACCAAAGAAGGGCCTGTGCTGCTTTTCCCATGGCAGAAACAGATAGTAGGCTCAGAACTTCGAAATATTGCCTAAGGAAAAAAATATCAATTAGATCTGAATTTAAGAGATGGGTTAAGGGTGAGAATGTCTGAGTTAATACAGAAACAGTTTCTTAGTAATTTTCTAGAATAGGAGTAAATAAGGGAAAGAGGAAATAGCATAGCTATTGAGAAAGCAAAATATTTTCTAAAAGCTTATCAAAGAAATCAAAGTAGATGATGAAATGTCTTACAGGGTCCCTAAAGGGAAGTATGATATCAAATGCATCCTGATCGTCGGGGTAAGGAAATCGGCCAAGGCCTCAAGATTTCTGTTTCATAATCTTGGATCCTGGGTGCTGCTATAACTTATGTTTTTGGTTTTTGTTTGGTTGGTGTTTAATTTAGTTGGTTTATATAGTACTTTTATTTTTTTAATACTTATTTTTGAGAGAGAGAGAGAGAGAAAATGAGTAGGGGAGGGGCTGAGAGAGAGGGAGACACAGAATCCTAAGCAGGCTTCAGGCTCTGAGCTGTCAGCACAGAGCCCCATGCGGGGTTCAAACCCCACGAACCATGAGATCATGACCTGAATCGAAGTTGGACGCTTAACCAGCTGAGCCACCCAGGTGCCCCTTTAGTACTTTTAGATGGTAATGTTTAATTAAGTAGCATCCATCTAGTTGAGAAAAGTTAAAGAATATCTGCTATATAACTAGTTATTTCTTTGGGTGCCCTGGTGCCTCCATTGGTTGAATGTCTGACTCTTGGTTTCGGCTCAGGTAGTGATTTCATGGTCATGGGATCGAGCCCTGCATTGAGTCCTGTGTCAGGCCCTGTGCTGAGTGTGGAGCCTGCTTGAGATTCTGTCTTTCCTTCTGCCCCTCTCCGCTCTCACATGCTCATGCTTCTCTCTCTCTTAAAAAAAAATTCTTAAAACATTGTATATGTGTCTCTCTCACAGGGTTCATAGCTGACTGTCATAATCTCTCATTCATCACTTTCATTTCTTGAGCACCTGCTATGTATCAGATACTTCTGTAGTTACTGAAGACAGACAGCCTGCATCCTAAAGGAGGCAAACAGACCATAAATAAGCATTCCGGGGGCGGGGGGCAGAGCCCCAAGCAGGAGCAGAGTGAAGGAGGAGGACAGTGCAATGAGATGAGCTTGGAGAGGTGGGGCCTTTAAGGCCAAGTAAAAAATTTGAGTTCTGAGCAAGAGAGAGGTATAATCTGATTGATATTTCTTAAAGATACCTTCAACTGCTGTCTAGAGAAGAATGGAGGTGTGACATGTGTGAAAACAGAGACCAGTTTGGAGACTAAGGCAATGCAATCCCAGTAAAAGCTGAGGGTAACTGGAACTAAGGTGTGGGAAATGGCAAGATGGATGCTGTGTTTGGAGGCAGTATTGACAGGTGGCCATGGAGGAAGGTACACAATTGAGGATAATTCTTTGATAGTGAATTTTAGCTTGAGCAAATTGGACGCCAGTCGTCGGCGTGGGGCATGTAGGAGTTGAAGGAGAATCCAGGTTCTGTTTAGAACATGTTATATTTTGAGATGGTTTATCAGACACCCAAGCAGAGACTAAGCATGCCAGTCTGAAGCTCTGGTAAAGATCAGGGCTTTTTGGCTCATAATGGGATTTGACAAGATGATCTAGGGAGAGAACATTTATTTTGAGAGAGAGGGCACTCAAGTGACCAGGGAGGGGCAGAGACAGAATTCCAAGCAGGCTCTACACTCAGGTGCAGAGCCCAATACAGGGGCTCAGGCTCAGGAATCATGAGATCATGACCTAGCTGAATCCAAGAGTTGGCCATGTAACCAGCTGAGCCGCCCAGGCACCCCAGGTTTCATTATTCTACTACCAGGTGCAGATAAGCCAGGATATGCAGGCTGAGCTCTGCAGTAGTGCTGTCAGTAGTGTTCTGGGGTAGACCCTCCATGGGGTGGGTTGAGGAGAGAAGTTGAGTGAGGGACGAGTAAGGACACAGGAGGGTAGTAACCAGTGATGGGTTTTTCAAGAAGTATTGCCACTAAGTGAACTGGAGAAATGGGGCCATGGCTTGAGGGCTGCTTGCAGGGGAAGGAATATGTTTTGTTTTGTTTTGCTTTTAACTTTTTTAATGGCTATTTATTTATTTTTTTTTTAATTTTTTGTTTTGTTTTGTTTTGTTTTTTTTATTTATTTTTAGGAGAGAGAGAGACAGCGTGAGCAGGGGAGGGTCAGAGAGAGAGGGAGTCACAGACTCAAACAGGCTCCAGGCTCTGAGCTGGCAGTCAGCACAGAGCCCGACGCGGGGCTCGAACCCAGGAACCGCGAGATCATGACCCAAGCGAAAGTCGGACGCTTAACCAACTAAGCCACCCAGGCGCCCCAATGGCTATTTATTTTTAAAAGAGACAGAGTGCAAATGGGGAGGGGCAGAGGGAGAGAGAGAGTGCGACACAGAATCTGAAGCAGGCTCCAGGCTCTGAGCTGTCAGCACAGAGCCCAATGTGGGGCTTGAACCCAAAAACTCTGAGATCCTGACCTGAGCTGAAGTCGGACGCTTAACCGACTGAGCTACCCTGGCGCCCTGGAAGGAATGTGTTTTTAAAGATGAGAGACATGCCTAGAACAGTGCTACTCAAAGTGTGCTCAGCTGAGCCTCCAAGCGTCCCTTAATCGTACAGAATGAGCGGAGTAGGACACAGAGAGGAGTCTGGAAACCATCACAGCACTTTGTATCGTACCTGAAACATCCAAGCAGGTGATTGTTTTTCTAATACTCACTTTTATTGTACTTTTATCACTGACAAGCTGCTGTTTAAAAAACAAATTGGTCCTTTTACCCCTACAGAGTCACAGAGTTGGGGAAGCTTCACAATGTGTTTGGTAGCTGATGGCAAGATCTAGTATAAAAGAGAAATTGAAGATTTGAGAGAGGGAGGGGACAGTACCAGGAACAGAATCCTTGGGAAGAACATGGAGACACCAATCCCAGTAGACAGATTGGTCTTGGATAGAAGCGGCAGTGTTCCATCCCTGTCTTAGGAGGGACATCAGAAAATAAGGTTATAGATGCAGAGACATGGGTACCGTTGGTTCAGGAAAGGTGAGGGGAGCCCTCCCAAGTTCTTCAGTGCCTTCTTACCTGTACTGACTTTAACCTAACAACCAGGCAAACCCAGACTTTTCTAAAATATATAAAACTTACAGTGCTGAATGATGCCGTGTCTGTGGTATCAGTAAAATTCTCCCTGTGGCTACTCTATGGATATCAGCACTGTATGATTATCAGATGAAATTCAGGAGCATCTTGGCTTGTCTACATGACCTCCCTTAAAATAATGTAGAATTGATCCAGTATTCAAAAGGATGGGTTCCAACTTTTGCACACTAGGTGAGCTTTCAGCAGGAAAGTGGCTTAGGTTTTTTTTTTCTGGCAAAAGCAACATCGGGTTTGTATGTGACAGTATAGAATTTTACTGGCACCCTATAGGTTAGAATTAAGTGGGAGCGAATTGGTAAACAATTGAAACATGACGAGTCAGATAAGTATCAGTGACTTGAAATAATTGATCGTAACGGTATGGTCCAGTTGAAATGTCATGTTTTACAGTCCATTTCAGTTAATTCATCAAGACATTAATATATTGGGATGAAATCACAGTGGCCTTTCCAGAAGACAGTAATCTTTGTGGACAGTAACAGTTGTGTGACATTCTACCAGAGCATGGCTTTGGCTTTGAGCCTATAAGAGAGCTTGAAGAGTCTCTGCCTTCTTGCATGGAGGTAACAGAAACTATGTCAGAGACTGTGAGAGCTTCAGGCAATTGTATAACTTACCACATTTCCCTACCAAGCTTCACTGGGCAACTGTATTCATTGGACAGGACAAGTTTATTCCTGAGTTTAGAGTAGCCTTTATTTTCTTGTTTATAACTTTTCTATATTTGTAAAATATTTTGCAATAAGTATTTACTTTTCTAATTAAAAAAATATTTGACAATGAAACAGGGCAAAGCAAATACTGTATGATATCACTTATATGTGGAATCTTAAAAGAAAAACAAATCAAAACCATAAAAGTGGAGACTAGAATGGTAGTTACCAGGGGCTGAGGGTGTGGGGGAAAGAAGAAGTTGGTCACATAGTACAAACTTCCAGCTGTAAGATGAATAGATTCTGGGGATCTAATGTACAGCATGGTGATTATAGTTAATAATACTGTATTGTATACTTGAAAGTCGCTAAGAGAATAGCTTTCCAAAAAAATAAATAAAGGCTCATAAAAGAGCAGACTGAATCAGAGCTTCTGAGTTACGTACCCAGCTTTTAAATGAATCTAGCAGAGGGAAGACTTTAACTTTAGAAAGATGAATTGTATGGTAAAGTTTTATAAGATCTCTTAATTTAGGTTTTATGTTGCATCTTAAACACGTTATATATTTTCAAAACCTGAATGAAATGCAGGCAATATGCATCTATTCAAGTTGATGAGTTTCCGTAAAACCAGAGGTTTACTTCTTCCAGGCACATTTCATTAGGACAAGAAATTAAGGATTGTAAAAAAAAAAAGGAGGAGGAGGAGACAGAAAATAGATGCCTGTTGTCTGTTGGCTTAATACAGATAGTCTGTGCATTAAAATGTGTGAGATTTGCAAAAGAAATAGAATAATAATTTTCCAGGAAGCCAACAGAGTTAAATGATACAAGATGATACATATTTTTTACTTTTATTCATTAGGGTGAAAAATATATTACATCTTCTGTTTTAGATAGAATTTTGAGATCAGGGTAAAAACACTTGGGAAATTAACTTTTGGGGGGGCTTACCTGTACACATCTTGGGGCTCCATGTGTCCCTCCCCTTGTCAGCTTCTGAATCAAAGTCACTAGTGTTAGGAGAGAACATTAGTATCCCATTTTAGTGAGAAATGATTTATTTACATATAAGTAATTTTAATTTAAAAAGTCTCTTGGCATATAAATAACATCACTTTTTACTAGTTAATAGATGCATAGAATAGCGTTACATGTACGTTTTAATATTTTGTCTTGAGGATTTTTTTAAATTTTTTTAATGTTTATCTTTTGTTGAGAGAGACAGAGCATGAGCAGGGAAGAGGCAGAGAGAGAGGGAGATGCAGAATCTGAAACAGGCTCCGGGCTCTGAGCTGTCAACACAGAACCCATTGGTGGGCTCGAACTCACGAACCACGAGATCATGACCTGAGCCAAAGTGAGACACTTAACCAACTAAGCAATCCAGGCACTCCTTGAGGATTTCTTTATTTGTAAAGAAATACTTAACTCTTCCCAGTTCCCAGTTCAGAGCAGTACCTACCTTATTTTTATTTATTATGAGACCCTTTTTTAGAACTATAAGATCTTTCTAATGAAATGTATTCTTTCTGGAAGTGTTTAAACTTACCAAGGAAAGTAAGTCAACATATTATTGGCAACTCTTTTAGACTTTCCCAAGAGAGATTTTTGTTTACTCCAAAATTGAAATGTTAAGACCAGCTTTTTAAATATTTCATTTGACTGCATCCCAGACTCTGGGCTGACTTGTATAGCCCTCTACATCATTCTCATTTACATGGAGCATGGCAACAGCCATTTGGTCTCTGTCTGGGTTAGGGCTATTCTTGCTCCATGCCATGAGTCACTGGATTTACTTAGTGGGGAAAAACAATCCCTGTGGCCGGGCACCGGTTCCTTTGTTTCTTGGCTTTCTTTAAAATCTTGTTTTTTTCCAGCTGGAAATAGAGGGGGCGGAGGAGTTGGTGAGGGAGAGAATAATTTGCTGTTAAAGCAATGTTTTACCTGATCCAAGAGATACAATCTGTGGGGGGGGGTGGGGGGGGGCAAGACTTCATATTTTTCTCTCAAATAAAAAATTTACATTTTATCTTAATATTTAAAATCTGATGATTGGTTACTATAATATCACAGTTAAACAAGAAAAGGAACAGAACTACATTTATTTTTTCATTAAATTCCTTCCCTCAGAGTAGATAATGAATGCTAAAGGGATCCGGAACGCTCATTCCATGTGAAGAAAATATGGTGACATACTTTTCAAATGAGTCATGAGTGCATTTGATTTATTTAGGTGGGCAGATCAACAGAAAGCCCTATCGACTTCGTTGTTACAGACACAATTTCGGGCAGTCAGAACAACGATGAGGCCCAGATTACACAGAGCACCATATCCAGGTTTGCCTGCAGGATCGTCTGCGACAGGAGTGAACCTTACACAGCACGGATATTCGCAGCCGGATTCGACTCTTCCAAAAACATCTTTCTTGGAGTAAGTACTGTGACTAAGTCTATTGTTTCAGGAATAACACCCATTATTATCAGATGTAACAGCTGATGTGGCCAAAAATCTGCTTGACACAATGCCTCTTGTTAGATTTGGAGATTTTAGTTTTCAGATGTGGAGTTTAGGAGGCTGTTATTAAAAATCTGAAAGTAACGAAGTCATTACTTGATACTTGTTCCATTTGCTAAATTACAGTATGTAATTATCTTTTTTAAAAATGTTAACATTGTACTTAATGCATTCTTAGTAGATTTAAGGGGGTTGGTTTCAGAGGGAAAAATAAATGGTCAAATCTACATAAATGGGGTTCCAAGGAAAAAGTGACATTCATTCAAAAAATTGTCACTGAGTGTTTGCTGTGCTACAGGTCAGGTGTTATAAGTGTGATATTACAGAGAACACCACAGATTAAAAATCTCTGGCTTCAAAACATGGAAAGAACCTAAGTGTCCATCAACTGACGAATGGATCAAGAAGATATGGTTTATTTATACAATGGGATACTACATGGCAATGAGAAAGAATGAAATCTGGCCATGTGTAGCAACATGGATGGACCTTGAGGGTGTTATGCTGAGTGAAATAAGTCAGGCAGAGAAGGACAGATACCATACGTTTGCACATATAGGTGGATTAGGAGGAGCTTAATGGAGGACCATGAGGGAGAAGAAGGGGGAAAATAGTTGGGGAGAGGGAGGGAGGCAAACCATGAGAGACTCTTGAATGCTGAGAACATTCAGGGGAACAAACTCAGAGAACAAACTGAGGACTGATGGGGGTGGGGGAGAGGGGAAGGGGGGTGATGGGCATGGAGGAGGGCACTTGTGGGGATGAGCACTGGATGTTATATGGAAACCTACTTGACAATAAACTATTTAAGAAAAAAAATAAATTTAAATTCATTAAAATAATAAAAAAAAGTCTCTGGCTTCGTAAGGTTTCTCTGTAAATCAAACCCAGAAATTTTGGTGAATATCCAGTTTTAATATAGTTCTGGGTTTTTTTTAATCAGGATGTTTTTGCAAGAGAAAAAAGAAACAATGGCCTAACCAGTAACAAAAATGTGTGATTTCAAGTAAAACGGAGCGCCAGGGAAGGCAGGCCCAGGGTTGATGGATTTGGCAGTTCTGTGATGTCCAGGGAGCCAGGTTCTCTCTCTTGCTCCCTCCCTCCCTGGGCAAATCCGCTTCCTCAGGCGGCCTTAGGGACAGAGATGTCTCTTGCACTTCCGGACATCCCTCCACATAATGACTCCTAGCTGAGGAAGAGGCGGCACAGGCCGTTTCTAGTCTTATCTCTTTTTATTGCTTTTTATTTACTTTTTGCAGTTGAATGGATTTGACATGTACCATTGTGTGAGTGTAAGGGGTACGGTCATGTTACTTTGATACATTTATATGTTGTAAAATGAATGCTGCGGTAGCAGTGTTTACCACAGTCACAATTACAGTACAGTAACATGGTCTGTATTCAGAATACGGTGCCTTAGATCTCAATGGCTAATTCTCTACAAGCTGAATTCGCTAATTCATTACTAGTTTGCACCCTTAAACACCATCAGTCTTACCACTCTTCCCATGTCCCTCTGCCCCCATCCATCCCTGGTAACTACCGCTTTGCTCTTTCATAAGCTTAACCTTGTTAGATTCTACCTATAAATGATATCCTGTAGTACTTATTTTCTCTGACTTAATTCACTTAGCATAATGCACTCAGGGTCCATCGCGTGTTGTTGGAAATGGAAGGCTACCCTCCTTTCTCGTGTATAAATAATATTTTACTGTGTATATGTACAGCGTCTTTTTTATCCATTCATTTATTGATGGGCATTGGGGTAGTTTCCAGTAATGGCTGTTGGGAATAATGAGATAACATAGGAGTGCATATATCTCATTGAAATCCTGTTTTCCTGTGGGTATGTGCCTGGAAGTGGAAATTCTGGATCATATGGTAGTTCTCTTTTTAATTTTTTGGCTCTTTGGTGTCTTCTGTGGTTGCACATGAAGTTTAGGATTATTTATTCTTTTTTTTATATGTATTTATTTTTGAGAGAGTGAGACAGGGTGTGAGCAGGAGAGGGACAGAAAGAGAAGGAGACACAGAATCTGAAGCAGGCTCCAGAGTCTGAGCAAGCATTCAGCACAGAGACTGATGCAGGGCTCGAACCCACGAACCATGAAATCATGACCTGACCTGACCCGAAGTTGGACGCTCAACCTACTGAGCCACCCAGGCGCCCCTAGGATTACTTATTCTATTTCTGTGAAGAATTCCTTTAACATTTTGATGGAGATTGTATTGAATATGTAGTAGATGGATTTGGGTGGTATATCCATTTTAACAATATTCTCCTTTTTTTATTTTAAAATATTTATTTTATTTGTGCTTTATTTTTTATTTATTTCTGAGAGAGAGAGCATAAACAGGGGAGGATCAGAGAGAGAGACACACACACACACACAGAATCCGAAACACGTTCCAGGCTCTGAGCTAGCTGTCAGCACAGAGCCCGACGTGGGGCCAGAACCCATGAACCATGAGATCATGACATGAGCCGAAGTGGGACGCTTAGCCAACTGAGCCACCCAGGCACCCCTGTGCTTTATTTTTTTAATTTATCTTTTAATTTACATTCAAGTTAATTAGCATATAGTACAACAATGATTTCAGGAGTAGATTTCCTTAATTCCCCTTACCCATTTAGCCCATCCCCCGCTCACAACCCCTCCAGCAACCCTCTGTTTGTTCTCTATATTTAAGAGTCTCATATATTTTATCCCCCTCCCTGTTTTTATATTATTTTTGCTTCCCTTCCCTATGTTCATCTGTTTTGTATCTTAAAGTCCTGATATGAGTGAAGTCATATGATATCTGTCTTTCTCTGACTAATTTCGCTTAGCATAATACCCTCTAATTCCATCCATGTAATTGCAGATGGCAAAATTTCATTCTTTTCAATTGCCGAGTAATACTCCATTGTATATATATACCACATCTTTATCCATTCATCTTATCCATGGACATTTGGGCTCTTTCCATATTTTGACTATTAACAATATTCTTCCAATTAATAAACATGGGGTGCCTTTCCATTTGTCTGTGTCTTCAATTTCTTTCAGTGAAGTTTCAGTACAAAGTTTTATACTTTTCATCGTATAGATCCTTCACTTCCCTGATTAAATTTATTCCTAAGTATTTTATTGTTTTTGATGCTGTTATGAATGGGATAGTTTTCTTTTTGCCTTTTTCAGACGCTTCCTCATTTGTGTCAAGGAGTGCAACTTATTTCTGAATGTTGGTTTGGTGTCTTTTACTTAACTGAAATCATTAATTCCACAAGGTTTCTGACAGACTCTTTATGATTCTCAATATATAAGATCATATCGTCAGCAAATAGTGACAATTTTACTTCTTTCTTTCCGGTTTGTATGCCATTTATTTCTTCACCCTGTTTAATTGCTTTGGCCAGGACCTCTAGTACTAGATTAAATAGAAATGGTAAGAGGAGGCATCCTTGTCTTATTTTCTGATCTTGGAGGAATCGCTTTCAGTGTTTCTCCCTTGAGTCTGATGTTTAGCCATAGGTTTGTCATATATGGCCTGTATTATGTTGAATATTTTCCTTCTGTAGCTAATCTGTTAAGGCTTTTTTATTCTGAAAGGATTTTATATTTTGTTAAATAATTTTTTCTGGGTCTATTGACTTGATCTTGTGATTTTTTTTATCTTTCATTTTATTGATGTATGTGTTACATTTATTAATTTGCATCTGTTGAACCATCCTTGCATCTCAGGGGTAAGTCCCATTTGGTCATGGTGTCTAATCCTTTTAATGTGTTCTTGAATGTGGTTTGTTTATATTTTGTTGAGAATTTTTGCATCTACATTTATCAAGGACATTGGTCTATAATTTTCTTGTGGTATCCTTATCTGGTTTTGTTATCAAAGTAATGCTGGCTTCATAGAATGAGTTTGGAAATGTTCCTTCCTGCTCAGTATTTTGGAAGAGTTCTTTAAATGTTTGGTCACATTCACTAGTTGAAGCCATCTGGTCCTGGAATTTTCTTAGGATTTTTTTTTTTTTTTTTTATTACTCATTCAATCTCTTTACCCACTTTCCAAGTCTTACTGATTAAGTCTTGCTAGGATGTGTGTTTCTGGAAATGTGTCCATTTCTTCTACGTTCTAGCAGTCTTTCATGATTCTATGTATGTCTGTAATATCAGGTATAATATCTCCTCTTTTATTTCTAACTTTGAGTCTTCTTTCTTTTTACGGAGTTTACCTAAAGGTTTTTCAATTTTGTTTATCTTTTCCAAGAACCAGCTCTTAGTTTTGTTGATCTCTTCTGTTGTTTTTCTGGTCTCTATTTGATTTATTTTGCTTGGATCCTTAATGCCCTTCCTTCTGCTAACTTTGAGCTTGCTGTTTTTGTATTTTTCTTTTTCTAGTTCCTTGAAATGTAAAGTTGGGTTGTTCGAGACCTTTCTAATTTCTTATATACATGTTTATTGCTGTAAACTTCTCAGGACTGTTTTTGCTATATCCCACTATATTTGATATATTGTTTTCCTTTTCAGTTGTCTCAAGATAATTTTTCCCTTTTGATTTCTTCTTTGACCCAGTAGTGGTTTAGTTTCCACATATTTGTAGATCTTCTCAGTTTCCTCTTACTGTAACTTTCTACTTTCATAGCAGTGTCGTCAGGGAGGATAGTTGATATGATTTTAGTCATCTTAAAGTTGCTAAAATTTGTTTTGTGGCCTATCATATCTTTCCTGAAGACCATTCTAGTACACTTGAGAAAAATATATTCTGTGGGATAGAATGTTCTGTACATATCTATTAAGTCCTTGTTCTAAAGTATCATTTAATTCCAGTGTTTCCTTCTTCATTTTCTGTCTGAAAACTCTATCCATTGTTGATAGTGGGGTATTGAAGTCCCCTACAATTATTCTATTGTATATTTTTCTTTTAGATCTGTTAATTATTTGCTTAATATAATTTGGTACTTGGATATTGGGGATGGATATATATATCCATAATCTCTGTACATGCATAAAATCATTATATTTTCTTGATGTACTTATCCCTTTATGATTATGTAATAACTTTGTCTCTTATTACCCTTTTTGGTTTCAAATCTATTTTGTCTGATATAAGTATAGCTATAGCTTCCTTCTTTTGTATTGTTTGCTTGGAATATCATCTTCCATCTTTTCATTTTGAGCCTATATGTGTCTTTAAAGCTGAGATGAATCTCCTGTAAGGCAGCATATAGTTGGGTCTTCTGGTTTTTCTGTTTTTTGTTTTTTTAGATCCATTAGCCACTTTATGCCTTTTGGTGAGTCAATGCATTTGCATTTAGTGTGATTATTGATATGTAAGGACTTATTACTGCCATTTTCTCTTTTGCTTTTTGGCTATTTTGTCTCTCCATTGTTCTTTTTCCTTCTGTTTCTATCTATCTTTATACTTGGGTGGTTTTCCAGGGTGTTTTTTGCTCAGTCTCCCACTCTTCTTTTAATGTTTTATGTCTCTACTCTAAATTTATTTTTGTTTTCTGGTTATCATGAGGTTTACATAAAATATCTCATTAGATAAAATAGTCCTTTTTCTGCTGATAGCAATTTATCTTCATTTTCCTATGAAGATTCTATCCTTTTACTCTTTTCCTTTTATATTTTTGATGTCACAAAGGATCTCTTTTTATGCTGGATTGTGTAATCAAGTTGTAGTAGCTGTAGTTGTTTTTATTATTTATTATAGGTATGTTTAATGTTCTTTGCCTTTAACCTTTATGCTATAATTGGGAGTTAATATACTATTATAAAGATTTATAGTTTTATAATTCTGACTATCACCTTAATCAGAGTTTTGTGTACTTCTGTCTTTTCATTCTATCTTGAAAAGCTCATTTAAACACTTCTTGTAAGGCAGGCCGGTGGTGAACTCTTTCACTTTTGTTTGTCTGGGAAGGCCTTTAATTAATTCTCCTTCATATCTGAAGCATAACTTTTCTGGGTAGAAAATTCTTGCAGACAGTTTGTATCTGAGAAGTTTGATAGCCTGCTGGAGATTCTTTTGTAGGTTACTGTCTTCCTCACCCTCCCCCCACCCCAGCTGCCTTGAAAATTTTATTGTTGACTTTTAGCACTTTTAATATAACGTGTCTTGGATAAGATCATGCATTGAGATAATAAGGTGTTCTGTTAGCTTCATGGACTTTGTATATCCAGTTCTTTCCCCAGGTTTTGGAAGTTCTCAGGAATAATATCTTTAAATATGCTGTCTGTCATTTTCTCCCTCTCTTCTCTTTCTAGAAAATTCATTATTCATATGTTGGTTTTTCTAATGGTGTTTGCCAACTTTTGTAGTGTTTCTTCACTTCTTTTAAATCTTAGTTCTCTCTCCTCTTCCATCTGAATCATTTCTTTATTCTAGCCTTCCAACTTACTAATTCTCTTTTCCATCTGATCTGCTCTATTTCCAGTGCATTCTTCATGTCATTTATGGAGTTCTTCAGACCCAAAATTTATTTGGTTCTTTTTTTTACAATTTTGGTGTCTTTGGTAATGTATTCCTTATGTCTATTTCTGAGGTTATTGTATCGCCTTTCTGAGTTTTCTTGCAGCTCATTAAATTTCTTCATAACAGCTGTTTTGAATTCTTTATCAGTTAGAGTGCATTATTCCATGTCTTTGGGTTCATTTCCTTTTGTAATACTGTATCACTGTGATTTTTCATGGCGTTTAGTTAAAAGTGCCTCTGCCCCCACATTTCAAATAGGGAACACCCTATTTAGGCAAGGTTCTGCTTACTTTGGTTCTAACAGTTCAATGAGTTGGTAGTTAGGAGCCTTCTTTTTCTTTTCCAGAAGGTGATGCTATAGCACAAGTTTTTGTTTTCTCTTGGGGTAGGGGCTGACTTCCTCCTAGGATTGGGAGTTGCAGCCAAGGGAAAAGGAATGGGGGTGCCGCAGAGTGGGGAGAGGTGTGTGTGCTTAGCTCTTGGGGCTTTGATGTGCCCACAGACTGGAAGGGGGATCCTCAACTTGGGGTCAGGATGAAGGGGGGTCCCAGAAGTCCATGGGCCAGAACCCTGGGGCAGAGAACAGGAGACCCTTCCCGGAAGTTCTTTTTGCCTATTTCCCTTCCCCAACTCACTGCAGTCTTTCCCTAAAGACAACATTGGGTCCTTCCAGCTACATAACATGCAGGGGGCAGCCCCCCACTCACCGCCTTCAACCTCCACCTCCTTTGTCAGAAAGGTTATGCTATCCTCCTGTTCACTAGCCTCTGCCTTTGCTGCCCCCTGGCTCCCCAGCAACCCCCCTCTGCTGCCTCCTCTGGGTTTCAATGCACCCACTTTCCTGGGCTCTCTCAGGTGACCTGGATGCTGTACAGGCATGCTCTTTTTTGATTACAGATATCTGATTAGTTGTACATCTGAGGGGCAAGAGAAAAGGAATGACCTGTGCTGCTGGGAGGCTAACATCACAAATCTTCCCCTTTTGCTTTTTAGAGCAAAGGAGCCTCACCAGGAAGGTTCCTAAAGATCCATTCATGTCTCGTTGGCCAGAGCTAAGTCACTGGCAAGAGGGCTTATCCTAATCAGAATTTACTCCCAAGTCATATGACCAGTAGCTGGCTGTGTCCCCAAGAAAGAGGAGAGAAATCGCTGTGACACACGTATCCCGGGATGTTTGTCCTGCCGTTATATCAAGCGCTCTTTACATTCCATCTTTGAGGATCCAAACATGGATATTTATGAAGAGATACTAGCCACAACTTGTTAGACTAACATTCTTAAACATTTTGTATGATTTTTCCTCTTCTGTCTACTTCCCAGGTAATGATTGCATGTCACGTGCTGGTAGATATGGGGCAAAAGAATTGCACAAATATAACTGAAGAACATATTCTAGATTCCTGGACTCTCCCAGGGGTGAGGGCGGTGGGAAGAAAAGAATCCCTGAGGGAAGGGCCCAGGCCTCAGGTGCTTTTTTTTTTTTTAAGCTCCCAAGATGAATATAATGCATATCCAGTGATAAATCATTCATACATTTTAGCACTTTCATGTTACCAGAATAATTGCATATTTTATCCTTCTGATTATTAGCTTTAAATAGAAAATGAAAATTCATCACTTTCCTTCCTTATGCCCACACCGGATATTTTAAAGAGATCCTGGAATCCCTTCCTTTTGAACATAATCTTAGCATGCTTTTTCTGTTCTGTGATGT
This sequence comes from Proteles cristata cristata, assembly GCA_017311185.1. Lineage (NCBI taxonomy): Eukaryota > Metazoa > Chordata > Mammalia > Carnivora > Hyaenidae > Proteles > Proteles cristata. The sequence goes on along the minus strand of JAESUZ010004426.1, from coordinate 1,065,368 downwards.
GCTCTCCAGGAAAAGGCAGCAAAATGGAAAAATCCCGACGGCCACATGGACGGGCTCACTACAAATGGCGTGCTGGTGATGCATCCTCGAGGGGGCTTCACTGAAGAGTCCCAGCCTGGGGTCTGGCGTGAGATCTCTGTATGTGGAGACGTGTACACCTTGCGAGAAACCAGGTCGGCCCAGCAAAGGGGAAAGCTGGTGAGTGGTCTTCACTCTGGAAAATGCACCAGACTGCAAAAGCCTAGCACAAGGAGTGTCATTTTTCTCCCCTGAAATTCAAAACCTCTGTAGGGGCACCAGGACTCCGTTCTATTGACCCAGGAGAACGAGAATTCCACACGCCCCTGAAAGTGCTAGGGAAAAAGGCTTATTTCCTTCAATGATTAAGCTTTCCCCATAGAAGAAGAAAATTACTTTTTTGTTCCTTCCCTACCTTAACAGCATATCTTTTATTATATGCTTCACCTCAGATTTCTGCTTAAATTCGATAAAGAAGGACAAACTTATTTTTAGTACAAAACTGTACTAATTTGGAAAAATTCTGAGCTGTCCAAGACTAATTAGTGAAAATTATGAATTACAGAATTATTTACTAGACTTCCTGGAACTAAAAGAGAATTAAGTTAGCTTTTTTCCCTTAGGTTCATAGTGAGAAATTAATACATAGTTCCCTATATAAGTCGCCAAAATCATAAAACTTTTTACTTGAAATAATTCATAGAGGGCATTGATTTGGCATGTTAATATTTTCCTATAAATAGCACTACTTATCCCAAACACCCTAAAGCAGTTGGTTTTTTAACCCTTTCTTCTTTGGAGAATTATGAGCCCTTAAAAGGGAAGCTTTGGGTTTCTGACCTTACCACAGCTGTGGGGCACAGTGCCAGAAATTTCTAAGTAAACTTTCTCCTCCAGTGCCTTTAATTAATTGTTAGGTAGAAGCTGGAATAAGAGAGAACAAATGTTTTCTTCAGAATCCCCCACCCCAGAAAAAACATAGAGTGTGATCTAGCATTTTTCATCGAGATGATAACCAGGAATACTAAAAAAGGAAAAAGAAGATGGCGGGGGTGCGGAGGGGGCACTGTTTTACTAACCTGGTTGGCTAGTCTCTACTAGATGTTTGTAGGGAACTGTTATTTTTATTTCTATTTTACTACAAGTGCAGCTTCTGCATTTTACAGTAAACATTCTGCATGTTATAGAACATCCCGACTGAGTAAATAGGAGAAGCGTTTTCTAAGAGAGCCCAAAGCAAATGCAGTAACCTCTGTGTAAACACTTTTCAAGAGGCCAAAGAGGGCACCGAATGTGAAAGCAGGTCTTTCAAATAACTTTGTTTCTGATCGCTGGATAACTTTATACGAACTGACCACAGTTGGCTGAGCTGGTTATCAGTCATGATCAAGGCCACAGTAGAAGTCAGTAAATGGTTGCTGGGTGCAGGCACTACATTAACATTTCAGAGACCTTAGCTCATTACATCTGAGCAGCTTCGTTCAAGGAAGTAGGATCTTGCCCGTTCTATGGATGAGGAAGGTATGGCATAGAGCGGTTCATTATTGCCCAGGGTACCAGAGTGGGAAGGTAGCAGCAGATGGGACTGAAACTCAGTCCTCCCTGACTGAGGATCTAGACTTCAGGCCGCCACTAGGTATCAGCTTGTGGGGAGGGACACCTAGCTGTCACCCGAGGTGGCTGACACCAGAGCATTTGCTTTCCTAGGAGATAGAAAGCATATGCCAGAGTCCGCACAGGGCACGTCTGTCTCCAAGGGCACATATATAGGATGGGTTTCGTGCCCACTCTGGTGACTGTGCAGTGGCCCAGCGCAGGCAGCTGTGTGTGTCAGAGAAGGTGGCAGTGCTACTGAAAAGAAGTCCAAAAATAGCTTGTGTGCATGGGTCGCACTAAATCAAGACTGGTTTCCAAGCTCCTCCCTGGAGGAGACCCTTACATCTGCCCTGCACGATGGGCCCGGCCTACAGGAAGGGTGTCTGAGCTTCCATCAGGCACCGTGGGGATGAAGGGACCTGTCCTCCCCTGCAACCCCCTCTGATTAACCAGGGGGGACAGTTGGCAGTGAAAACCTACCGATTCTTTAAGCTTATGTCTCAGATTATGACTCCCCTTCTGTACATATGGCTGTTGCATGGATGTAAATTTTCTATCCGGAGATTAGATTTAGAGAACGGTCTCTGGCAGTAACTCGACATTTGCAATGTAACAAAATGTGGAGGATAAAGTGATCTGCGAAAGATCCAGAATATTGTAAAAGTAGTGGATGCCCTCTGCTCACAGTGTGGAGTTAGTGCTGAGCGCAGAAGGTTCTGTATTAATATCCGACCAGGCATTTAAGGTGCTGATGTGTAACAACCGCCTTGGTTCCTCATCACACCAGCTTTGTCCTTGATCATCACCATCAGTTAAACGTGGGGGAAACGCCCTTTCAGGAGCATCCCCCACCACCACAGAAAAGAGGTGAATAGACTTTGAATTGTATCCTATTCCTTTACCTAGTTGATAACTTTTTATCAAAAGTTTTACCAACAGTTATAATATTGCTCTACATTTGAGTGTACTAGATAGATATATCAAATTATATTTGAGGTATTTAATTAAACTATTTTGGCTCTATAAAATTTAGTAAATTCAGCTAAGTTAATTTGCTTACCTAATTTTAGGTGATCTGAAAATAAACGTAGTGTTCTGTGCAGGTTCTACAAAATGCTTCATATTAAGTCTCTCTTAGGCATTACTCAGAGAAACCTCTTGGGAACCTCATGCCAGCCTGTGAGACGGGAAGGGACCCTATAGTACTGGGCTGCAGTGCAGGGGAGTAGGAAGGGAGGGAGCTGTAGCAAACTTTTTTTTAATATATATAGTTTATTGTCAAGTTAGCTAACTTACAACGAATACAGTGTGCTCTTAGTTTGTGGGGTAGATTCCCGTGATTCATCACTTAACATACAACACCCAGTGCTCATCCCCTCAAGTGCCCTCCTCCATGCCCATCACCCCCCTTCCCATCAACCCTCAGTTTGTTCTCTGTATTTAAGAGTCTCTTATGGTTTGTCTCCCTCTGAAACTATTTTTCCCCTTCCCTTCTCCCAGTCTTCTGTTAAATTTCTCAAGTTCCACATATGAGTGAAAACGTATGGTATCCGTCTTTCTCTGACTGACTTATTTCACTCAGCATAATACCTTCCAGTTCCATCCATGTTGCTGCAAATGGCCAGATTTCATTCTTTTTCATTGCCAAGTAGTATTCCATTGTATAGATAAATCACATCTTCTTGATCCAGGCTCTTTACCATAATTTGGCCATTGTTGAAAGCACTGCTATAAACATTGGGGTGTATGTGGCCCTGTGTATCAGCTCTACTGTATCCTATGGATAAATTCCTAGTAGTGCTTGCTGGGTCATAGGGTAGTTCTAGTTTTAATTTTTTGAGGAAGCTCCACACTGTTTTTCAGAGTGGTTGCATCAATTTGCATTCCCCCAACAGTGCAAGAGGGTTCTCATTTCTCCACATCCTTGCCAATATCTGTCGTTTGCTGAGTTGTTCATTTTAGCCACTGTGACCAGTGTGAGGTTGCATCTCAGTGTGGTTTTGATTTGTATTTCCCTGATGATGAGGGATTTTGAGCACTGTTTCACATCTGTTGGCCACCTGGAGGTCTTCTTTGGAAAAGTGTCTATTCAGTCTTCTGCCCATTTTTTCACTGGATTGTTTTTCAGGTGCTGGGTCTGGTAAGTTCTTTATAGATTTTGGATACTAACCCTTTATCCATGTCACTTGCAAATATCCTTTCCCATTCCACTGGTTGCCTTTTAACTTTTTAAACGCAGAAGCTTTTTGCTTGAGCTCCCAATAGTTCATTTTTGCTTTAATTTCCCTTGCCTTCGGAGACATGTTGAGCAAGAAACTGCTGCGGCTGAGGTCAAAGAGGTTGTGTTCTCCTCTAGTTTTGACGGTTTCCTAGCTCACATTTAGAATTTATTTTTGTGTATGGTTTAAGAAAGGGGTCCAGGTCCATTCCTGTGCATGTTGCTGCCCAGTTCTCCCAGCACCACTTGCTAGAGAGACTGCCTCTTTTCCAGCTTTGTCAAACGGTCATACATGTGTGGGCCCAACTCTGGGTTCTCTATTCCATTGGTCTGTGTGTCCTTATGCCGGTACCATACTGTCTTGATGATTATAGCTTTGTGGTAGAGGCTAAAGTCGAGGATTGTGATACCTTCTGCTTTTCTTTTCTTTTTCAACGTAACTTTGGCTATTCAGGGTCTTTTGTGGTTTCATACAAATTTTAGCATTGTTCATTTTAGCTTCGAAAAGAATGCTGGTCCAATTTTGATAGGGATTGCATTGAATGTGTAGATTGCTTTGGGTAGTATTGACATTTTAACAATATCCGTTCTTCTAAGCCATGATAATGTTTTGTGTCGTCTTCAATTTCCTTCATAAGTTTTCTACAGTTTTCAGCATATGGATCTTTTACATCTTTGGTTAGGTTTCTTCCTAGATATTTTATAAATAAATGTGTTAAGTTTGGGCTTGAACCTGAGGACACAGGAGAGCCAGCAAAGAAAGACCTTTGAGCCAGAGATTGACAAAAAAATTTCTCTTCTTCCCGCACTTCTGCCTGCCCTTCACCCAGTTCTTTGCCCCTGCCTTGCAGCGGGGTGGCCCTGCCTCTGTCTGTGGGCCTCTCTGCCCTCCCTGACCCCCTGCCTGGGCAGTCTCGTCCACTCTCCAGGGCTTCACCCCCATGCCAGTAAGTCCCGCGGCGAGGGGGCTACGCTAAGCCAGATGCGCAGCCACGCATGCCCCGTATGTCACCACACAGACCCCCAGCTTCTACACACCCGAAACTGAGTCTCTGTCCTTTACTCTAAATCTGCCATTTCTCCTAGATTCCCTGTGTCCGGAAAGCTGCCTCCCATGCAGACAGTAAATCCAGATGCATAAATCTGTCTTCCTTAATTCAGGAGCTAAGTCCTCAACATTCAGTATCTCTGCCTTGGCCGTTGCCACTGCTCACTCACCTTTGTTGAGGCGCACCCACCCTCTGCCTGGAACGAGGACTCCCACGGTGTCCTCAGCCTCTAGTCTTAAACCCATCCACCCCATCCTCCGCACTGCCGGAAGTGACCTTGGGGAAAGGCAGTCTGTTCTTTCATAGCCACTTAAAACTCTGCGTGGATGCCCTCTGGCACAGGAGGCCGACCAGAACAGCAGCCTGGGGCTCTTGCCCAGCCGGCTCGGTCGCCTGTGGAATTCCTGCTGCTCCCTCCTTTGCATGCCGCCGGGCCTTTGCACGCCTCTCTCTCGAGCGTCTTCTGGCCCACCTGCTGGATCCGGACCACTTTTTCAAATCTCTGCTCAAGGAAAACCCTTTCAAAAAGCATCTCTGCGGGGCGCCTGGGTGGCTTAGTCGGTTAAGCGTCCGACTTTCTTTCGCTTAGGTCATGATCTCGCGGTTCGTGGGTTCGAGCCCCGCGTCGGGCTCTGGGCTGACTGCCAGCTCGGAGCCTGGAGCCTGTTCCAGCCTGTGACTCCCTCTCTCTCTGACCCTCCCCTGCTCACGCTGTCTCTCTCTCTCCTAGAAAGAAATTTAAAAAAAAAAAATTCAAAATTTAAAAAAAACAAAAAGCATCTCTGATCTTCTGTCACCAAAGCAAAAGTAGCAGATGTGTACATAGTGCTTACCGTATGCCTGCCGTAGTTCTCAGCACTTGGTTTGTTTTACTTAACCCTCAAAATCCCCTTGTCCAGTTTTACAGAAGGGACAGCCTAGGCCCAGGCCGTGGAAGTAACTGCCCCAGGTTGGAGCTAGTGCATGACTGAGCCAAGGTGCACCCCAAGGCCGTGCGCTGCAAAGGCCACACTCTTAGCCTGTGCACTGATGTGGCCTCGCACGACTTTCACTGTTGTACTGACCTTCCCTGGCTCCGACACGTCTGCCTCCCACTACTAAGGAAGACTTGTCTTCAGGCTCAGAGAGGAGCTGTAATTATTACCCCCAGGGTTTAGCGCCCGGAGGGTCAGGCCCGCCTGCTGCTTCTAGTCAGCTGTCAATCGGACTTGTAAGCACGTGGTGCATAGCAGGTCATTTTAAACACAAAACCCAGGGGCACCTGGGTGGCTCAGTCAGTTGAGCGGTTCGCGGTCCAGGAGCTCAAGCCCCACAGGGGGGTTCACTGGTGTCAGCACAGAGCCTGCTTCAGAGCCTGTCCCCCACCTTCTCTGCCCCTTCCCCGCTTATATGCTCGCTCTCAAAAACAAAACTTTAAAAAATGTTAAAAAATGTTTTAAATCTCTCAAAAAATTAAAAATTATTTTTCACGAGGGCTAACGGAGAGTGCTTCCCCACACCACAGCAATGCAGGGCCTGCAGTAGATCGCATGAAGCCGTGGCCCACCGGCCAGTGTTTGGACCAGTGTGGTCCACAAGCATTGCAGGGTCCCACAAGCATCTTCTGGATCACCTTGGTCACAGTGAATCTTCACTGCAGGGGCTGGTAGGACATCTCCTGTCCTGTGTGAGGTCAAGGAGGACTAGTGGCATTGACCTACAGAGGAAACATGTAACTGAGATTTGTGAAGTTAAATAACCAGTACAGTAAGTGAGCACATAAAGCTGGGTGCATGTGTGCCGATTAGGCCGTCAGCATGCCATGTCCTTGTTCCAGCCAGTGTTCCAGTGAGGACACCAGCTCCAGGAAGGGGTGACCCCCCCACCCCCAGGCCTGTTCTTCAGGGAGGCAAGGAGAAAGCTGCCTGCCTGTGTTGCCTTGAAAGAGGATTTCAGTCTTAAGAACGTTAGGGTGATTTGCTGAATTTTGCTTTTAAAAGGCATGTCTGTCAAACTTGTTCTAGGTGGAAAGTGAGACGAACGTGCTGCAGGACGGCTCCCTCATTGACCTGTGCGGGGCCACCCTTCTCTGGAGAACCGCAGACGGCCTTTTCCACACTCCGACGCAGAAACACATCGAGGCGCTCCGGCAGGAGATCAATGCCGCCCGGCCGCAGTGTCCCGTGGGGCTCAACACCTTGGCCTTCCCCAGCATCAACAGGAAGGAGGTGGTGGAGGAGAAGCAGCCCTGGGCGTACCTCAGCTGCGGCCACGTGCACGGGTACCACAACTGGGGCCACCGGAGCGACACCGAGGCCAACGAGAGAGAGTGTCCCATGTGCAGGACTGTGGGCCCCTACGTGCCTCTCTGGCTCGGCTGCGAGGCGGGGTTTTATGTAGACGCGGGACCACCCACTCATGCTTTCACCCCTTGCGGACACGTGTGCTCAGAGAAGTCTGCGAAATACTGGTCTCAGATCCCGTTGCCGCACGGGACTCACGCATTTCACGCTGCCTGCCCGTTCTGTGCGACGCAGCTGGTTGGGGAACAGAACTGCATCAAATTAATTTTCCAAGGTCCAGTTGACTGATGCCCTTAACGGCCATCTACGACTTTATTAACAAGTTACTGTGAAGATTTTGCCACTAACTCTAGATTTTACCTTTTTATAATGCTGTTTATTAAGGGGAGGGGGACCCGAGACTGGGGGGTGGTTCAAAGGTTGGGGGGGGACGTGGCGACGAGACATGCCAGGAATTTAAGGTATCAGGGGTGTGTTGCATGCTCAAAAAAGCGGCATCGTCACTGAAGCCTGCTTGGTGAAACCCTAATCTTTGTCATAATTGGATTTAAAATGCCACGCTTTTGTTTTAACCTTGGGTTTTTAAACAACGTTTTCCTTTGTAAACTTGGACGAGACTTTAAAATCCTATTTTACAAATGTAGAAGAAATTTATTCAGAAGTTGGCTCTAACCGTGCGACCTTCCACGCTGCGCGGTGTAGGTGTTAACTGAAAGACGGGCAGGGCTCGGGCCTACTTGAGCCAGGCTCGAACCTGACCAGCTCCCACAGCGGCAGCTCAGTAACGTGGTGGTGGGTGGATGAGGGCCGTCAAGCACAGGTGGTGGTTTTGAAATCTGGGGTTTTCAGATTTTTCTTTTTTGGGGAAAATATTCACATATTCTTGGTTTTTTTGTTTTAGTTTGGTGGAATTCAATGACTTTATCCAGTCATCAAATACCTTGGCCTTTCGAAGACATTTCCATAACTTTTTAGTCTGCCTTTGGTTACTTTTTAAGTTGGTCTGTCCCTGATGCTCATTTTGTATGGCCACAGCTGTTGGATTGAGTAAAATACAGCAACTCTAAAAATTCATTAACTGAGGGTGATTAATTGCAGCAGTCAGTTCCTTTGCTTACTGAATTGAAGATTTGGGAGTAATTAAAAATAAGATTTTACTTTTTAAAACCACTTGTTGGGGTTTCCTAAGTTGTTTTTCTTTCTTAAAAAGGCCAAAATTCTGGGAGCCTAAAAGCAAAGTCTCACCACGATTGAGTGGCTTTTGTTCACTCCCTCACTGCCATCTGTCACCTTCTCTTCCCGCTTATGGAGCCCTGTAAGTTTTGAAAATGTTTGCAAATCAAACAATTTAAACGCGATCATTAGATATCTACAACACCAAACGGCACATCTGCAGAGATAATTTGAAATTCCAGATTTCGAGAGAGCAAATGAGTGTTTACTGAGGAATAATTAAATCAGAATTTCATAGGAGCACCACAAACCCTTCTGTTAGCTCCATTTCATTTTGAATAATTCTCAGATGCTCATTCTCTGTCCTCGGTACCTACAGCATCAGTGCTTCCAGAACGTAAAGGTTCTTTAGGATAGGAGACAGATGGCCACCCGGACCAAGTATTTATTTACACTAACATCCTCAAAGATTGACCATTCCAGATTCATGCTACACTCTAACCTTCATAAAGGTATAAAATTTATAGGCTTCTAACATACTGTATTCATACTTGAACATCTTTCCATGTTTTGCCTCCTGGTGAATATGTTGCCATATTTTTCATTGTTCTAACACCTCTTGAATGTCTTTTTCCTTAAAGGGACTACTCTTGATTGCTGCTGCTTAATTTGACCTAGTATCTAAAAAGTTCAGCTTCTCAGTTTTAAAAATAGCTTTACTTTTCAACGGAGATGATCATTTAGGAGACATTTTTGGTAATTTTGAAGTGATGTGAAAATCCAACAACAGTCCTCTTATTGATAGGGTAAGTCATAAGGAATAAACTATCTGCAAACAGAATATGGAATTGCCTAGGTTCATGCATCACGTTTTTTTGTTGTTTTTAGCCTTAGCCTCCAATAATTAGCTTCCATTTATAGTCTTTCCAGTTTGTGTTTCTTTGGGTTCCATAAAATGATAAAGGAGGCAACAGTCCCTTTTGTTGCTATATGTCTAGAAGGAGGTTTGAGGACCCTGGATACCCTAAAAGCATCTTGTAAGGTAAATGGCTTTGCATCTAGAAGGGCTGGGTTTTTCCTCTCAAAACATTTCCAGAAAGCTACAGTCTTCTATAATCTTCCATTTCAAGGACTACCATAGTTTGGGGTCTAGCAGTTTTACATGTCCCCAGATCATCTTCCAACGTGAAAGATTTCTTTTGACTTTTAGTAAATGGAGATGATAGCTAAGTAGAAGTCAAATTTTGGGTAATAAATCCCAGGCTCTTAGAAGGGGTCACAGGAAACTAGCCTCTTTCCACATCTTCTCCTTTGACTTCCCTGTGAGGTCCCCTCCCCCTTTGCCTAAGGAACCACAGAGAGGTGGCAAGTGTGTGAAAAGAAGCCAGGTTCATCATGGCCACTTCTAGCAAGATTCGCTTATAACTTGGACTAAGGAATTTGTTCCAGACAGGAGATCAGCTTAGTTTGTGAGGATATACAAGTCTAGCTCACCAAAGTAGAGTAATATAGTTCAGAAGAAGTAACTTCACAGAGAAGACTTCTGTTTTTGTCTTACTTGCCCCATTGAGGGGTGAGCCCCACTCCCCAGCTGTACACGTAGGAAACTGCTGACCAATTATCCTGATCTTGGCCTGACCAACATGCCTTTTGTGAATAAGTCACTAGAAGTAAAGCCCCAGTGATGTATTCCCACAGTTAATTTTTTTCAGTTGTCAGTTTACTATTTAAAAAAAAATGGATGGGATACAACTCTGAATATTTTTCTAGTCTGGAATTTTTTTTATTAATAATTGGTGCTGTCGGGTCATGCATGCTGCAACTCAACATTTCCCTTATTTGGTTTTGTTTTTTTGCAAAAAGGGCTACAGTTCACACTGCAGGGTAAGTATGAAACTTTCTGGGTTTTTCTTTTCCCCCCTCACTGTGGCCCAAGAGTGAAAATCTTTTTATATAAATAGAGAGCATATTTATCATTCCTCAATAGTTAATTATAGAGTTTGGTACCTTTGTGCCTCAGGGAAGCCACGTGATATAACTGGTTATAGAATTTCAGGGTTAGGGTTTAAAGGAAGGAGAAAGCCATTGGAAAAATGATGGGCTCCATTAAGGAGACTAATGAATCTGGATGCAGAACTATGCCAGGCCCTGGCATACGCATGATTGTATTAGAAATTATTATTCCCAGTATCAATAGGGAAATCTTAAGTTATTACATATACCTTGTTTGGAAAGTTGAGAACTCTTTGCTTCATCAAGCTTTCATTTTTGCCGACATGAAACTCAAACCCCTTTTGGGAGAGCTCAGTATTGTTACTTGGGCACTTTTGAAAGTTTAAAGGGAGCGTGTTTTCTCCTGAATTTTCTCCTCGGTTACAGAATTGTTACCTGCAGTTCTATGATTTTGATCAACTTCTTAAAAGCTATTCTGTGCTTTGGGTGTGTATGAAAGGAGGTGTGCTTGCAGCATTGTGCACGCTGACTACAAGCTAGTTAGCTCCATGCAATTTTGCCTTGCAGCAGAGGAATTTCTGATAGGCAAACCACAGAACCTTGATTTTAAGCCAGCTCCAGATCTATTCCCTCGGCAGGCAGTCTTACAGATCCCTGCTTTAGCCTTCATGGACTGAGGGGATGACATTCCTCCTCCAGTGCTGGAAATAGAGCATAGCTCGGTTATCATTTCTTTATGACCCCAAGGTCAAGGAGACAGCTCCAGGATTTTTTTTTTTTTAAGAATGTAAGCATTACTAAACTAGTAAAACAAAGAAGGCTCAGTATTTCTTTTTAAGTAAAATTTATATCCTCTCAAGTTTTCACCCTCATGAAAAAAAGCCCTAGAGGAAGATAGGAAAAAGCAAATATTTTTCCAGTTCTACTTAACCATTTCTAAACAAAAATAAACTTGATGAAAGGGAAATTATTTCTTTTTAGGTGAGACGACCAATCATTTCTCTGTATTAAATAGTCTAGAAGTTAAGGGGTTGTCCTATTTACCATGTATAGTGTTATGAGCAGTTAAATTTTATGGATATATTTGTAAAACTGTTTTATATTTCATGTCAAATTGAAAAGTTTATTTCTTCACTATTGTAACCTGTGGAAATACAAGCCATTTTACAGGAAAAGTCTTCTTCAAAAATTATTAAACGGATCTCAGTATGTTTGTGAGTGTTGTCTTCAGACTCTGTGGCTGTCTGGGGTTCATCAGGACATTTGATATAAAGGGGATACAAAAGTAGGCTTGATTTTTGCATTTCTCAAACTTCCCAGTTGATCCCAAATAGTTGAGCTTATTGTGTTATATTCCACATAATACATTATTTAAAAATTCTACCAGTGCTTAAATCTATTTCTAGGAGAACTTAACCCGGCTCATAGAATTTCTGAATTCATGTTCAATATCTTCATAGTGCTACTTTTGTGACAGTCTTCATTTACTTTTAACAATATAAGGATTATTGGTAAACCTTCAAGCCTTAAACTAATAGGCCTTTCATTAGAAGGTATAGTATTTGATAGTTTCTCATCACATTGATATTTAAGGAGTCTTAATATTTTTGAGTGAAATGGATTTTTCATTTCCCAAAAGAAAATGCACATTTACATGGGCTTTTACTTCAGGAGTTAAAATACTGGAACACTTAAGTTCCACGAATTAGAAGATGGGTTACAGAAAAATCTAGCCGCCTGCAATTGTGAGATACATCCCATTTGAGAAGGGTGCCAGGAGTGTTCAACAAATGGAGGTGGGATAACTAGATAACCGCATACAAAAGGATGACAGTATTTCCCTACCTCACAAAATGCACAAAAAAATTAATTCAAAGTGGATCCGAGTGCTAAAACTATGGAATCCTTAGAAGAAAACAGTAAAACTTTGTGACCATGGATTAGTCAGTGATTACTTAAGACACCAAAAAAACAAACTGGGTTTTATTATTCCTGTGTTCATGTTTGTTTCTTAAATTCCACACTGAAATAAAAAAAACTGTTTTACACATTAAAGGACACTGTCAAGTAAAAAGATAAACCACAAAATAGAAAATAACCTGAAAACCATTAATGAAAAGACAACCCAGTAAAAAATGGAAAAGTATCTACGCAAATCTTCTGACCATAGATCATCTGGAAATAACCACTAAGTGCATAAAAATATTCCCATCAGGAATCAGAGAAATGCAAATTAAAATCATGAGCTACCACTTTATATCACAATGGCTAAAATAAGACTGTAAGAAGCGTTGGCAATATGTTGAAGAACTGAAAGCTTCATACACTTGTGGAGATTGCAGAATAGTACATACAACCCCTTTAGAACAAATAGCATAGCAGTTCAGTTCTTCAGAAGGTAAAATCTACAGTTGCCATATGACTCCTTAGATACGTACTCAAAAGAACTGAAGACCTGTTCACACAGACTTGCATGTGAATATTCATAGTAATGAATAAGTAGAAACCCCCAAAAAGTCCCATCTGATGAAAGACCTATCCGTACAATGGAATAGCTATGAAAATGAAGTACTAATATAAATGAACTTTGAAAACATGCTAAGTGAAAGAAGCCAGACACAAAAGGCCACATATTGTAGGTCAGAAAATAGGCAAATTCACAGAGACAGTGTAGATTAAATAGTGGACAGGTAATGAGGAGAGAGAAGTTGAATGACTATTAATTCATTCATGATTACATGAAAAAGTTATAAACTTACATAGCAGTGATGTTTTCACAACTCTGAATATACTAAAAATAAATTTTACACATTGAAAGGGTGACTTTCAATGTCTGAATTATCTCAAAACAGATTTTTTCAAAAGATACTAAGTTCAGAGACCCAAGATTATGAAAAATTTGCATCCTAGAATTTAAATACAGTACTATTAACCTTAGTGCCTACGTAGATATTCAGGATCCTCCAATGCCTAACTTGAGATGTTTTCCAAAATCAAAACACAGCTTACTCCTATCACACTTCCACTTGCCATTTGCTAAAGAGAACTTGAATAGAAACCCACCAAGAAGATTAGAACTTTATATTCTTAAGGATCGACTGCTTTTTTTGCAGTTAGAATGAAAAAATAGAATGGCATTTCTGAAAGAAAAGAACGCTATTTGGAAGCCTCAAAATCCACTTTCTTTAAAAAGTATTTAAGTGAATTCGCTCCCAGGCCAAGATAGCAGAACAGCATGGGAGGTTTTTTTGTTTGGTTGGTTTTGGGGCTTTTTTTTTTTTTTTGCATCTCTCATCCCTGAAATGCAGCCAGATCAACACTAAACCATCCTGCACACAAAGAGAACTGATTTGAGAATTAACACAACAATCTGCACAACCTAAACCACAGATCTCAGCAGCTATGCAGTATGGAGAGGTGAACTTGGGAAGAGAGAAGCTGCCGAGGGCAGGGAGCTGTTTTTGCTTGCAGAGAGAGGATGGAGATGGCAAAGTACAGGAAAGCATCTACCCTACCCCACCTACCTGAAAGCAGCTGGAGAGAAAAAGTATGCAAGGGGCTGAACAAAACAGGAAGAAAGGAGAAAGGAATGGGTTTAAATTCCATTAGGACTCTGTAAGCAGGGGGAGTGCAGAGTCTGCACCCCAGGAGCAGAGTGAGGTCCAAGGGGTGCTCAGGCCACATGGGGAAAGGAGGTTCCCTGGCTGGGAGGACATTTGGTAGAGGCTATGCAGGCCCCCCCACAGACAAAGGTCCCAGTGGACCCTGGAGAACAACCACATTCACTGGTATGGAACAAGAATGTTAAGGGGGAAGCCTTATGCCAGATGTGTGATTATGATTTACCATAATCCCTGAAACACTGCTGCTACACCATTGCGTGAACTTTTTCTGGGGCAGGCTGGCACCCTGGCACCCAGCTGCAGTCTCTGGACATCACCAGCAGCACAGTCTCCCGAATGTTCCTGGCGGCAGGCCGGCACCCAGCCATTGCTCAGTGAGACCTTCCCCCAGAGGGTCAGAACAGGTCAAAGCCCTCAGAAGTGAGGTGCTGGGAAACACAGCCACATCTGAGATAAAATTAACGGGGGAGGCGTCGCTTATCAGCCTGATGGCTTGGTCACAGATAGTATAAAAGTGGGGAGTGGATGGAAGCCAGAGACAAGGGAGCAGGGCACGATTTCTGGGTGGAGAGACCAGAGAGTTCTGATACTACAGACTGGGGCCATTTTCACTCTTCCCACGCATGGGTGTACACACCTACATGTGCCACGACAATCCACCCCAGTAAGCTAAGCAATGCCATCTAGTGGAGGTCAGGGCCATTACACTAAGACACACCCAACTGGGCCAAAGTTGCTCTTCAGGGACAACGCAAGTCTCTCTGCCTGCTGAGTTTATGGACTAAAAAGTGCTTCATAACTTGACTGCTAGGGGAACCCAATGTATCAATCGTATTTCAGTCTGTTCACTGGTCCATCTATTCAATTTTTTCCTTTTCTTATTCTATACAGAATTTTTTTCCATTTTTATTAAAAATATTTTTTTCTACTGTATTTAATTTTTTGTAAAGTTTTAAATTCTATTTTATTTCCATCATTTAATTTTATTTCATTGTATTCATTTTTTTAACCTTTCAAATGTTTTCTTTTTTCCCCCCTTATCTTTCCCTTTTTTCTCTAATCTATCAAGTTCCTTTCAACCACCAGACCCAAATACACTTAGGATCTACCATCCTTTATGGATTGTTCTGTGTTGTCTTTAAATTTTTTTTACTGTATTAATTCCTTTTCTTCCTTGAAAATGACAAAATGAAGGAATTCACCCCAAAAGAACAAAGAAATGACAGCCAGAAACTTAATATAGATACAAGCAAGATATCGGAGCCAGAATTTAGAATCATAATAATAATACTAGCTGGGGTTGAAAATATATTAGAATCCCTTTCTACAGAGATAAAAGAAGTAAAAGCTAGTCAGGAGGAAATTTAAAAATTCTATAACTGAGCTCCAATCCCGAAATGATGCCACTGTGGCAAGGATGGATGAAGCAGAGCAGCGAAACTGCGACATAGAGGACAAACTTATGAAAAATAATGAAGCAGAAATAAAGAGGGAGACTAAAGCCAACGAGCATGATTTAAGAATTAGAGAAATCAGTGGCTCATTAAAAAGGAACAACATTAGAATCACAGGGGTCCCAGAAGATGAAGAGAGAAAAAGGAGTATAAGGGTTATGTGAGTAAATCACAGTGGAAAACTTTCCTAACCTGGGGAAAGACATAAACATCAAAATCCAGGAAGCACAGAGGACTACCATTAGATTCAACAAAAACCGACCATCAACAAGGCATATAGTTAAATTCACAAAATACTCAGGCAACGAAAGAATCATGAGCGCTACAAGGGAAAAAAATCCTTAACCTTCAAGGGAATACAGATCAGGTTTGCATTAGATCTATCCACAGAAAACTTGGCAGGCCAGAAACAAGTGGCAAGATGTATTCAGTGTTTTGAATCAGAAAAATATGCAGCCAAGAATTCTTTATCTAGCAAGGCTGTCATTCAAAATAGGAGAGACAAAGTTTCCCAGACAAACAAGAGTTCATGACCACTAAACCAGTCCTGCAAGAAATTTCAAGGGAGACTCTCTGAGGGGAGAAAAAAATGGGGGTGGAGGGAGAGACTAAAGCAACAAAAACTAGAAACAACTAGAGAACACTACCAGAAACTCCAACTCTACAGGAAACATAATGGGAATAAAGTCATATCTTTCAGTACTCACTCTAAACATCAATGGACTAAATGCTCCAATCAAAAGACATAGGGTAACAGAATGGATAAGAACACAAGATCCAGGTATATGCTGTTTACAAGAGAACCCACTTTAGAACTAAAGACACCTTCAGATTGAAAGTAAGGGGATGGAGAACCATCTTTCATCCTAATGGACACCAAAAGAAAGGCAGAGTAGCCATACTTATATCAGACAACCTAGACTTTAAAATAAAGACTACAACAAGAGATGAAGAAGGGCATTATATCATAGTTAAGGGGTCTATCCACAAAGAAGATCTAACAATTGTAAGCATTTATGCTCTAAATGTGAAGGCACCAAAATATATAACTTAATCACAAACATAAAGAAACTCATTGACAATAGTAGAGAACTTCAACACCCCACTTACTGCAATGGACAGATCATCTAAACAGAAAATCAACAAGGAACAATGGCTTTGAATGACACACTGGACCAGATGGACCTAACAGGTATATTCAGAACATTTCATCCTAAAGCAGCAGAATACATTCTTCTCCAGTGCACATGGAATGTTCTCCAGAATAGATCACATACTGGGATACAAATCAGCACTAAGTACAGAAAGATCCAGATCATACCATGCATATTTTCAGACCACAATGCCATAAAACTCAAAACTCAAAAAAAAAAGATAAATACTTGGAGACTAAAGACCATCCTACCAAAGAATAAATGGGGTAACCAAGAGTTAAACAGAAAATTAAAAACTACATGGAAGCCAAAGAAAATGATTACACCACAGCCCAAAACCTCTGGGATGCAAGAAAGGCTGTCCTAAGAGGAAAGTATGTAGCAATCCAGGCCTTCCTAAAGAAGGAAGAAAGGTCTCAGATATACAACCTAACCTAACACCTTAAAGAGCTGGGAAAAAAACAGCAAATAAAACCCCAAACCAGAAGAATACAGGAAATAATAAAGACTAGAACAGAAATCAAGGCTATCGGAAAAAAAAACAAAAACAAAAAAAAACAAAAAAAAAACCCACACAGTAGAACAGATCAATGAAACCAGAAGCTTGTTCTTTGAAAGAATTAGCAAAATTGATAAATGCCTGGCCAGTTTGACCAGAAAGAAAAAGGAAGGGACCCAAATAAATAATATCAAGAATGAAAGTGGAGAGATCACAACCAACACAGCAGAAATACAAATAATAAGAGAATATTACGAGCAATTATACACCAATTAGATGGGCAATCTAGAAGAAATGGACAAATTCCTGGAAACCTATAAACTACCAAAACTGAAACAGGAAGAAATAGAAATTTTGAATAGACCTATAACCAGTAAAGAAATGAAATTAATGGGGTGCCTGGGTGACTCAGTCGGTTAAGCGTCCAACTTCAGCTCAGGTCATGATCTCATGGTTCATGGGTTTGAGCCCCGCATTGGGCTCTGTGCTAACAGCTAGCCCAGAGACTGGAGCCTTTCTTTAGATTCTGTGTCTCCCTCTCTCTCTGACCCTCATCTGCTCATGCTGTCTCTATCTCTCTCTCAAAAATAAAGAAAACATTTAAAAAAATTAAATGAAATTAGTAATCAAAAATTTCCCCAAATTCAAGAGTCCAGGGACAGATGGCTTTCAAGGGGAATTCTACCAAACATTTCAAGAAGAGCTAACACCTATTCTCTTTAAGCTATTCCAAAAAATAGAAATGGAAGGAAAACTCACAAACTCTTTCTATGAAGCCAGCATTACCTTGATTCAAAAACCAGACATAGACCCCCACTAAACAGGGGAACTAGAGACCAATTTTGCTGATGAACATGGATGCAAAAATCCTCAACAAGATACTAGCCAACTGGATCCAACAATACATTAAAAAAATTATTCACTACAACCAAGTAGAATTTATACCTGGGATGCAGAGCTGGTTCAATATCTGCAAAACAATCAATTGATACATCATATCAGTAAAAGAAAGGACAAGAACATGATCCTCTCAATAGATGCAGAAAAAGCATTTGACAAAATACAGCATCCTTCTTGATAAAAACTTTCTATGGGTCGGAGGATCATAACCTCAAGATCATAAAAGCCCTATATGGAAGACCCACTGCTAACATCATCCTAAATGGGGAAAAAATGAGAGCTTTCCCCCTATGGTCAGAAACAAGACAGGAATGTCCACTCATACCACTGTTATTCAACACAGTATTGGAAGTCTTAGCCTCAGCAATAAGACACACAAAGAAATAAAAAGCATCCAAATCAGCCAGGAGGAGGTCAAACTTTCACTCTTTGCAGATGACCCGATACTCCATATGGAAAATCCGAAAGATTACACACACACACACACACACACACACACAAAACCTGCTAGAACTGATCCATGAATTTAGCAAAGTCGCTGGCTATAAAATTAATGCACAGAAATTGGTTGCATTCCAAGGGATACAGAAATGCTGAGGCATAGGAGCACATGTACCCCAATGTTCATAGCAGCACTCTCCACAATAGCTAAAACCTGGAAAGAGCCTAAGTGTCCATCCACAGATGAATGGATCAAGAAGATGTGGTTTATCTATACCATGGAATACTACATGGCAATGAGAAACAATGAAATCTGGCCATGTGTAGCAACATGGATGGACCTGGAGGGTGTTATGCTGAGCGAAATAAGCCAGACAGAGAAGGACAAATATCATATGTTTGCACGTATAGGAGGATTAGGAGGAACTTGACGGAGGACCAAGGGGGAGAAGAAGGGCGGAAATGATGGGGGAAAGGGAGAGAGGCAAACCATGAGAGACTCTTGAATGCTGACAAAATCTGAGGACTGATGGATGTGGGGGGGAGGAGGGATGGGCATGGAGGAGGACACCTGTGGGGATGAGCACTGGGTGTTATGTGGAAACTATTTTGACAATAAACTTTGTAAAAAAAAAAAAAAGTACAATAAAAAAAAAATTGGTTGCATTCCTATACACCAGTGATGAAGCAAAAGAAATCAAGAAATTGATCCTATTTACAATTGCACCAAAAACCATAAAATACTTAGGAATAAATCTAACCAAAGAGGTGAAAAATCTATACACTGAAAACTCTAGAAAGCTTATGAAAGAAATTGAAAACACACAAAAAATGGAAAAATATTCCATGCTCCTAAAGAACAAATATTGTTAAAATGTCAATACTACCCAAAGCAATGTACATACTCAATGCAATCACTATCAAAATAACACCAGCATTCTGCACAGAACTAGAACAAACAATCCTAAAATTTGTATGGAACAAGAAAAGATACCTAATAGCCAAAGCAATCTTGAAAAGGAAAACCAAAACTGGAGGCATCACAATCCTGGACTTCAAGCTTATTACATCATCAAGACAGTAGAGTACTGGCACTAAAACAGACACCAGATCAATGGAACAGAATGGAAAACCCAGAAATGGACCCACAAATGTATGGTCAACTAATCTTTGACAAAGGAGGAAAGAGTATCCAATGGAATAAAGACAGTCTCTTCAGCAGTGGTGCTGGGAAAACTGTACAGCAACATGAAGAAAAGTGAACTTGTACCATGTTCTTACACGATACACAAAAATAAACTCAAAATGGACGAAAGACCTAAACCTAAGACCTGAAGCCATCAAAATCCTTGATGAGAAAACAGGCAAAAACCTCTTTGACCTCGGTCGCAGCAACTTCTTACTCAACACGTCTCCGGAGGCAAGGGAAACAAAAGCAAAAATGAACTATTGGAACCTCATCAAGATAAAAAGCTTCTGTACGGCAAAGGAAACAATCAGCAAAACTAAAAGGCAACTGATGGAATGGGAGAAGATATTTGCAAATGACATATCAGATAAAAGGTTAGTATCCAAAATCTGTAAAGAACTTATCAAACTCACTCAAAAAACAAACAATCCAGTGAAGAAATGGAAAAAGACATGAATAGACACTTCAAAGAAGACATTCAGATGGCCAACTGACACATGAAAAATTGCTCAACATCACTCATCAGGGAAATACAAATCAAAACCATAATGAGAGGGAGCCACCATGGCAGAGAAGTAAGGGAATCCATATTTCCTTTGTCTTTCAAACAAAGAAAGGCTGAAGCCAAAAGTTTCTGAACCCCAAGAGTCTGGGAGGAAAGGAGACAGAGTCTACTAGGAAGATAACGGGAAAACAAGATAGCCCCATAGGTGTGTGATTGCCAACTGGGGGAATAAAACAGGCCGTGGAGGCATAGAGGGGAGGGACCCCCTTCAGCGGAGAGACAAAGGAAAGAGAAAAAGCAGCTGGCGAAGTGTAGGTCTGTATCTGGACAAGAGAAAAATCTCAGACCAGGATGGAGAGGGATGCCATCATCCCATCTCTAACTGCAGGGCTTTCTTCGGACTGGGGCCAGCTTCCCTGTTCACACACCTGGGGAAGAGTGGAGTCACCTCCAGGCTTGGTGGTATGTCAGGGGCACAGTCGTCAGCAGGAGGAACTGGTCCGCTGCCCTGAAGTGATGCAGCACAGCTGCAGAAACACATATCGGGCAACAACATTAACGCACATGGAGTGGGAGTTTAAACACAGCTAAGTGTGGGACATAGGAGACGGCAGAGCAAGACAGCCCACCTAGTCTGTGCCCACAGCACAGTGAGGACAGAGCCAAAGGAGTAGTTTGGGACACCTGGTCCGTGAAGAAGGGACTGGGGGATTGCCATTTTTCTCCCCACAACCACCAAGGCAGGGCCTCAGGGATCAGTACTTGAGACCCACAGTGGGGGTGGGACCTGTCTGTACCCTTCCCCCTTCCCCCCCTCCCCCCCCCCACATGCTAGATAGCCTCTTATCTACTGGAGCTGGAGAGACACTGTGGAACCAGCACTGTGGCAGTGCCTGGATAAACTCTAGGTCAATTCTTCTTATTTAGATATATTCTCCCTTTTCTCCTGATCTCTTCCCTCCTCTAGGCTGGTTACTTTGGTTATTGGTTTGCTTAAGCAGACATACTTAATCCATTCTCCTGATGCATGTTCTACACCTCCTTCTTTATTTTCCTTTCTCTCTCTCTCTCTCTCTCTCTCTCTGGAATAATCAGGCTATATATTTTCTCTGGGTAATTTTATCTTCGTTTCTTTTTCCTCACCTTCTTCCTTATTCTTCTTTCTCTCTTCTGGATTAAGCCTTTTAGTCTCTCTGCCTGGTCAATGCTCATTTTATCTTTCTCCCCACCCCTGTCATTTCTCTCTTTTTATATTCTCTTCCATTAGCACTGCCTCCACCCTATTCTTTACTTGTAGCTGGTGTTTCTCATTTAATGCTTTTAGATTGTCTTTTGTTTTTTGAGGGTTTTAGGGGTTTTTTTTTTTTGTCTATTTGCTTGTTTTGTTTGTCTGTGCATTTGCATATTTTTGTTTCCTGTTTGTCTATTCGTTTTTCTTTCCAGGGCTACTTAAAGGAACAAAGCACACCTAGTGAAGAATACAAAACATCACTAAGAGTAGGGAAATAAAATAAGCAAAGTTACAACAGAGAGCAAGTAACACTCTCAAAAAAAAAAAAAAAAAAAAAAAAAACCACCCTCCTGAATGGCCAGGCCCTGGACACTGTATGAGCCCCCTTTAATATAGCAGTATTCACAGGCACAGAGCACATAATAAGCTTTCACAACTTACAAGGGACAGAAAACTAGCCAAAATAATGAAACGGAAGAATTTTTCTCAAAGAAAAAATTCCAGGAAGAAGTGACAGCTAAAGAATTGATCTAAATAGTTATAAGCAACATAACTGAACAAGATAACTGAAGAATTTGGAATAATAAAGTCATAAAACTAATTGCTGGGCTAGAAAAAGGCATAGAAGACAGCAGAGACTCCATTGCTGCAGACATCAAGGATATGAAATATAGTCATGATAAATTTAAAAATGTTATAAATGAAGTGCATAATAAAATGGAGGCAGCCACAGTGTGGATTGAAGAGGCAGAGAAGAGAATAGAAGTAGAAGATAAAATTATGAGGGGAAGGGGGATGACGGGAATGGAGGAGGGCACTTGTGGGGATGAGCACCGGGTGTAACATGGAAACCAACTTAACAATAAATTTTTTTTTTAATTTTATTTATTTATTTATTTATTTATTTATTTTTTGCTAGTTAACTGCACATTTTATTTTATTTATTTATTTTTTTTACAAATAGTTTATTGTCAAATTAGTTTCCACATAACACCCAGTGCTCATCCCCACGAGTGCCCTCCTCCATGCTCACCCCTCCTCCCCCCCACATCCACCAGTCCTCAGTTTTTGTCAGCATTCAAGAGTCTCTCATGGTTTGCCGCTCCCCCTTTCCCCCACCATTTCTGCCCTTCTTCTCCCCCTTGGTCCTCTGTTAAGCTCCTCCTAATCCTCCTATACGTGCACACATATGATATTTGTCTTTCTCTGCCTGACTTATTTCGCTCAGCATAACACCCTCCAGGTCCATCCATGTTGCTACACATGGCCAGATTTCATTGTTTCTCATTGCCATGTAGTATTCCATGGTATAGATAAACCACATTTTCTTGATCCATTCGTCTGTTGATGGACACTTAGGCTCTTTCCATGTTTTAGCTATTGTGGAGAGTGCTGCTATGAACATTGGGGTACATGTGCTCCTATGCATCAGCATTTCTGTATCCCTTGGGTAAATTCCTAGCAGTGCTATTGCTGGGTCATAGGGGAGTTCTATTGTTAGTTTCCTTAGGAACCTCCACACTGTTTTCCAGAGGGGCTGTACCAGTTTACATTCCCACCAACAGTGTAGGAGGGTGCCCGTTTCTCCACATCCTCGCCAGCATCTAGAGTTCTCTGATTGGCTCATTTTAGCCACTCTGACTGGCGTGAGGTGGTATCTCAGTGTGGTTTTGATTTGTATTTCCCTGATGAGGAGCGATGCTGAGCATCATTTCATGTGTCTGTTGGCCATCTGGATGTCCTCTTTGGAGAAGTGTCTGTTCATATCTTCTGCCCATTTCTTCACTGGGTTGTTTGTTTTCGGGCGTGTAGTTTGGTGAGTTCCTTATAGATTCTGGATATTAACCCTTTATCTGATATGTCATTTGCAACTATCTTTTCCCATTCCGTTGGTTGCCAATTAATTTTCTGGGTTGTTTCCTTGGCTGTGCAGAAGCTTTAATCTTGATGAGGTCCCAATCATTTATTTTTGCTCTTGATTCCCTTGCTTTTGGGGATGTGTCAAGTAAGAAGTTGCTGCGGTGGAGGTCAAGGAGGTGGTTTCCTGCTTTCTCCTCTAGGGTGTTGATAGTTTCCTGTCTCACGTTCAGGTCCTTTATCCATTTTGAGTTTATTTTTGTGCATGGTGTGAGAAAAATGATCTAGTTTCATTCTTCTGCATGTTGCTGTCCAGTTCTCCCAACACCATCTGTTAAAAAGGCTGTCTTTTTTCCATCGGATATTCTTTCCTGCTTTGTCAAAGATTAGTTGGCTGTATACTTTTGGGTCCACTTCTGAGTTCTCAATTCTGTTCCATTGGTCTATGTGTCTGTTTTTGTGCCAATACCATACTGTCTTGATGATGACAGCTTTGTAGTAGAGGCTAAAGTCTGGGATGGTGATCCCTCCCGTTTTGGTTTTATTTTTCAGGATTACTTTGGCTATTCGGGGTCTTTTGTGGTTCCATACAAATTTTTGGATAGTTTGTTCTAGTTTTGAGAAGTATGCTGGTGCAATTTTGATTGGAATTGCATTGAATGTGTAGAGTGCCTTAGGTAGTAATGACATCTTAACTATATTTATTCTTCCTATCCATGAGCATGGAATGTTTTTCCATTTCTTTGTGTCTTCTTCAATTTCCTTCATAAGTTTTCTATAGTTTTCATCATACAGATCTCTTGTATCCTTGGTTAGGTTTATTCCGAGGTATTTTATGGTTTTTTGTGCAATTGTGAATGGGATCAGTTTCTTGATTTCTCTTTCTGTTGCTTCATTGTTGGTGTATAAAAATGCAACCGATTTCTGTACGTTGATTTTGTACCCTGCAACTTGGCTGAATTCTTGGATCAGTTCTAGTAGGCTTCTGGTGGAGTCTGTCGGGTTTTCTATGTAGAGTATCATGTCATCTGCGAAGAGTGAAAGTTTGACTTCCTCTTTGCCAATTCTGATGCCTTTGATTTCCTTTTGGTGTCTGATGGCTGATGCTAGGACTTCCAGCACTATGTTAAACAGCAGTGGTGAGAGTGGGCATCCCTGTCGTGTTCCTGATCTCAGGGGGAAAGCTCTGAGTTTTTCCCCGTTGAGGATGATGTTAGCTGAAGGCTTCTCATAGATGGCTTTGATGATGTTTAAGTAGGTTCCTTCTATCCCGACTTTCTCGAGAGTCTTTATTAAGAAGGGATGCTGTATTTTGTCAAATGCTTTTTCTGCATCTATTGACAGGATCATATGATTTTTATCTTTTCTTTTATTGATATGATGTATCACATTGATTGATTTGCGAATGTTGAACCAGCCCTGTAACCCAGGAATGAATCCCACTTGATCTTGGTGGATGATTCTTTTTATATGCTGCTGGATTCGATTTGCAAGGATCTTGTTGAGAATTTTTGCATCGTATTCATCAAGGATATTGGCCTGTAGTTCTCTTTTTTTGCTGGATCTCTGTCTGGCTTGGGAATCAGTGTGATGCTGGCTTCATAAAATGAATCCGGGAGTTTTCCTTCGCTTTCTATTTTTTGGAATAACTTGAGAAGAATTGGGATTAATTCTGTTTTAAATGTCTGGTAGAATTCCCCAGGGAAGCCATCCGGTCCAGGGCTCTTATTTGTTGGGAGATTTTTGATCACTGATTCAATTTCTTCACTCGTTATGGGTCTGTTCAGGTTTCTATTTCTTCCCGTGTGAATTTTGGTAGTGAGTGTGTGTTTAGGAATTTGTCCATTTCTTCTAAGTTGTCCAATTTGTTGGCATATAATTTTTCATAGTATTCCCTGATAATTGCTTGTATTTCTGAGGGGTTGGTTGTAATAAGTCCATTTTCATTCATAATTTTGTCTATTTGGGTGCTCTCTCTTTTCTTTTGGATAAGTCTGGCTAGAGGTTTGTCAATTTTGTTTACCTTTTCAAAAACCAACTCTTGGTTTCATGGATCTGTTCAATTGTTTCTTTGGTCTCTATGTTGTTTATTTCTGCTCTAATTTTTACTATTTCTCTTCTTCTACTGGGTTTAGGGCGTTCTTGTTGCTCTGCCTCTAGTTCCTTTAGGTGAGCTGTTAGATTTTGGACTTGCGCTTTTTCCAATCTCTTGAAATAGGCCTGGAGAGCAATGTACTTTCCTCTTAGGACTGCCTTTGCCGCATCCCATAGATTTTGAATTGTTGTGTTTTCATTTTCATTTGTTTCCATATATTTTTAATTTCATCTCTAATTGCCTGATTGGCCCATTCATTCTTTAGAAGGGTGTTCTTTAACCTCCATGTTTTTGGAGGTTTTCCAGACTTCTTCCTGTAATTGATTTCAAGTTTCAAAGCATTGTGATCTGACAGTGTGCATGGTATGATCTCTATTCTTTTATATTTATTGAGGGCTGCTTTATGTCCCAGTATGTGATCTATCTTGGAGAATGTGCCATGCGCACTTGAGAAGAAAGTAAATTCCCTGGCCTCAGGTTGTAAAGTTCTAAATATATCCGTCAGGTCCATCTGGTCCAATGTATCTTTCAAGTCCATTATTTCTTTAGTGATTTT
Source organism: Proteles cristata cristata (assembly GCA_017311185.1). Classification (NCBI taxonomy): domain Eukaryota; kingdom Metazoa; phylum Chordata; class Mammalia; order Carnivora; family Hyaenidae; genus Proteles; species Proteles cristata. Next base: position 1,039,575 of record JAESUZ010004426.1, on the reverse strand, counting down.
CTGTCTGGTTGACCTATCCATTGCTGTAAGCGGAGTATTAAAGTCCCCTGCTATTAGCACATTCTTATCTAGAAGTTTGTTTCTGTTTGTGATTAATTGTTTTAGATATTTAGGTGCTCCCATATTCGGTGTGTAGACATTTATGATTGTTCGTTCTTCCTGATGGATGGACCCTGTAATTATTATGTAGTGCCCTTCTTCATCTCTTGTGATTGTCTTTAATTTAAAGTCCAGTTTGTCTGATATAAGTATCGCTACTCCGGCTTTCTTTGATTTCCTGTAGCATGATATATATTTCTCCATCCCCTTACTTTTAATCTGAAGGTATCTTCCCATCTAAAATGAGTTTCTTGTAGACAGCATATAGATGGATTTTGTTTTTTAATCCATTCTGCTACCCTATGTCTTTTGATTGGAGCATTCAGCCCATTTACATTCAGTGTTATTATTGAAATATGTCGGTTTAGAGTCTTTGTATCTTTTGTAGGGTTCATGTTTGTGGTGGTGTCTCTGGAATCTTTCTTCCTTGCAACCTTTCCTTCAGAGCATGCCCCTCAGGATTTCTTGTAGGGCTGGCTTCGTGGTGACAAATTCTTTCAATTTCTGTTTGTTTGGAAAGGTTTTTATCTCTCCTTCTATTTTGAATGACAGGCTTGCTGGATAGAGGATTCTTGGCTGCATATTTTTACTGTTCATCACATTGAAGATCTCTTGCCATTCCTTTCTGGCCTGCCACGTTTCAGTAGATAGGTCTGTCACCACTCTGATGGGTTTCCCTTTGTATGTGAGGGCCCTTTTCTCCCTAGCTGCTTTCAAAATTCTCTCTTTGTCCTTGTATTTTGCCATTTTTACGATGATATGTCGTGCAGAAGATCGATTCAAGTTACGTCTGAGAGGAGTCCTCTGAGCCTCTTGTATTTCCACATTGACTTCCTTCCCCAGGTCGGGGAAGTTCTCTGCTATAATTTGTTCCAGGACTCCTTCAGCACCTTTCCCTCTCTCTTCTGGGATTCCTATGATACGGATATTGTTGCGTTTGACTGTGTCGCGGAGCTCTCGAATTCTTCTTTCCTGTTCCTGGATCAGTTTGTCTCTTTTTCTGTCAGCTTCTTGTTTTTCTAGAATGGTGTCTTCTAAATCACTTATTCTCCTTTCTGCCTCTTCAAGCCGTGCATTGGAGGCCTCTAATTTATTATGGATCTCATTTATCGCATTTTTAATTCTTCATGCCTATTTTTATTTTCCATTCTGTCTGTAGCCATAGTTTCTTTGATGTCGCCTATGTTTTTTCAAGCCCTGCTATTAATTTCACCATTATTATTCTAAAATCTTGTTCACTTATGCTGCTGATATCTGTTTTGAGCAGTTCATTAGCTGTCATTTCTTCTTGGAGTTTCTTTGGAGGAGAGTTCTTTCGTTTCGTCATTTTAGTTAGCTTTCCGGCTCTTGTTGGTTTTAAAGACCTGTTATGCTCTCTGTTTCTATGAGCACTGCTCTATCCAAGAAACTCTTTGACTTTCCAGGGCCTATCCTTTCAGAGATTGTTTTTTGAATGGTATCCCTCGGTCACTCTTGTTGGGACCTTAGTTATTTTATTTTCCTATTCGTAGTGATATTTGGGACTCTTCACCTTGTGTACTCTAGCTTGTTTCTTGAGGTAGCCCTGGAAAAGAAAACAGAGAGACAAACACACAGGGAGCAGGAGCACACAAACGCACAGGCTGATTCAACTAACATGCAAAGTGAGAGGGAAAACGAAAAAGTTAATAGAAAAGACGGAAGAGGGAGGGCGAATAGGGAGCATAAAATACATAAAAAAGTCAAAAAGGGGAAAAGAAAAGGAAAAAAGAAGAAAACCGATGGACAAAGAACGGTTTAAAGCATATACCTGGATTTCCCAGCTACAGTTAAATAGCCGTGTGTATGCAGTGCTGGTTGAAGAGCATAGAGAAAAAGAGAGAAGGCAGGGTGAGACAAGGCAGATTTGGAAATAGAATGAACAGGCAGAAGGGATAAGAAACTTTTTTCAAAGAGGTAAAGGGTAGAATATGGTTGGATAGGTGAGAGAAGGATGCTGGAATTATCCAGAGAAACTATATAGTCTAATTACTCCTGAGAGAAATAGCTGAAAAAGTCGGTAGGTGTAGAATTTACATTTACAGAATGGACTTGTGATTGTTTAAGCAAGCTGGCGACCAGAGTTAATCAGGTCAGTGTTTTGGGGGAAAAAGCGAGAAAAGAGAAAGAAGAAGAAAAAAAGAGAAAAGAAAGGGGGAAAAAAAGAAAGAAGAAAAAAAAGGAAAAAAAAAAGGGAAAAAGAAAAAAAAAAAGGGAGGAGGGCACCTCTCAGGCAGGGATGGGCGTGGCGTGATCCGATGCCTCAGGCGGGGGTTCTGCCTTGGCGATTGTGGGGAGGAGAGTGACGGTGCTCCAGTCCCTTCTTGAACCCCGCGCTGCAGCTCGCTTTTTTTTTTTGGCGTGTCAACTCCCCGTTCCGGGGACGCAGCCGAAGTTGGTTGCACTCTTCAACCCAGGCCAGTTCCAATCTCCAAATCCCAGTCCCGCGCCCCGCTGAAGTTGCCTTAGACACAGCTTCCCAGACAACCCCCTCGGGCTATTCCAGGCTCCCTGCTGAGCTCTGGGGGCGGAGTCAGGATCGCTGCTTCCTTCTCTGGGTCGGGCTGGTGCGCATGCGCGGGGGCTTGCCTGCCGGGTCCCTGTAGCCTGAGCCCGGTTAGAAGGCTTTCTCGGTGGATTCTGCGTCCTTTTTCTCCGAGTCTCTCAGGTTTTGTATGGTTTCCAATGGCTTCAGATCTTTTCTGTGTGATGTATGGGCGCGAGTGCAAGTACGGAGCTCCTTACTTCTCCGCCATCTTGCCTCTCCCCCAATAAATTATTTTTTTTTAAAAGATAAAATTTTTCATGGAAAAAGAAGCCAAGAAAAAGATAAAATGATTCAGGAGGACAAAAGGAGAATTTGAGAACTGAGTGATGCAATCAAACAGAACAATATCTGTATCATAGGAATTCCATAAGAAGAGAGAGAAAGGGGCTGAAGGGGTACTTGAACAAATCATAGCTGAGAACTTCCCCAACCTGGGGAAGGAAACACATTGAAATCCAAGAGGCACAGAGAACTCCCCTCAGTCGTAGCTTGAATCAATCTTCTGCACAACATGTCATAGTGAAACTGACAAAATACAAGGACAAAGAGAGAATTCTGAAAGCAGTTATGGATAAACGGACCTTAACATACAAGGGTAGACACATAAGGGTAATAGCAGACCTATCTACTGAACCTTGGCAGGCCAGAAAGAAATGGCAGTAAATCTTCAATATGGTGAACAGGAAAAATATACATCCAAGAATCATGTATCCAGCAAGCCTGTCATTCAGAATAGAAGGAGAGATAAAGGTTTTCCCAAACAAACGAAAACTGAAGGAATACATCATCACTAAACCAGCCCTACAAGAGATCCTAAGGGGGACTCTATGAGGGAAGTGTTGCAAAGAACACAAAGTACCAGAGACATCACTACAAGCATGAAACCTACAGATAACACAATGACTCTAAACCCATACTTTTCAATAACAACACTGAATGTAAATGGACTAAATGTTCTAATCAAAAGACATAGGGTAGCAAATGGATTAAGAAACAAGACCCATCTTTTTTCTCTCTACAAGAGACTCATTTTAGACCTGAGGACACCTTCAGATTGAAAGTGAGGGGAGGGGGAAATATCTACCATGCTACTGGAAGTCAGAAGAAAGCTGGAGTAGCCATACTTCTATCAGATTTTAAAATAAATGCTGTAACAAGAGATGAAGGGCATTGTGTAATAATTATAGGGTCTGTCAATCAGGAAGAGATAACAATTATAAATGTCTATGCACCAAATTTGGAAGCACCCAAATATATAAAACAATTAATCACAAACATAAGCAATCTTATTGATAAGAATGTGCTAATTACAGGTGACTTTAATACTCCACTTACAGCAATAGATAGATCAACTAGACAGAATCACTAAAGAAACAATGGCCCTGAACGACACATTGGACCAGATGTACTTGACAAATATATTTAGAACTGTACATACCACAGCAGTGCAATTCTCTCTTTTTTTTTTAATATTTTTTTAAATTTATTTCTAGGAGAGACAGAGAGAGACAGCATGAGCAGGGGAGGGTCAGAGAGAGAGGGAGTCACAGACTCTGAAACAGGATCCAGGCTCTGAGCTGGCAGTCAGCACAGAGCCCGACGCGGGGCTCGAACCCATGAACCGCGAGATCATGACCTAAGCGAAAGTCGGACGCTTAACCGACTAAGCCACCCAGGTGCCCCACAATTCACTTTCTTATTGAGTGCACATGGTAAATTCTCCAAGATAGATCTTGTACTGGGTCACAAAGCAGCCCTCAATAAATATAAAAGAATTGAGATCATACCGTGCACTTTCAGATCACAAGACCATGAAACTTGAAATCAACCACAGGAAAAAGTCTGGAAAATCTCCAAAAGCATGGAGGTTAAAGAACATCCTACTAAAAAACAAATGGGTCAACCAGGCAATTAGAGAAGACATGTAAAAATATATAGATACAAGTGAAAATGAAAATACAACAATCCAAACCGTTTGGGATGCAGCAAAGGCAGTCCTAAGAGGAAAATATATTACAATCCAGACCTGGCTTAAGAAACAAGAAAAATCATGAATACAAAATCTAACAGCACACCTAAATAAACTAGAAACAGAACAGCAAAGACATCCCAAATCCAGCAGAAGAAGAGAAATAATAAAGATCAAGCCAGAAATAAACAATATAGAATAAAAAAAAAAAAAACAGAGCAGATCAGTGAAACCAAGAGTTGGTTTTTTGAAAAAATAAAATTGATAAACCTCTAGTCAGGCTTCTCAAAAAGAAAAGAGAAAGAACCCAAATAGATAAAATCACAAATGAAAAGAGATTTATTACAACCAATCTCTCAGAAATACAAGCAATTATCAGGGAATACTATGAAAAATTATACGCCAACCAACTGGACAACCTGGAAGAAATGGCCAAATTCCTAAACATCCACACACTACCAAAGCTCAAACAGGAAGAAATAGAAAATTTGAACAGACCCATAACTAGTGAAGAAACTGAATCAGTTATCAAAAATCTCCCAAAAAATAAGAATCCTGGACCAGATGGCTTCCCCGAGGAATTCTACCAGACATTCATTCATTCATTCAATAGTTTATTGTCAAGTTGGTTTCCGTATAACACCCAGTCCCAACAAGTGCCCTCCTACATGCCCATCACTGCCCTTCCTCTCTCCATCACCCCCATCAGCCCTCAGTTTCTACCAGATATTTTAAAAAGAGTTAATACATATCCTTCTCAAGCTGTTCTAAAAAATGGAAATGGAAGGAAAACTTCCGGATTTATACTACAAAGCCAGCATCTCTTTGATTCCCAAACCAGAGACCAAGCAAAAAAAGAGAACTACAGGCCAATATCCCTGATGAATATCGTTGCAAAAATTCTCAACAAGGTACTAGCAAATTGAATTCAACAACATATAAAAAGAGCTATTTGGGGTGCCTTGGTAGCTCAGTCGGTTAAGCATCTGACTTCAGCTCAGGTCATGATCTCACGGTTTGTGGGTTCGAATCCCATGTTGGGCCCTGTGCTGACAGCTAGCTCAGAGCCTGGAGGCTGTTTCAGATTCTGTGTCTCCCTCTCTCTCTGACCCTCCCATGCGCATGCTGTGTGTGTGTGTGTGTGTGTGTGTGTGTGTGTGTGTGTGTGTGTGTCTCTCTCAGAAATCATAAAAAAAATTTTTTCAAAAAAGAAAAAGAACTATTCAACATGATCAAGTGGGATGCATTCCTGGGTTGTAAGCTGGTTCAATATTCACAAATCAATGTGATACATCACATTAACAAAAGAAAAGAACCATATGACCCTGTCAATAGATGCAGAAAAAGCATTTGATAAAATACAGCATCCTTTTTAGTAAAAACCCTCGAGAAAGTCGGGATAGAAGGAACATACTTAAACCTCATCAAAGCCATTTATGAAAAGCCCACAGCTAATATCATCCTCAATGGGGGAAAGCTCTAGATCAGAAACATGATGTCCACTCTCACCAGTGTTTTTTAACATAGTGTTGGAAGTCCTAGCACCAGCAATCAGAAAACAAAATGAAATGAAAGGCATTAGAATTGACATAGATGAAGTCAAACTTTCACTTTAGCAGACAACATGACACTTTACATGGAAAACCTGACAGAATTCAGCAAAAGTCTGCTAGAACTCGATACATGAATTCAACCAAGTTGCACGGTACAAAACCAATGCACAGAAATTGGTTGCATTTTTATACACCAAATAATGAAGCAACAGAAAGAGAAATAAACTGATCCCATTCACAATTGCACCAAGAACCATAAAATGCCTAGGAATAAACCTAAGCAAAGATGTAAAAGATCTGTATACTGAAAACTATAGAAAACTTATGAAGGAAATTGAAGAACAAAGAAATTGAAAAACATTCCATGCTCATGGATTGGAAGAGTAAATACTGTTAAAATGTCAAAACTACCCATTCTACAAGCAGTCTACCAAGCAATCAACACATTCAATGCAATCCCAATCAAAATTGCACCAGCATTCTTCTCAAAGCTAGAAAAAATACTGAAATTTGGATGGAACTACCAAAGACCCCTAATAGCCCAAGTAATATTGAAGAAGGAAGCCAAAACAGGAGGCATCACAATCCCAGACTTCAGCCTCTACTACAAAGCTTTAATCATCAAGACAGTATGGTATTGTCACAAAAACCAATGGAATAGAATAGAGAACCCAGAATTGGACCCACAAATGTATGGCCAACTAATTCCTGACAAAGCAGAAAAGAGTATCCAATGGAAAAAAAGACAGCCTCTTTGACAGATGGGAGAACTGGACAGCAACATGCAAAAGATGAAACAAGACCCCTTTCTTACACCATACACAAAAATAAACTCGAAATGGATGAAACCTATAAATGTGAGACAGGAAACCATCAAAACCCTAGAAGAGAAAGCAGGAAACAAACTTCTTGACCTCAACTGCAGCAATTTCTTGCTTGATACATCTCCAAAGGTAAGGGAGTAAAAGCAAAAATGTACTATTGGGACCTCATCAAGATAAAATCTTTGGCACTACAAAGGAAACAATTACAACAAAATAAAAAGGCAACCGATAGAATGGGAAAAGATAGTTGCAAATGACATATCAGATGAAGGGCTAGTATCCAAAATCTATAAGGAACTCACCAAAATCTACACCTGGAAAACAAGTAATCCAGTGAAGAAATGGGCAGAAGACATGAATAGACATTTTTCCAAAGACAACATCCAGGTGGCCAATAGACTCATGAAATGATGCTCAATGTCACTCATCATCAGGGAAATACAAATCAAAACTACACTGAGATACCACCTCATGCTCGTCAGAGTGGCTAAAAGGAACAGATCAGGAGACTATAGATGCTGGCGAGGATGTGGAGAAACGGGCACCCTCCTACACTGTTGGTGGGAATGTAAACTGCTGGTGCAGCCCCTCTGGAAAACAGTGTGGAGGTTCCTCAAAAAATTAACAATAGAACTCCCCTATGACCCAGCAATAGCAATGCTAGGAATTTATCCAAGGGATACAGGAGTGCTGATCCAATGGGGCACATGTACCCCAATGTTCATAGCAACACTTTCAACAATAGCCAAATCATGGAAAGAGCCTAAATGTCCATCAACTGACAAATGGATAAGGAAGATGTGGTTTATATATACAATGGAATACTACATGGCAGTGAGGAAGAATGAAATCAGACCATTTGCAGCAATGGGATGGAACTGGAGGGTATTATGCTAAGTGAGGTAAGTCAGTCAGGGAAAGACAGATACCATGTTTTCAGTCACATGTGAGAAAGAGGAACTCTTTTGCACTGCTGGTGGGAATGCAAACTGGTGTGGCCACTCTGGAAAACAGTATGGAGGTTCCTCAAAAACTTAAAAATAGAACTACCCTACAACCCAGTAATTGTACTACTCGTACTAAAAGGTATTTATCCAAGGGATATAATGTATGCTGTTTTGAAGGGGCACATTCACCACAATGTTTATAGCAGCACTATTGACAATAACCAAAGTATGGACATTTGGGCTCTTCCCATCGATGGATGAATGGATAAGGAAGATGTGGTATATATATACAATGAGGTATTATATACAATGGGGTGTTACTCGGCAATCAAAAAGAATGAAATCTTGCCATTTGCAACTATGTGGATGGAACTAGAGGGTATTATGCTACGTGAAATTAGTCAGAAAAACAAATATGACTTCACTCATATGAGGACTTTAAGATACAAAACCGATGAATATAGGGAAGGGAAGCAAAAATAATATAAAAACAGTGAGGAGGACAAAACCTAAGAGATTCTTAGATGTAGAAAACAAACCTAAGAGACTTAAAAAACTTTTTTTAATGTTTTATTTATTTCTGAGAGAGACAGCGTGAGCAGGGGAGGGTCAGAGAGAGAAGGAGACACAGAAGCCAAAGCAGGCTCCAGGCTCTGAGCTGGCTGTTAGCACAGAGCCCGACGCGGGTCTCGAACCCACGAACCGTGAGATCATGACCTGAGCTGAAGTCGGACGCTCAACCAACCGAGCCACGCAGGCACCCCTAAGAGACTCTTAAATAGAGAAAACAGAGGGTTGCTGGAGGGGTTGTGAGAGGGGGGATGGGCTAAATGGGTAAGGGGCATCTATTCTTGAAATCATTATTGTACTATATGCTAACTAACTTGGATATAAATTTAAAAATAAATTTTTAAAAAAATATTTTAAAAGGACAGAAAAAAGTATTTAAGTGATAACTTGCAATCTGAATAAAAGCCAATAAAAAAAAAACATTTAAATCTGGGAAGCATGAATAGGAAAACCTATTCCTCTACCATCCAAAGATAAACTGTCAACATTTGGAGCTCCAGCTTTCTAAACTTACATGAATTTTTACTTGTAACTTTAATTTCATTCTGGTATTTAGTTATTTACTTACAAACACTGATGTACATTTTCAGATGTGGTTTGCGGAACAGGGGGAAATGATTTGTATGTCTGTAGTGGGTTTCTCAGTAAACAGCTACAAAAGAAGTTTTCTCTCCTAAAGCACAAAATGTGTCCAATGTTGGTAAAATGAGACCATGGTGACTAGGGCTGCCCAAAGCTGTAAACATGATAAAACTGTTTTCAAACCATTGGGTCCCCGTAAATACCCATGGCCAACTCTGGGACATACTTTGGAATGCCCAAATGAACTATTTTTAAGCATTACATCCTTCTTTTATCTTGTAAACAGGTTCTAGATGAAGAGTAAAATTACTCTTATTGGTTAAAAAGGGGAAAACAGATTCTTTCTTGCCTAGTTTAAGGTTCAAATTTGAGGTTACACCAGAGTGCCATGGGCTGTTGGCTTCAAATAGTTTCTTTAGTGACATCTACAGAGGCTGGTGATGTTCTGGCTTTCTAGATCTCTTGAGTAATTTATACTTTGGACAGACAACTTAGATGGTTATGATTCTGCAGGTAATGCATGTTGCATGCTTAGTTGAGTCAAAATTTCTTAAAGTGATTCTATGAATTGTATGCCTCTGTAGTATAAGGTACTGAACCCCTGCTGTGTTTATTGGTTTGGGCTGACTCAATGTGGTTTCCTGGAAACTTGAAGTATACAAGCCCAAATGGAAGTGGGAATGGATGGCCCCGCCAGTCAAGTGTTCTTCCCACCCTGCAATTCTACTTTCCATCTTCTCTTATGTCAACAGAACAGACTCCATTCCACTGCTTTTTCTTAACTTACGTGCCCTTCTTTAGCATTGATTTCCTTAGTTCATTCCTTTAACATTTCTACTTTACACGGAAAATCTCTAGATATTCTCAAATTATTAGAGCAAGTTCAAAGATGAGATTTATACAGAATTCTGAGAGCTTGCTGAGCTCTCAAAATTGTCATTAATTATGATGGAAACTTGCTGTGTATCAGCAAAGTGGGGGTCACCACAGCACATTCCACAGGCTTTGGGTTTCTACATCTAGTGATATATTTCTAATAAAACTTGTGATGGGAAACTTTTTTAGTTATAGTTTGATATCTGCGTGTATTCTGGAAATGTTGTGCTAAATACATTCATTGGGTTAAAGGCATGCACAAGTATATACTCATCTATAAAACAGAAATGATAATAGTGCTTCCATTCCTTAGAGATATGAAGGTAACATAATATATGCACTATAGTACATAATAGAGGATCAGTATATAATGGTTTTATTTGTTGCTTACAGAAATATTTCCCAACATGTAATCTTTATAAATTAAGTCCCAGAAAAATCTTCTTTTAAAGAAGCTCATATAACCCATGATACTATATATAGAAAACCCTAATGACTCTACCAACAACCTACTAGAATAAATGAATTCAGTAAAGTTGAAGGATACAAATATACACAAATCTGTTGCGTTTCTATATGCTAATAATGAAGTAGCAAGAAGAAATTAAGAAAACAATCCCGCTTATAATAGCACATCACAAAAAAGAATAAAATAACTAGGAATAAACTTAACCAAAGAGGTAAAAATACTTATTATCTGAAAGTTTTCAAAACCCTGATGAAAGAAATTGAAGAGGATACAAATGGAAAGACCCTTCGTGCTAATGGATTAAAATATTATTAAACTGTCCACACTACCCAAAGCAATCTATACATTTAGTGAAATCCCTATCAAAATACCAATAGGATTTTCCACAAAACTACAACAAATCATCCTAAAATTTGTGTGGAACCACAAGACTCTGAACAGCAAAACAGTCTTGAAAAAAAAAGAAAATTGGAGGTATTATAATCCCAGGTTTGAAGATACATTACAAAGCCGTAGTAATCAAAACTATATGGTACTGACACAAAAATAGATACATAGATCAATGGAGCAAAATAGAGTTCCCAGAAACAAACCCATGATTAGATGGTCAATTAATGTACAACAAAGGAGGCAAACATACACAATGAAAAAAAGCCTCTTCAACAAATGGTGTTGGAAAAACTGAATAGCCACGTGCAAAAAAAATGAAACTACTTTCTTAGACCATACATAAAAATAAACTTGAAATGGATTAAGGATCTGTATGTGAGACATGAAACCATAAAAATCCTAGAAGAGAGCACAGCCAATAGTTTCTCTGACATCAGCAACAACAACACTTTTCTAGATATGGCTCCTGAGGCAAGGGCAACAAAAGTAAAAATAAACTATTGGAACTACATCAAAATAAAAAGCTTCTGCACAGCAAAGGAAACAAACAAAACTAAAATACAACCTTCTGAATAGGAAAAGATATTTACAAATGGCACATCCAAGTAGAGATTAGTATCCAAAATACATAAGGAATATACTACTATACTACTCAACACCCCCAAAAACACTCCAATTTAAAAATTGGCAGAAGATATGAACAGACATTCCTCCAAAGCAGACTTACAAATGGGCAACAGACACATGAAAAGATGCTCAACATCATTCATCATTAGGGAAATACAAATCAATACTACAATGAGATGTTACTTCACATCTGTCAGAATGGCTACACACCTGTCAGAATGGCTACTATCAAAGACACAAGAAATAACAAGTGCTGGTAAGGATTTGGAGAAAAAGGAAACTTGTATGTCGTTGGTGGGAATGCAAACTGATGCAGCCACTGTGGAAGACAAAAAATTCCTCAAAAGATTAAAAATAGAGCTACCATATGATCTGATAATATCACTGGATTATCTAAAGAAATTTATCCAAGAAAATGGAAACACTAATTTGAAAGGATATATGTACCCCTATGTTCATTACAGCGTTACTATAGCCAAGATATGAAAGCAGCTCAAGTCCCCATCAATGGGTGAATAGATAGTGATATGCATATTATGTGTATAATATACAACATGTACACACACATGGACTACTCAGCCATAAGAAAAATAATGAAATCTTTCTATCTGCAACAGGGATGGACTTACAGAGTATAATGGTAAGTGAAAGAAGTCAGAGAAAGACAAATACCATATGATTTCACTCAGATGTGAAATTTAAGGAACAAAACAAATGAGCAAAGGAAAGAAAAAGAGACAAACCAAAAAATAGACTCTTGGGGCACCTGGGTGGCTCAATCAGTTAAGCTACCGACTCTTGATTTGGCTCAGATCATCTCACAGTACATGCTGTGGGACACAGCACTCCAGAGTGCTGACACAGCAGAGACTGCTTGGGATTGTCAATCTCCCTTCCTCTCTGCCCCTCCCCAGCTCACATTCTTTCTCAAAATAAACAAGCATTTAAAACAAAACAATGAAAAAAAAAAAGACTCTTACCTATGGTGACCAGAGGGGAGGTTGTTGGAGACACAGGTGAAATAGGTGAAGGAGACTAAGAGTATGGTTATCTTTAACCATTCATCAGTCAATGGACATTTGGGCTCTTTCCATAATTTGGTTATTGTTGATAATGTTGCTATAAACATCAGGGTGTATGTGCCCTTTTGAATTAGTAGTTTTGTATCCTTTGGGTAAATATCTAGTAGTGCAATTCCTAGGTCATAGGGTAGTTCTATTTTTAACTTTTTGAGGAACTTCCATACTGTTTTCCAGAGTGGCTGCACTAGTTCTCATCAACAGTGTAAGAGGGTTCCTCTTTCTCCACATCCTCACCAACATCTGTTTCTTCCTGTGTTGTTAATTTTAACCATTCTGACATGTGTGAGAAGATGAGGTATAGATATACACAATGGAATATTACTCTGCCATCAAAAAGAATGAAATCTTGCCATATGCAATGACGTGGATGAAGCTAGAGTGCATTATGCTAAGCAAAGTAAGTCAGAGAAAGATGAATACCGTAGGATTTAATGCATTCGTAGAATTTAAGAAACACAACAGTAAAACATAGAGGAAGGGAAAAAAAGGGGAAGTATACCATAAAAAAACTCTAAACCATGGAGAACAAACTGAAGATTGATGGAGGGAGGTGGGGGAATGGGCTAAATAGGTGATGGATATAAAAGGACTGCACTTGTGATGAGCACTGGATGTTGTATGTAAGTGATTCATGACTAAATTCTATACCTAAAACCAATTCTACCACATACATTAATTAGAATTTAAATAAAACTTGAAATAAAAAGGAAAATACAGTGATCTTAATGAGCACTTAGTAATATATGAAATTGTTATATTATACACCTAAAGTAAAATGACACTATATGTTAACTGTAACTTGGGATTCAAGTTTAAATAAAGAACATAAAGCTTGGCTGATACCTGGGGGGGGGGAGGGGGGATGTCATTTTTAACCTTATGACCTTGGTAAATAATGATCTTGGTCCATCCCAAATTTATTTGACCACAGACCTGCTCTTCTCCCATCTAATGTGTTTTACTTTCTTGAGGAGTGCTGTAATTGGTAAGCTGTAGCAGTTATGGACCTATTGCCATACATTGTCAAAATTATTAGAAGGAATCAAATGAGCATGAGCCCAGTGTTAACCACGGATATTCATGGGGTTCTAAACTCTACTTTGTTGCTATGTACATCTCTGTATCACAGCCTCTACGACTAAAAGCCTTTCAATGACCATGTAGTATTTTGCTATGTATTTTCACAAATAGTTATATTTGTGACTATATATTTGAGAATAAGGCTGACAAGTATGCACTGCCTTTTGAGTTGGTAGATGTTTCTCAGTTTTAAAAGTATTTTTATTTTTACAGTTTCAAAGTCCTATTCTGTTTATTAGAGTTAGTTTATTCACAGTGTGCCTGGGTGGCTCAGTCGGTCAGGTATCTGACTCTTAGTTTCAGTTCAGGCACGACCTTTCAGTTTCATGGGTTTGATCCCCATGTCTGGCTCTGCATTGCCAGTGTGGAGCCTTCTTGGGATTCTCTCTCCCCCTGCCCCTTTCCTGTTAACACATACACACTCGCTCTCTCTCTCAAAAGAAATAGTTTATTCACTAATCCACTTGTATATGAAGCTGGGTTATCACTGGATCATTACTTCTCGTTGCTGATGGAAAGCATCAGGATTCTTGGCTGATTATCTTGTTAGTTTCTTATATAGAGCAAGAATAAAAACTCATTGAAAATGCTGCAATCTATAAAATCCAATAAACTAGTCAGATTTCAGTCTCTGCCACCCACAAGACTTCCATTGGATGAGAATTCCTTAGTTACAATTAATTATAGTTTGATTTTTTAATAAATTTGTCTGCTTGCATCTGTAAATCTGTAGGATAAAATCTGCTTTAGAAAATAAAGGTTCTGATGATAAACTCAGTCTGAATCAACATGATTAAAATTAGAAAACAAAGCCAATGTGGACAGAGGAAAGAGCACCAAGTTATGTGTCAGTTTCTGGTAATTGTGTGACTGCATGAGACCACACAATTAGAAAGTTACTTAATCCTTCTGCTTGTTTTTCCCATGGGAGATGATGAAATGGGACTAAATTGATCACATCAAGTCACAAGGTAAGTCTCAATTTAAAAGACTGAAATTATACTAAATACCTTTTCCTACCATAACAGAATGAAACTAAAAATAATAGAAGGAAAACTCGAAGCATCACAATAGTGTGAAAATTAAATAGCCCACTCCTGAACAATCATTAGGTTGAAAGGGAAACTAAAAAAATTAGAAAATGTACTGAGACAAATTAAAACAAAACTATAACATATAACATATATTAAAAGGGAAATTCACAGCACTAAGTGCCCATATTAAAAAAAAGGGAAGATTTCAAACAACCTAACTTTATACCTCAAGGAGCTAGAAAAAGAAAAACAAAGCCCAAATTTAAGAGAAGGAAGAAAATTATGAAGAGCACAAGACACAAAATAGAAATATTTTAAAAACAGAAAAAGTCGACAGTTTTTTTAAAAGACAAACGAAATTGACGAATCCTTAACTAAACTAAGGAAATAAAGAGAAGAAATGCAAGTAAAACCAGAATGAAGAGATATCACAACTGCGACATAGGAATAAGAAGAATGATGACAGACTACTATGAACAATGTCCATGAAAAACCTTGATAACTTAAAAAAAAAATGGATACATTTCTAGAAACATAAGACCTGATAAACCTAAGTTATGAAGAAGTTTAAAGCTTAAACAGACCCATAACTACTATAGAGATTGGATCTGTAATCAAAAACTTCCCAACAAAGAAGAGCCCAGGACTAGATGGCTTCACTGGTAAATTCTACCAAACATCTAAAAGAAGAATTAAGACCAATCCTTCTCATACTCTTTCCCAAAACTGATAAGGAGGTAACCCTTCCAAGTACATTTTATGAGGCCAGTATTACTTTGATACCAAAGCAAAACAAAGAACAAAGATATAGGCCAATATCTCTGATAAATATAAACACAAAAATGCTCAACAAAAGAGTAGCAAACTGAATTCAACAGCACACTGAAAGGATTATACACTGTGACCAAGTGAGATTTATTCTTGGGGTGCTAGGATTATTTAATACACAAAAATTAATGTTATATATTATATCCTAAGAATAAAGAATAAAAATCACAATTGCCTCAACAGATGAAGAAGCATTTGCTCAGATTCATCATTAATTCATTATTACAGTTCAACAAACTGGGAATAGAAGGAAAATAGTTCAGCAAAATAAAAGCCATATATCAAAAGCACATAGATAACATATTGCTGAAACACTGTGTGGAAAAATTTAAAGTTTTTCCTCTAAAATCAGGAATAAGGCAAGGATGCCCACTCTTACCCCTTCTACTTAATACAGTACTAGAAGTGCTAGCTAGAGCAATTAGACAAGAAAAAGACATAAAAGCAATGGAAACTGGAAAAGACGTAAAATGATATGTTTGCAGATGACATCTTATATACAAAAAACCACAAGAATCCATTAAAAAACTACTATAACTAATAAAACTAATACATGAATTCAGTAAAGTTGTAGGATACAAAGTCAACATACAAAAATCACTTGTGTTTTGGGAGTTCCTGTTCAAGAGCAATGTAGGAAGACTATGAACTCACCTCCTCCATGGAATATAGCAAATTACACCTATTAATAAAACAATTCCTCCTGAAGAACTGAAGGCTGACTGAACAGCTTCTGAACAACCAAAGATAGAATAGCATGAGAATGGCAAGAAAGACAGAGACACAGTAACAAAGGAAACCCCCCACCACTAACACTGTGAATGGTAGTCGTGAGGGATAGTACTGAAGGACTAGGAACAGATCCCTCTGTCCTAAGCACAGAGAGAAAGCTATAGCTTAAAGGAGCAAGTAGTACATAAAGAACACTAGGGCTGTGCCAAGTGGCAGAGGAGCTGTAAGAATGCTCTCCATGTTGGAGGAACTAGAGAATGACATGGTTTATGTTCCCACCCACCATAAAAGACCAGACCATAGCAGGGTCTACACATCATAATGGGCATGTCTGGTTGTCTCAGTAAGCTCATGACCTCAACGAGCCTAGGGTATGCAAGTCTATACCAACCCCTCACTCTGGAATACAGAAAAAGGCCAGGGTTTAAAAGCACCAAGCAGCAGTGGGAACACCCTCTCCTCCCTCCCCCTTAAAAGCTCAATTCTGAGGAGGGTCTGACTCACAGAAAATTTGCAGCCTCAATGAGCCCAGGGCCCACAAATCCATAAGCCCACAGTAGCTGCCTGTGGTGCTGGGACACAGAAAACAAGCCATAGGTTCCATCTAATCCATAGAAATAAAAACAGAATTAAGCAAAATAGGGAGATAGGAATATGCTCCAAAAGAAACAGGACAAAACCTGAAAAGAACTAAAAGAAAGGGATAAGCAATGTACCTGATAAAGAATTTAAAGTAATGATCATAAAGATACTCACTAGACTTGAGAGAAAAGACTTAAGAACTCTGACTTTCAATAAAGAGAGAATATTAAAAACAACCAGGGTTGAAGAACCCAATAAATGAAAATAAAAAACACTAAAGGAAACAACAGGAGATTAGCAGAGGCAGAAGTACTTAGTGATCTGACAAGATACTGGAAAGCACACAAGCTGAACAGCAAAAAGAGAAAAAATTTTTTAATAAGGATAGATTAAGAGATCGCTTGGACAACCTCAAGTCAAACACTTCTGGGGGTCGGAGGAGGAGGAGGAGGAGGAGGAGAAAAGGGTGTAGAAAACTTATTTGAAGAAATAATATTTGAAAACTTCTCTAACCTAAGGAGGGAAATAGATATCTCAAGTCTAAGAAGCAGAGTTCCAGACAAGATGACACCAAGGAAGCACATAATAATTAAATTGTCAAAGGTTAAAGACTCTTTAAAGCAACAAGAAACAAAGTGACCTACAGGGAAAAAACTATAAGGCTATCAGCTTATTTTTCAGCAGAAACTTGGCCAGCCAGAAGCAAGTTTCAGAATATATTCAAAGTGCTGAAAGGGAAAAACCTACACCCAAGAATACTCTACCGGCAAGGTTATTATTCATATTTGAAGGAGAGATAGCTTCCCAGACAAACAAAAGATAAAGGACTTAATCACCACTAAACCAGCCTTACAAGAAATGTTAAAAGGATTTCTTTAAAGTAGAAAAGAGACAGCCATAATTAGACATAACTATGAAAAATAAGAGTAAAATAAGAACACATATACATAAACCTTGGAGAGGAGAGTATAAAAGGAAATAAAAAGAATCTTTTGTTGTTGTTGTTTTTAGAATGTGTCTGAACCTAGATGTCCATCAAATAAATACAAACTGCTATTTACTTAGAATGTTATATATGAACTTCATGGTAAACATAAACCCAAAACCTATGTTAGCCACACAAAAAATAAAGAGAAAGAAATCCAAACAAAACACTATAAATAATCAATCACAGAGGAAGAGCAAGAGAAGAACTAAAAAAATAAAACAAAATGAAAAAACCCAAAGTACATACCTAGCAATAATTATTTTGAATGTAAATGAACTAAATGCTGCAAAACACAGTAGCAGAATGGATCTTTAAAAAAGACCCATTTATATGTTGCCTATAAGAGACTCATCTTAGACCTAAAGACACCTGGAAATTTAGAGGATGGAGAAACATCTAACATGCTAATGGAGATCAAAAGGAAACTGGAGTACCAATGCTTATACTGGACAAACTAGACTTTAAAACAAAGACTGTAACAAGAAACAAAGAAGGGCCCTATATACTAATAACCCAACAAGAATATACAACAATTATAATAATTTATGCACCCAACATGGAAGCATCCAAACACCTAAAACAGTTAATAACAAATGTAAAGGAACTAATCAATAATAATACAATAATAGTAGGGGGATCTCCCATTTACATCAATGGACAGATCATCTAAACAGAAAAATCAACAAGGAAAGTATGGCTTTGAATGACACATCAAACCAGATGGATGTATTAACACATTTTTCAGAACCTTCCGTCCTAAAAGAGCAGAATACACATTCTTTTCAAGTGCACAGGGAACATTCTCCAAAATAGATCACATATTAGGCCACAAAACAGGCCTTAACACAAAGAAGATTGAAGTTATACCATGCACTTCTCTGACCACCAGGTTATAAAACTAGAATCAACCACAAGAAAAAGTTTGGAAAGGACATAGATACATGGAGGTTAAACAACATGCTACTAAACAATGAATGGGTCAACCAGGAAATAGAAGCAGAAGTTAAAAATTACCCAAAAACAATCGAAAATGAAAAAACAGTCCAAATCCTTTGGGATGATGCAGAAATGGTCCTTTAAGGGAAGCTTATAGCAATACAGGTCTACATCAAGAAGTAAAATCTCAAACAACCTGACCTTAAACCTAAAGGAGCTAGAAAAAGAACAAACAAAATCCCAAATGAGCAGAAGGAAGGAAATAATAAAGATTAGGGCAGAAATAAATTATATAGAAACAATACAACAATGAAACCAGAAGCTGGTTCTTTGAAAAAATAAAATTAATAAACCTCCAGCCAGACTTATCAAAAAGAGAAAGGATTCAAATAATAAAATCATAAATGAGAGAGGTGAAGTAACTACCGACTCCACAGATACAAATAAGAGAATATTATGAAAAACTATATGCCAACAAATTGGACAACCTAGAAGAAATGGATAAATTCCTAGAGATATAACCTGCCAAAACAAAAAAAGGAATAGAAAACTTCAACAGACTGATAACCAGCAAAGAAATTGAATCAGTAATCATAAACTCCCAAAAACAAAATTCTAGGATCAGATGGCTTCATAGGCAAATTCTACCAAACATTTAAAGAAAAGTTAATACCAATTCTTCTCAAACTATTTCAAAAAAATAGAAAAGGAAAACTTCCAAATTCATTCCATGAAGCCAGCATTATTGCTCCCATACCAAAACTAGATAAAGACATCACAAAATAACATCACAAAAATAACTACAGCCCAATATCTCTGATGGACATACATGCAAATATTCTCAATACTAGCAAACCAAATCTAATAATACATTAAAGAAATCATTCATCACAATCAAGTGGGATTTATTGCTGGGCTGCCAGGGTGGTTCAATATTTGCAAATCAATGTGATATATCACATTAATAAAAGAAAGGATAAGAACCATATGATCATTTCAATGGATGAAGAAAAAGCATTTGACCAAATAAAAATATCCATTCATTATTAAACAAAACCTTCAAAATGCATTTAGAGTGAACATGCCTCAATATAATAAAGACCATATGTGAAAAACCCACAGCTAATATCCTAAGTGGGGAAAAACAGAGCTTTTCCCTCTAAGGTCAGGAACAAGATAGGGATATCCACGCTCACCACTTTCATTCAACATAGTAGTGGAAGTCCTAGCCACAGCAATCAGACAACAACAAAAAGGCATCCCTGGGGCACCTGAGTGACTCAGTCAGTTCAGCATCCAACTCTTGATTTCAGCTCAGGTCATGATCTCACAAACCAGGAGATGGGGCCCCGTATCAGGCTCTGCACTGACACAGCACAGTCTGCTTAGGATTCTCTCTCTCCCTCTGTCCTCTCCTCACTCTATCTCTCAAAAATAAACATTAAAAAAAGAAAAAGCCATCCAAGTCAGGAAGAAGTAAAACTTTCACTATTTGCAGATCGCATGATATCCTATATAGGTAGCCTGAAAGACTCCTTCAAAAAAACTGCTCGAATTGATATATGAAGTCAGTAAAGTTGCAGAATACAAAATCCATGTACAGAAATAGGTTACATTTCTATACACCAATAAGGAAGGAATTGTTCCCATTTACAATTGTACCAAAAACCATAAGATACCTAGGAATAAACTTAAAGAGATTAAAGATCTGTACTCTGAAAACTATAAAACACTGGTGAAAGAAATTGAAGACAACACAAAGAAATGGAAAGACATTCCATCCTTATGGGTTGGAGGAATATTGTTTACAGGTCTATACTCCCCAAAGCAATCTACACATTTAATGCAATCCCTATCAAAATACCAACAGCATTTTTCACAGAACTAGAGGAATCCTAGGATTTGTATGGACCCGCAAAAGATTCTGAATAGCTAAAACAATCTTAAAGAAAAACAGGAAGCAATCACAATTCCAGACTTTAAGTTGTATTACAAAGCTGTAGTGATCAAAACAGTATGGTATTGGTACAACAATGGACACATAGATTAATGGAACAGAAAACCCAAAGATGAACTCACACTTATATGGTCAATTAATCTTTGACAAAGCAGGAAAGAATATCCTATGGGAAAAATATGGTCTCTTCAACAATTGGGAAAACTGGATAGCTACATGCAAAAGAATGAAAGTAGACCACTTTCTTACACCACACACAAAATAAATTCAAAATGGATTAAAGACCTAAATGTAAGACTTGAAAATCAAAAAGGTCTTGAAGAGAGCACAGGCAGTAATTTCTCTGACATCAATTTTAACAGCTTTTTTCCAGATAGATCCTCAGAGGCAAGGGAAACAAAAGCAAAAAAACATTAACGGGAATACATCAAAATAAAAAGCTTCTGCACAAGGAAGGAAACGATCAACAAAACTGAAAAGCAACCTACAAAATGGGTGAAGATATCTGCAAATGACATATGTGATAAAGGGTTTGTATCCAAAATATATCAAGAACTTATAAAGCTCAACACTCAAAAAATGAACAAATTTAAAAATAGGCAGAAGACATGAATAGACATTTCTCCAAAGACGACATCCAGATGGTCAACCAACACATGAAAAGATGCTTACCATCACTCATCATCAGTGAAATATAAATCAAAATTACATGAAGCTATCATCTCACACCTATTAGAATGGCTAAAATCGACAATGCAAGAAACATCAGGTGTTGGGGAGAATATGGAGAAAAAGGAACACTTGTGCATTAGTGGTAGGAATGGAAACTTTTAGAGCCACTGTGGAGAACACTATGGATGGAGTTTCCTTAGAAAGTTTAATATAGAAACATGCTATGATCCAGCAACTGCACTACTAGGTATTTACCCCCCAAATATAAAAATACGAAATCAAAGGGATACACATACTCTTACATTCATTGCAGCATTATCAATAGCCAAATTATGGAAACAGTCCAAGTGCCCATCAACTGATGGACAGATAAAGAAAATTTAGGGTGTGTGTGTGTGTGAGAGAGAGAGTGAGAGAGAGAGAGAGAATAAGAATGAAATCTTGCCATTTGCAATGACATGGATGGAGGTAGAAAGTATTATACTAAGCAAAATAAGTCAGAGAAAAATAAATACCATACAGTTTTGCTCACATGAAATTTAAGAAACAAATGAGCAAAGGGAAAAAAGAGAGGTAAACCAAGAACCCAGACTCTTAACTATAGAGAACTGATGGTAACCACAGGAGAGGTGTGTGTGTGTGTGTGTGAAATAGGTGATGGGGATTAAGGAGTACACTTGTGAAGAGTACCTGGTGTTATATGGAATTATATGGACACAAACAAATGGAAAGACAACCGGTGTTCATGGATTAGAAGACTTAATACTGTTAAAATATTTATGCTAACCAAAACAATCTACGATTCAATGCAATCCCTATCAAAATTCCAAAGACATTTTTTACAGAAACAGAAAAGGCAATTCTACAATTCATAAGGAACCATACATGACTACGAATAGCCAATTCTAAGAAGAAAACTGGAAGCATAACACCTCAAGATTTCAAAATATATTACAAAGTTTAATAATCAAAATAGTATGGTATTTACTAAACTATGTGTGTGTATGTGAAATAGGTTTTAATATGCCAAAAATCAACTATCTGATAAGGGATAATAGGAGGAATAAAATATTTAGGAATAAACTAAGGAGCCACAGGATTTTTAAAGTTTATTTATTTTGGGAGAGCAAGTGATGAGCATGAGTGGAAGAGGGGCAGAGACAGAGGGAGAGAGAGAATCCCAAGCAGGCTCCTCACTGTCAGTGCAGAGCTGGACGCAGAGCTCAGTCTTATGGTTAGTGAGATCAGGACCTAAACTAAAATCAAGAGTTGGATGCTTAACCGACTGAGCTACCAAGGCGCTCTTAAAAGATTTTTATACTGAAAATTAAAAACATTCATGAAAGAAATGACACAAGACACAAACAAATGGAAAGACAACCAGTGTTCATGGATTAGAAGACTTAATACTGTTAAAATATTTATGCTAACCAAAACAATCTACGATTCAATGCAATCCCTATCAAAATTCCAAAGACATTTTTTACAGAAACAGAAAAGGCAATTCTACAATTCATAAGGAACCATACATGACTACGAATAGCCAATTCTAAGAAGAAAACTGGAAGCATAACACCTCAAGATTTCAAAATATATTACAAAGTTTAAATAATCAAAATAGTATGGTATTTACATAAAAAGACATATAAACCAATGGAATAGAAGAGCCCAGAAATAAATCCATATATACACGATCAAGATATTTCAGCAAGGGTTTCAGAATACACAATAGGTAGAGGATAGTCTCTTCAACTACTTGGTGTTGGGAACACTGGATATTTTACATGTAAAAGAGTGAAACTGGCCCTGTAACTTACCCTACACACACACACACACACACACGCATACACACGCAAATCAACTCAAACTGGATTAAAGACTTCAATGAAAGACCTGAAACTGTAAAAAGTCAGAAGCATAGGGAATAAGATTCATGATATTAGTTTTGATAGTGATTTTATAGATATGACTCCAAAAGCACAGGCAACAAAAAGCAAAATAGAAAAGTAGAACTATATCAAACTGAAAAGCTTCTGCAGAGCAAAGGAAAAAAATGAAATGAAGAAGCAACCTATAGGATGAGAGAATATTTGACAAACATACTTGATAAGGGGCTAATCTCTGAGATATATGAAGAATTCATACAACTCAATGAGAAAAAAATAACCTAATTTTAAAATAGGTTGAAGACTTGAAGAGCTTGAACAGACATTTCTCCACAGATGGTGTACAAATGGCCAACAGGTAAATGAAAAACTTTTCATCATTAATCAAAAAAATGTTAATCAAAATCAATCAGGGCACTTGAGTGACTCAGTTGATTAAGCATCCAACATTGGATTTTGGCTCAGGCCATGATCTTATGGTACACGGAATCAGGCTCCACGCTGGGCTCTGTGCTAAAGGTGGGTGGAGCCTGTGTGGGATTCTCTCTCCCCTCTCTCCCTGCCCATTCTCTATGCACACATGCTCTCACTCTCAAAATATTAAAAAGTGAACCAAATGGAAAAAAAAAACCCACAATCATCAGGGAAATACAAATCAAAACCACAATGAGATTATCACCTCACACCTGTCAGAATGGCTAAAATCAACAACACAAGAAACAACAGGTGTTGGCAAGGATGTGGAGAAACAGGAACCCTCTTACATTGTTGGTGGGAAGACAAACTGGTCCAGCCACTGTGGTAAACAGTATGGAGGATCCTTGAGAAAGTTATAAATAGAACTACCCTATAACCCAGCAATTGGACTACTATTTACACTCAAAATACAAAAACACTAAATCAAAGGGATACATGCACCCCGATGTTTATAGCAGCATTACCTATAAGCCAAATTATGGAAACAGGAATAGCCCAAGTGTCCACTGATAATAAATGGATACAGAAGATGCGTTTGCCTCTCTCCCTCTCCCCCACTATTTCCCCCCTTCTTCTCCCCCATGGTCTTGTGGGGATGAGCACTGGGTGTTATATGGAAACCAACCTGACAATAAACTATGTGTAAAATAATTAATTAAAAATTAAAAAATAAACGGACAGCTGGCTCAGAGCCTGGAGCCTGTCTTTGGATTCTGTAACTCCCTCTCTCTCTGACCCTCCCCTATTCATGCTGTCTTATCTCTCTCAAAAATAAATTAAAAAATCATTTAAAATTTTTTAAATTTTTAAAAATTAAAAAAATAAAATATAAAAAAATAAAGAACTTTTTTAACCTGTTCCCATCATATACACATTTTTTGAGAGCTCAAATAATTTTAATGTATTTTAAGTAATTTACTCTCACTATTTTTACAGCCAAGTCTGACCATGTCTGACTTTGTTCTCAAATGTAAAAGATGTCATGTGAAACATAGATTCTGGGAACTGCAATATAAAACCATAATTTCAGAATATTTGTAAATGGAATTATTGGATAAAAAATGATTTACTCATAAAAGTCCTTTCTGACACCTAAAAAAAAAAAAAGAAAGAAAAGATGTGTTATATGATGGAATATTAGCCATAAAAAAGAAGGAAATCTTGCTCTTTGCAATGGCATGGAGGGAGCTAGAGAGTATTGTGCTAAATGAAATAAGTCAGAGAAAGACAAAAACCATATGACTTGGCTCACGTAGACTTTAAGAAACAAAACAACTAAGTTAAGGGGGAAAAGAGAGGGAAAAACCAAGGCACAGAACTTTACCTATAGAGAACTGATGGTTGCCAGAAGGAAGGTGAGTGGGGAGATGGGTGAAACAGGTGCTGGGGATTAAGGAGTGCACTTATTGTGATCACCACCAGGTGTTGTATGGAAGTGTTGAATCACCACATCGTACACCTGAAACTAATATTATACTGTATGTTAACTGGAACTTGAAAACTCAAAAACACAAGGAGATATGGAGATATCATGTCACACCCATCAGAATGACTATTATCAAAAGACAAAACAAAACAAAAAAAACAAAAAACCAGAGGTGTCAGTAAGGATGTAGAGAAAAAAGAACCTTTGCATACTGTTGTTGGGAATGCAAAATGGCAGAGATGGAAAACACTAAGAAAATAACTCAAAAAATTAAAAATCGAATTATGTGATTAGCAATCTCATTCTAGGTTTATATCCAGAAGAAGTGAAATTGTCATCTTGAATGGATACCAGCATTCCCATTCATTGCAGCTACTCACAATAGCGAAGACGTGGAAAACAACCCAAATGTCCCCTGACAGATGAATAGATAACGTGGCATATACATACAAAAGAGTATTATTTAGCCTTAAAACAGGAAATGCTGTAATATGTTGCAACATGGATGGAGCTTGAGGACATTATGCTAAGTGAAACAAGCCTGATCCAGAAAGACAAACATATGAAGTATCCAAACTAGTCAAATTTATAAAATCAAAGATTGGAATGGTGGTTACTAAGGATTAGGGAGGGAAGAGGATATAGGGGGTTATTAACCAACAGGCATGATGTTTTTGTTAAAGAAGATGAATAGATGAATAAGCTCTACCACCTTTTAACATCACACCAAAAAGAGACTCTAAACAGATTAAAGACCTGACATCATAAAAATCCTAGAAGAGAACACAGGCAATAAATTTCCTGACATCAGCCATATAAATATTTTTCTTCTAGGTTGGTCTCCTAAGGCAAGGGAAACAAAAGCAAAGAGCAAACCATTGGCAATACAAAGCTTCTGCACAGTGAAGGAAACTACCAACAAAACAAAAAGGCAACCTATGGAATAGGAGAAGATATTTGCAAATGATTTATCTGATAAAGGGTTAATATCTATACAACGCCACCAAAACAAAACAACAAAAAACACCCAATGAAGATTGGGCAGAGGAAGTAAACGTTTTTCCAAAGAAGACCTACAGATAGGCCAACAGACACTTGATGATGTTTAATATCACTCATCATCAGGGAAATGGAAATCAAAGCCACAATGAGATACCACCTCAGACCTGTTAGAATGGGTAAAATAAAAAAGCACAAGAAATAACAAGTGTTGGCAAGGATGTGGGGGGAAGAAAGGTACCCTCGTGCATTGTTGGTGAGAACATAAGTTGGTACAACTACTGTGAAAAACAATATGGAGGTTCCTCAAAAAAATTAAATAGAATATCATATGATCCAATTTCACTACTGGATATTAACCCAAAGGAAAAAAAACACTAATTCAAAAATCTATATGCACCCCTATGTTTACTGCAGCATTATTCACAATAGCCAATCCAAATGTCCATCAATAGATGAATGGATAAGATGTGGTACACAGACATGCACACACATACGCACAGAGGTAGCAGGGGTGGGGTGGTGGTGGTAGTGGTGGTGGTAGAGGATATTGTGTAGCCAATTAAAAGGTGAGGTGAGATTGTATCATTTGAGGCACCATGGAAGGCCCTAGAGGGTATTATACTAAGTGAAATAAATCAGACTGAGAAAGACAAATACCATGTGATTTCACCCAGACGTGGAATCTAAACAAAATCAACAAAAAGTTGGAATCAGACCTATAAATGCAGAGAACAAACGGATGGTTGCCAGAGGGGAGGGGGATAGGGATTTGGGCAAAACGGGTAAAGAGAGTAGGAGTTTCAGGCTTCCAGTTACGGAATGAATAAATCATGGGAACAAAAGGAACAGCATAGGGAATACAGTCCATGATACCGTAAGAGCGATATGTGGGGACAGATGGTAGCTACACTTGCTGTAAGCATAGCATAATGCATCAACTTGCAGAATCACTTTTGTACACCTGAAACTAATGTAACATTGTGTGTCAACCATACTCAAATAAAACGCTCTAGAGAGTTGAACAACATTTTAAGTATGGTCAACACTAATGTATACTTAAATTTTAAGAGGATAGATCTCATGCTAAGTGTTCTCATTACAACAATCAAAATGTTTAAAAAAGAAATTGGACTGAACCAATGGCTTTCAAAGTATAGCTATAGGTGTACAACCCTTCCAAAAACTCAAATGACTTCTCATTCAGATTCCTAAGTGGATAAAAGCAATATTTTAGTGGCATCAGCTTTCTAAGCTTAAACGGGTAAATTACTCAAATGAGAAAAAAACCCTAAAATCTGGGATTATGGAAAGTAGTTATAGTCCCATCCGCCTTATCGATATTTCTGTTTCATTGGGGGAAAAAAAAAAAGAATGGATTCATAGTTCAACTTCAATCTTAATACTCTTTAATCCAAATCAGAAGCTTGAAAGAGAATAGAAAATGTTCTCCAAGTTAAATCACTAACAACATCTAACAATGAGAGCCATTCTTATAAATGTGTCAGACAAAAATTACCTAATACAAAACCACGCACACCATTATGTCTTGCATAATATATAAGTATAGGCAGGCACCAAGTGATAGACCTGAGCTACATTCTTGTTACAAGCCTGAATTTAAAAGGAAACAGCAACAATTGTACTCATGGAGAACAAATGTTGGTATCCTGTGTACATTATAGTCACAGCATCAGCTTGATTTCCCAGGAGCTTGCATTCTACCAGTGGCCTAACCTGCCACATCCTACGATGTAATTTGCAATCCACTAATTTGGAACTCCTGATAATCTGAACAGAATCAGATTCTGTCCATCAAACCCTTTCTTTTCCTCCAAAAGTGATGAAGACAGCAAAGGAAACCTTTCAACTTCAAAAAGACAAAACGCAGAACTATCACTTATTTTAAGTATGTTAACTGAAAACAAATTAAATATTTGACTATGTATATGTTACTATTTACCTACATGCCCTGGTGGCATATATATATAATTCATTCTTTACAATAACATTTTAATCAACACTTAAAGGTAGCTTAGCTTGTATAATAGTTAAGTATCACATGTGTAAAATACTCTGGAACACTTCCCCTTTGCTAAAGAAATGTGTCCCTCATCCTAAATAACTCTTTCTGAAGCTCTCTTATCTGAAGTCTACTTCGCCTTCTTACAGAATTGATCACTCTTCTCTATTCCTTCCATGAAACATGCTAACGGATGTTCCTAGTATCTTCATGCTCATCCTAGTGATTTGCTACCCTCTACTAACTTCGTCTTTCAAACCCTAGAAGACTGTCAAGACTGGTTTCCCTACCATCCTCCATGCAAAGAGGAGAGTCTCAGGCTCTGACTCTAGCTCCCAAATCTGCAAAGATCTCAGGGGAAGGGAAACTGGAGATCAATAGCTCACCTGTGATTATGCAAATCGAAGTCTGGACCTGTCTAGTTGTGGGTGGGCGTCAGCTGCCCTCTTATGCCTTTTAACAGAATTTTTAAATTGTATCTTACGTATTATTTCATTTTATGGCCTTTCTTGCTATTCTTGGTGAGAGCATTAGTCTGTCGCAGGACATCCACATAGAGGCAGTAGTCCTACAGCCTGTATTTGAGGCCGTCAGACAAGAGTGATGTTCAACCACACAGCTTTTGTTTATCCAATTTCTATTACAGGACCCTAAACAGTTCTTCTCTGCTCAGAAAGTTAATGTTCCTCGAGATTTGACAAACACGTACTGACATTAAGCTTTTTTCCTCTCCTTTTACTTTCAAGTGATCTTTTCTCATAGAAACATGAAATCATGGCATCTAAATGTTCTACTTTACATGTGCCATCCAGCAATGACTTGTTATTTCAACAAGACTCACTTAGAGTAGACTGGAATCGATTTTGGAGGGAATGCATCTTCTCCCCGCATCTTCTTCTTCTTTTTTTAAATGTTTATTCATTTTCGAGAGACAGAGAGAGAGAGAGAGAAAGAGAGAGAGGGAGGGAGGGAGGGAGACAGAACACAAGCAGGGGAGGGGCAGAGACAGAGATGGAGACACAGAATCTGAAACAGGCTCGACACAGAATCGACGCGGGGCTTGAACTCGGGAATGGTGAGATCTTGACCTAAGTTGGATGCTTAACTGACAGAGCCACCCAGGCGCCCTTCCCCACATCTTCTGAAGAGGACATTGTAAATGGAAATGGAGAGACGGCCCAGGCTCTGTAGCTCAGGCAGGACAGATGCTCAGTTTTGCCCTGAGGTTCATTAGTCAGTAACTCTAGGCACTTGTGCATACAGAGCCGGTGGCCCCAACCAATCCCAAGTACCTGACTTTACAGAAGATGGCTTAGTATCCTCAGTGAACTTTCTTTGCAGGTGGCCTTTTCCTGAGGCCAGGCAATGCCCAGGGGAGCAGAAGAACAGCCTTCTCCAAATCAGAGCCCAAACAGAATTGAGGACTCATAAAGGTGTCTGGCAGGCTTGCTCCTTGGCTAAAAATCAATTTTATCTAGGACATTAAGGAAACCAGAGTGTAGGTCAGTTCTCATTAAGAAAAGTGTGCAGAAATGCTTATAGAAATAGTACCACCTCATTCTCTATCTGCATCCCTCTCTCTCAGCCCTCTGCCTCCCTTGTTACCTATGAATCATCTGAAGGCAGATTCCTCCTGAGCTAAAAACTTCCTTTAAAGAGAAGAGAACTGTATTCTCTCCATGCATGGTCCCTCCATTTGAAAAGCAAACCTCTTGTCACCTCACTGCAGAGCATCCAGATGTTACAAACCGTGCCACTATTTTTAGTGTGCATTCTCTTTAAGAATACTTGGCATTCCCTAGGAGAAAAGACAGTACACTTAATGCTGCTGCTATTCTCATTCCAAAGTAAAGAGTTCCCCCTTCTCTTAGCCGTCCTCAGCCCCACACAGCTCTTGGGGCTGCAGGCCCTCCCTGTCAGCGCTACCGCTCATTTCAAACGTAACAGCCAAAGCAGATATGAGGGAGATGCTCCCATGCTTGTAAATTCAAGGAGCTAAAATAGCAACAGCTGTGGCCATTGCAGGATTTCAGCAGGCAATCAAGTAACTAAGCTCCAAAAGCCGGATTGGACAATTCTACTGGGGCCTGGAACAGAGGGCAGTGAGAACTTGAGCTTGAAGAGGAATCTTCCCTATAGTCAACGAAAATGTAAACCCAGTGACTGCACCTCGTTACGCACAGCAGATTTCACTGCTTTCGATGCCCATCCCTGAGCAGTAGGAGTTCCCTTTCTAGTAACATTTGGCTTTCTTAGATCTATTTGCCTCTATTACATACTGCCGAGGTTCACCTATGTATTTCATCACTGGTTTAATAACCTTTTTCAAGATGCTTACCTACTTAGAAAAGATGGGCATCTTCGGGGAAAAGTATTGGACCCATTTAGGCTGAGGCTTATGGGTAGCATTTCTTCTGAAATATTCTTTCCAAATCTAAAGGGCAGCGATTCTAATAGCAAAGGTTTTGGAAGGCACAAGAGAGTCTGTAATTATTCTCCAGACTAAGAAGGCACTTTAAGACCAAAACGACGCAAGCCACTCCACAGTGTTTACAGTTTCACCCAGGGTAACTTACTGACAAGGAGATCTGGCAGACAATCCAAAGACCGCACAGCTATCGCCCCCCCGAGCCTGGGCCCTCCCCTCAGCGTTTATGGAGGGAGGGGCAGGGTGGTGAGGTCACAGGATAGTTATCTAAAGAGGCACCATCTGTGCGCCAGAGGATCTCTACTAGTTATCTCCAGCAGGCCCTTCCGTGCGCCACTTTAGGGAAGATCAGAACAAGCCTTCTCTGGTTGCAGCCCGGGCTTAACATTAACCTCCTGGGGCCTGGAACACGTGGCCCCGAGGGAGGTCACTGCGCAGGCGTGAACAAGATGGCGAGCCAAAGATGGAGTCAGAGCTGTCAGCGCCCCTGCGAAGGGTGACCTGTCTTTCTTGTTCACCTTTGGAAGTTCGGACAGCACTCAGGGTCCAGGGACGCATATGAGACATGGAAAGGAGAAAAGATACTGTGCCTGTTCTCTTTTGTTATTAAACGTAATTATGAACAACTTTCCCACTGAGAGGAAAGAACCAGGCTCTAAGTATTGGCTTAGTGGCTAAGAGCACAGAAGCTGCCTGATTCAAATATAGGCTCTATGACCTTGGACAAGTGTTCAGTGTGTGGGTTTCTGCATCTGTATAATAATGCTAGTGATACCCATCTCCAATGGTTTTATGAGAATGAAATGATTCACTACGTGCTACGTGCCTAGAACAATACCTAGCATGTGGTAAGCTCAGTAAATATTACCCCCTTAGATGAATCATGTACCTCTTCAATATTAAGCATGTGTCCAAACATTGGAATTTTAGAAAATAGCACTATAGAGTAAAATTATACCTTTGATACATTTTTAAAATGTTCTTGTATTAGTTAGGACTCTGTCCTAACTAGCCTAGTTTGACTGAAACTAGCCTAAGGGGACAGAAAAATGAATTTATTGGCTCTTGTGCATGCCTAGGAAGTTCAGTGGAACATCTTGCTTGGACCCAAGGTCTCCGTCTCTGTCTATCTCTCCATCTCTTGGCTGAGCTCACATGATGTCTTCCACCGTGAGCACCTTCCTTATACCCTCCTTGCATCTCCAGTAGAATCAATCTCACTTGACACCCCAGCAGAGACTGCGATTGGCTCAGCCTAGAACTGGTCACTTTAGGGTTAACCTAGCTTTCTGAGTTAGCAGGAACCCACATTGCACATTTCATAAGACAAAGACCCATTATAAATATAAAAATATTATGTCTCTGATTTTCTGTAATCAATAAAAAAAATTTATTGATTAACTTTCAATCTACAACTCTAAAAACTAAATTCTAAAGATTGGTTGTGAATCCCTAGAGTACTGTGTTGAGAGAGATTTTGAGGTTGCATCCTTGCTCAGACAAAACAATACCACCTATGGGTATGGCTTGGCAGTGGTAGTACCTATGCCAGGTGATAACTGCCTGATTTATGCCAGTTTCAGAACTCTTACCCACAAACTGAGGATATTGTAGATGGAGAAATTTTCAATTAGAGCCATGCGTCAGAGCTGAGCTTCCAAATAATGCTAGAATTAATTCAAATGGCCAATTAACACCAAACATGACAGGTTATGCACTTAAGTGAGCAGTTTTACAACACCACGGATGAGTGTTAAGAGGCCGACTCATCTCTGTTAAGAAGGAAGAAAATGCTGATTTACTCTTTCATAGCCCTGTGGGTCAACCTCTTATAAACCCTACCTTCACATGCTTTGCCATAAAACAACATAAATAAGGACAAAAGGGTAACTTAAATTTTTCTTTTTCATGTTAGCATCCTTATAGCTTAAGACTTCAAATGAGATAGTAAATATAGTGTTTCACCAGTTGCTAGATACAGTAAGTACTCATCAATGGTAGCTGTTTTCATGATTATTTCTACAACTTTTCTCTTTATAAAGCATATGTTTTATCACCAGATAAAAGCTGAGAGACTTGTATAGCCAAATCTTTAAAAATTTTCTTGGAAGTTACCAGAGATCTCCTTGTGTTAATCATGTTTTTTATTTTTTATATTTTATGATGTTTGACTTCTTGGGGACCACATGAACATGGGGAGAGACTGCCCTCCCAGAGCTGGGGTAGCAAACAACTTGCCTGTGAGCACACCTTTCACATACAAACCAACCAATCCAAAATCCATATTCCCAACTACCTCCTTTATCAAACCGTCACACACCAAGCCCATATTTCCCCTGCCCCAAATCACCCCAGGGCCCTGTACTAGACAGATAGAGACCACCCTTATAGTCCAGATCTTGCGTTTGCTCAAACTCGCCTAACCTGCCTCTCCCAGTCCTTTCCACAGGAACCACAATAGAGTCCCTGGGCCATACCACCCTGGTCACTTCTTCTGCTTCCTGGCTTACCTGGTGCTTCCCCATGTGGCCCTGCACAGAGCTGTGTGCCCCTTCCTCTTGGGCATTGTAAGTAACAAACTCTTCTTTCCAAGTCTCTTGTCTCCACGTCTGTCATCTTACTAAACCTGATTAATACAAATGTTGCCAGGTACATATTAAGACACTCAAATAACCATAAACAACAGGGTTGAGGAACAATACACAAAGAAAAAAATACTCTCAAAATTGAAGTTGAAGTAAAAATATGGGCAGAGGAAGACCTGTGAATACAGTATGTTGAGATCATTTATTATTTGTTGTCTTTCTCTAGCTGTGTTTAGGAAAGAAGTTACACAAATCCAAGCATATACTTGGAACCATGGAATATCTATAGGAATAAATATCCATTTGCTTTAGGGTACAGAGTTTTTAACAAAATTATGGACAGTATTAACATTATCAGAAATAATCTCCAATCTAATTTTTAGCAATTCAGCAGTTAATTAAATCTCATCAAAACATGTTCAAGCTTGGACCAATTTGTTTTTTGCATTTTCTTCTTTTATTTTCAAGAAACTTTGAAGTGATTTCTTTTAGTTTCATGGCCAAATTTTATTTTATTTTATTTTATTTTTTACGTTTATTTATTTATTTTGAGAGACAGAGACAGAACACCAGCAGGAGAGGGGCAGAGAGAGAGGGAAAGAGAGAGAATCCCAAGCAGGTTCTTCCTTGTCAGCACAGAGCTCAGTGCAGGCCTCAGTCTCACAAACCATTAGATCATGACCTGAGCCGAAATCAAGAGTTGGAGGCTTAACCAACTTGAGCCACTTAGGTGCCCTGTTCACTGCCAAATTTTAAAACCCCAAGCGCTTGGGTTAGATATAACACACCCATATATAAAATTAATCATCAAAAGACATGCCTAAGGGTGCCTTAGTGGCTGAGTCGGCTGAGCATCGGACTCTTGGTTTTGGCTCAGGTCAGGATCTCACAGTTTTGTGAGTTTGAGCCCACATATGGCTCTGCGCTAGCAGCATGGAGCCTGCTTGGGATTCTCTCTCCCTCTCTCTCTCTGTCCCTCTTCCGCTCACACCGTCTCTCTCAAAATAAATAAATGAACTTAAAATTAAGAAAAAAGAAATGACCAATTATAATGGCTTTTTGGAGTAAAGAAGGCAGAGAGCAGATGTGGTGAGGAAATGGGGAGTCCTGTAAGGAATTACAGCGCACACATGCGAGGGAATAGCACCCGCAGGGGCCATGACCAGGCAAGAAGGGAAGCACAGCTACTCGAGTGTATGGTGCATAGATACTCTGTGCACTGGAAGGAGGGTGAAACAATTTACAGACCAAGGAAGACCTGGACAAAATGATCCACTTTTGGAGGAGTCATTTGTGCTGCAGCCATGAACACTTTCTGGAGAGCTATTTGAGGAGGCAGATGTTCAGATAATATATTGCTGCTTTGCATTTCTATAACACCTTCTAAGAGCTGCAGAGTGTAACACAAACATTAACTAATAAATTAAGCCTTGTGGCACCTCTGCATGATCGATAGGCATAATAGCCATTTTTATAGTGTGGGATAGGTAGCACCCTGCTCAAAGGTGCTGAAGTCATTTACCCAAGGTCATCAAGGGGAAAAAATGACCAACTGTTTCAAATTGGAGCACCAATTCTCCTCGCTCTCACGTAATATGCTCTTTCTTACTTGGCAGGTCAGCAACTTCAAGAGCATGTTTGTTCGTTTGTTTTCTGTGGGACACTTGGCGGCAGAAGGGGGATGCAATGTAGACCCTGGTGTCCACTGATCTGCTTCAGGAGACAGCTCTTTAATTTAACTGGGAGATGGTTTGAAAATATTAAGTCTTGGATCAAAGCCTTACTCCTTTCTCTTTGGTTTACCCAGGAATTAATTTGTTTGCTAATGCTGGTCTCTTTCCTAGGATGACAGTGGCCTTTCGCTCTAGAGTTGCGTGTACGTGTTGCTTAATCCGATTATGCAAAGGACTTAAAATATTACAAGAATATCAAACAACCCCAACACATCTGTGGAGGCATTAATGTAATTATTTTTATTGCTGTTTTAATTTCTGAAAAGCCCATAAAATCGTCATGGAAAGTAGAGTGTGATATGTCAACAAAAGGCAGGGCCAAGCCCTAACAGAATCTAGTGGGCTTGTCAGTGAAATCTTTTTTGATCAAACATTACTATGTATCTTGCTAAAGGCTATTCACTCCACACCACAAGTTCAGCTTAGTAACCACTTGTTCCATAGTGGTATTGTCTTTTTCCTCTTTCTCTCTATAACCCACATAATTTCTCCAGTGGAAGGAATAATCAGGCAGATGGAAAACAAAACAAGGAAATCAACCAAAGCAAGGAAATCAAATATAAATCCCTGATGCTCATAAACTCTTAGAAAGAAGATGGCTACTTCTGTTACACAAAGCTGTGGGGATTTCTACCTCAGGGCACGTTTTTCAAACTTCTCAGGGAGTAATGGGTTCACCTCAAAGTCACTCATGCCCTTAAATGCCATTTGTTTTCCTCTTTCCTATAGCAAGAAATATAAGCTTTTTTTTTTCCCCCAAATGAAGCAAGATGTGATTTGCTTGTCCCTGGTTAACAACCTCCTTTCTTCTCCAGACCCTGTCCTGTGGCAGCATTAGCACTCACGTCAGATAAGACTATTACTCATCATGTTAAGAAACTGCATTTAGGCTGTGCTTTGCATCACTCCCCATGTCCCCACACTGCTTTCTCACCAACTGTCACCACACCTCAAATACAGGTACCAACTAGGGAATGGAGAGGGGACAGAGCCAGGAGGGACCTGATCACCTGGCTCCCACAGTGTGCTGAGGGCACTGGAAACCACATGGGCATGGAGACAGCAGTGCCGGATGCCAACTCCAGCCCTGGGGACTGGTCATCCTGAAGAAATTCTGTCATACATTTGCCCTGGTCATGTCAATGAGGAGTGGGTGCTTATCCAAATGAGGGGGGGTAACTTATCCAAATGTGTGTTTGGGAGAGGGAACAGTGAATGCTCGTAGTTTAGGAGGAAAAAATAGTACCCTAAATGGTTCTGATCCAGCCTTCTGGGAGGCTGGTTGAAACCATCATTATAGACTACATAGAGTTTTTTAAAGCATGGTTTGTCCTAGAATTAAGGTGTAGATAAACTTCAGTGTACAGTCCATTTCTGACCCATGGGGACAAATTGCCAGGGTCAAAGAACAGGAGGTAAAGAAGGGCAAGTGCGTGGAAACAGCACTGTAGGTCAACCAGCAAGCCGAACCACCGTGCCACTGCTGGTAATTTTTTGTACTTATGGTTGCCACAATTTCCTTAGAACTCTCTTTTGTATCAAGGCTGATAAAGGAAGAACTAACGATATGCTGGAAGAGAAACCATTCCAAAGCCCTGGGAGGTGGAATAAGATAATTTCTCAGCACTGAACCCTGTGGTTTGGCCTTTGGAGACTGGCCCTGCTCAGTTTGCGGCTCATTTGCCTGACGTGAAGAATAGACCTAGGGTTGGCTGAAGTGATGTGGCTACTGTGCACACCCTCGTCATTAAGGTTTTTAGGGAAAACACAGCCTCTTCTTTGGAAGTTTGTACTGCAACCTTTGAAGCAGCCAAAACAAAAACAAAAACAAAAAACAAAGAAACCAGAGCACATGAAATCAGTCCTGACTTTCCCAGGGAATTTGCTTAGTGTGATGGGAAGGAAAACTATTTCTTAATCATTTGAGGCTCTGCTTGACTGAAGATTGGCAGGGTTGAGAGGTTTTGTGACAACAGAGGAAGATTTGTGGCTACAAATTCAGCTAAAGTCCTCACTTGAAACCATCAACACAATAAAAAAGCAACCTACTGAATGGGAGAAAATATTTGCAAATCATATATCTGATAAAGGGTTACTATCCAAAGTAATAAATGGCTCATGCAACTGAATAGCAACAAAACAAAACAAAAACTCACACAATTTGATTTAAAAATGCGCAGAGGAACTGAAAAGATGGTTTTCTAAAGAAGACATGCGAAAGGTCAACAGGTACATAAAAAGATGCTCAACATCACTGATCATCAGGGAAATGCAAATCAAAGCTACAATGAGATTATCACCTTACACCTGTTAGGATAGCTATTATCAAAAAGACAAGAGCTAAGTGTTGACGAGGATGTGGAAACAAGGGATCCGTATTGGTGGGAATGTAAATTGGTGCAGCAACTATGTAAAACAGTATGGAGGTTCCTCAGAAAATTAAAACTAGAACTACCACTATTGTGGTTTTGTTTTCTGTTTTTGGTGTGTGCATAATAAATTTTTACTAATTATTGCTTGAGCGGTTCATGGGCTTTACTTTTTCTTTTCTTTTTTTTTTTATTTTTATTTTTTTATTTATTTCTAGGAGAGAGAGAGAGAGAGACAGCGTGAGCAGGGGAGGGCCAGAGAGAGAGGGAGTCACAGACTGAAACAGGCTCCAGGCTCTGAGCTGGCAGTCAGCACAGAGCCCGACGCAGGGCTCGAACCCACGAACCGCGAGATCATGACCTAAGCGAAAGTCGGACGCTTAACCGACTAAGCCACCCAGGCGCCCCTTTTCTTTTCTTTTCTTCCTTCCTTCCTTCCTTCCTTGCTTTCTTGAACTTCGGACAGTAGCCATCACCATTATCTCTGTCAAGCTGATTTCAATCAGTTATTCCTCTGGTGAATGTGGTCAGAGGGGACCAGAGGTAGTTTTGCGGGCCAGGATGGAAAGGGACCTATTATAAGAAGGGATGCCTGGCTTCCCCTTCTCCTGCCACAGTGCAGCAGCTGACAAATGACATTTATACTGTGGCACAGCTTTCATTACTACGATAGTTTAGTAGCACACGGTGGCTGGTTTGTGCTGAAAGGTACACTTTGGCTTAAGTGTGACTAGTTCACTTTGCATTGAGGTCCCTTCCCAGCTCCCATTAGCTGTTTCATAAATAACTCCCAAGTGCAAAGTTGGGAAGTTGAATAAATTCCTCTTATGAGTCAACTCCTAATAAACGAAATGGTCTCCAGTGTAACCCCAATAAAAACTGGAATTGTCCTGGTAATTAAAAAGCTATTTACTCTATTTGCCAATGTGTTATCTGTAAAGGCATTTTAGACACACCTACCGTCACCTTCTCTGGTACCCGCTCCTGTGACAATTCTAATGTCACTGACTTTGCCTAAGAGCCCCTCTAGCATTTGTCTCCACTGCAAGTAACATAAGGCAGGCGCAGCACTATTGACAACAGCCACACGATTGATTTCATTGTTGATAACATTTTGGAATTTTTTAAAATTTATTCATTTATTTTTGAGGAAAAGAGAGAGAGAGCATGAGCAGTGGAGGGGCAGAGAGAGAGGGAGAGAGATCCCCAAGCAGGCTATCAGCACAGAGCCCTACATGGGGCTGGACCTCACAAACCACGAGATCATGGCCTGAGCTGAATATAAGAGTCAGACACTCAACCATCTGAGCCACCCAGGTACCCCACCTTCTGGAATTCTAAAAGCTAAATAATTTCAATCCCTGCCTGTAATAATGTCCTTGAGATTTTTATGGTTCTTGTTAACATTTCCTGGCCACTTTAGGCAAGATACCCACTCAGTAAATGGATTTTATAATCCATCAGTTTTCCTACAGGTATTTTAAACAGAGAAATTGGGACTCCTATGAGCAAAGGGTGGGAAGACTGTCTCAGGGAATCCTGATTCAATATAGTTGGAATAAGGTGAGGGAAAAAGCAAAGAACTACACCAAAAGGCTAAAAAGTTTTCATCAGTTGTGTCTGCTTCACGAAAGGCGGGAAATGCGAGTTGATGGTCAACCATCTGAGCTCCATTATGTGCTTAGCAGCTGTGGAAGGGTTGAGTGCTCGGAGTCTGATAAGTTCCAGTCCTGAATGTACAGTGCTACTGGGAAGGGAAAGCATGCCTATCGGTTGTGAGTTTGATTCCAGTTGCTTCTGTGTAGTCCCAGGTTGGTAATTGGCTTGTAACACTGAGCTGAGGGTGGGTTCGAATCTAAGGATTAGACAGACTCCTTCCCCTGGGGGGAGCACCTGCTTTCTGCCGTTCAGAAGCAATGATTCCACTTTCTCCTTTCAGCTCATTGTTTTACAACAGCATCATCTCACTGCACTCTCCTCCCATTTCCTACTCTGCTGAGAATCAACTACGGAGCAGAACTGGCAATTTTAGGGAGCTTTGAAATGAACTCGTTTATGCCTTCTTACTGTTTTTCCTCCACATGGGGAAAGCTGGCAAACAAAATTACAGAGGGTTTATGTCACAGATTAACTCAATTTCTGAAGCTGGTATCTCCTCACATATCTCCTTGAATTGTCTTCTCCTTTCTAGGCTCTTGCCCAGGAAGGTACAGAATTACAACATGATGAGTTACCATGGCAACCCCTATACATTCTCTGTTAAAGGGTCCAGACCCACAAAGCCTAATTTGATTGCAGAGATTTTAATTAACGATTTCTATGTTTTATGTAATAACACATTTTTAAATTAATGGATTGTAAAAAAGAAAAAGGTAGTCAAATTAGTTTTGATTAAAAGATAGTTCACTTATTTAGATATGCTGCTTTAATTTATGTTACCCAGACAACT
Organism: Proteles cristata cristata; assembly: GCA_017311185.1. Lineage (NCBI taxonomy): Eukaryota > Metazoa > Chordata > Mammalia > Carnivora > Hyaenidae > Proteles > Proteles cristata. The sequence continues at coordinate 999,837 of JAESUZ010004426.1, read as the reverse complement.
GGGTCTTATTTCAATGCAAATCTTTACTACCAAAAGACTGGTCCTTGTTTCTGTTTCAGGCTGCAATACTGATGGGAAACTCATCATTAGAAAAATCTAAGAGAGTTGGCCTCGCCACACTGGTATTTGCTTGCTTGTTGTCTAACAATGATTGGTAAATAATGAACTAGACCAAGGAAGAAGAACATTTGAATTTTAATATGCCTTTTGAGGGAAACGTTAGGGACAATGCTTACACCTCTTTTATTCTGTTTGCCCTTAATTAGCAACAATTGCTTGTCAAAGGAGTTACTGCATGGGAAGCACTTAGAACAGTGCCTGGCACTTTGCAAGCACTCAGTGAATTCTCATTATACTGTTTGTGTTTTTATGATGATTCCCGTAAAACTGGTCTCCTCACCATGTTGGGCTTATGCATTCTGATCACAGTTAGGTTTCTCACTCTTGACTTTCTCTACTGTGAGCTCTTTTTATTATTATTAATTATAGTCAAGTTAGTTAACATACAGTGTAATCTTGGTTTCAGGAATAGAACCCACTGATTCATCACTTACATATGACATCCAGTGCTCATCCCAATGAGTGCCCTCTTTAATGCCCATCACCCATGTAGCCCACCCTCTACTCCCCTCCCCTCTAGCAACCCTCAGTTTGTTCTCTGCATTTAAGAGTCTCTTATGGTTTACTTCCCTCTCTTTTTTTTTTAATCTTATTTTTCCTTTCCTTCCCCTATGTTTATCTGTTTTGTTTCTTAAATTCCACATATGAATGAAATCATAGGGTATTGGTCTTTCTCTGACTGACTTATTTCACTTAGCATAACACACTGTAGCTCCACCCACATCCTTGCAAATGGCAAGATTTCATTCTTTTTATAGTTGAGTGGTATTCCATTGTGTGTGTGTGTGTGTGTGTGTGTGTGTGTGTGTATAATTCTCACTCCTACCAGCCTCACTCCCACCAGCAGTATATGTGTGTTATATATATACAACATCTATATCTATATATACCACATCTTCTTTATCCATTCATCAGTCAATGGACATGTGAGCTCTTGATTTAAATGTTTCACGTGCCTTCTGACCTTTATGTTTGGATGTTCTTAAAAAGCTTTTTATTTCAGTGGGGGTGGGGAAGGGGGAAGGGGAGTGATGGGCATGGGGGAGGGCACTTGGGATGAGCACTGAGTGTTATATGTAAACCAACTTGACAATAAACTATTTAAGAAAAAAAAATTTTAAAGATTTATTGCAAAAAAATTAGAAGGAAGAATTTCATAGCCTCTTGAGCTGCAATCTTATTTGGTGGGTAATGTGAACATAACTTGGGTTGTAAAATCACTATTAGAGGAATCTTCACTAAGTTAATGAAGCAACAGAGAAGTTGCATCATAATGTCTTTAGCTTCTAAAGTCGTTTTTTCTAGTGCCCCCTAGAGCTGCTGGCATCTGTCCCATTGCCTCTACCCCAAAATGGCTTGGAGGTGATGATGACTCGGTGGAAGAAGCTCTTTACTCAAAGGGCAGGCAGTTCCGAGAGAGGCATTAGAGTCTGGGAGAACTGAAGGCTGAAACAACCAAAAACAGCAACTCAGCTGTCCGCTTGTGGCACAAATGGGAAGAATCACCTAAACACAGATCCTCATGATTCATGAGTCCCCCATTCCTCTCTGCTTTCTGGCTCCAGGCACCTCCTCCCTCCCTGACAGCCCCTAGATGGTCTAGTTCCTTTTCCCAGGAAGCTCTAACTCTCCCTCCAAAAGTAGTAGAATCCTCAACTCCTTCCTATGACTTACAACATGATTAACCCCTTGATGTTTCAACCAGTCTTTGTCGGTGTTTTCCTCTTCCTGGGTGTGGTAAACTCTGGGGTAAGATACAGACAAGTGCAAGACATTTGTGAACTGAAACACTCCAATCCCAGACAAGTCTCACCACCCAAGGGAGCTACAGCTAAGGCTAAACAGGGAAACGTTATTATTTTTTTCTTAGAGTCAGCAGCCTAATTTCATGTCAAAGAATGTTTCTTCCAAAGCTATGACTTTGGTCTTTCTCTTCTCATATGACAGACCCTGTCTCTTGACCTTTTCTTGCCCCTGAGTTCTGCTGTCTCTTTAGAGAAACCACTTAATGGTCTACGGTAGTTCTCCTTTTCATTCCTGGGTGGGGCAGAACCCGCTCTATTGTGCCACATAAGACTGTTGTATCCCCTAGCAGTGGTCACAGGGGAGGGGGGAAATGGAAAGAAGGAGAAGTGGCAAGGAGGTGATTTCTGATTCCTCCCATCACCAGAGCTAGGAGGTAAAATAGTTCTTTTGGCTTTTAGTGCTGGGGGGCGGTATTATGGGTAATGGGTCACTCTGTAGATAGAGAACTATACCCACAACACAACAGGTGCTTGATGACTCTTTCCTCTTAAAGTTTAACTACCTTCTTGTCATCTCACTGCTCCTTTGTACATCCAGAAAAGATAGTTGGAAAACAAAAGGAGGATAATATGGCTTTCACTGACTTAAAAACAATGGGGTGTTAATTTTATCAAAGACTTTTGATGCACATCAGTGATTTAATTATGGAAATGAACACAGTGCACTTAAAATTTTTCCTATTCTTATGTTCATCTTCATCTTTGACTTGTATCAGTGAATAGAATGATTTTTACCACCATTAGGGAACAGGAGACCATAGAGAAAGCAACAAAGTGTCATGTGCTTATAGATGAAGATTGGATACATAAAAAAACAAAGTATATTCAATCTGTATGATCTATGTCTCAGTAGTTACCAGAAAGTGTTTATTCAATATGTCTCTGATTTTGGCCCCTGGAAAGGTACCAAATAGAAACTTAACCCAAACTCTACTATTCTAGGATCTCACAAGCAAAGCTGACTGTATTGGTGGCTATCTTGTGTCCTGTGTGGAGCACTGCTATGCATAAGTCATATGGATGATTAAAGCAAGACAACTGCAAAGGGAACTCAGAATGCCACCCAGCTCTGCATCTCTGTTTGGCTCCATCCATTCTTGTTGATGCATGGCTTCCATAGGGTCCAGCCCAGCCTGGTTCACAGATCCTTACCCCCAATCTCAGTCACATCTGTGTGGGGGAAGACAATCCCGTGCCAGCCCCCAGCCCAAGCCTGAGTGTGATGGAGAATTAGCCGGATGGGAACCTGTGACTCAGCCTACCAGATCTTCCTCTCCAACATCTACTCCACATGGGAACTGACCGGGACCAGAGACTAGGCATCAGCTCCCTAGCTCTATAACAACGTACAGCCACGTAGGAAAAAGGCTGGTAGCCCAACTGAGAGATGGTGTGGCAGATGGAGCCATTTTGTTCCTTAATTAACATAACAGCTGCAAGCAATCTCTCCACTCTCCCCATAATCCTACCAACAACACTGGTGGATTCCATGTGTGCTTGTTGGCTATGTGTGCTGTGTGTTTCAAATAATTGGTAACATATGATTTTGTCTCTAGACACAGAACACGCTTCAGTCTGCGTATTCATTTTAAAACAATTTTTAAAATTTTGTATATGTCAGATGTTTTGCAGATGCAGAATCATCTTCTAGTATTGAACTACACCCAAGAATTTTTATTTGCCTTTATCATATCATGATAAGAAAGATTCATGGAAAGTTTGGGGCTTGCTGGCTTAGAGTTCTCAGGTTTCCTCCTAATTTGTTTACTTTTAAAATGTAAGCTGTAAATATTAGTGGTAATTGTGTGCTGAGTGGAACCACATTCCTAGATCCATCTCAGAAAGATTATACTAATCCAGAGGCTAGAAATCTGCTGAACTTTAACCAATTCTTGAAATGTTGAAGTTAAGTTTTTTTAGGGTAGTTGTGGTTTGAATGGCATATTCCCTCTGAAATTTGATTCTAACTATTTGAAAATATAGAAGGATATATGTGTAACATTGTTATAACATACACAACATATAGAATGCAGATAATTGTATAAGACTGTACCTAGCATGTAATAGGCATTGAATAAGTACTTGATTAAAAAAAATAACCTAAAGGAAATATGCCGTACATAACAGGGTCCTCGCTAATCCTGTGGCTAAGGAATACAGGGGTCTTTGAAGGTAACACCAAATGCGGCCCGCAGAAGCAGATCACCAAGATGGACAGCACTACAATATGGTGAAGACAGTGAAAATATGCTTTGTTCGCTTGAGAAATCCCTATGAATGAAGTTAAATTAGCCACATAACTATTTGTTATATGACTTTTACGTTTTCTTCTATAAACTCTAAGTGGGCTGGGACTCAGGACATTCCCCTGCAGCTAGAGAGGTTGGCTGGCTGGCTGAGGTGGAATCGGGCCCAAGAAGCCCCAGCAGCATCCTCCTCCAGCCCGAAGAAAGCAGAAACAGGCACTCTTTGTCTGGGGCCCGGAAAGCGTTCCTCTTGCAGCTCAGAGGCCACTGAAGAAGGTGCCAAAAGGGTGAAAGAGGGGTTTGCAATTGTGGATGGCGGTCTCTAAACATCAAAAGATGAGGAGAGTGGGTAGAAGCCTGTGGGTTGATGGACCCCCGAAGAAATCCCCCCAGCAAGGAACCATGTAAGACAATTAAAGGCCTGTTAATAATAATAACCAACATCCACAGAATGCTTGTCAATGCCAAACACCTCATGACCTCATGATCCCATAGCAAAGGTCCAGGAGACACTGCTAATACCTTCATTCTGCATCTATTTTGCACAGAATGATAAAGTCTCTTGCCCACAATATACCATTAGTGACGTTTCAAGCCCAGATGATTAGACTCTAAAATGGAGCTATTAATACTCCAGTTAAGTGCCTTTTCGTGAATAAGATGATAAGAAAGTAGCTCATAAGATCTTACTGTGACAGCGTGGACACAGGTCTCTTCACCCCACCAGGCATCTCTGAGTCATGGGCTAGCACAGGGCCCACCTGCAAATGACTGCACTACCTTGGGAAAGTCATATACCTCCACAAATCTAGGGCAGCTGCTCCACGGTCCCTCCCTGTCCCTTCCCGCCCCCTTGAGAGTGTCTACCTCAGGTCTTTACATACACCATAGCACCCCTTCCTTCCAGTATGATCTTCTCCTGCTCTTCACCTGTCTGCCAGATTCACCCTCCTTTGAGATCCAGATTTTCCTTGGTCAGTGCAATGACAGCCATGACCCCTGGTTTTTCAGTGCTGCAAGCATCTGTCTCCTCAGTCAACAGATATTTACTGGTACACTTTCAGCATCAAGTTACAGAAAATCCAACTTAAATGGGATTTAGTCACAGCAAAATGGTTGGTTCATATTTCTGGAAGTCCATAGTGGGGACCAACATTTGGGTTGCTTAGTCCAGAGCTCTGTCTCTGTTTTTCTGTGATTCTATTGACTTGCCCTGCTCTATATGTTGGCTTCATCCATTCTCTCACAGAAAGACGGAAATAGAGTCAATTCTGGGAGCAGGAGAATGAACTCTTCCAGAGGTCTCACAAAAGCTTCTGATGGGTCTTCTTTGAGTGGTATACCTGGTGTAGAACCAACCACCCACAAGCAAGAACTACCCCATGGAATTATTCTGTGGAATTACCACAGAAGTGCGAATGAGACAGTATCATGTTATATTTCCTCTGCTCAAGTGCATGCTCCACTGTCTCACCAGATTTACTGACTTAATTAATTCAGTAATTTATTGAATTAATTGAATTAACAAGTTCAAATTTAAATTATTAAATATGCCGTTTAAGCTGCAAACTACCCTTAAATTTCAAGATGGTGGCAGGAGAGCATTTAACCAAGCACAGAGCCCTGTAAGCATGAGGCCCTGTGCACCTGTACAGGTCACACATCCATGAAACCGGTCACTGGTATGTAGTTACCAAAACAAAATCAGGGTCTAGTTAGAAAGGAGGGTACCTGGGGGCTCCTGAGTGACTCAGTTGATTAAGCATCTGACTTTGGTTCAGGTCATGATCTCACTGTTTGTGAGTTTGAGCCCTACATTGGGCTTTGTGCTGACAGCTCAAAGCCTGGGGCCTGCTTCAGATTCTGTCTCCATCTCTCTGTCCCTCCCCTGCTCATGCTCTGTTTGTCTCTCTCTTTCTAAATATGAAAAATAAATAAATAAAACATTTTAAAAATTTAAAAAAAAAGAAAGGAGGGCATCTGGATTGAATTCCCAGTAAACATTGCCCACTTGGCATTATCTTCATTTGGTAGATGAGGACTCAGACACTCTTAAGATGGCATCTGTCCAGTTGCCATAAAGCTGGTGTTCAAACCCAGATCAATGTGCAAAAGCAAACGTTACTGCCATTCTCAACTGATAACCTAGAATTGGGGATTGCTTTCTGCCTCCTGAGACTTGTGTCCTACTGGATTGCCACTGACTAGAAATTGGTGCTCCTGGGCCTTCCACAGAACGTAATTGGAATTCTGCATAAATGCAGACACTTCATAATGGTTTCTAGGGAGAACCATTTTGAGTGGGCTTATTTATTCAATTTGTTATCACTGTTCCTCTTGCTAGGAGGTGGGCATAAAAGTAAGATAGATTCAAACATGACCTGAAGGGAAGCCAGTAAAAGCCCTGTTAGAGGGGAATCAGATACCAACTGCTTGAACTGCTTAGTCTCATGCTCACTTTTCAAATGGCTGGGCCTTAAATCCGGAGGTTCTGCTTTTCCTTCTCTGTGCTCACAAGCTTCATGGGGCACGGCCATAGGGATGTATTTCTGAGAATGACACTCAGGTACCAGGAAGAAAATGATGAATGAGCAGACATTATTTGGGCAATGCAGTTTTCAGACAGGTGCTGCAAGAGAATATATTTTCGGGTGCTTCTGTTGGTATTTAACTTGGAGACTGTATATACAGTAAATCAGGAAGGCCAATAATACAGTACATAGGGGCATGTTTTATGTATGCTTTTGAAGGCGTCCAACGGCTGCCTCAGCTGGAGGGGGGTGGATTTATGGCCCCACACTTGCAGGTGGTGGCGGCTAATATGTGGCATGGCTCTCTGTCTACGCCTGGGAGTATTTATTTTGTGGTTCATCCCAAGGTAAAGGAAAAGTGTAAAGCAAACTATGGACTTTTTGACTCAAGAAATGCAACCTGTGTTGAGATTGCAAGACTTTCCGGGGACAGAGTGCTTAGATACAACACACTTGTTCATAGATCTTTCCAAAACTTTCTTAGGGCAATAGCACACAGCGGGGGTGGGGTTTTATCTTACTCCCCAGTGGTTCACTCCTTATATCCGTGGGGCTGGACTGATTTATCAATAGGCTCCATGCCTGGGACCCATGACACTTTTAGGGGCCCACAGAATGTCTTCATTTTAATTTCTCTTACATATGAAGACAAAATAAATGTAATAATAATATGAATATATCATGATAGATCTAGGATAGATTATACTTGTTTTTGCACTAATGAGGATGTCAAATATTTTTCATGTTTTTTTTCAATACAGGAAGAAGCCCACAAATACCAAATTGTCTCAGGCCTGTGAAAGTCATCATGTGTCCCTATGCTAGAGGTAACACTAGGCTTAAGATCTAACTTTTAAAAAAAAATGTTTATTTATTTTAAGAGAGAGAGAGAGAGCAGGGGAGGGGCAAAGAGAGAAAGGGAGAGAGAAAGAATCCCAAGTCCACTTGGCTTTAGGCAAACCACTTTGTCTTTCAGGGTGCCAGCATAGAGCTACACGTGGGGCTTGAACTCGTGAGCTGTGAGACGATGACCTGACCCAAATTCAAGAGCCGGCCGCTTAACCAACTGAACCATCCAGGTGCCCCCAGATCTAACTTCTTCCCTCTCCCCAGGACGGCACCAGAGACAACCCGTGCTTCAGGTGTTTTGTGAAAGTGAGCCGTTCGGGGCCTGGAACAGTCTCCAGAGAACCTCAGTGCGGGGTTGGAGCATCTATGCCCCAGGACCCTTAGCCCATGCAGGAAGGCTCCTACGGCCTCGCCTCTCTTTGCACCCATCTCATCCATGACCGGGCTCATCATAGCCTTCAGAAGACTCCAGTTTAGCAGTTTCCCGGGATTGTCACAACAAAGCACCACACATCAGGGGTGGGGGTGTGCGGGTTGCTCACACACTGAAATTTATTTTCGCACAGTCCTGGCGGTGAGAAGTCCCCATTAAGGTGCGAGCAGAGTCGGTTCCTCCTGAGGGCCATGGTGAAGAATCTGTTCATCTTTCTCTTCTAGCTCCTGATGGACCTTGATTTGTAGATGACCACTCATTAGGGCCACCTCTGCCTTCATCTTCATCTTCACATGGCATTCTCTCTGGGGCCATGCCTCTGTCCAGATTTCCCCTTTTTATAAGGCTATCAGTCATTGAATTAGGGGTCACTCCAGTACAACCTCTTCTTAACTAATTATATCTGCCATGACCGTGTTGCCAAATAAGGCCACGTTCTGGGCTGCTGGGAGTTAGGATTTTGAGGGGACACCATTCAGGCCAGAACAGCAGTTCACACTGACCTGCAATCTCAGTATGGGCCTTGGGTGAGAGCTTCTTATGCCTGAAATTCCATAAAAGCAGCTAGCTCAGTATGAATTGCCTGCAAATGTCTCCTTTTCCCTTTTCCCAACTTCTTTTTTTTTTTTTTAATTTTTTAATTTATTTCTAGGAGAGAGAGAGAGAGACAGCGCAAGCAGGGGAGGGTCAGAGAGAGCAGTCAGCACAGAGCTCGACGTGGGGCTCGAACCCACGAACCGCGAGATCATGACCTGAGCCGAAGTCGGACACTCAACCGACTGAGCCACCCAGGCGCCCCCTTTTCCCAACTTCTATCACAAGGCTGGTGTGTGCACCCTCACTTTCAGGAGTGTAATCAGGGACTCTGGTGCCCAGTGTCAGATGGGGATTAAGAGAAAATGAGAGGGGGGTCTCCATCATGTTCCTTTGTATTCCCCAAACATGCTCTTCAGCAAGAATAAGAGGGTAGCATGGGCCATGGAGATAAGGTGAGACAGAAGATTACCAGACATGAGAACAGAGCATGAGTGGGAAGACAGGACCAGAGCCAGCAGGCTTTATCCGAGGGTCTCTGTGTCAACTACACATCCCTCTTTTTCATTAGCAGGGTGCAGGATCCATTGCAGGCAGGGTCAGGAGAATAGATGCTGAGTCTGAAATGCAAGGGTGGGAGTGGGGGTTAAGAGGGCTGGCGTCAAGCCCGGGATGAGTGGGAAGCACTGGATAGTTCCGCAAAGCAGCTGTGGGCATTAGCCAGTTTACTTCATCAGCAGTGCAAGCCTCCAAGACTCAAGGCATCTTTGTACAAATATCACACTGTGCAGGAGTGGGTGAAGTGGAAAAAGAATAGACTTGGGAGTTATATGAACCTGCATTTAAATTCCAAATACAGAGTCCACTTGGCTTTAGGTAAATCGATTTATCTTTCAGGGTGCAAGTTCCAACACCTGTAAAATGGGAATAAAAACAACAAAAACAACAATGCCTATCCCATCAGGTTGTTGGAAAGACTAGCTATTGTTCTAGCTATAGCTAGATGATGAATAGTCACGGTGATGAGATGGTGTCATACCAACGAAATGCCAGCATCGTTGAGACAGGCTCTGTGCATGATGTTGACTTAAACTTACAGGAGCTGTTCTTTAGTTCTGGCCTTAAAAAGCACACACAAAGTCTCAAGCATTATCTCTAGGTTAAAATTCTTTTGAAACAAGTGGACACAGGAAACGGGGGCCAGGACTGCTCTAGACACTGTGCCCTATACTATTTTTGATGATTAGTGTCCTGGCACTTTGACCTGTGCTGGGCTCTCTGCCTTCCTTCAAAAGTGAGTGAAAAAGAAATGATAATAAACCCTTACACGGTGTTTAATGTGTGCCACATCCTTTTCTTTACATAATCCCTACAACAACCCTGTGGAGTGAGTGCTACTATTATATCCCCATTTTTGCAGATGAGCACAGTGAAGGCACAAGAACACAGAGGCAAAGTTGGGTCGCAGAGTACTTACTTATAGCAACCACACTCTACTGTCTCAGAAACTGTCCTCTCTCTCCACTGTGACTCCACTGTACTGGGGTACATGTGTCTGGCGTTGTGTGTCAGAGGGCACCCACCCCCCACCTCCCAGCCACTGGCAAGAAGGCAGGGGTGAGTATCTTCATTTCAGCTGTTCTCTCTGCTTTTTGTAGAACTTGTTGTCCTTGAAGGGTATTGATACAGGAAATTAGTAAAGAGAGGCTTCAAAACAAAATTGAGACCAAGATAGCTCGCATCTTGTGCATGTCTGATACATCAGTCCTCAGAGTAATAAGCTCCTTGGTACCAGACTTCTCTCCCTGGAATACAAAGTGCTCCAGCACTTATAAATAATGGTAGTGAAACTCATTTTGTGAACTGTGTCACGGCCATCTGCTCAAGTACCTCCCTTCCCTTTCCTGTGTTATAATGGCGCATGAGCTCTGTGGACTGTTATGTAACCATTCAAAATGGTAACTTTTAAACTTTCAAAGTTAAGTTGTAAAACACTGTGGAAAATGTTTACAATATAATATTGAATAAAATAGTTGCATGTAAAATATGTATGCATTCCAAGACCCTGAAGGACTTGGAAAAGGAACATTGTCCCCCAAAATTTCAGACCTATTTTTAAAAATCTCAGTTGATTAAAAAATGTAAACAAAGCAAGATATTTACCTGTGCCGTCGATGGCAAACATAACACAGATGTATAGATTCATAGTTTTTGGAACCGGAAAGATCTCTAAGATTGATAAAAGTAGCTATTAAAACGGCAGAGATTACACTAGATGTTGGAAAACTTATTATAGGATAAGTAATGTGCCTTCCTTGTCCTGTTTGAAACTCCTAAGTGGTTGGACTTGAGGGGAAGGAGGAGATGAAGATAAAGAGGTGACCTTTTCCTTTAAAATGTTATCTCTCACTAGGAACAGAGAATAAATGAGCAGTCTCAAACCCTTTGAGGAAGGAAGCAAGACATAAATAACAAATAAAATATGGACTAAATGAAATATTACTTAAGAAATCTCCCTAGATATATTTTTCAATGAACCTGAAATCTATTAAGTATTTTTTCGTTCTTCATTTTCTTCACTAACTTAAAGTCTTATTTGCCCTTGTTGCCTTTTTTTCTACCTTTAGTTTACTCACTGAATGATTTGCTGTCAGCTTTGGGCACTTGAGGTTTCCTGGAGTGAAATGAATTTTTTATCATTCAGCTCTGTTATTAACATGTCTTTTTAAAGGTGGATATTGCAAATAAAAAGAGTATTTTTTAAGTGCAATGCCATTTTGCATCTGTACTTCATCTGCTCTGTTGGTTTTGGTCAGCTAAGGCTCTAATACATCTTCAGTACTGACGCATCAAAGGACTTAGAGAAATAAATCAACTGCCTTCCAGAATGGAGCCCTCATTCCACAGGAAGTGTGGGTCATTAACCAAAGCTAATTTTCTCCATTTCAAAATGTTATAACATAGAAAGGGAAATGAAAATGAAATGACTTAGGCTAAGTCCAGTCCAAGAATAATTTCCATTTAAGGTAAACTCTTAGGTTGGGTTGGAACTAGACAAGTTAATTGTCTCCCCAATCTTGGAGGTCAAATCCAGCATATTCTTGATTGTCTCTGTTGCCAAAGTCCCTAGAACAAGTGATGGGTTTCCCAAATCTCCTTACAGACTTTGGTAAGAAGGACATTTCTTGATAAATTAATATAAATTATGTGTGACACTGGAATGAAAAAGCAATGGACTTGGAGCAAATAACCCGGTGTTCCTAAATAAAAATACTCCAGAATACTGTGATCAAGGAGGAGGTCCCAGTGGGGAAGAACAATAGGATCTTGAAAATGTGTTGAAGTTTCCATCAGTATAGCCATTGGTATGACAGTGCCTAGACTTGTCCCTAGTTGACTTGTGCTATTACTCTGGTCCTCAAGGTGTTGGGAGAGTGTGACTCTCAGTCTCCGTGTCACCTGGATTCCTGCTACAAATGCAGACAGGCAGTGAGTGGGCTTCTGTCTTCTTGTTCGCTTGTATTTCCCTCCTGTCTTTAACAGTGTCCAGCACACAAAATTGCTGGTTGAATAAACTCTCTGGAGGCAGGTCCCATGAATTTGCATTTTAATAGAGTTTCCAGGTGGTTCTTATGCATAGTGAAGTGTGAGAACCATTGCTCTCCTGGGCATTGATGCTGACCAATTCACCATTGGGTTGAGTGGTCCCCCTGAACACAGCACAAAAAATTTAGAAGATTAAGATGAAAGAACAGCCATTCCTTGGTTTCTATTATGGCAACAACCGTTCCCTGACATTGTACAAAACATTTGCATCCATTATCTCTGGGTGTTAGGTTGGAAGGTTATTCTTACCCCTGTTTTATAAGGGGAGAAACCTGGACACACACCAGGTCAAATAATGAATAAAATCGGAATCAAAACCTACTCCATTAGATGAAGGTTAGGAAATTCTTTGAGCTGCTTGGGCAAAAGGCCCTGCATAAACTGCCAGCATTATTATTCCCAACACTTTGCATGGTATTAGATCACTTTCCTATAATCACTCCATTCTCTTTTATGAGACTTGAGGTTTAATTGGAGGTTCCAATAAGAGATTTTATGTGTTTAATGGATTTTGGTGTAATAATCAAGGGTCTGAAATGCTAGTCAGAAAGCCTTCTAATGAAGCTGAACTCGGGGGAGAGCAGGTTTTTAAAAAGACATTACAAGTCTGTACCGTAGAAGTAGATGTACAAATATTTAGGGAAAAAATGTGCAAGGTGTCTGATTACTTCTGAAACCTTGGACAATGACAGGCATGTGTATTCCAACACCCACTGTTGAGAATAGTGTAACTCAGGGCGCCTGGGTGGCTTAGTCGGTTAAGCGTCCGACTTTCGCTTAGGTCATGATCTCGCGGTTCGTGGGTTCGAGCCCCGCGTCGGGCTCTGTGCTGACTGCCAGCTCAGAGCCTGGAGCCTGTTTCAGTCTGTGACTCCCTCTCTCTCTGACCCTCCCCTGCTCACGCTGTCTCTCTCTCTCTCTCTCCTAGAAATAAATTAAAAAGAGAGAGAGAGAGAGAGAATAGTGTAACTCGTGTCAGAAATGTAAATTTTGGATCTCCCAGCACAGTTTTAGGAAGGATCCAGTGGGGGTAGCAATGGGATGCTTAGACAGTTTCTCTCATTTGGCACTTCTGGGGGCTCAGGGACTGGGCTTGCTTTCCTTTTCCCAGTGCTCCCTCCTGACCCCTGCAAGGCCCCCATGCAGAACGGAAGGTGGGATTTCCAGCTTCTCTAACTGCACCCTTTCTTTGCTATCTCCAAAACATGCACTCACCCCCTTCTTTTTAATTGCTTAAGGCATTTTTTTTTTCAACTGGGCACCTAAAGAAAAAATGAGATTAACAAAAAGAACAAGAAATGAGGAAGTTAAATATTGTGGGAAATCTTGTATTTATAACCACGTCAGAGCAATTTCCCCAGAAAATTTTATGGCACGTTGCTAGCTAGGCATTTCCTTACATTCCCAGCTCCCTTGGGAATATTTTAAATACCAGACAAGCACACTTATCCTAGAGATATATTAAGTTTAATATACTTAGAATACTACATAATACATATCTCAAACCTTAATGCCTGGTCTACACGGGGAAACCAGAATTCATAAGTGACCTCAATCACATTCAATGACTTTTTGACTTCCCTGAGGTGGGGATGTGACACAAGGATCTACTTTGCTTCTCCATCAAGGCCACACAGCTTTTGGTCCTGGAACTTCTCTGATTCTCCCTACGTTTTACTAAAATGTAAATGATGCTAGCCAGCCTATTTATGCACGTCTTTTTCTAGATTTGATGATCTGTGGTTCTCAAACCTGAATGTGTGTGAGAGACACCTAGAGTACCCCTAAATAATTTAGGTTCTCAGTCCCCAATCCCACAAATTAATTCAGCAAACCAGAGTGGGGCCCAGGAATCTGAATGTGCATTTGTAAAATGTAAAAGTGATTCTGAGGGCACTTGAATGGTAGACCCTGCCTGGAGAAGCTCAGTGACTCCTTCTACCTGGGCTGGACACTTGGACCACAGCTTCCGCCCTGCAAAATATAAATGAGTCTTCGAGTCACTCCCTGGGGCCCCAGTCATTCTACAGCTACTCGAGTTCTTTTGGGTGGAGCTTTGGGCTTATGAATGAAGAATTCTTCCCTGTACGATCTCCAAAACCTCCTCAGCTGCAAGACACTCTGTATTAATAAGGAGCATTAATTAAGCTCCCTCATCCATCCTGGAGGGCCTCAGTTGTTTTAGTAAGTTGTTTAATTTGCTAACAGCATTGGCTCATGATTTCAGGCTATAGGACTCAGCTTCTTCTTAATCTGTTATTCTAGTGGTTCTCAAATTTGGCTAGGCCCCCGGATCATCTGCTGGGCTTGCTAAACACAGGGTGCCAGGCTTACTCCAGGCTGTGCCTACACAGTCAAAATCCCTGGTGTCTATGCCAGGGGTTCTGTGATTGTGTATTTGACAAGCTCTACTGGGGTTCAGGTGCCATCAACATTCAGAATCATTGCATAAACCAGTTATTCTCAATGTCAGGATCACCTGGAAGGTTGCATTTAACCCAATCACTGGGCCCTATCTTCCAAGCATCTGGTTCAGTAGATCTGGGTGCAGCCTGAGAACTGGAATTTCTACCAAGCTCACCAGTGATTCTAGTGTTAACGGCCCAGGATCTATACTTAGAGAACTACTAAGTGAATATCTGGGCTGAGTCACCCTCAGAGCCATGTGGCACCATTATCCCAAACATCTGGTGGCCTTACAACAGCTTCTGATCAGTTTCACTGAAACCCATGAACTTTTACTTCCAGCCTAAGGGAGCATTTTGTTCTCATATGCATGGCAGGGTACCTGGGGTGGTTGAAGATGTCATTTCTCCAGGTTCTTTGTGGTGTCTCACCATAACTCACCTGGAGAGTGTCCCCATCTCCTTGGCTGTAGCAATAATAGACCCAAATGGAGTGTTATCCCTCACCTTTGCTAACTATACTTCTGTTTTTCAGTCCAGGCTCAGCCCTTTAGACAGTCCTTGGTCACTCAAGACACTTCCTCAAAGACAGAACCCCCCTCCCATAATCCATTCTTCCTCTCCCTCCAGCACTCGATAGAATTGCAAAGGCATTGTTGGTAATGTTGACTTTACAGGATGTTTCATGGGAAGATGGAAATATGACATCACACACTATTCACAGACCTCATCAAAATCTCCACCTTAGCTGTCAGCTTCTCCTCTCTCTCCTCTCTACTTCCCATCAATTTTTTCTTTCTCTTTCTTCCTTATTGTGTAGAATAAGTCAGGTGCCCTCCCTAACAATCTGCATCCCCCTGCCTGAGTCAACCCAACAGCGCCACCTTCCCTCAGCAACTAGGGGTTTTTCTTTGGGATCCTTCCTCTTTAGAAGTCAGGAGGGGATTGTTAAAAATCTCTCTCTCCACCCCCACGCCCCCCACCCTACCCTGCCACAGAGAACTGAGAAAACAATCAAGGGGAAGTCACAACATTTTGGTTAGAGTGGTGAACAGAGGCCATGATTGGAGAGTGTCCTCAAAGATCAATTGCCAAGAACTGCAGTGCCACTTTTTGCAGGGGACCTTTTGTATTACTCTTTCACTGGTCCCATTTTAGAAGTTACTCTCCAGCCCCAGGCACAGCAAGGATCTCTAAGACCACTGGAGACTGAATATAGGAGGCTGTTCAAGTAGGCTGTCTCCCTGAACCAGACTTCGTAAGAGGTCATTCTGTGAGTCTCCCTCATTCCTTTGTGAAATAATCTCTCTATATCCTTGAGGAACTTCGATGATCTAAAACTCTGAAGGATCTAAAACTGTTGAATAGTGTTGAAAGAAAGAAAATATATTAAACCTAGCAGTTAAAATATAGCCTTTTGATGTTTTGCACAGGCTTAGAATTCTTCAAGCTGGCATAAGCTGGTCACCCACCAAACTATTAATGTGATCGTGTAAGTGGCCACAGTCCTTCCCTAATTGTTAAAGGTGTCCGGTTGTGATTCAACTCCTCAATGGACCAGTGTCACTGCGGACTTGGGATTACATCTCCTCTATTTGCTCTGTCCTGTATTTATAGACATCGATGGTCTTTAAATTTACTAATGAAGATGGATGCAAATTTCAGTGAGATTGCCATTGCTGGCTGATTATTTATCAATATGCTTCCAGCAAGGATTGATTCCAACATACCAGAGAAAGCAGAAATACAGACATATGGTTGAAATTTGTCTTTAAATTCTAATACCTCTGACTAAAGACTTTGCTGCTATGTCCATTTCCCTGCTGGGTGAGTGAAATACTTTTCTATGAGCACTAAGGTTAGCATTCTTCCTTCTCATCTCCTAGAAGTGTTAACCAGCTGGACCTCTGTTTAACAACTTCTGTGAAGCGTTGTGCTCTGACAGCTTGCTTGATGGATGGAGCTGTCAGCATCTCCTCAATCCAGAGATGAGGAGGACATTGTCTTGCCTATCACCTCTATAAATCAGATGAAATAAAAATTAGTAACAAGCCAGGCCCAGGGATCCTTTCTCATTTTAGTATTATTCATAGATCATAATCTTTGAAATGTATTCCAGGAAAAAAATACTTTAATGTTGCTTTGCTTTAAAGAATTAGCATTGATTTACTCTACGAAAAAAACTTCTCGGGAGCAAGACATCTGGGAAAATCTGTACTCTATACATAGAATTGTCCTCTGGGCCATGAAATAATATCTTTTAGGGGTGTTGGAGGGAGCGAGGGAGATGTGAGAGGAAATGTCAACGTTAAAGGAGAATTGGGCTGAGTGGGCAGGGCAGAAGGGAGAGGTCAAAATGAGACAACCAATGGTTCCCAGGAAAGAGGAAAGCTTTCCTTGCCCATCAGAGATGATTACTTCCACATATTCTAGCATATTTCTTTACAATTCTACCTACTAGCTTCCATACCAGTTTATCACTGGTGGACTCTGAATCCCTTGATGGCAAGAACTGAGACTTGTTGCTGTGTTCCCAGATTCCCGGCCCTGTGGCCCTCTACCAGGGCCTCAGTATGGCATCAGTGAAGAAATGAATGGGTTCAGGTACTTTAACAAATTAATTATGGTAAGTCTGGATGAGGAAAGAACTCCATAGCCCGGCAGAAATATGTAGAAACATTATCCAGATTATGAATACATAAAAAGGAATTATGAGGCATAAGCTGCACTAATAAACATGGTCTCTCATAGAAAACAAAATCTGGAGGTGCCTAGGTGGCTCGGTCAGTTAAGCATCTGATTCTTGATTTCAGCTTAGGTCATGATCTCATGGTTCATGAGTTCGAACCCTGTATCAGGCTCTGTGCTGACAGCTTGGAGCCTGCTTGGGATTCTCTCCCTCCTCTCTCTCTCTGCCACTCCCTCGTGTGAGCTCTGTCAAAATAAATAAATAAACATTAAAGAAAAAGCAAAATCTGTACATTGCAAACAGATGACGCTGTGTTATATATCAAGTTCTTCTTTAGGGAAGAAAGCATCAGTTAGGTCCTACATTTTTCTAGGTCACCACATTAATCACTTTGACCTGCCCCCCGGTGGCATTCATGGAATTGGTATTCTTTCCCATTTCCGAGGGGAGAGACATGGTGACCATTGTCCCTCCCTTGGGACGTGGGTGGTTTTAAACCAATTTTCATGTAGCTTCTAGCTCCACCTGTCCCTACTATGTTCACATCACTTACATTTTAGGGTCTCAGCTTCTCCATCTGTAAAATGTAAATGACAAGACCTGTGCCTTGGCTGCTAAGCAGAGGCTTGTAAAAAAAAAAAAAGTAAGATGTTGTCAGGGAAATCTGGAAGGCGTCTGCATGGCATAGGGGTAAAAATAGCCAAAAGGCAGATAAATGCAGTCAAATATTTTGTCATTTGTGTTCTCTTAAAAATTTCACTACTCTTCATGAAAATGGAAAGATGTCCTTTTGCAGGGTGACAGCTGCTGTTGGTTGCAGGAGGCTGCTGTCTGCTACTGATAAACACGTGCAACTTCCCCTGAATGGATTCATATATTGCCTGAAGCAGATTTGTGATTAATTTTTTGCTGGCTTTTTTTTTTTTTTTGACCACTGAAAAAGATTTGGCTGGAGTGAGTATATTTCCCTCTTGACCAAATCCTTTTGGTGTTTTGAAAACTTTCCAAGTGAGAAAATGAACCCTTTTACCCAGCTTGAGTCAGATGCTCAAAACACAAGATAAAAATAGCTGTTTGGGAATCTGCCTTTGCTCTGCCTCCAGGATGGTTAACCCCTCAGGGGGCCTTTGCTTGCAATGAGCTATCTCCTGTGGCTTTTGCTAGATCTGGTCCTTCTTGCTTTCCATTTGGGATGTCCTTGTCATGACCCATGCAAAGTCGCTGTGATTATGGAAAGTTGGGTGTGATCCAAATGACAACGTGCTCTTTCCAAACCATCTGTGTTGAGGTGTTTTCCCCACTGAAGGGATCAATTTTTGGATTTAACTCTCCCTATTTCTAATAGTGGCTTAGGCACTCATTTCTCTCTCCTGGGCAATTTAGTAAATCTGATTAATCAGTATGCCAATTGTAATAACAAAAATAACAGTGTTGAGATTAAAAGCTAACGTTCAATGAGTATATGCCAGCCACTTTCAATGCATATATAAACATCATTCCATTTAATCCTCATAACAAATTCATGAAATAGATGCTACTAATAGTCCCCCTACCTATACAGTCGGGGAAAATGACGCTCAGAGAGGCTATGTGACTCCCTCAAAGTCTCATAGCTTGAAAATGGCAGGCAAAAATTTAAACTCAGGGCTATTTTCCCAGACTCTAGTCCTTAGACAGTGTGCCACTCCAAGCAAGTGGTGCGGGCATGGCATCCTTTGGGGCCATGGGTACTATAATTCTATATCTCAGTCTCTCCCCATGTAACCCTTTAACGTTTTGATTTCAAACGGATTATTCAAGGCTGAGTCTTGACTAAATGTGAAGCTTTAACTGCAGAATGCAGTAAGTATGAGATTCAGGTGGCCAAAAATCTAGCGTCCAGGCTTCCTGGAGAGGTACAACTTCTTTCTGGTCTTGAAAAGTTATAGGCGTTAAGGTGAACATGGGCTTTGGGATTTGTTATGGATTTTTGGGGTAGGGTTAAGTTTACTTATTTATTTTGAGAGAGAGAGAGAGAGAGAGAGAGGGAGAGAGGGAGAGAGTGGGGGAGGGACTGAGAGAGGGAGGGAGGAAGATTCCCAAGCAGGCTCCACACTGTCAGCACACAGTCTGCTGTAGGGCTCTAACTCATGAACTGTGAGATCATGACCCGAGCTGAAGTCAAAGGTTGGATGCTTAATAGACTGAACCAGTGGGGCTTAATTTATTCTTCTTGAACTTGAGGATTGGGGGTAAGTGTGGGTTAATCAAGCAGCCCAGTTGGCAGGAAATTTACAATTTGGTAAAGGGATTAAAATGCCTTAATCTTGTGATGGGACACAGGTTCACAGTCAACTGGGATGCAAGGTGCTTTTTCTCAAATATTACTCTGTCTAGTCTTTGCACTTGCTTAAAGGGAGATATTAAAGCTAAAAGAGTAAGACTACCTTTGGAAGATCTAGAAAGACTGGAAATCATTTATAAATTGGGCCACCCAAGAGCTTGTTTTACTTGGATGGGAGTGCAGGCAAAGGGGGCCCTTCCTTCAACTTGAGAAACTACTGAGCTGTGGAGCAGGCACCAGTGATTGGTGGAAAAGTTGCAGAAGTAGCACAGTAACATTATCAGTCTTTGGGGGTCATTCCTCCTGTCAGTGGAATCCCTGAAAAAGGTAGGTGTCTTTCAGGGTCCCAGGAATAAAACACACCATTGGATTCATCTAAATGGTCTTATTTGGGGTGCCTGGGTAGCTCAGTGGGTTAAGCGTCTGACTCTTGGTTTTGGCTCAGATCATGATGAGGTTCATGAGTTCAAGCCCAGTATCAAGCTCTGCACTGACAGTGAGAAGCCTGCTTGGGATTCTCTCGCTCTGCCCCACCCCCACTGATGCTGTTGCTGTCTCTCTCAAAAATAAACTTAAAAAAAAATGAACGGTCTTATTTAAGTTTGAAAGTAAAAAAAGCATAAGACACATATTTAGCCTGTTATCAAAGAAATACTAACATTATAAAATAAATTCACAAGGTACTGAAGGTTATAGTTTGGGAGCTTGGCAACCTTCATTCCATTTTCTCTTGCTCAGTCCAAGATGGTAGTGTTTTTGATGGTATAAAATTCTCAAAAACCTTAAACTCTGGGGAATATTCTTGTATGGTTTTAAAAAGTAACTATCCCCCTAATTTTCTGTTAGATCTTTCTTAAACTCTTAGTGGAATATTGGAGTTCCTAGACTAATCTGCCATGTTTATCATTTATTCTAATCTGTTACATTTCTCTGGGTAATGACTGTGTTCCATGTGATATCCCTCCAAACTTTCTAATAAATTATTTTTAGTAATAATATTTTAAAGTTCTTA
Organism: Proteles cristata cristata; assembly: GCA_017311185.1. Taxonomy (NCBI): domain Eukaryota; kingdom Metazoa; phylum Chordata; class Mammalia; order Carnivora; family Hyaenidae; genus Proteles; species Proteles cristata. The sequence goes on along the minus strand of JAESUZ010004426.1, from coordinate 979,284 downwards.
GAATATTTCTGGTTCAGTCTTTGTTCCTTTACAATAGCAACATATTCTTGTTTTATGGATGTAAAATTCTCTCACCTCTACAAGCATACTAACTTGAATTTTCAAAAGGCACAGTGCTTGTTTGATTAGTTGGTAACAGTCTGGACCCAATTGATAAAGGACAAAAGTATATACTTTGCCAGCAGAGGATATGTTAATGGAATTAAGATAGGGCAAAACTGGGAACTGAGAAAAGTTTGAGGAACACTGGAGCCAGGAAAATACTGAGATGGGTTTAATATAGAGCCTTGAGCATCTAGGAATTGATGTTGGAAAAGCTGTCCAAGAAGGGAAAGATCCTGCCAGTAGGGAAGAACTGTGTTATAAGGGGCATTTCATACTCAGGGGTTGCCTCAATGTCAATGATATAACAATAACATAAACACAAATGGCTATATAAATACTGGGTGCTTTCTATGTTCCAAGTACTATGCTAAGTGCTCTATCCATTATTGTCTCATGTAATCCTTATACCAACTCAGAGACATAGGTGTGCTGGGGATGGCCTATTGCCATTTGATATCATTCACATCACTTTACATGTACTTTCCTATATTGCTGGTTTAGGAAATATAAAAACTACATTTCTTGGGTTTCCTTGAAGCTAGGGTTCTGGAAGCAAGAAAATTCTACCTGTGAGAAGCAATGACCCAAGATTTGGAAGGTAGAAGTGAGGTGGTGACTATTCGCCTGCTATTGTTGGCATTAGCAAATAAGGTCAGATGGATATGTCTGTCACATTCAAAAGGATTCCACATTTCACTGTCTGGTCACCAGCTTTATGGGGAAGAGAAGCAGCAGAGGCTGCGGCATAGAATCCTCATCGCCTCTGGACTTCTGCAAGGGTGGTGTGCCCTTGAAGTGTATGGTCCATTGGTGTCTCCCGAGACTTCTGCTACACCAGACCACTCTACAATTTTGTAAGTACTATTTCCCTGTATTAGATCTATTTCTGCTTAAGATACCTGGAATGTCTTTCTGCACTAAACTCATGTATGGTATTATCATTTCCATTTTATAGATGAAGCAAATGAGGCTCACAGAAGTTAAGTACCACACTAAAGGATACCCAACTATTAGGTGGTAGAGCTGGATTTGAACCCAGGAAGATCAGATGCCAAGACCTACATGCTTAACCTCTACACTTTGTTGTCTCTTATTCCCCAGCTGAAGTTGACTCAAACTCACGTAGACTGCTCAGTTCTCAATATTTAAGGGTACTCTTAAGACTGGTCCACCAACAATAGAATATATGCTTTCAAGACGAATGGGTCAGAACAATGGCCACTGGTTTCATCAAGGTCAAACTTTTTCCCTTGATCTCATTAGCGAAGGTACTCTGAATGAGGTAACTCAAATTTCTCAAATCACTCTACCAGCTCTGAGTTTTCTATAGATCTTAAAAAGTAAATTCAGTTAACTTTATATGATACATACAGTCATTTTAAATGGGAGCCTGCAAATTCTTTTGAAGATTGAAATAATGGGAACATTCTTGATTCTGAAAATAGGAAGATTTTCAAATTTTCATATTTCCATAACCTACCCTCACTGACAACTTTATTAATACATGAGTAAGAGCAGAATATCCCAGAAGCGAGTCCAATGATGAAGAAGATATGTTTTGAGAATTTCTATTTTCCCAGGTCAGGGACAGTTTATTGCTATAAAGACATTTGTCATTTTATGAGAAAGAACTTGTGAATGGTGGCTATTATACAATTGTTTGACTCAAGTACTAATAGCAGGTAGGCTATTTACCATAATTAAAAGGAATTTCAGGGGCACCTGGGTGGCTCAAGCGGTTAAGCGTCTGACTGTGGCTCAGCGTGATCTCACAGTATGTGAGTTCAAGCCCCACATCAGGCTCTGTGCTGACAGCTGACAATCTGCTTGCAATTCTGTGTCTCCCACTCTCTATGCCCCTGCCCCACATATGCTCTATTTCTCTCTCTCTGTCTCTCTCTCTCAAAAATAAATAAACATTAAAAAATTTTTAAAAAGGAATTTCAGTCTCATCCAATCAGCTCAGCTTCCTCCTGATTTTTCAGTTTTGTGGAGATAAGAGAGTGTTGGTAGATTGTGCTAATGGGTATCTCATTTTAGATGGAAATGCTATGTTCCTACAGTAATGCACTCATGATTCTGTGTGCATTTGCACTGCTGGGCTCAGAAGAGCCTAGGAATTACCTAGCTGGTGCTTTAAAGCCAGGCATCCATTGCTCTGTGCACACACTAAAATCACAGACGTTACACTTCAGATTGCAAAGAGCAAGGTAAACCCATTGTAATTGGGATGTGAACTAAAGTCTGATGCAGCAGAAATCACGAGTAGATATTATGGAAGGCACCTGAAGAGTTCTGGTTGTTTTTTCCAAGCATTTAAACTTTTTATCTAGTCTGGAAGAACTGAAGGTACCCAAGATCTAATTGAAAGTGGTTGGGATCGGGGACGTCATGTGACATTGTATTGGGGACCTGTGTTGATTCATACAATTGAGGAAGGAGGAGAGTGGAACTCTTTCAGGGTAAGAGGGCTAGAGTAATACACTTCAACCAGACACTTCATAAAAATCAATTTCACAGGACTGCCTAAATATACCTGAGTGTCACTCCAGTTAGGCCAAGAAAATTCTCTTTAATCAGAAAATCACCCATGAGTATTAAATGCTCATATTCCTGCCAAGTATTTATATATGGTGGGGCCCTAAATATAGTCACTGTAAACGTCCATTGGTCAGGGGTCTGGTAAGTGCAGTGAATGTATTCAGATAAGCTCTAAGAAAGATATTAAATCTGTTTTCACTTAAAAGGGCATTTTTATATCTGAGTTTGGGGTCTCAGAATAATAGTGTTATAGAGGTTCATTATGAATTTATGAAAAGCAATATGCACTTTTCTCTGGGAATATGTCATGTTTTCTTGAAAAGGAGTTAATGGAAGCCTCCAACTCAAGTGCACTCCAAGGGTACATTTTTATCTTGTGTTTCTGAACAATCATTTTTTTGGAAGACTCTCTCACTTCTGTGAAACATCGCTAAGGACTTGATAGGCAACGAAAGAGGTCTCAGCAGCAAAGTAATGTTCACAAAGTCCAGGTACTCAAGGTCATGCACTTTACCTACAAATGGATCTCTTAGGTGCTAAGCAGAGAGCCTCTTTACTCTCACTTTGCCCATAAATCAATGAGCTTGACTATCCGGTTATAAAACAGATTGGAAGTGGCAATTGAAAGGGATGGCCAGGTAGCAACTACTGATGCAAGTTGAAACACAGGAGTAGAAATAGACACTGTACAATGTAGAAATAAGAGTTCAAAGAACACAGTGAGCTGAGGTCATTTCACATATTGGAAAACAGCCAGGACCTCAAATTCCTTGAATGAACGCCAAGAACATATATTACATTCTAGCATAATCATGTATAGAAGGACAGCTCCAAGGTACCAAGGAAATGTTTGGAATTCTCTTTTTACAATACAGGGAAGAGTGAAGCACATTTTAAAGGGTTACCATTCAGAAAGACAAAAACCAAAACTGGAAATTGAAGACATAAAATCTTGATTTTTTTACAGGTCTTCAAATATCCAGATGAATTTATTTCCCTGAGTATCCCATAGCCAGTGTTTTACCACATAAGAGTTTACTTGGGAAAAAGAGAAATAAAAAGGTTTATTATCTACTCATGGCTAAAAGGTATGCATATATATGAACATATGTTGGTAAATTTGTCAACATATGTGTGTACATATATAAGCATATAACATTGTCATACTGTTTAAAGTGAGTACATATGGGTGTGTATATGTGGTCATGCCAAATCTTTCTGTGATCAGAGGGGTTTTTTTAAAGTGTCTGAAAGTTTAGATCTTAGGATCTGGCTAGACTACCAGCTTTCCTTTTGCTGAATGATGCAGGCCAAGTGCACTTGCACCTGTTTGTCATGGCTTCTCTTTGCTCATTAGGAAATTTCATTTTCCTCATATGTCTAAGAATCTTCAAATATTCTAGACATAAGCCTTGGAAAGTGAAGTATATAATTTTTGAAGTTTATTTTAACGATGGATTTCCCAGACTTAAAGATCTAGAACTGAGATGCAGGGCAATAGTCATAGTGATAATACCAAATGTTTAGTGACTTGTCCATTTATGAAGCACTTTAACCCATATGTTCCATTTGGTTGATATGGTATAAAGTCTTTAAAAACATTTTTTTAAGTTTATTTAGTTTAAGATAGAGCACAAGTGTAGAGGAATAGAGAGAGAGGGAGAGAGAGACACCCAGGTAGGCTCTGCACTGTCAGCGCAGAGCCTGATGCAGGGGCTTGAACTCATTAACTGTGAGATCATGACCTGAGCCAAAATCAAGAGTCAGTCGCTCAACTGACTGAGCTACCCAGGAGCCCCTGATATTAAGTATTTTAAACCCTATAACAGTTAATCCCCTTTTTTATTTTAAGAACCTGGCAGAGGTGCCTGGGTGGCTTAGTTGGTTAAACGTCCAACTTCGGCTCAGGTCATGATTTCACAGTTTGTAAGATCAAGCCCTGCATCAGGCTCTGTGCTGATGGTACAGAGTCTGCTTGGGATTCTCTCTCTCTCTGCTCTCCTTCTCAGTCTCTCTCAAAATAAATAAATAAACTTAAAAAAGGAGCTGGGTCATTCATTCTGTGGTAAAATCTCATAATCTAGATTTGGCTGATACATCCACATGATGTCTTTTAACATATTCTTCTATACCCCATAATTTTGTAAACTTGTATTTGTATATAAAGTCTTGATTAGATTCAAATTCAATTTTTTTATAGGATACCTCATAGGTGAGGCTATGACTTCCCATTGAATCCAATGGGAAAGCTCTTAATGTCTGCCTGTCTTTCCATTAAAGCCTTTACGATCAATAAGTCAAATCAGGTGTTGTCAACTTGATCCATCCATTATAAAATTTCCCATTAAGGTTTTACCTAATTCTTCAAGCAGTCATTCATCATTGTCCAGAATAGACCCATTGCTTCACTAAGTGTTCCAAAATGGTAATTTTCTAATTCCACTGTTCTTTATGTATGAGCTGGAACTCTAAAGAAAACTTGCCTTTGTCAACTACTTGGAAACTGTAAGATGCATTGAAGACAGGAAAGACAAGATGGGTATAAAGCCCTTGCTTTTACCACCGTGCTATCCCGGAAAGATACAGCTTTCTTGGAGGTGTGATCTGACCAATCAGGCCTGGCAACAGAAGCCTATAGGCAGTGAAGGGCCTCATTTTTAGGGCTTAGGAGTCTGTCCAGAAGGAAACAGGATCCCAGGTGGAAGAGGGAGAAGACAGGGCCCAACTCTAGGGAGAGAAAGCTGACAAAGCTTAGGCAAGTTTTCAAGTGTAATTCAGGAAGCTATGCAGGTCCAGAACTGGAGAAGGCTGTCAAAACAGAACAGAGACCCAGGAGTATGGACCAGGCACAGTAGATGTGGCTAAAAGAGGAAGGACATCAATGGCTATGACAGGGTCTAGGGTTTTGTCTCAAGCAGAAAGGAAACTGCCAACGTGTGACTGGGCTCCTTAATGGGAGCTGGGACTTAGTCTGGGACTGAACCCTGGTGTGAGTGACCTGGGTGGTGCAGATGGTTGAAAGACTGCTGTCCCGCTAGCAACCTGAGATAACTATGCCTCAGCTGGTTTGGTACCAGCCACCCCACACAGACTCTAATGGAAACTCCATCCTCTTCTGTGACAGAACAAAAAGGCTCTTAACTCCAAAGGGACACAGCAAGAAGAAATGGAGCCAGAGGTGCCTTTATATGGCCAATGCATTCTCCCCTGGTTCCAGCAATGCTACCAGATCAGTGAACCATCCACCACATTCGTGCGCATGTCACTGTATTCCCACCACAATCACATGAATCCTCCAGAAAATAGTGTCAGAGTATTTCAGGTTCCAGAGTAATGCAGAATTTGTAAATGCAAAGAGTGGCCAGGGCCTCTGCCCACCCACTCAGTACCTGATTTACGCTCCATTTGGGAGCTTTCAGAAAATCATACCTGCTGTTCTATTTAGGATTTGAGGAACTAACTGCTAAAAACCAAACCACTCCAGCGAGTTAACTAGAATTTCTTTTCTTCCTGCTGCATTACTTACACACAAGAGCACCGAGAATTATTTTTAGACCTAAAAAATAGCAGTTTGCTGGTGCTTGCCATCCAATTTGTAACAGATTTCCAGAGATTAACACTTGCAAGGTTTTTGGCCACGTTTAATCACAAAAGTAATTCTGTATTCTGTCAATACGCTCAGCTCAGAGAATAAAAATAGCAGTGCAATCTGGTTGGGTGAGTCTCGGCCACGGGGCTTTGCTCCTCAGTTGCTGTTTTAATGTTGTTATAGAATTGCTGTCCTTTTCTAAGGGCATGTGTTTGTGAGGCAGTGCACGATGGGGGTACAGTATCTGATGTGCTGTTAGGCTCAGCGAGCCCCTCAGCATGCTCGAAATGAGATCTTTCCACGGAGAAAATGAAGAGAGTAATTGTGTCTAGTTATCTGGCCAGATTTTACAACTGAGAAACTATATAGTACATGCTTTAAAAAAAATTACTTTTGATAAGAAGTATTTCAGTAAGTGGAAACTGCTCGTTGACAGCTCAGGGATCTGCCTTATCTATTCTGGTGGAGTGGCTTCTAATCAACCCCTAAAAAGGTAAAGAAACCCCAGGAGGAAGTGCATAAAGCATCAGACAGAACCTCCACCCTAATTTGTTTTTGATTTCTTGTGTAACTCCGGTTCTCTAGACCTGCCAGGACAAAGCTCTAGTGTCCCGCAGGGAATAAACTTCAGTACAACCCACTTATATTGGTCATCCAATGAAGGTTTGATTTTGGACTTTAGAAATTACAGCGTTCCTGGGTTTCCTATTTCTGTGGTAGATTTTCAAAGCATGAAGATAGTACCCACAGCTGCCTACAGAGAGAAGGTGTGAGAATTCATCTCTCTGCATCCCCACCAACACCCTCTGCTGCTTTTGCAGCATCTCAAATGATGTCCTACTCACTGCTCACCTTGGGTTATTCTGTGGATGAAGGTATTGGTGGCAGAACCCCTGAGGCTATACGATACAGTCCTCCTTCACCTGATAACCACATCATAATCACATCCCAGGAAGATTCTCAAGGCCTTAGACATCACATTAGGATTTATTTTTAAGTTTATTTTTGAGAAAGAGAGAGAGAGCCGGAGCGGGGGGAAGGGGCAGAGAGAGAGAGAGAGAGAGAGAGAGAAAGAGAGAATCCTGACCAGGCTCTGCACTGTCAGCATGGAGCCCAAATTTAGGGCTTGAACTCACAAACCTTGAGATCATGACCTGAGCTGAAATCAAGAGTCGGATGTTTAACCAACTGAGCCGCCCGGGCGCCCCTCACACAAGGACTTAAAAGCAGAATACACATGAGCATTCTGGCCACGTCAAAGGCAAGTGAATTCGACATCTCTGGGAGAATTACAGACTCCCACCAAAATCCTCTGTAGCCCTCCCTGACTTCCTTCAGGCCCTCTTTTCTGCTTTGTTGTGGAGCCTAATAACCCAGGTGACACCAAACTCAAACTTTTCTGACTTCCCACGATATATCTTAACTAACCAATTATATTATGTTTTCTATTGATTGATATGATATTTCATTAAATCATGGGATTTCAGAGCTAAACAAATAATTAAAGAACATGTAGTTGGGCATTTGCCCAAAGTGGGATTTGAGACATCCCAGGAAGAGAATGTTACAGAGAAAGAGTCCCATAACTGTGTTAATTTTCTAGGGCCGCCATAACCAAGTACCACAGACTGGGTGGCTTAAACAATAAAAATGTATTTTCTCACAGTTCTAGAGACTAGAAGTCTGGGACTGAGGTGTCAGCAAGCCTGGTCCTTCTGGGGCCTCACGCTTTGACTTGCAGACAGCCGTTTTTCCCTAGGTCTTCACATCACCTTCCCTCTGTGCAGTGCCTGTGTTCTAATTGACTCTTCTTTTGAAGAAACCAGTCATATTGGATTAGGGCCCACTCTGAAGACTTCATTTTCACTTCCAACTCTTTAAAGACCCTATCTCTAAGACCCTACAGTCACATTGTGAGGTAACTGGGGTTAGGACTTTAACCAATGAATTTGGCAAGAGACACAATTCAGCCCATAACGACAATAAATTCTGGGCAATGTTAATGGGAATTCCCAAGTCACACTGGCTAAATTTCAAAGGCTTTTAGAGACCCTTGAGGTAGCTAGCTGTTTTAAATATGTTTACCCCATTGTTTCCAAAACATATTTAAAACACTTTTTTCCCAGATAATGTTTATTGAGTTTTTGCAGAACATAATTTAGAAATGTTGGTCCTATCTATCCCCTCCATTTTACAAACGAGAAAACTGAGGCTCAGAGATTCCAGTGACTTGGCTAAGATCAATTTGTCAATAGGTGGAACATGACAAGGTCTCCTCAAAGAAGGAGAATCAAAGGGAATCAGAGAAGACCCAAGTGACAACCTCAGGCCCATTCCTTGCTCATTTTCTCAATGCTGTAGCACTCCAGACTCTCAGGAACTTTTTCAGCTACCCAAGACCTCACTGACAAAGCAACATCAGAAACACCTCCTTGATCTCCACCCATGAAACTTTCACTGTTTCTCCTCTTTGCCACGTTCCCAGCTCCTGACTGGGTGTAGTTACCATGCCTCCTGCTAGTCCTTATAACCCTCCTGCCTTTGAGGGCCTTTTCTACTATTCCAATCCAACATAAAAAATGCCAGAAGAACTTATCTAGCAAAGATAAACTCTCCTCAGGATACAGGGAAACTGAAACAGCAATGGTAGGTTTCTTCTGGGCAGAGCGAGGGAAATTGAAGTCAAGGGTTACTCTTGGGGTGGGCAGTACAAAGTCTTGCCTCCCTGCTTCCCAGCCTTCCTTACTTTCTCCTAACCTGTGTATTGTCAGGGCAGCCCTCATGGCTTATTTCAACAGATCCCACAATCTGGGGTAGAAAAACTGAGGGGTGCCCTCTGGCCTCTACCCTTTGAAGAATGGCCCTGGATCTTGGACTGCACACCTGGCAACTCCATTTTCCTCACAGCCAGTGACCCATCAGGAATGGCAGTCATTTACTGTAGGTTACATTTCTGAAGTGGAAATGTCAAAAACGTCATCGATGGTGATGATTTACGTAGGCAGGAATTGACAGAATACTTAGTCATCTTACGCCCTAAACATGCTGCTGCTCACTGCTATCTTCTGTTATGAAGCTCTTTTACCCACATGTTTCAATTTCAGAGTTATATCAGGGAGACTAAAGCATAAGGATAAGTATGACAACTTCTAGATGAGCACAGCCAATTTCAGTTTCTCTGGAACATCATCTGTGCTGAGTACCCAGCACTTGGCCATTTGTATGTGGTTTTTAAGGTCTTCTTCCGGAAGACAAGCTTTTAAATTGGTGGAACTCATTCACACTCCTTGTAGCTAACAAAAGACAAGAAAGAGCTTTGGAGAACCCATCCCTGAACCTTTGGGACTCATTCTCACCTTTCCCCACCTCTCCTGGCCCATCACTGTGATTACCCAGAGACCCTTGACCTGTTAGCCTTGTCTCATGCTCCTGGCCCTTAACGTGCACTGCTTGAATCTGAAGGCAAAGCTGGCCTCCCCCTTTCTCCTTTGGCAAGTTCCTCAAGCCTGGTTTGCCCTTATTCTCTGGCTCTATCTATTCCAGCTCTTCTGGTCACCACCCTCCTCAGTAAGCCCTTAGGCCCTGGTCTCCATTCTGGCCATACTTTCTCTAGGGTTCCTCTCAAGCACAGGAATAAGGGACATCTCTCTAAGGTTGCGAGCCCAGAAATAAGCTCACTTTTCTAAGCTCCAGAGAATTTTCCTTTGGACTTGCAGGAGAAAGTCCTTGGGCTGTTGTTATTTCTCATGATGTCAGGGTGACGATTAAGGCCTTTGGAGATAAAGTGCTCTCAGGCACATGACTCAGGTGACAAGGGTGGCATGCTGCCTGCTCCAGGTCACATGGGGGAAATCTGCACAGACCTATTATGTAAAGATGTCCAGGTGGATGATTTTGCCATACAAGAATTTCTTCTCTTCCCATTTTAATACATTTTTAGATAGGAAATATCAGACATAGTAAATAAACCTAAACAGTATTAAATTAAAGAGAAAATTGGCTTTTAAAATCTCAGCATTAAAATTCACACAACAGTATACATTGTTCCCTCCAAAAGAACCAGTCTTTGCATTATTTTTATCTCCAGTGATTTTTATTGAAGATGTTTCTGATTTGTTATTTTAATGGGCTTTCTGAAATCAGATGTGATGCTTATTATTCTTGCATGGTTGTTTTATGCGTGCATTTCTCAAACAAACAAGGGAGCCAGGGGACCTGGAGATGCTAATCATTCTCTAACCCTCACACTGTGACAGCCGGACTTTCAACTCCAATATGGAAATGGTAGTGAAAATACAGCACTGAGACCTGATTGAGGGTCCTCCTTGTCATTGGATAAATACTAAAATAAAGCTTATCTATATTTAAATCAATTCTACAGCAGCGGATTGTGTCTTCAGCCAATGTGCATAACAGGGCTCCAATGTAAATATAGGTTAACAGAGACAGCACGGATATGAAAAACAACAGAAACAGATGGCCAGAGGATTGGCTTTCCTTTTTTTTCCTCCTTAATTCAATAATTTTCATTTATTTGTTGCAAGTATACCTCCAGCTTGGGCCCATGGGTATTGCTCTAAGGAAATAATGTGTGATTACCAACATATTGGCTCCTCACCCCATCTTTCACAGATGTACCAACCACTACCTTTATTCCTATGATCACATGTGCACCAACTCCTGATCTGATCAGCCATGGTTGGGAAGATTTCTGATTAGCATATGAATTAGACTAGAATCCAACATCGAGAGAAGCATCTTGGGCCTGCAGGAGGATCTTGGGGAATTGGTATGGACCATCTATGGCAGCAAGTGCTAAATGAGGCACTTGGGGAACAATTTCAGCTAAAAGGGAAATCAAAGAATTCTGGCTGATCTCGTGAACAGCCATGTCCCAATTGTTAATACAGTCACTTCAGTCACCCCTCTTTCCTCCTTCTCCTCTTTTCCTACCTGTCTCCCTTCCAAATCCCCCCATTTCCCATTGTTCTCATGCAATTCCATTTCACTAAATATTCGTGTGTTTATCTACACCTCTGAAACACGGTTCATGCTTGTAGCTAAACTTGTGAATATCTTATCCATCCACAGTGGAAAAGGGGAAACAGAACAAAGGGAAAGAAAGAGAGTGGTGGCTCTCTTTGAGTGGCTCCTAAATTGTGAGGCCGCAGTTCAAAAAGCCAGAAGGGCCTAGTCTCAAATCTCTGATCTACTAACAGTGATTCTGGGAAAGATACTAAACATCTCTGAGCCTTGGTTGCCTCATTTACAAACTGGCCCTAAGGACACCTACATTACAGGGTTGTTGAAAGGTGTGTACCTTCTTAGCTCATAGTAGATGTTGAGGGGATAGTTGCTGTTAATATTTACCCAGACAGAGTTATATATATAATTTGACTTTCTGCTTTTCTCATTTAATTCTGTAATATGAACATCTCCCCATGTTCTTTAAAATTCTTTGTAAATACCATTTAAAAATGCTTACAAGTAGTCCATTAAAAGGATGTAATGTCAAGGAACTCACCAAACTACACGCCCGAAAAACAAACAACCCAGTGAAGAAATGGGCAGAAGATATGAACAGACACTTCTCCAAAGAGGACATCCAGATGGCCAACAGACACATGAAACGATGCTCAGCATCGCTCCTCATCAGGGAAATACACATCAAAACCACACTGAGATACCACCTCACGCCAGTCAGAGTGGCTAAAATAAGCAAATCAGAGAACTCTAGATGCTGGCGAGGATGTGGAGAAACGGGCACCCTCCTACACTGTTGGTGGGAATGTAAACTGGTACAGCCCCTCTGGTAAACAGTGTGGAGGTTCCTAAGGAAGCTAACAATAGAACTCCCCTATGACCCAGCAATAGCACTGCTAGGAATTTACCCAAGGGATACAGAAATGCTGAGGCATAGGAGCACATGTACCCCAATGGTCATAGCAGCACTCTCCACAATAGCTAAAACCTGCAAAGAGCCTAAGTGTCCATCAACAGATGAATGGATCAAGAAGATGTGGTTTATCTATACCATGGAATACTACATGGCCATGAGAAACAATGAAATCTGGCCATGTGTAGCAACGTGGATGGACCTTGAGGGTGTCATGCTGAGCGAAATAAGTCAGGCAGAGAAGGACAAATATCATATGTGTGCACGTATAGGAGGATTAGGAGGAACTTAACGGAGGACCAAGGGGGAGAAGAAGGGCGGAAATGGTGGGGGAAAGGGAGAGAGGCAAACCGTGAGAGACTCTTGAATGCTGAGAACAAACTGAGGACTGATGGATGTGGGGGGAGGGGGGATGGGCATGGAGGAGGACACTTGTGGGGATGAGCACTGGGTGTTATGTGGAAACTAATTTGACAATAAACTATTTGTAAAAAAAAAAAATAAATTGAAAACTAGTTTAGAGATTTAAAAAAATAAATAAATAAGGGGCGCCTGGGTGGCTTAGTCGGTTAAGCGTCCGACTTTCGCTTAGGTCATGATCTCGCGGTTTGTGGGTTCGAGCCCCGCGTCGGGCTCTGTGCTGACTGCCAGCTCAGAGCCTGGAGCCTGTTTCAGTCTGTGACTCCCTCTCTCTCTGACCCTCCCCTGCTCACGCTGTCTCTCTCTCTTTCCTGGAAATAAATAAAACATTAAAAAATAAATAAATAAATAAATAAATAAATAAATAAATAAAAGGATGTAATGTGGTTTCTTTATTATTTCTTTATTATTTTTATTTCTTTATTATTATTAAACATTATGGGTTTTTTTTCCCTTCTTTTTTCTATTATAGTGGATGCTACAGTGAACATCTTTGAGGATAAAGTGCAATCTGTGTTTAGGTATATGTTCCATGGGCTTTGGTCCTAGAAGTGAAATTACTATGTCAAAGGGTATGGACACTCCTAAGCATCTTGATATATAGTGCCAAACTAACTTCCAGAATTCCTATCAGCCATGTGTATGGCCTATCCCACTATTTCCTTGGCAGCTAGAGCAGACCATGGGTTGCCTACCCAAAAGCCATTATTTTCTTTTTCCCTGTTGATAGAGCTTTGGTTTTATCAGACCTCCATGCTTTCTGTGGGACTAACTCTGGATTAGTCTAAACTAATCTTGGTAATCTCACTTCTCTTCCCTGTGATTGGCTTGGAGGTGGGCATGTGATCCTGTCCTGACTAATGAGATGAGATGGGAGGTTTACTGAGTAAATTTTTTTTCATTCTTAAAAGGAGACAAGAAAACAATAGTCTCTCTTCTTTCACTTATCATTGTCAAGTTTACATGTGAAGTTAAATCTACCAGTGAAGGACGGGAGCTTGATGATGCTGTTGAATTCCTGAGTTAATCAACCTAGGAGACATCCTATTTTGGGACTGCTTTTCAAGTGAAATAAATATATTATACATATTGTTTAAAAAGTTTCATTTGGTTGTTCTATTACTGCAGCCTAAAAGCATTCTAACTGGAACACCAGCAATGTATTTATTAAAAACCTTTCCCAAATTAATTCACTCACACATAATCATCTTAATTTTGTAATTTGCTGTTCTTTACTGATGAGATTACGTGTTTATTATTCATACATTTGTGAAAATTTTGCATTGTCTTCCTTATTTTTTTAATTAATTAATTTATTTTGAGAAAGAAAGAACACATGTGCATGAAAGCAGGGGTAGGGCAGAGAAAGAAGGAGAGAGAATGAATCCCAAGCAGGCTCCATGCTGTCAGTGCAGAGCCCAATGCAGAGCTGGATCCCACAAACTGAGATTATGACCTGAGCCAAAACCAAGAGCAGGACACTAAACCTACTGACCCACCCAGGCACCCCTATAATTTGCATTGTCTTTTCCTAAGTGATCTGGAAAGGTTTTTCAAAGATCAGTAGTTTTTGGAGGAGGTTTATAGGCTGTACTGAGCAGGGTGTAGGATGGAGGGAACAGTTAAGGTCATGTTGGGAATGAGCCTAGAGATGTCCAAGGACCCCTGTTGCTCATTTTCATACAAATGCTCCTTCAACTTGCAAGTGTCATCAGCTCAGTGAGGGTCTTCTGTCCAAAATATGGCAATGATGAAAGTCAATCTTTCAGGATTATTTGTTTAGAGAAAACTAGACCTTGGGGAAAACTGCCATTCAATAAGGAGTCAGGAGTCTAATGGGTAAAAGAAAAGTCAGACTTGTGAAGGGGAAGGAAAAGAGAGAACATTTAGTCATTGAGGACCTGTCGTACAGGAGCATAGAGAGCATTTCTCTTTGGTTGGTTCTGTCTTTTCCAGTTTTGAGCCACTGTGGTTCTCATGCCCAGCTCCATATGGCTCACTGATGTTTTGTTCTAGCAAAAGAACATTTTCTTTAGCTCTTCCATACAGAGAAATGTTTTCGATTACTCTGATTTTGAAATACACTTTGAACACAGGCACTGGAGCAAGTCTGTGATTCATCTCCCAGAAAAGGGAACATATGAAAATGTTTTATACTCTCTTTTTATTATCACATGAGATAGTCACAGAGTACTGAGTCATCAGTATTAAGGTAATGTGTAATGGTCAGATAATTAGAAATTTAAATGGCCTGGGTGGAATAGGAGGCTTTCAATATTTTGAATGGTGGGTGAATTCAAGCCTGACTGAGAAACGCCCCAGATGAAGTCTTGCCAATGATCGTATGTATAATACATGGGTGAAGTTGTTTTATAAAAGACTTATTGACTTCTGGTCAAGGCTCTAGTAGCTTCCATCAAAGTCTTGTTCTAAACCATCATAAATTAACAGATCAATAGTTAATGGTACTGCTGGCCAAGTTTAAAGCCAAATAACTCAGATCCCAAGACAACTCGATTTTACTCATTTGTAATCCAGAGGCACTCTGGTAGACAGATCGATGTTTGTTTAGCCAATTTGGATATTCCAAGGTTCTCAGCCTCAACCTCCTTTGATTAAGCCCACAAAGTCCATCTGCAGTATGTGGCTCACTAATCCACAACTTGCTCCTCGTTTGTTCATGTGGAGACATTTCATTACCGAAGTTCCTGCATTAACAACATCCCATAGGATTAGAACTGATCTATGGTAAGATCCGTAAGATACTGACCAAATTAAAAAAAATGGACTTCTTACCAAATTTGGGAATTAGAGAATAAGAAAATGTGAGGGGGAAAGAAAGAGTGTATTTTTAAAAGATATATAGGATACTTTGAAGGTGAGTGATGTGATGTATATGTGCCATGTGGCCTGTGTACGTGTTGGTGGGGGCATTTATGCCACTTCACATTGTCTGTCACTTTTGCCCACTACTTGGGTGATTTTTAAAATAATATTGTTCTAGGGGTGCCTGGGTGGCTTAGTCGGTTGGGCGTCCGACTTCGGCTCAGGTCATGATCTCAGTGTTGGTGGGTTCGAGCCCCGTGTTGGGCTCTGTGCTGACTGCCAGCTCAGAGCCTGGAGCCTGTTTCAGTCTGTGACTCCCTCTCTCTCTGACCCTCCCCTGCTCACACTGTCTCTCTCTCTCTCTCCTGGAAATAAATAAAAACATTAAAAAAAATTTTATAAAATAATATTTTTCTAGCTTTAATGTGAAGTCTGTTGGAAGGAAGAGAATAGAAAAACAAAATAGATCATTTGTGTTTCTGGCTGCCTATTCTTTATGTGTAAAATTATAAAATAAACAGGATCTAACAATAGTACTTTCTTCGTTCACCCAAAGAGACCTACCACTCAGCACTGAATTATAAAAGCCTCTGGCTTAAAAGAACTAGATAATGAATTAGGCTCACATGGGAAGAATGTATGAGAAAGAAACCAGACTAACTTTAATGAAGGGCTCAGATTCAGCTAAATCTATTGATGCTTGGGTAGGATAATTTCTTACTGCTAGGATGAATGGTATTGTCTGGGGATTCAGACCCCACACTTGGGGTCATGAGCTTTCCTTTTCCCTCATTGATAAATTTCTGTGTGGACAATACCTCTGTTGCTGCTCATTTAGCTCAAAACTAGTTAATTCATTAAGGCAGACAATGTGGCCTTGGCCTTGGCTACTGCCCAGCTGTCTGGTAGGACACAGCCATGGTGGCATTGGCTCATATGTCCTGAAGTTTCAACAGCTCCTCTCTCCCCTCCAGCCCCAAACCACACAAGTTTGCACTGGCACCCAATCTGCATAGCCACCACAACACCTGCATCAAACCCAGATTCCTGGGACCTACCACAGACCCACTGAATCAGAATCTCTGCAAGCAAGGCCCAGAAATGTCCTTTTTTTAATAATATAATTTTTAATTTTTCTCTACTTAGAACATTAAATAACAAATAATGAGCATGATGGCAGGATGCTTATTAAGCAGAAGAAAGACCATGAAAGAAAACTTTATATTTTAGTGCCTTTAACAACACTTTCCCCTTATTTTTTAAAGTAAGTTCTTAATTTTAATTCCAATAGAGTTAACATATAGTGTTATACTGTCTTCAGGTGTGCCATATAGTGGTTCAACAATTTCATACATCACCCAGTGCTCATCATAAGTGCACTCCTTAATCCCCATCACCCATTTCACCCATTCCCCACCCACTTCCTGTCTGAAAACAATCAGTTTATTCTCAGTAGTGCAGAATCTATTTCTTTATCTCTCTATTTTCTCTCTTTGCTTGTTTGTTTTGTTTCTTAAATTCCACATATGAATTAAATCATACGGTATTTGTTCCTCTCTAACAGACTTACTTCACTTAGCATTATACTCTCTAGCTTCATTCATAAGGCTGCAAATGGCAAGATTTGAGCTCATCTTTATGGTTGAATAATATTCCATTATATATATACCACATCCTTTCCATTTAGTCATCCATCTGTGGACACCTGGGCTAACCTCATTTCCTGGCTATTCTAAATAAGGCTGCAACAAACATAGGGTTGCATGTATCCTTCTGAATTAATGTTCTCATATTTTTATATACCCAGTAGTTCAATTACTGGTATAAGGAAGTTCTATTTTTAACTGTGAGAGGAATCGCTTCTTGGCCTTTTGGCTAAGATCAAGTTTAACTGTGAGAGGAAACTCCATACTGTTTTCAACGGTGGCAGCATCAGTTTGCCTCCCATCAACACTGCATGAAGGTTCCTTTTTTTCCACATCCTCACCAATCCTTGTTTTAAATTAAAAAAAAATTTTTTTTGAGAGAGAGTGAGAGAGCAAGTGAGCACTAGCAGGGGACAGGCAAAGTGAGAGGAGAAAAAGACTCTTAAGCAGGCTCCATGTACAGCATGAAGCCCAACAGGGGGCTCAGTCTCATGAGATGAGATCATGACTAGAGCTGAAATCAAGAGTCAGACATTTAACTGACTGAGCCATCCAGGTGCACCATGTGTTTGTGATAATAATTATTCTAACAGGTATGAGGTGATACCTTATTGTAGTTTTGATTTTCATTTCCCTGATGATAAGTGATGTTGAGCATCTTCTCATGTGTATTTTGGCCATGTGGATGTCTTATTTGGATAAATATCTGTTCATGTCCTCTGTTCATTATTTAATTGGGTTTGGTTTTTTTTTTTTTTTTTTTGAGTGTTGCATTGTATCAGTTCTTTGTATATGTTGTATACTAATCCCTTATTGGATATATCTTTTGCAGATACCGTCTCACATTCAGGAGGTTCCCTTTTAGTTTTGCTGACTGTTTCCTTTACTGTGCAAAAGCTCTTTATTTTGATATACTTCCAGTAGTTTATTTTTGCTTTTGTTTCTCTTGCCTCAGGAGATATATCTAGAAAAAAGTTGCTACAGCTGATGTCAGAGAAATTACTGTGTGTGCTCTCTTCTACAGTTTTTATGGTTTCAGGTCTCACATTTAGGTCTTTAATCAATTTTGAGTTTATTTTTGTGTATAAGAAAGTGGTCCAGTTTCATTCTTTTGCATGTAACTGTCTAGTTTTCCCAACACCATTTGTTGAAGAGATTCTTTTTCCCAATGTATAGTTTTTCCTCCTTTGTGGAAGATTAATTGGCCATGTAATTGTGGATCCATTTCTGAGTTTTCTTTTCTGTTACACTGATCTACGTGTCTTTTCTTGTGCCAGTACCATAGTGTTTTGATTACTGTAGCTTTGTAATATAACTTGAAGTCTGTAATTGTGATTCCTCTAGTTTTGTTTTGTTTTGTTTTTTTCAAATTGCTTTATTTGGGGTCTTTTGTGGTTCCATACACATTTTAGGATTGTTTGTTCCAGTACTGGGGGAAATGCTGTTGGTATTTTATTTATTTATTTGTTTGTTTGTTTGTTTATTTATTTATTTATTTATTTAATGTTTTAAAATGTTTTATTTATTTCTAGGAGAGAGAGAGAGAGAGAGACAGTGTGAGCAGGGGAGGGTCAGAGAGAGAGGGAGTCACAGACTGAAACAGGCTCCAGGCTCTGAGCTGGCAGTCAGCACAGAGCCCGACGCGGGGCTCGAACCCACGAACCGCGAGATCATGACCTAAGCGAAAGTCGGACGCTTAACCGACTAAGCCACCCAGGCGCCCCATCTGTTGGTATTTTAATAGAGATTGCATTAAATACTTTGGGTAGTATAGACATTTTAACAAGATTTGTTCCTCTGATCCATGAGAATGGAATCTCTTTCTATTTCCTTGTGTCAGCTTCATTTTTTAAATCAATGTTTTGTAGTTTTCAGATATAGGTTTCTCATCTCTCTGGTTAAGTTTAGTCCTATTTTATTACTTTCGGTGCAATTGTAAATGGGACTATTTTCTTAACTTCACTTTCTGCTGCTTCATTGTTAGTGTATAGAAATGCAACAGATTTCTGTACATTCATTTTGTATCCTGATACTTTACTGAATTTGTTCCAGCAGGGTTTTTTTTTGTTTGTTTGTTTGTTTTGTTTTGTTTTGGGTTTTTTGGTGTGGAGTGTTTTGAGTTTTCTATATATAGTATCATGTCATCTGCAAATAGTGAAAGCTTTACTTCTTTGTTACCAATTGGATGCCTTTTATTTCTTTTTGTTGTCTGACTGCTGTGACTAAGACTTCTAGTACTAAAAAAAAAAAAGAATTTAAAAAACTTCTAGTACTATGTTGAAAAAGTGGTGAGAGTGGACATGCCCATTGAAGATGATTTTCACTGTGGGTTTTTCATATATCGCCTTTATTATATTGAGGTAGGTTCCCTCCAAACCTAATCTGTTGAGGGTTTTTATCACGAATGAATGTTGTACTTTGTCAAAATTTTTTTCTGCATGTATTGAAATGATCATATGGTTCTTATCCTTTCTCTTATTGATGTGATGTTATCACATTGATTGATTTGTGAATATTGAACCACTTTTGTGTCTTGGGAATAAATCCCACTTGATCATGCTGAATGATTTTTTAATGTATTGTTGGATTTGGTTTGCTAGTATTTTGTTGAGGAATTTTGTATCAATGTTAATCAAAGATTTGGTCTGTAGTGTTCTTTTTTGTAGAGTCTTTATCTAGTTTTAGTATCAGAGTAATGCTGGCCTCATAGAATGAATTTGTATATTTTCCTTCCTCCTCTATTTTTTGGAACAGCTTGAGAATATGTACTAACTCATCTTTAAATCTTTGGTAGAATTTGCCTATAAAGCCATCTGGTCCTGGACTTTTTTTTTGTTGAGAGTTTTTTGATTACTGATTCAATTTCATTGCTGAAATATTAAGCCTTCAAGTTTTCTACTTCTTCATGCTTTACTTTTGGTAGGTATATGTTTCTAGGAATTTATCCATTTCTTCTAGGTTGTCCAATTTGTTGGCATATAATTTTTCATAATATTCTCTTACAACTCTTTGTATTTCTGTGGTGTTGGTTGTTTTCTCCTCTTTTACTTGTGATTTTGTTTATTTGAATCCCTTTTTTTTATAAGTCTGAATAGAGGTTTATCAATTTTGTGGATCTTTTCAAAGAACTATCTCCTGGTTTCACTGATCTGTTCTACTGTTTATAGTTTCTATATCATTGATTTCTGCTCTAGTCTTTATTATTCTCTTCCTTCTGCTAGCTTGGAGTTTGGTTTATTGTTCTTTTTCTAGCTTCTGTAAGTGTCAGTTTAGGTTATTTATTTGAGACTTTTCTTGTTTCTTCAGGTAGACCTGTATTGCTAAAAAACTTCTCTCTTAGAAACCACTTTTGCTGCATCTCAGATTTTCGATCATTGTGGTTTCATTTTCACTTGTTTCCATGTAATTTTTTTTTCTTCTTTGATTTCTTGGTTGACCCATTCATTGTTCAGTAGCATGTTATTTAACTTCCATGTATTTGTGCTCTAGGAATGTGGATTATTGACAAGGACCCCAGTGATTCTTACACTTATCTAAATTTTTATGCTCAGAGTATAATAACTATTATCTCATAGTTTCTTTTTCTTTTCTTTCCCATTTATAGCTAGAATTGCCTTTGTGTTAAAAAACAGCTCCTTATAAAAATAAATGTATCTTGACCAGGTTCTAAAAGCATTGATTATTTTGGTGACATATGGGCTGTAACTGGGCATCTGACTATGACTTAGCTTGGGTCTTGGTGAACACAGATTAGACCCCAAGAGAGCCACAGGTGATTTCCCCACTTCCACAACGTCTGTTGGTAGCAGGCTAGGTGTCCCAAGCACACTTTATTCTGTTCTTCAAAAGATATTGTAATGGGCCAAGAGAGGAAATAGTTTCACAAAACAAAACAAACTTCTCATATACTGAGTCTCTGCTTTTAATATGTCTATGAAAATTTCCTCAGTGACTCCAATATTATTTTTTCTGTGTACAGCTCTTAAACTAAAGATTAATGAACTTAATATATAGCATATTCTTGATTCATCACTTCGTGAATTTTCTAAATTTTCTTTATTCCAAGATCAAAGTTTCTACTGCTCAGAACCCTGCCAGATTACCATACCCCAATTAGTTAGTGCCACACATGACCATAAAGGTACATCTGCTACATAAGTAAGGATTCCAAATTTTGCTATAATTTTGGTTCAAATCTATTGTTTTCAATTAAGGGCTATTGATTGTAATCACTGTTCATAAATGCTGGATGAAAGATCTAGTTTTTTAAATACATATTTCTGTTTTTGTTCCAATTTTAGTATGTGTGCTGCCAAAGTGAGCACATGTTTTTCTTAATCTCCCTCTTTCATAAAGATAATAATTTATGATGATTAGAAAGTGATTCTTACCCAGAAATTATTTAAGCTATGTAAAGGGTTCCTGTTTTTATGAAGAACAACTTCTTAAATTTTATCCACGCAAGAAGTGGTCTGAAACAGGCCAAAGAACAGGCCAAAATCTGAATTAAATCTCCCACGCTATCAGCTGGGAAGACACAGTACATCGGCTAGCTCCTCTCTCGATCTCTTTGTTTCCATTCCAGATTCATCCCCGGATGATCTGTTACTTGTCAAAGCTTCAGACTGGAAGATGCTCCAACCTTACATTCTCCTGCCCCCACCCCATCTCTACCTCCCAAACTCTCCCAGCTAGATCCATCTGCTTCTAAGCAGGAACCCAAGGCCAAGATTCCCTCCCCCCACACCACCCTGGCTCTGACTCAACCCTGTAGACACGAGTGGGAATTAATGTACACTTCTCTTTGACCATCTCACTCTGTGTATTATTGCCTTATGGTGAAGCCTGATTCTTCTAGCATACCCTAAGTATGTGTCTTTTTCTTAATCCTCATATTTAAACAGTTCTTATCAGTTGAGGTCAAATAGTTTTGAGAATGAGCTGGTCTCTAATGACTAGAGTGACCATATAATTCATCATTCAATTCTAAATACTATTGAAAGTGAAACCAAGCACTAATTGGATATAAGATTCAAGTAGGATGTCCAGTCACTTCACTAATGAGCAAGTAATAGTCTCCTGCAGAGGTCCTGGAATCATGTCATTTGAACCTGCCATTGGGGAAAGAGGTCAGTCAGGGCAGAGTAGAGTAAGAAAAGTGGAGTGGTGGGAAGAAAAAGAGAGAAAGAAGAGGAAAAGTAGGAGGAGACTGGAGAAGGACTGAACTCATTTTGGTGTGATATTTGATAGACAGAGTCAGAATCTCTAAAGCATACTAACTGGGCCCTCTTAAAGGAGAATGAATAAGACCATAGAATGAGCCAAATTATCTATGGTAAGATCACCAGAGCTGATCCCACTGTTAATCCAGCTGGGAAGTCCTTACACCAGGTTGTTTGATTTCTTTCCACTGCGCATTATGGGTTGTGACTGATCTTTGTAAGGACTGGGCTGAAGAAGTAAGGACTGGCAGAATATGTATGCGGCTAGAATATATAGCTATAGTTTTTCACCTCTCCGTTAACTTTGTATTCCCTCTCCCACTGCCTCAGGGAAGGGATGACTCTGCATAAAGCAAGTAACACAAAAGGAATCAATTATTAGCTTTTTAGTTTTTAATGTTTTGGCTGAAGTATGCAAAATGTGGGAGATGTGGGAGTAGCAATGAGTAATAACAAAGAAGCTTTCCAAATCCATGCTGTTGCGCCTCATCCTCTAGGCTAAAGTGCTCCACACTCCCTTCCACCAACCGGGAAAAGAGAGGAAGACTGGAGAAGAGCAGAGAGCTTAGGTGTTGACAAGTTCTTGATGAAAAAGGTCTGAACCTTTTTCTTGATGAAAAAGATCCCTTCCTGGGATGAACCAATAAGAATGTTCCACAACAGAAACTCCAGACAGATCTGGGAATGGCATTCCAGAGGAAACTTTTGCTCTATTTTCCAGGTAGTCTCTAAGAAGGAGGCAAAACCCTTAAAGTCTGGCTGTCTACTGTCTTGGCAGATGAATTTGAAAAGGACTCAGAGTAAACCTGTAAATGGAAGGGGCAGTAGAGGAGAGTACTGGGGAAGTGGAATGATTCTTTGTGCCCAACAGTGCCACTGGAGTGACAAATGGCTGTGGATGGCCCCACCAAGTTTTCTATAGTCCCAGAATGGCATGGAAGATCAGGATTATCCTGTGTGCCCAAGAGGGTCTGAGAGTTAGCTGACCCAGTGCCAGACCAAAGTTACTGTGGTAAGGTCTGATATAAGGGATAACTTAGCAGTGACCAGCAAGTATCCACATCCCATTTAAGCAGTTGTGCTAGTGAGGAGTGATGCCAACTCAGGTGAGATGCTTCCCACACCTGTAACCTTCATTCAGGGGCATTTGTAAGCCTCAAATTTAGAGGCTATCACAGACAAAGGGCAAGAACCCTGCAATAATGGAAATTATTTCTACTGCTTGGAAGAAAGCAGTCCATTAAAATTACAGTTGACTCTTGAAAAACACAGGGGTTAAGGATGCCAACACCTGCACAGCAGAAACTCTGCATATCTCTTTTGACTCTCAAATTTTTCACGATATATTTTTTTTTAATTTAATGTTTATTTGTTTTTGAGAGAGAGAGAGAGAGAGAGACAAACAGACAGAGTGTGAGTGGGGGAGGGGTAGAGAGAGAGAGGGGGAGATACAGAATCTGAAGCAGGCTCCAGGCTCTGAACTGTCAGCACAGAGCCTGATGCAGGGCTTGAACTTGGGCGAGATCATGACCTGAGCTGAAGTCAGAGGCTTATCTGACTGAGCCACCCAGGTGCCCCAAAACTCACTGTTAATAGTCTACTGTTGGGGCACCTGGGTGGCTCAGTCGGTTAAACGTCTGACTTCGGCTCAGGTCATGATCTCAAGGTTTGTGGGTTCGAGCCCCGTGTCAGGCTTTGTGCTGACAACCAGCTCAGAGCCTGGAGCTTGTTTCAGATTCTGTCTCCCTCTCTCTCTGACCCTCCCCTGCTCATGCTGATGCTGTCTCTCTCTCTCTCTCTCTCTCTCAGAAATAAATAAAACATTAAAAAAAATAGTCTACTGTTGATCAGAAGCTTCACTGATAACATAAAGTCAATTAGCATATATAGTAGGTTACATGTATTAACACTATATTATAACAATAAACTATGATCGAAAAAAGAAAATGTTATTGAGAAAATCATAAGAGAAAATGCATTTACAGTAATGTACTCTATTTACTGAACAAAGTCTGCATATAAGTGGACCAACGCAGCTCAAACTGTGTTGTTGAAGAGCCAACTGTATTAACTTAATAGAAAAATAAATTTACCTTATTTACAACTGAGTTTGTGAACTGAGATTCATTTGTACTATATAGAAAAACATGCATACCTGCACCTTATCCCATGCCCCTCCTCCTCCAATTCCAGGCAAGATGCCTCATCAAGGCAGCAGGTGCCCCTTATTTTCCTTAATGGTTTTCAATATTGCAACACCTCTGTGAATTAGTTGCCTTGTGTTGATTTTATAGTCATGACTGCCATGAAGAATTTCTCTCTCAAGTCTTTCATTGTTTGTGTGTTTTATGCACCATTTCCCTCCAGAAAACAGCCATCTGCTCTGAACTCAGTATAATTGCATCACCTCTATATTCCTTTCACTTGAGACTTGACCTTAGATCATATGGACTTCTAATATCTACACGAAGCTAAAAAAAATTGTTCTTATCTAATGAGTCCAACACACTGGAGCAAATTGCTTTAAATAAGATTACCTGGGGTGAAGGGTGGGTACCTATATATATATATATTTTTTTTTTTGCATAGCTGGAATATGCAAAGGGAAAAAGAGAGAGAGGGAGGGAGAGGGAGAAAGAGAGAGAGAGAGAGAGAGAAGTCTCTTCTGCCCTTCAAGAGAGCTCTTTGGCCTTTGATGCTCTTAGAAATATGAACTCAGGCATACAAATAACCTCATTCAGGGTAGGTTTGATATATTAACATTAAGTTAGCTTTTTTTTTTTTTTTTTTTACAAATAGTTTATTGTCAAATTAGTTTCCACATAACACCCAGTGCTCATCCCCACAAATGCCCTCCTCCATGCCCATCTCCCCACTCCCCCCACCCACCAGTCCTCAGTTTTTGTCAGCATTCAAGAGTCTCTCATGGTTTGCCCTCTCCCTTTCCCCCACCATTTCTCGCCCTTCTTCTCCCCCTTGGTCCTCTGTTAAGTTCCTCCTAATCCTCCTATACGTGCAAACATATGATAACTTAGCTTCCTAATTATGCAGCAGGTAAAAATTTTAAAATTTATGTTACCAAGTATGCTAAGACATAAAGCACTTTATTTTTCTTTAACTTTACAAACTTAGTGTCTTTCAGTCCCTGCAATGGAATCTTTCTAAATTGGGGGAGGGCTAAGACTTCTGGCAAAGGGAAGGGGTGGCTGATCTTCAGTGTGGTTTGGTGTTCACTGAGATGTAACTTGTACCATCTGGTCTTCAGACATTGTACCATATGGTTGCTGGTCATAGCCCCAATGTCTTCAGTCTCTCTCTGGCATCAGATTATCAACCCCATACACTCTGTGTACCCCTCACCCCAAATGATAGCCCCTTCAGATCCAGCAACCCTCTTCTCCATCACCCCTTTGACATTCCCAGGAGCAAAGCAAACTATCTCCTGTATGTACAGGAGAGTCTGAGGAATGTAGAGGTCCTCTTTTGTTTCCATACTTCCTCCTGCATTACCCTGTGTCATGCTGCCTGGACTATCTTTCAGTACATATCCTTAAAAATCTATTGTCTATTCTAGGAAGGAAGCTCAGGGTAATGAAGAAACCTCTTCCCTCAAAGCTATGAATTCTGCTAAGGTTTAGAACATGTACTTAAACATTCAAAACAGAAAGTCAACTTCTTTGTTCTTTCCCATCTGTTCCCTTCTCTGGGGCCAATGAATGGCACTCCTCATCCAAAATAAAGGAGCTCCTGATCTAAAATGAATGCAGCTGACTTAGGGAGGAGAAGAGAGGGGAAGCCATTGCAACAAGGAACAGGATGAGGGAACTTTAGTCAGTTTGACAAAATGTCATCCCACCCACCTCTTGGGTGAGATCCTTCATTATGCTTCCCTTGAATTACCTCTTGTGCCCACTAGTCCCCATACTGCTGACGCCTACTTTCTTCATGGGACTTAACTTCTGTACTCTTCTTCCTTTGGCATTTTCCTCACTCTGCATCTCTTAGACCTGCTCTTCCCCTAAGACCTGCCTCTCCTACTGGTGCTTTGCTAGCTAGCAGATGTGCTTGGTGGAAAGAGAGTCAATAGCTGCTATCTTTGCAGCCTTCCTACCTCCCTCACATCTCCTCTGTTTTTCTCCACTCTCGCTCCTTTCTAGACTCAAGGCACCAGCTATCATAGAGGTGGCTGCTACCAGAAGAGAGGCTGGCAAATATGGCAGGAGTCTGGGAAAGGAGCCTGCAGAGGTTGCGAGCCCTCATGCTGCCTCATTGACGAATACCACAGACTCTATTTTCTGTAGGGTGATTGCTTTATTGACTATTATCAATTTTCTATATTTTGGGAGGATGAAATTTGATTTTATGTGCTTGAAGCATAGCTTTTAATCAGGTAATAGCACATCTCTAAAGAGGAAACATTATTATCACAGAGTTTACTTCTATCAAGGCCTTAAGAAAGTTCTCACTCAAAATGGGAAGGTATTCCTTTCATGCTTTCAAAGGTTTCATATAGCCCTAAGAGGTACTTTCCAAATGGACTTTTCAAGACAGCTCTTGTCTCCTCTATAAGAAAAATCCCTTTATTATTAAGAGTGTAGAGTGTAGATCTGACCAGTATTATCTTAGAAACAGACTTACTCTGTGGGCTCAGAAATTGTGTGTGCATGTGCGTGCATGCGCGCGTGCGTGTGTTTTGTGCTCTTACTGTCATGCTTTCAAATACTTGTACTGCCTCACACAGCAGGCTGGAATGATTTGTCAGGGAGTACAGTAATTTCAACTGAAAAATTGTATGACTTTGAAGATATTTACATATACTTGCACTTTGTTTTCATTTACTAAGGATCTCAAAGTGAATTACAAATAGTTCCTATAACCAACTGAGTTCTGAGTTGAGCATCTGTCCTATGAGAGTGGAACTATAATAGGCACTGGGAAGAAGTAAAGATGACTAAGGCCATCCCTGCCAGCAAATAGTTAGTAATTAAGTGGGTGAAACCAGCATTCAAACAGAGCACCAACATACATAGCAGAATGAAATACATGTAGAGGGAAGTTACAAACCAATCTGGGCCAGGGATACACAAAGGAAGAAGGATACATTCTGGGAGGGGATCAGGAAGGACCTTCTGCAGAAGGAGGCCTTGAGAGGTAAGGAGGACTTAAGTCGGAAAAGAACAGGAAAGACCCTCCAGCATGGGGGGATAGCAGAGAGTAGTCCCTAATGTAGACTTTTATTACTTTACTTATAAATGTTTCATGGACTCAACTTCCTGCTTCTAGAAAGTTCTATTTTTAAATTTTCCTACTTACTTCCCCCAAACATGTTTTTTGTTTGTTTGTTTAAAAATTTATTATTTATTTATTTATTTATTTATTTATCTTACAAATAGTTTATTGTCAAGTTGGTTTCCATATAACACCCAGTGCTCTTCCCCACAAATGCCCTCCTCCATGCCCATCTTCTCCCTCCCACACACACCCATCAGTCCTCAGTTTGTTCTCAGCATTCAAGAGTCTCTGGTTTGCCTCTCTCCCTCTCCCCCACTATTTCCCCCTTCTTCTTCTTCATTTTATTTTTTTTCCAAATAGTTTATTGTCAAATTAGTTTCCACATAACACCCAGTGCTCATCCCCACAAGTGTCCTCCTCCATGCCCATCCCTCCTCCCCCCCACATCCATCAGTCCTCAGTTTTTGTCAGCATTCAAGAGTCTCTCATGGTTTGCCTCTCTCCCTTTCCCCCACCATTTCCCCCCTTCTTCTCCCCTTGGTCCTCTGTTAAGTTCCTCCTAATCCTCCTATACGTGCAAACATATGATATTTGTCCTTCTCTGCCTGACTTATTTCGCTCAGCAGAACACCCTCAAGGTCCATCCATGTTGCTACACATGGCCAGATTTCATTGTTTCTCATTGCCATGTAGTATTCCATGGTATAGATAAACCACATCTTCTTGATCCATTCATCCGTGGATGGACACTTAGGCTCTTTCCATGTTTTAGCTATTGTGGAGAGTGCTGCTATGAACAGTGGGGTACATGTGCTCCTATGCCTCAGCATTTCTGTATCCCTTGGGTAAATTCCTAGCAGTGCTATTGCTGGGTCATAGGGGAGTTCTATTGTTAGTTTCCTTAGGAACCTCCACACTGTTTTCCAGAGGGGCTGTACCAGTTTACATTCCCACCAACAGTGTAAGAGGGTGCCCGTTTCTCCACATCCTCGCCAGCATCTAGAGTTCTCTGATTTGCTCATTTTAGCCACTCTGACTGGTGTGAGGTGGTATCTCAGTGTGGTTTTGATTTGTATTTCCCTGATCAGGAGGGATGCTGAGCATTGCCCCCAAACATGTTTTTAAACATATTTCACTTCTACTCAAAACCTGTCCATAGTGTCCCATGCACCATTGCTGGATGCATGAATTCCAAATTTTTCTTTGGACATTTAAGACTTTATTCATCCTGATCCCAGCCTCTCTCTCCTGCTTCGTCACTAACTGACCTCCTGCATCATATGTCACAAGATGAAATAGTATAAATCAAATGTGCCCCCAGAATGTTCTCTAGATGTTTGAATTCATTTTCTATATTTTAAAACCAAGATATTTATTCTTAAATATAAAGAACCAAGACTCCTTGGAGAAGTGGTTGATTCTATAGCTGAGGCAAGGAAAATACAACATGAACCTGGAGCATCATATTGTACCAGAAAATAAAGAAGTACTCAAAAAGGGATGGGGGCAGTTCAAGCAGACATAACAGCCAAGCTTAAGAACTCCCAATGGCCAAATATGAACAATTGGAGCAATAAAGTAATGATGATACTATTGGATTATAACTTATACAATAAACATCCATATGATAGAATAAATAAGTAAACCAGGGAAAAGGGACAGCTTTTACTTACAGAAGGATTTTAACCAATAAAAGTAGAATGAATGAGGGGAACACAAAATCATCAATAGGACAACATCACAGTGACAATTGTTGTAGGCATGTTCCCATGATGGATGTAAAATCAGTGGACAAAGTATAAAAAGAAACAGGACATTTACGTATCCTCAGAGTATTTCCCCAAAATATTTATCATGTACAGAGGGAGAAAAATGGTAAAATACATTATAAAAATACAGCAGACACCACCTTAACCAAGCGATCAAAGTGATATAAGAATATTGACATCATGTACCCCTGATATGATGCACTAAGAAGAACACAGCATCACTTGTATGATACTCAGGCCAAAAATGCATAATCTCAACTTAACCATAAGGAAATATCAAATACAAATTGAGAGACACTCTTCAGAATAATATATCAGTAATCATCCCCCCTGTCCAGACCATGAAAGATAAGCAAATACTGAATGACAGATGCAGATTAGAGGAAGCTGAAGAAACATAACCACTAAAAGCAATGTGAGATCCTAGACTGGATCCTGGAACAGAAAAGGAACATTAAGAGAAATAATGAATATTGAATAAGCACTACCATTTAATTAATACTCTTACAACAATGTTAATTTTATAGTTTTTATCATTACGCTACTGGTATAGAAGCCATTAATATCATGGAAAGCTGGGTGAAGGGTACATATAAACTCTTTACTATTTTTACAGATTTTCTGCAAGTCTAAAATTATTTATTTTAAGTTTATTTACTTATTTTGAGAGAGAGCGAGTGAGCATGAGCGGGTGAGGGACAGAGAGAGAGGGGAGAGCAAGAATCCCAAGCTAGCTCCACACTGTCAGCACAGAGCCCCACAGTCAGTGAGATCATGACTTGAGGGGAAATCAAGAGTCAGATGCTTAACTGACAGAGTTACTCAAGCGCCCCAGTCTAAAGCTATTTTTAATTAAAAAAATTTTTTTTGCATTTAATTATTTTTGAGAGACAGAGTGAGATGGATCATGTGGAGAGGAGGGGCAGAGAGAGAAGGAGACATGGAATCTGAAGCAGTCTCCAGGCTCTGAGCAAGCGTTCAGTGCAGAACCTGATGTGGGGCTCGAACCCACTAACCACGAGATCATGACCTGATCCAAAGTCAGACACTTAACCAACTGAACCACCCAGGTGTCCCTAAAGTCATTTTTAAATAAAAAACATTTTTTTTAATTTCACACACACAAATGCACACACATCTGGGTTTCCTGTTATCTGAGAAAACTGAAAGGTCCACACATACCCATTTGGCATAGGGCAGCAGCTACCACACTAAGTGGGGCATGTGTTTTCCAGTTCATCACAGTCCCTTCTCCTCCCTATTGTGGTATGTGGAGCCATGTTTCATTTATTTATTGTGCTATAAGCCTGGTTCCAAGAAGCATTTGAATTTGAGATTCATTGCTTAATAAAAACCTTAAGTTCCAGGCCAAATGGTCTACCTACTGTTTTCTAAACAAGCTTTGCCTGAAACCTTCCCAAAGTTCTGCTTCTGCTCAAACTGTTCTCTCTGGCTGAATGGATTTCCTGTCTCTGTTCCCTCTGTTCCCAATCCTTGCTTTCAGTCCTCCCAATCCTTCAAGACCTAACATACAGACCACCTTTTCTGTGAAGTCTTTGTCCATCAGTTGAGTTCATCTCTCTCTCCTTTGAACAAATAGAGCATTTGGGGTTCCTTGGAAAATAGCACCATTTTTCCATCTATCAGCTATTGAACAGCAGTTAGGTATCAGTCACATTTCCCTAAGTGCTGGGGACACGCAGAGGAGCAATATGTCATCTTTGTTCATCAAAGTATTTCAGGCCTTGATGAAGACAAACAAAAAAAAAAAACAGCAATAAGAATATATGTGAGGAGGGGCACCTGGGTGGCTCAGTCAGTTGGGCATCTGACTCTTGATTTCAGCTCAGGTCATGATCTCAAGGTTCAGGAGATGGAGCCCTGCATGGGGCTCTGTGCTGACAGAGTGGAGCCTGTTTTGGATTTTCTCTCCCTCTCTCCCTGCCAGTATGTACATGTGTGTATGCTCTCTCTTTTAAAATAAACTTAAAAGAAGATTAATAGAGAGAGAGAGAGAGAATTTATGTGAGGAAGTGCCATGACAGAGTATGCACAAGATATTAAGAGTGCTCAGAGGAGGAAGCTTCTTGAGAGATGAGGCACTTCAGTTGAATGTTGAAGGAAAATAAAGAATTTTATAGAGTGATAAGAACTAACAACTAGAGGAGAGCCTTCAGATGAGGGGAAACCTAATCAAAGGCCTGGAGACCAGAGATGGCTACTACAAGTAGCTTTGAGTACATGTGTTTGGCAGGTGAGGGTGGGCAGGTAGAACTCACGACCTTGTGCAATAGCCAAGTTTACATGTGCCTTATCACCATCACTTGACTATGAACTCTGTGGGGATAGAGGGACTTGAAGACCAGAGAAAAGAACATTGAATTTCAAATTTAAAGACCTCACTTCTACTGGAGTGAGTCTCTGCCCTTTACTAAGGGTTATGACATAAATAGGTAAAAGTATCTAGTTACAAGCTGTGTGGACTTGAGCAAGTTACTCAATATGTTCGTGCCTCAGTAACACTACTGACCACACAGAGCATTGTATGCAGTGCTGTGATAACCACTATGATCATAGATTCTGACCAACCAAAAAGGATGCTGGACCAATGGGAACAGACACTGGCTATGAAAAACTATGAGTGCAAAGCAGGGTGTGCTGGCTGGTGATTAGCCATGGTTTCGAGGAATATGTGAGCTAATCTTTGTAAACTGTTAGGCACAGTGCCTCACACAGAGAAAGAAATTAATAAGGGGTAGTTACTATCACCATGTCCCAAGCACTGGCATGCTTTTCTATCTCATTTAATTCTTAGAACAATTCTGTGAGACAGGTATTGCTCTTCCTGTATTTAACAACCAAGTAACACGAAGTTGAGAGAGGTTAAGAAGCATCCAATAACAAGGATCAAATCTGAAATCTGAAACCCCAAGTACTGTGTTCAGTCGTAGCTATATAAAATTGGCAGTGCCAAGTGCAAGATGAAAATGTGGCCCTTTGTTCAAAAATTATTAGGAATTTCAAGACAATGACAGCAGAACATTAAACTAAGTGTGGGGTCTTTCCGAGTGTGGGGTCCTTCCAAGTGTGGGGTCCTCCTAAGCATGGGGTGCTATGTGACTGCACAAGTCATACTCTTGGAAGCTGGCCTTGATTGTGTTGTTTCCAAAACACCAGAGTGAGCTGGAAAGAGAACCCGCATGAAGGAAAACCTGAGCGTTAGCCTCAGGAATGAAAGAGTAAATATGAGACAAATGTACACCCCTTTGGTGCTTCATAAATGCCATTGTAATGTGCTAACAGCTTCTAACGAGTACAGAGGTCATTAGCAAAATAAAGAATTCAAAAACCAGAGAAACAAAAAGCCCACCCAGGCATAATCTACTGGAGTATGGAATGCCAAAGGACTTTCCACCGCAATGAGAGTTTATTGAATTGTTCTGGTTTTTCCATATTCCAGAGAGTCTATTTATGGTCTGGGTTAAAGATCACTAAAGACCTTTATATATCACACTTATTTTAGTTTGAACTCAGCCACTTTTTGAATTTGTGAGTTTTAGCATGGGTAAATGTATCCCAATTACTGACCACATTAGCTAATACTTCGGAGAAACCAGCTCAGCAAGGAAGCTTAATTTTAACTTTGCTCAAGTAAGAAGAGAGAGAAAGTAAGCAGGGGAAAGGATCTCCACTGTGTCTTGAGCTGGTCCTTCTCTTGGTTTACTCTCTCCTGTGTTCTTCCTGTGAGCTTGCTGAAGAACAGTCTCCCCTGTGTTGTAGAGAGAGACCTGGCTACGGAGGAAATGCTTTTCTGTCAGACACTCAGATGCTGAAGCCACTTTGCTGGTGTATTAGCATTTATCTGAAGACGCTCGAACACTTCAGAAATAACATTCTTATTTAACAAATGGGACTGCTGAGGTACTCTGGTGACACTGTTCATTTACTGTGTAGTCAGCTTTAAGCACTATTTCATTTCTTTTCAGACTAAATTTTCATCAGTTCTATGATGAAGATGAATCAGTAGGTCAACAAGCATTTATTTGACACCTACTAATTTTTCTTCTACAAGTGTGTCAAGGACACCTATTAAGTAGGAAGGGCCTACTTAATATTGGAAATAAGGGATTTCAGGCCTTCCTGAAGTGAGAACCTTCAGACCCTCAGGATAATGGGATGGTGAAGTCCCTGACGTATTGGTTAAGCTGGAAGCCTTCCCAACCCCTGTGGAGTGCTAAAGAATACTAAAGAACTCAACTTCATGTGGAAGGTCATTGAAGATGTGGGGTGAGGGATGGTGAGAAATGGAGATGTTGCTACCAGGCATTTATCCATAGGACATCTGGCTGAAGCTCTCAGAGACTTGAAGTTTTCTATCAAAGAAATATTAACCCCAAAGAACCAGACAGGCTATACCTTGTGTAAGTCGACACTGAATGTAGACTAATGGAGAGGTCACACTAGAGTTGGCCATATCCTTTCCATCTCAGATAAAAAAAGAATTCTAACTCAGTGGTGGGTAAGTTGCAATAGAGTGGAACAGAGCCTGTTGAGAAGTGGTCACTGTGGCAAACAGGGTAGCATAAGTCCCTCAGTCCTGAAGAAGGATGTCCTGCAAGACTTCTGTTCTTTTTGCACACATGAAGGCTATTAGAGAGCACAGTGTTGTGGGTATGAAATATGTGGCAATATCTGATCGCTGTTCACAGATATCTGTACTGCCTTCTTCCTTTTAGTAACAGAACTAGGAATATGGCGGTCCACTTGGAGAATACCTTCCCCATCCTCAGTTTTTTTTTTCCCTTCATCGTATGATGAAGTTTCTTTTTTTAAATAACAGCTTTACTCAAATATAATTAACATAACCTAATTAAGTCACCCATTTATAGTATACATTTCAAAGGCATTTCGTAAGTTCACAAAGTTTTACAACCAATAAAATAATCACTTTTAGAACATTTCATTACCTGAAAAAGAAACCCTATACCCAGTAGCAATAATGCCCCAGTTTCCTCCAAACCTACCCCTACCCCCAGCCTTGGCAACCACTAGTTTACATTCTGTTTCTACAGATTTGCCTGTTTTGGTAATTCCATGTAAATGGAATTATAGAATATGTGGTCTTTGTGACTGGCTGCTTTCACACAGCTTAGTGTTTTCAAGGCTCATCCGTGTTACAACATAAGTCAGTACTTCATTCTTTTTAATTTCTTTTTTTTTAAAAATTTTTAAATATTTTATTTATTTCTAGGAGAGAGAGAGAGCGAGCAGGGGAGGGTCAGAGAGAGAGGGAGTCACAGACTCTGAAATAGGCTCCAGGCTCTGAGCTGGCAGTCAGCCCAGAGCCCGATGCAGGGCTTGAACCCACGAACGGCGAGATCATGACCTAAGCAAAAGTCAGACGCTTAACCGACTAAGCCACCCAGGCACCCCCATTCTTTTTAATTTCTAAATATTATTTCATTGTATGGATATACCATATTTTAAATTTATCCATTCATCAGTTGATGGACACCAGAATCATTTC
The DNA here is from genome assembly GCA_017311185.1 of Proteles cristata cristata. Taxonomy (NCBI): domain Eukaryota; kingdom Metazoa; phylum Chordata; class Mammalia; order Carnivora; family Hyaenidae; genus Proteles; species Proteles cristata. The sequence goes on along the minus strand of JAESUZ010004426.1, from coordinate 944,511 downwards.
CAATTTGGGGCTATTATGAATAATGCTGTTATGAAAATGTATTGATAAATTTTTACATGAACATATGTTTTAATTTCTCTTTGGAGTGTATGTGTGTATACACACACATAAACATACACATGTACACACACACACACACACACACACACACACAGGAATAGAACTATGGGGCCATAAAATAATTCTAGGTTTAATCTTTCCAAGAACTGCCAAACTGTTTTCCAAAATATCTGCAAACATTTTACATTCCCAGTTTCTCTACATCCTTTACCAACACTTGTGATCTTTTCATTACAGCCATCCTAGTGAGTGTGGCTGTCTTCTTACGGCTCTTTGGCCTCCACAGTTTCTGATACTTAGCTGTTAATATTATTGAGAATCTCATATCTAATGAGCCATTTTTCTCTTGCTGTTTTCAGATCCTCTCTTTAACTTTTGACAGTTTGATGTATCTGTTTGTGAATCTCTTTATGTTTATTCTTGAAGTTCACTGAACTTCTTGGATGTACAGATTAATGCTATTGTCAGATTTAAGTTTTAAGCCATTACTTTTTCAAACATTCTTTCAATCCTTTTCTCTCTCTCATCTCCTTTCTCCTTCTGGGATTCTCATCATGCATGTGTTGGTAGGTTTGATGCTGTTTCACAGATGGCCTAGCCTGTGGTTATTTTTTTTAAGGGGAACATAATTGGTTTTTTTAAATGCTTATTTTTTTGGGGGGGGGAGAAAGTGAGTGGGGGAGGAACAAAGAGAGAGGAAGAGAGAGTCTCAAGCAGGGTCTGTGCTGTCAGCACAGAGACCAACTCAGGGCTCGATCTCACCAACCATGAAATCATGACCGGAGCTGAAATTAAGAGTCAGACACTTAACCGACTGAGCCACCCAGGCACCCCAGCCTTTGGTAATTTTAAAATACTTTTTTCTTTTGTTCCTTGAACTGAGTAGTCTCAACTGACCTATCTTCAGATTCATAGATCCTTTCTTTCACCGGCTTAAATCTTCTTTTGAGCCCTTTGAATAAATTTTTCATTTATTATACTCTGCAACTCCAGAATTTCTGTTCAATTCTATTTTATAATTTCTCTTTAGTGATTCTCTACTCGCTGAGATATTATTTTCATACTTGCCTTTAATTCTTTAGAAATGACTTTTCTTGTTCTTTGAACATACAAGTAGTAGCTAATTTAAAGTTTCTCTATAGTAAGTCCAACATCCTACTAGGGACAAGAGCAGTTACAATTGACTATTATTTTCCTATGAATGGTCCATATTTTTCTGCTTCTTTGCATACCTTGTAATTCTTTGTTTAAAACTGGATATTTCAATTAATATAATGTGATAACTGAAATCAGATTCTTTTCTTATTTGCCCACTCCAGAGTTTGGTGTTGTGGGTTCTTTCTGGCCCTTCCCCCTCCCCCAGTCTGAGCCACCCTACATTTGCCCTGTTTTATTGTCCAACATCTCTGTGTCAAAAATTACTATGTTGATGGGAAGGGTCAATGAGGGGGCAGCTGGAGAATGGAACCATTTGATTTGACTTATGAAATATTTCTTAGTGCCTCTTTTTGGCATTGGAGTTTTAGAAGGGACCACAGTCATTTCTATGGAAACAAAAACAGAAAAACACAGGTTAATTATTGGAACAAATTATAAACCTGTTGTTTGAGTCCTGAGGGCTGCTGCTGAGAAGATTTTGAGATGTTGGCCTCCAAGTATTCTCAGATGGAGTGGAGGGAGGCAGTGCCAATCTGATGGATTTTTCTGGTTTGTGGTTCAAATGTCCCTGGTGATCCCTTTAAGGGGCCCTCAGAGCAACAGGCATGAAGGCTGTCTATACATGAGCCATTGCAGCAATTTCTCTGAAGTTTACCTCAAGTTGTCTTGCTTCACTTTGCAAGGCTTCAGGAAAAATTGCAGTTTTAGCTCCCGATGAGTTCAAGTCAAAAGAATGGGAGGAAATTGGAAACTTTAGTTTGGAGAGTCATAGACAGATGTTCAAGGAAACCAGAAAAGTTCAGGGTCCAGTCCAGGTTTATAAGCAAATAACAAACCCTCAAAGACAACCAGAATTAGAATCTAGTTTCCACAAAATTTTGCTTTTGAAAGATAATTTCTCTCTCAAAAATTAGCCTCATTTTTATCAAAGATAGCCAAATTAAGACTAGGTTGCAAAAAACCCTCTACTTTTAACAAACCTGGCCTAATTATTAACCTAAGTGCAGCAAGGATAGCAATTGGCCATAGAGATGCTTTTAAGAGATTTGAGAATGAACTTTTAGGAGCCTCTCAAGGCCAGAAACCAAGCCAAACACTTGCCATCAGATGTGCCTATAGATTTGGGTGACTTCCTCTCTTCTCAAGGCCCCCAAATATCCTGAGGTTTCTGCACCTGCCAGGAAGTGACATTCTTTACTCACCTGGCAAAGCTACTGGGAATCTGGAAGCAAGGTATGGGGCCAACATTTCCAAGGGGTTCTATCGGCTCCATAAAGTCAACCTTCTTTCCTTAAATCTGTCATGCCTGGGGCTATACATGTCTCTCTCAAATACGACATTCCAGTCAAAGCCTTGCTAATATAACTCACGTTTTCAATGGTGTCCTGTTACAAGGAGAACAGATTCTCATTGAACTTGTGCAAATAACTATGAGTACCATGAAAGAAATAATACTCATTGAGAGTTTCTGAATCCAGAAGGGTTCAAGCATGGTAAAAAGATCAATGTTTCTATGTGTTTACAGAGAAATATTTCATCAAATTTTTGTAAGTCATAGGTATCTTAAGAGAAAACATTTTCTTAAATCTGGAAGAGTAAATATTAGAGAACCAGCCAGGTTTCAAACAAGAATCATATAAATTATAATCACAGTTCTCAATTCATTTTGCCCCATGTTACTAATTCTTCTTTGAATGCAGTTTTTCCATTAGTTCTGGAATTTCTTAGTTTAGTTTTGTGGTCTTAAAGATATCAGAAACCCAGGCACCTGGATGACTCAGTCTGACTCTTGATTTTGGCTCAGATCATGATCCATGGTTCGTGGGATCGAGTTTCACATGGGGCTCTGGGCTGACAGTATAGAGCCTGCTTGGGATTCTCTCTCTCCCTCTCTTTCTGCCCATCCCACGCTCACACACATGTGCTCTCTCTCTCTCTCTCTCAAAATAAACAAATAAATATTTTTTAAAAAGATACCAGAAACCTGTATTTGTCAAAAGTCCTTTTCATGAATCTCCTTGGAACTGAAACACATTTGCAAGAGCATCAGAATGAAGCAAGAACCATAGATGACAAAACTAAGAAATGGTCATGGGTAGCAATCTGATGAAAACTCATTATGATGCAATTGACAATGATATTTGGTTATGTTTGTGACACACAACATTTCAATAATTAGAATTATATGTGATGACATTGTATCAGGACATATTAAAAGTTTAGGAATTTTATATAATTTCTGGAACACTTCTAGTATTTACCCACATGACATAAGCTAAGAAGGCTTACCATCATTTGCTTGACAATGCTTCCCAGATAACGTAAAAAACAAAACAAACAAGCCTAATTTGTCAAAATGATTTCATTTAGAATTTGAATTTTGGGCAAGTTTGTTAAAAACCTCAAAATGTTCTAAAGCATGTACCCAAATAGGATTACTGATTATTATAGAACTTAATATTTAATTATCTATTTAACCAAGTTGGCAATAAGTAATTCAACAGAAGTTTTTACAGTTGTTAGCAAAACTTAGCTCCCTTAATATTGAGAATTTTTAACTTTCTTAAGTAATCAAAGACCTGATAAAGGCAAAACACTGAAACTGTATATTTCTGGGCAGATAAAAAAAAATCTTTGTTTACAATTTCTTATCAAGAGCAGACCAACAATCCAAGAAAACTTTGTCTTTTACACGGAGAGAAAAACCAAATTCCAATCTTATACTAGTGCTCTTTTAAAACTCATTCATTCCAATCGTAGTCCTGACCACGCACAAAATTTTTTCCCAAAGATTCCACTTCACAAACCTTCTACAACCTTCTTTTTCATTCAGATTTTGTCCTAGGTTTTTCCCCTCTAAACAACCCATTCCATTTCAGGATACAATTACTTTCTTTTCCCTCAACAAAAAATGCATTTTCATTTCTTATACCTTCCCTACACATCTCCTACTTTCCCTACATACAGAGCTGTTGTCCTTATCATTTCTAGCAGTCTTAATTACATTTATCAGAATTTTAACTTCTAGAAACCTTAGTTTCCAATGAAAACTAAGTAGTAACCAATTGTGAACTATGTTGCCAGAATTCTTTAGATTTACAAATTCATGAATACATTTTATGATTTCTAGACATGTGTTTCTTCATATTACAACTTTCAGTAAAGCATAAAATGTTTACTAACAAACTCAAGTATCTTTAGTTTCTCTGTAATAAGACAAAAGCTGGCAAACCTATGCTTAGTAATTAATATTTTAGTATTTTATCTTATGTGGAAAAGACTTAGATATCCAATGAATTCAACCCAATGTATTGTTTAAATTGGCAAAACTTCAAAGTTCCAAGTTACCAAAGATTTTGAAAGCTATTTAAAATTTTACCTACAAACCTTTTTAACCTACTTGCTCTTAGCGATTACCCATGAGAACTTCATGAGTCAGACAAAATTAAACATCATTTTAAGTCATCTTTGTGCTGACAAGTTGCAACAGAGATAACATGAGCTTATTTGGCCTTTAGTAAAATTGGTAGAATAAAAGTTTTATATTTCATGCTGGTAAGTGTAAAGACATGCTTATTTTAGTGAAACTAACAACTTCAATGAGCTTTAATATCAAATATGTTGCACCTGCGTCTACTAAACAATCAATGTGTTCTCTGCTGTCAATGTTACCTGGGGTTCCTGTGGGGAAATTTGGGTGGTTTAACTCCAGAGTAGCCCCCACACCCTTTTATTTTGTTTGGGTGGTGTTTCAGTCTAAAGCTCATAAGGAGGTGGCCCTACAGCTTGGGGTGCTTTTTGTTCCCCAAAGCAAGGGTAGGGGGAGCAGGGGTCCATGGTGCTAGAGGGACCCCATGGTACAGGAGCTGGCTAAGCTAGCCACACAGGTGCTGGGGCAGGAACAGGGGGAGGGGAGGCAGAGGCGGATTCAAAGTTAGGAGTAACATTCCTTTATCTCTGACTCCTGTCTGTCCCTCCTGCAAAACAGGTTTTTTCTCTGGTTGCTTTGCAGTCTTCTGCACCATTTATTCAAAATCTGTCCTAATGGACTTTCTTTGGAGACAGAATATGCCATCTTCCTAGGCAAAGGTCTAGAAAGGACACAGAAGAAACAAAACTATGACTAAATGAAGCTCAAGTTACCTCCGTTAGCATTCGTTCCTCCTCAAAAGTCGGCAGCTTCACCGACTAAACCAAACAGCTTCCTAGAACATCCCCTATTTGGAGGCAACTGGATGGGAGGAAGAAAGCTAAGAGTCGCTCATATTTGGGGAGAGAACAATAAAGGCCTGTTACAAAACAAATCTAACATGGCTGGTCCAGAGGTACCCAAAGCTGCAGCAACAAACAAACCAAGGTCAAATGAACTGGGTCACAAACTGGGTATGAGCCTGACAACCATTGCCCTCTCCAATGGCAATCCCGAGACAAATGCGAACAAAATGGCTTCTCCCCAAGGAAAAGCCCAAACGGCGGGAGAGTTCCCGGTTGTACACGCCCGGAGTGACTTACCTTACTTCCTAGTCCGGCAACTGGCAGGAGTTTGTGGATTCCGTGTCCCGCCAGCCATGCAGAGGCAGCAGGTGCCGCTCCAGGAAGTCAGAGAAGCATGGTCCTGGCAGCTGCTGGCGACTCACCTGGAGAATCCCTGGGCGGGGTGGCTGGTTATGACCTACTCAGGGCTGGGCTACCAAATGGTAACCGGGGCCAATCTTATTCTGCTCGCCCACCACAGGCCCATAAGTTGAGAGGCAAGATGTTGGGGTCAGGAAAGTGACTATATACAGAAAGCCAGCAAACCGAGGAGATGGTGGACCGTTGTCCCAAAGAACTATCTCCCCGACCATGAGATTTGAGCTTCTTTTATGTTAGGAAGAGGTGGAAGGGGAGGGAGTTCAAGTCAAAATGTGAGGAACATCTCAAGACGCTTGAAGTAGGTCGTGCAACTTCTTTGTCCTTGGTCAGCTGACCTTTGTATACAGGAATCTGGTCATGTGGTTCCTGTGAACCTTGCTTGGCCATTTCTATACATCCTTATCTCCTCAGGTGAGGTAGGTTTCAGGTAAAAAGCAGTTTTTGCACATCTTAGCTGTAACATGCTAACATGCAGGACCAAACAGAAGCTTCTAAGTTTCTCAGACATGCTAAGTTTCTCCCTGTGACACAAGGCAGTATTACTCAGCCAGAAAGAATGAAATCTTGCCATTTACAACAACATGGATGGACTTACAAGCTATTATGTATGTTAAGTGAAATAAGTCAAAGAGATATATCATATGATTTTGTTTATATGTGGATCTAAAAAACAAATGAACAAACAAAAAAGGAAGATAGACTCATAAATCTAGAGAACAAACTGGTAGTTGCCAGGAGGAACGGGTGGGGAGCTGGGCAAAACAGGTGAGAAGACAAAATAGGAGAAGAGGGTGAAGCAGTACCAATCTCCATTATAAAATAAATAAGTCACAGGGATGAAAAGTATAGGACATACATAGTCAATAATATTGTAACAGCTTTGTGTGGTGACAGATGACAACTATACTTACTGGAGTGGGCATTTAGTAATGCATATAATTGTCTGATCACTCTATTATACACCTACAACTAATATAATATTGTGTGCCAGCTATACTTCAATAAAAAGTATTATGTCTAGAGTGCACCTCTCCCTATTTGGACAAGGAAGTCAGTTTGCCAAATCAATCGCGGGTGTCCATCCTTAATGTCCTCAAACCTGACCTCTTGGCCATTAGGGAGAAGCAAACTTTTTTAAACATATATCTTATATAAAGGAGAAATTATGCTTCAAAATAGAAAAATGCTTCCCCACCTCCATTGTTAATTTTGCTGAAGTCTTCAATAAAAACAAAATAAAATGTATCAATACTTGCATGACGAGGAAAAGGAGCTAGAACCAAGCTGTCCTAGACAAGAGAACTGGTGGCTATCGCTCAAGCTGAAATGCATTGGCTCAGATTTAACGTATCGATTAAGCACAGCTCAGTGCCTTCAGCTGGTAAGAATCAAAGCATAAGGCTAAATACTAAATTAGCTGTGTGCCTGTACCTCACAGCAGAGCCAAAATGAGGCAGAAATTTTTATCCCTGCACCTCCCATTGCCTGCCAAAAAGAATTCAAAGCAAGGAAAAATATGCCTCCTGTTGTTTGGGGGAGGTACAAGATATATTTAAAAATTGATTTATGTTTTAATCGCTCTTGAAGCTTCATTATTCCAAGTCTAAGTAGGAAAGACCGTCTGATCCAGCAGACTTATTTGTTAATGTACCAACGGTAGCAACAGATGCACTGTTTTTCATCCACGACCTGATCCGCTCACTGATTCATCTGCTTCCGTTTTCATTTTCCTGTCATTGATTTATTAATGATGTCTTACTTATCTGTGGTTCTTTGATGGGGTGGGCTTCCTCTGGCAGGGTCTCGAGAGAGACGTTTTGTACCTTCCCCCAGCATCAAAAGCCCAGCCCCCTTCTTCGGTTCTTTATCACCGCTCCAGAGATTAGAGACTTTAATCATTTAGTAACTGAAATAACCTCCGTGGCTTGCAGAGTTTATGGCCAATTTGTCTTCAGTGCACAGAATTCACTGCGTTTCCTTGCTAAGGAATGGGCCACGCTTGTTAGACTGCTTCTTTGCATCGTGGGGAGTGTGCTGTCTGTAGATCCAGTGCACACTGTGGATGGCCCTGGGCAGTTTAGGACCACTAGTCATGACCCATCATGGCCCAGAGAACCCATCTCTGCATGCCATGAGGCTGTTCACATTTTGAGTTGCGTAGAGAGTTGGTGTGGCTTTTAGCTCCAAGCAGCAAAGATGGGAAGGTAGACAAGGGGACCATCTGCAGGAAGATCAATAGGGTTGTCAATCCAAAATGCCAAATGAATCCTTTTTGTTGTCTATGTTACAAAGAAAAAAAAATGGTATGTTTTAAAACTTAGGACCCCAGAAAACCTAAGATTTTAAGGTTTACCAAGGCTTATTTCACTTTACATTTCAACCAAGGATCTGAAAGGAATTTCTTGTTGTGCAATGAAGGTTTCTAAAATCCCATATATGTTAGTAGGTAGGTTGGGGTAGTAGACATCAAGATTCTCTGTCCAGATCTCCCTGGAGGTCTCAAGAACTCATTCCTCACTTCACACTTTGTGCCAGAGGCTGACAGCTCTCAGCTCAGTCTTTTTCTGGGACTGGCTTTGGGCCAAAGAGAGCCAGCCACCTTGGTCAAGGTCATTCTTCCTTCCCAAGGTCGGCCCTTACCCAGTGACTGATGCAGGGCATAAAGGCCTGGTCCCCATTCCTATTTGAGAACACCCTTCAGGGCCATCCCAGAGCAGAGGTCCCGTGATCAGCTGAGGCCTCTTGTGTGACCCCATAAGTTTCATCTTCTCCCTCTGCCCCAGTTCAGCTTCCTTTGCTCCCCACACATGGGTTGAACTTGAGAGCACTTCCACTTCCTCATAAGCTTTCTGTGGGCAAACCTTTCTCTCAGACTTTGCTTCCCTGGGCACCAGGCCTGCAACCTGAGTGATAAGGCTAAGTGTGAATGCCAGAGGGCTTCCTTAATAGAGTATGAAGAGACTCATCTGTAGTTTGGAGGGCAGAAAAACTAAGAACAGGCCCAGGGTTTAATTCTTAAAGTAGCAGAGCTCCAGAGAAGTCTGGGTGCCAACGCCAGCAGTGACACCTTGAGACATGGGGTAGGTATATTTGGGTTGATACGCTAGAAAAATGTGGATTCTTAGATTCTTGGGATCCCTGTGGGCCCACAGATGCGGCCCATTCATCCCTGTTAACGGCTAGTGTTAATGATGGTGCCAAGATATCTGCTTTGCAAGACAAAACATTCCTCCTCCTCAGATGCCACTTGCAGCTCTTTTCTTGACGCATAGACAAAGGGGAAGGGGTTGAGTCACAACAGAATTTGTCTGGGGAGAGGCTGGTCAGCTAAAAGAGAAAAGGGTTGGGGCACCCGGGGGGCTCAGCCAGTTAAGCACTAGACGTCAGCTCAGGTCATAATCTCATGGGTTTGTGAGTTTGATCCCCACATTAGGTGATCATGAGCCCCACTTTGGGCTCTGTGCTGACAGTGTGGAGCCTGAGTGGGATTCTCTCTCTCTCTGTCTCTCTCTCTGTCTCTCTCTCTCTCTCTCTCCCCCTCTCTCTGCTCCTCGCTCACTTACACCCCCCTCCAAATAAAATAAAATAGGAAAGGTCTATACTCTGAAGGAGCGATATGACCTAGCTATGTGGACCAATGATTGGACTAGATTCTGAGAGTGCCTGGTGAGTGGGGGCAGATAGACAAGGGAGAATTTATGGATGTGGGAATGCTCTCCAGTGATAGGGAATGGAACACCTTGTTAAAGACCCAGGGAAACAATCTGGCATGCTGCAAGGATGCCTCTTGGAGAGTGGAGAAATTAATGGCTTATACCATATGAAGTGGATGAACCAGAACCACCATGGAAGATGAAAGAAGTCAGGACCAGGAGACTCAGAGAAGTGGACAAGCTGGAATGGATATCCTGTGTAAGGCCATAAAGTCCTTGGCATATGCTGCTCTCTAGAGTTTTGGGTACTCCTATATGGGGCAAAAGGAAATGCCAAACATTTCAGACACTGTTGCATGGAGGGTCTGAGCTGATGGGGATACCTGGGGAACTGTGGGGTCATCGCAGCCCCCTGTGGAGTGTGGCATATATAGGCCAGGTAACAAATGACAACCTGGTCAGGTCCAACTCTCAGTGTGGGCACCTACCACACATCTGATAGGTGGTCTCTTCCCCAGACCTGGAATGTACAATTGGCACAGAAATAATTGGTATCTGTCCTCTACCAAAGCCAGACAGATCTTGAACAATGAGACAGTGGGGCTGCTGCAAATTCAAATAGTAGCTCCTATTGCAGATGTTGCTCCACGTGTGGTATCTTTGCTACAGCAGACTAACCTGGCCTTGGCACATGATGTGTGGCTGCTAATATGGATAATATGCTGCTTTTTAAAAAAAAAAAATTTTTTTTTGTTTGGGGTGCCTAGGTGGCTCAGTTGGTTAAGCATCCGACTTCGGCTCAGGTCATGATCTCACAATTCGTGGGTTCGAGCCCCACGTCGGGCTCTGTGCTGACTGCCAGCTCAGAGCCTGGAGCCTGTTTCAGTCTGTGACTCCCTCTCTCTCTGACCCTCCCCTGCTCATGCTGTCTCTCTCTCCCTCAGAAATAAATAAAACATTAAAAAAAATTTTTTAATCTGTTTATTTTTGAGAGAGACAGAGTGCAAGTTGGGTAGGAACAGAGAGAGAGGGAGACACAGAATCTGAAGCAGGCTCCTCTGTGCTGACAGCTCAGAGCCCTACATGGGGTTCGAACTCACAAACTGGGAGTTCATGACTTGAGCCAAAGTCTGACGCTTAACTGACTGAGCCACCCAGGTGCCCCGATACTATGCTTTTTAATTCTGAACAGAAAGGAAAATCAGAAGGAGTTCACAGGCACTTTGGACAGACAAGAGAATGCATGTCTGGTCTGTTTCCAGGACCATGTAGACTCTTCAAACTTCTGGCAAATAAGATGGAAATACGGCATCTGAGAATGCGTGCAAACAGAGCCAGTGAGTGGGTTGAGAGGCAGGCAGCCCAGATCCCCATGTTATCCACAGATACACAGGTGCCTCTCTCTCAGCCACATGGGGGATTCCCTTATGACCAGCTAACAACAGAGAGTAAAGTTCAGGTTGGGTTCCTGGATGGATCAGCTCAGTATAAAGACACAAGTTAGAAATCCTTTGTATGATTCACCTGCCTGCGCACGTAGGCAGAAAGAGAAGTGCTCTGAGGTTAGAATATATATGGAGTCATAGATATTAGTGAATTCTTGGCTGATTGGTCAGGGGCCTAGAAGGGGAATGAGTAGCTGGAGGACAAGGAAGTCTGAGGAGGAGGGGGCCAGCTGGAAGAGAGGTGCTCCTGTGAGGACGGGGTACCAGCCTCCAGGATGTAGGATACACCTTGAATAAACAACCATTTGATGGCCATGCCAAATTGTTAAGGTCTGGCCTGCCCAATTCAGAATAATTCTGCAGCGCCATCCAGCCCCCAGGCTCACCATGGGATTACCAGAGGGTTTTCTGGTGACCGTATTACTGTTTTTCTTCCATTGTCCTGTCCTGCTTCCTTCACTACTGCATAGGCATTGATACTGAGCATACTCCCCAGTAAACCACCTACATATAAGTCAATAGCATACATAGCCCCAGGAACCCAGAGAGAGAAGTGGGAGTGGCTCCTCTTTCTTTCACTACCAACGACTTAGAAAATTTGTGGGTTTTGGTCCCATAGCTCTGAGGTTCTGTGGGGAAAATAGGTTTTCCCTCTGAGGTTTAGAGGTTCTCAGGGGAAAATACTTCCACCACAGGACATAGCAAGCAGCTCACTAAACCTTGGGCAATGACTTCCACCTGGTTACTGCAAGCTTCTTAGGCCAAGAAGCCTGCAGACAAGGAGAGGAGTCACCATCCTAGCTGGGTAATTGATTCTCACCATCAAAAGGACATAAGGCTGCTATCACATGCTGGGGACAGGGGAGAGAGACATGCTGTGGCACCCAGGTGATCTCTTGCTTCCTGACACATCCTTGCCCAATTTTGATGGCAAGTAGACAGGTACAGCATGTGTCATTCAAGAAGTGCACGGTGACCAGGAGCTCAAGCCTCTAGGGGATGAGGGCATGGGCCACCCACCAGGTAATGCTAGAGAGATGCTAGAGTAGAGAGGTTCTAGAATGGTGGGTGAAAGAGGGGAATGATGAGTTTGAGTTATACCCTTGCAGAGGCAGGAGTTGTAGTTCATGCTGCTAAGTTTTGTCCTAAAAGCTTTTCCCAGGAAAAGAGGCCCTTCAGTATCTTGGATGAACTGCCCCCAGAACATAGTGTAGGAAGTGAGGGGGGCGGGAGCAATGGGAAGCCTGGATTACAGAAGGTGCAGTGATGCCCCGTCCAGATCACCACCTCCAGGTCCGCTGCTCTCACTCACTCTCCCTGTGTTGGAGGCTGACTGGTTTCAGCCAAGTCCCTCACCAGGACTTGCTGTGAAGAGGGCCACCTAGACCAAGGTCATGCTCCCTCTCGGAGGCGGCCCACATTCAATGACTGGCCATGTGGGAGTATTGAGGTCTGGCCTCCACCCCAATTCAGGGCATCTCTGGAGAGCCAGCCCAGCCTCAGGGCTCTGGGGGAGGAGCTGAGACCATCTTTGTGAGTGTAAGAAAGATAGACTTCTTCCACTGCTAATCTTACCTCCTCCACCCTCCATGGGTCGCACCCCCTGACAAATCACCTGCATGCAATCTCCGTCTTAGGTTCTGTTTTCTCCAGACCCCACCCGAGACCATCACCACATGTATTTTCATAACTGGCATTTTTATTTACAAAGTCCCGTATGACTTTTAGTCTGACAGGCAGGCAAGTGTAAGCTAAGCCGATAGGAAACCTGAAAAAAAGAAAGGAGCTATTATTTGGTCTGTCACCTAATAATTCAGTGGTCAAGTCTTGTGTGAGACACACACGTGCGTGCGCGCGCACACACACACACACACACACACACACAGGGATGTGAAATTCAGATTCTTACAGCTTCTTATTGAAAAAAATGGAACAATCCACTTGGATGAAGCCAGCATCGTTGGAAATGTCTCTTAACCCGCCTCCGGCTCTGCCTAGGGGAAGCGACTGATGGTTTCCAATAGGAAGGTCCAACCAGAGCCAGTCCTTAAGCCAATCAGAACAATCAGAACATGCATGAGATTTAGAATTAGGTTCTTAAGCTTGGCAGTTGCTGCTTAAGGAGCCATGGTTTTCTTAAGTAACTTTCTTTGTGTGTTCCATGTAGCAAGGAGCTTTTGTCCTGGTTCATGAACCTCTCTTTCCTTCTTAGCCTGGAGCTGCCATGAACCTTAACCCTCTAGGTCAAGTCCATGACCATCTACTTACCTCCTACTCTCTGCAGAGCTGCATACCGTTTTTACACATGGCCACTCGTTCCACCCCAGCTCAAAGCTGTTGTGCTTCAATCCACATGGACCCCATCCCTTCTTACGAGGCATTGCTATTATCTCTGTGCTAAGAGATATTCTCTCTGTCCAGAGATACAGTTGCACCAGTTAGACTACTTGAATAGTTATACCGTCCCAGGGGGACCTGAGTTTCTGATATTCCCAATGCATTGCCTTTGGGGTTCTGGTCTTCTTCCTGAGAAACCAGTGCTATAACTGGATCATCCCTCTGGTCCTGACCCCTATGGATTCTAGAAACAATTCCAGTTGTTTCTCTCATAATGCACCCCTGGGAGTCTGGGATCACTTGTAGCTGGTCCACAATTGGCTTGCAAAGAAATTTCAGTAGGTATACACTTGGAAAACATACTCTCATGCAATCTTACCGTGGCTTGTATTTGTCAATTATATACCAGATTGAGTTATGTTTTGACATGAGGCCAATGATATGCATTTTTTTCTCACCCCCAAACCTTTTTGAAATTAAAGATCACTTCACATAAAATGCACACCTGGCCCAAAAATGGCCACTGAAATGCACCTTGGAAAATAGTAGCTCAACATGAACAATTCAAGTCTTTATTCCTTTTCTTCTTGTGAAAGCTGTACCTTCAGAGAAATCTCATGCTTTCATTTTCTGCCAGTACAATTCTAGATTTTCAAGTTCTTGGGGATATTGATTTTACTGATATAGTGACTATTTCTGAAGGTTGAACCTCTGATATATTTCAGAATCTAGGGGTGGGGAAAATAAGGGAGTTTCATCTAGGCATTTGCTTATTTCCCAAATCAGTAAGGCACAGGAGTTAAGTTCCCATGGCAGTGAACATGTGAGACCAAGAAATCCATTTCTGTCTGCTATCTACTTTGTGTGTGACTTAGTTTCTGCAAATAACACCTTGTGTCACATTTACTCAATTATCTCATGTAGTTAAGGTTTGATACTCACATCTGTGTTGAGAAGATGGTTTAAGAAAAGAGCATTGGGGATGCCTGGGTGGCTCAGTCGGTTAAGCAACCGACTTTGGCTCAGGTCATCATCTCGCGGTTCGTGGGTTCGAGCCCCTCATCGGGTTCTGTGCTGGCAGCTCAGAGCCTGGAGCCTGTTTCAGATTCTGTGTCTCCCTCTCTCTCTCTGCCCCTCCCCCACTCGTGCTCTGTCTCAAAAATAAAATATAAACTAAAAAAAGAAAAGAGCATCTTTTGAAACCTATCATAACTAAATATTGCCCAAGGATCTATTCTAAATGGAATAGACTGTCTTTAATCCTAAAAGAAATATAGAATTTTTTAGTCAAGATGTCCATGGTGCTGTTTTCTGCTCTGGAGTCTCTGGGAGGGAATCTGTTTCCTTGCCTTTTCTAATTTGTAGAAGTTGCCTGCATTCCTTGGCTCATGAACCCCTTCCATCTTCAGAGTCAGCTGAGCTGGTCCAGTCTTTCTCACATCTCGTCACTGACACTGGCTGTCTTAGCTCCCTCTCTCACTTACAAGCACTCTTGTGATTACATCAGGCTTATCCAGATAATCCAGACCCATCTCCCCATCTGAAGGTTTCTGATCACACCTGCAAAGTCCCTTTGCTGTGTAAGGTAACACGTGCACAGGGTCCAGGGAGTGGGATGTGGACACTTTGGTGGAGGGGGCACTACTCAATGACATCGAAGCATAAACAATTTTATGTATTTTTGTTAAATATGTTCATCTTTTATAAGTCAGAAATTAACTCCTGAGGAAGTTGTAAAGTTTGGCTAAGGTTAGTCTAGAGGACCACGTACCACTCCATTGTTTGGTCACAACGCATCTGATTTCTTAAAAAAGAGTAATGTTTTCTGGATCTGAGACATAGATGACTACCTACATTTGTCACCTTTGCTTCGCCAATTCCGCCTTTTATTTAATCCTGTGGGAATCTGGCATATTGCCCTTGGAACTTGGCCACTCCTTAAAATACTACCAATTGGGGATTGGATGAGAAAGAGTATGAGATGTTTGCTCGAGATAGTGTGGCTTGGTTGAGGGCATATTACAACATCACCAGCAAATAATGAGATTGAAAAAAAGAAAAAATATTTATGTTGGGGGTTTGTTTAAGACCAGGCTGACCCCTCCCCACATTGCTCTGGCATGGTGATGCTCTCCGTGTTGCTCAGGGTTGCTGGGGTTTTATTTGCAGCGCTCTGCCGGTAGGAGCTGATCCGAAGCAGCCAGCAGCTGCCCCCGTGTGTCAAGAATGTCCCATAGCTCACCATGGAGAATCAGAACTTAACTCATTTACTCTGGCTCCTCCAGGCCTCTCCCTGCCAACACAGCTGCAGTACAGCTCCTCCATCTAGAAAGCTGGATGCCACCTGCCAACACTTTTCTGAAGCCCAGCCAGAGGAGGAAAGAACAGGAGAGCAGGGGGCTGAGGAGGGAGGGAAGAGAAGATACAAATTGAATTGCATTGGCCTGTAGCCCCCTCAGATCTCCATGCTCCCAGAGGTGGTGACATACTTATATTCAGCAGCCATCACGGGTCTTGCTTATACAAGTCCTATTTGGATGTGAGCATGCTTTCCTGAGTGCTGCGAATCTCTGGAATTACCCTGACCTTCCTCTTTGCTTTGCAGTGATGGAGAAGTCAGAACACCCCGCTGACAGGAAGGGCAGCCTTCCTTGCAGAAACGGAGTGGGTTGGCATTCTGATGTCTCTTCAGTAATATGCTGATCATTAAGTCATGTACCTTCTTTTCATCTCCATAATGAGCTACAGGGCTGCCCAACTTTTCTAGGATGAGACCTCTTGTTAATGTCAAATGTTACAGCCTTCTACACTAGAGTAGAATATCCGTTTTAATATCCGTTGATTTAAAAATAAGTGAGTTTGGTATGCTTTTGGAAAAGTTTGTGTTTTATTAACCACAACAGTATTTAATAACATTTAAAAACCAGGGAGGACAGACTGCTGCAGTACCTGGCCCAAAGCATGTAAATATGAGTGATGAATAAAGACAGTGTTTGTTGCAAAAATGGATTCACAGGCCTCTTTTCCAATAACTCAATACCCTAGAGGGGAGTGATTAACAGAAGAGGGAACCATTGGAGGGAAACAGCGACCCAACTTGCCCAGTTTTGTGTGAGCAAGGGCCGGGGCTGGGAGCAGTCTGTCAGCTCTTTCCAAGAATGTATGTGCCCTCGGGAGTGAGACTGACTGTTCCGGACAGGCCCACCCACAGGAAACCACATTGTTGAGATCTCTCCTTTCATGGTTCAGAATCCTTCAAAACAAACAAGGCTACCCTGTAGGCTGGGACTCCAGTTATAGCCTTTTGATTTATATTGCAGACTTTACAGGGAAAAGTGACCCCACAGCAGCTGGAGCTAAGAGGGGAAACTATCCAAGTAGGTGAGACCCCAGCCAGGACAGCCAGCTCCAGTCCACCCAAGGGACCTCCCCAGGAGAGAGTGACTTCAAGTTCTCTGCTATCCCACAAATAAACTGGGGACCAAAGAGGTGCGTGAAGGAACAGCTAGTTAGAAAAGAGAGTGATAAAGTTTTCGGGAACCGGTAGGGTGTGGTGATACATTCCTGCGTGTCTGCCTGGACCACTAGCCAGAACTCTCAAATCTTCTAATTCCGTCCCCCTTGCCCCCTCCCCACCCTCCCCTCCCCATGGAGGAGTAAGCATTAACCTTTGGTTACTGGATCAGCGAGGAGGACGGGTTCCAAGGAGGTTGGGTGGTCACATAGGGACTCAGTGCAGTGGTAACTTAGCAATCAGTAGGAAAGCATTTCAATATTTTACAACTGGAAAAGCTACAACTGGCTGCTGAAGTTTATAATCAAGAACTCTAAAGTGGCTCATAAAGGGCTTGAGAGCCATGGGGAGAAACTACTGATAACATCCCATTACTTTATTTTCTCTCACTGTTACCACAACAAGTTAAAACCTTGACTCTCTTCTCCTGAATGAAACTTCTAGATCCAAGGATCTTTTCCCGAGGTTCAAAGGGGAATGAACTCTGAGTCCAGTGCCTACTATGTGCCAGCATCTGGGCTCAGAGTTTTATATACACAGCTTCATTCCCCCTCACAACCACTGCCTGGGTGAGTAGTTATTATTCCCATCTTATAGATGAGGAGCCTGGTGCCCAAGGTCACACATCTAGTAAAGGGTGTGTCCAAATTCCACTCACATCTATTTGACTCCTGAGCTGGACGTGTCCTTCCTACCATATCACACCAGAAGTAAACGATTGGGGCTACAGTTCTCCAGGTGGGCCTTCGAGCTGTGTATTGATCCAACAAGCCCATTGTTTTCCTTTAACCTCCCAAATCAACCCTTCTCATATAATCATATTCACTTTATTTTCATTTATTAACTAGTATGTCATTAATCAACCTAATTGCATTGAAGTTAGTACTTTTAATGGAGCAATGAATTTAATTTATTTGAAATACGAGCTTCCTGCATATAACAAGACTTTTTAGCCTTAACTTTTTAATTTAAACCCCCTTATTATCCAAGGCAAGAAATAGTTCAATTAAAGACATAAACATATGTACATACGCATAGGCATTCCCCAAAATATAACAGTTTCGGTAATTCTGAAAGACCTCCTTGGGTTTTCTTCTAAAGCGTTTTCCATGGAAATCAATTTCATGGACTTGTTAATGTGAGCAAGAGCCTCGTGATAAAGATTATGTCCTTTCATGAAACCTTGCCAGCCCTCATTATTCCTCAGACTTTTTATCTTCTACTGTTTGTTGATAGTGTAGTGTTACAAATGTCCATCAAATACAAATCAATAATGATAAATGTCTGTTCCCAATTAATTTTATCTAACATCTGATACACACCAGATTGCTAAGTGCAAATGTGAAAACTTTCTGGTGGGGAGGGAGGGTCTGTGGACCAAAATGCCTTTGTTTCTGATTCTCGCCTTCCTGTTCCTTTCCAGAGTGTGCTCAGCCTCACGTGATGTGTCCATACTTCATCCTCCATAGTGAAAAAGGCAAACAGCCATCATCTTTCTGGGCCTGTGTGTAGGGACTACATGGATGAAAATGAGCTTTGTAGGGATTCAAGGCATTCTCCCTGCAAAACGACAAAAGTTGTGGCTTTTCTGTCTTCTTGGTTCCAAAGAAGGAGCAGAATGGCCTATAGCTAATATTTTAGGATTTAATGTAATAGCTAGTAAATTGTATTTCTTTTACCTTGGGCAAAGATTTAAAGCTGTAGGTCTTGGAAGGGAAGTATCTTATCTGGACTTCTTATAAACATATTACTCTTCAGTTCCCACCCCCACCTCAAGTTCATCAATCATATTGAATTTTAAAAGATATCCTTGTTGTCCTCCTGTAATGTCTCCTTTTTGTAATGTAATTTTATTTCTTAAATGTATTATAAAGTGTTTAAGACATTTTATTTTAAAGGACAAGGAAAAATGTAAAAGATGCTCCTGTATCCACCACTCAGCTCAAGAAATAAAACACTGGGGGGGCGCCTGGGTGGCTTAGTCAGTTAAGCGTCCGACTTTCGCTTAGGTCATGATCTCGCGGTTTGTGGGTTCGAGTCCCGCGACCGGCTCTGTGCTGACTGCCAGCTCAGAGCCTGGAGCCTGTTTCAGTCTGTGACTCCCTCTCTCTCTGACCCTCCCCTGCTCACGCTGTCTCTCTCTCTCCTAGAAATAAATAAAAAATATTAAAAAAAAAAGAAATAAAACACTGGGAACAGAGTTAAATTCACATTAGGCTCCATGCCTTCTTGATAAAGCCTATTATTCCTAAGAGGTTATTTCCTGAGAGACGGAAGACCTGGATGTTTGGCTCTGCACCTCTTTGCAAAGCCATGGAAATGACCCTTACATCTCCAGCCTCTGTGCTGTCAGAGTCAGGGGTGATCATGTGGTTTTTGAGGTTTTAGGTTAGCAATGTAATGTCCGCACCTTGGCTATGACTTCTGGGCATGTTTCCTCCAGCCTTATTGTCAGATGGAAGGGCACACAGCTTCCCATGACTGCCTCTTCCAGAGTGTTCAATATGAGAGCCCCAATTTCTTTTTTTTTAATATACTCTTTTTTTTATTTTTTTAATGTTTTATTTATTTCTAGGAGAGAGAGAGAGACAGCGTGAGCCGGGGAGGGTCAGAGAGAGAGAGAGTCACAGACTGAAACAGGCTCCAGGCTCTGAGCCGGCAGTCAGCACAGAGCCCGACGCGGGGCTCGAACCCACGAACCGCGAGATCATGACCTAAGCGAAAGTCGGACGCTTAACCGACTAAGCCACCCAGGCGCCCCGAGAGCCCCAATTTCTTAACCATAGTTGTGCATTATGGCTGGCCAGAGAGACCACGAGTGGCTGGGCAAGCTCTCTGGACTTGAGACGGACTTGACTTTTTGAGGAGACAGGGGTGTCACTGCCTCCTAAAGCCTCAGCCCTACAGTGACAACTCTGTGCTGCAGGCTGACCCCAGTCTGAGCTGGTCCTGGGGCTGGGGGAGTGTCCAAGTGTCTCTCCCCTTGGATTCTTCAAGCCGAATTGTCCCGGCTGGAGAGCTGTGGACTAGTGCTTCCTCAGGCCCCCGTCTGAGCTCTCCTGTTATGGGTCATTTTTGGTGAGGACAGAACTCAGAATATTAACTGTCTTTTACATTATTCTGGGGACATTCATCTTAGGTTAAAAAATAATGCATTAAGGTCCAGTGATTTTAAAGAGAAGGGAAAAAGTACAGAAAACTTGAGGAGTCATTTACCCTGTTGTATCTACATATTGCAGCCCAATAAACACATTCCTGAACTTATTTATGTTGTGGGCTGGTCATTTTTCCTTACACAGGAATCTTATTAAAACAATAAATCAATGTTAACCTGGGTTTTAAATTGGTCCAATATGTTTAGAGAACTTGCTGGCTTAATTTTCCAATTTTTCATTCTCAGTTAACTAATTTAGTTTTCCCAGTTGGGATACCACAACCTTAGCATGTGGATTTATCTTGAAACCACAAAGCCCTGAAACACATTGCTGCCAAAATGAGAGGAATCCCAGCGTTCTGTCCTATGATGAACAACAAAGAAGAAGAGATTCAGAAGATCTCTATCCTGATCGTTGCAAAGTGCCTAAGCCTAGGCTCTGAGAAAAAGCACCAACCATCTTCAGGTTCTTCTAGATATTCTGTTCTATATTTTCTTCACATCTCCTTTGACATAAGATTTCCAGTGTATCTGTGTTTATGGACTGAATGTTTATGTTCCTCCCCTCCAAATTCATATGTTGAAGCCCTAACCCCAACATGACTATGTTTGGAAATAGGGTAGGAACCTGATCCAGTAGAATGAATGTTCTTAGAAGAGGCACTATCAGAGAGCTCTCTTGCTCTCTCTCTCTCTCTCTCTCTCTCTCTCTCTCCCTGTCTCCCTTTCCCTCTCTCTGGCACACGCAAGAAAAGATCACGTGAGCACAAAGCAAGATGGCAGCCACCTACAAGCCAAGAAAAGGGGCCTCAGGATGAAACCTACTTTGCCAACACCTTGATCTGGGACTTCCAGCCTCTAGAACTGTGAGAAAATAAGTTTCTGTTGTTTAAGCTACCCAGTTTATGGCATTTTCTTATGGCAACCCAAACAGACTAAGACAATCCCCCGGGAATGTTTTCCCAGGAACACAGTGACAATTGCTGGTGCTTCTCCTTCCCTTAAGGAGTGCTTGGTGTCCCCACACATGGGTACGACTGGAGAGCTGGCTCTCTAAGGGACCCACACTACCACAGCTTGAGGAGGATGCAACACAGCCCAAGACCCCAGAGGATGACTGAGGCCCAGATACCAAGGGAAGCTTTTTTCAGCCATCAATCCCTAGAGGAATACGTATGTGAGAGTGTGTATGTGTGTGTGTGTCTCCGATTAGAGGGGTGACTTTTTCAAAGGGTCCATACTAGAAATGTCCTCAAGCCCAGGGCTGTGTGAGACTTGTTCTCCACCCTGAAGTATCCAACCGGAGTGTGAATATTGGCCTTAGGAAATGCCAGCACAGTGAGGGCTGTATCTGGGAAAGCTGTTCTATTTCATGGAAAGAACATTGGCTTTAGAGCTAGACAAAGCTGGGTTCAAATTCAAGCTTTTGAGGGCATGCATCAAAACAGTATAAGCAAGGGGCGCCTGGGTGGCTTAGTTGGTTAAGCGTCCAACTTTCGCTCAGGTCATGATCTCGCGGTTCGTGGGTTCGAGCCCCGCGTCAGGCTCTGTGCTGACTGCCAGTTCAGAGCCTGGAGCCTGTTTCAGTCTGTGACTCCCTCTCTCTCCCTGACCCTCCCCTGCTCACGTTGTCTCTCTCTCTCTCTCCTAGAAATAAATAAAAACATTAAAAAAAAACAGTATAAGCAAAGGCTGTATTGGCTCATGTCACTGAGAAATCCAGGGAGTTGTTTTGCCTTTAGGCACAGCAACATCTGGGCACTCAAAAGATGTTATTGGAAATCTGTGTTGTCTTTCCATGCTGTTTCTTCAATGGCCTCACTCTGGGGTCTTCCTCAGTAGCTATAGATTCAAGTGATCCTTAGTACTAAGGATGGGTGGAGGAGGAAGAGAGTCTCTTTCCAAGGGGAACCACAAAGACTTGGTGAGGTTGCTGATTGGCCAATTCTAAGTCACATATTCACCCCTGGGTGGGATGGGGCTGGTGGGGACTCCCAATTAAACCTGGAAGAGATGATACTGTTACTTAAGGAGGAAGCAATGCACATCAGGCCAAACTGACTGATGTCTACATAGACATTAAAGGACTCTGTGATTCTAGGCAAGTTTTTAACCTCTCTGATCCTCAAGTTCCCCTTTTATGTAGAATGGTTATACTAGTACCTGCCACCAAGGAAGCTACACAAAGCTCAAGGCACAGAATGGAGGTAGAATAAATGAACTTTCTTCCTCCTTCCTTTTCCTGCTCCCTGTCTTCTCCTGGAGGCCTGAGAATGTACCAGGTCTGCCTTGATTGGTATTGAAGATGTCATGCTGTTTCAGGCTGGGAAGCCTTGAGCAATGTGAAGCCTCAGAATCCACTCAATGGGGGTCCTGTGCCAGGAGTCGGCTGCATTTGGAAATGGTGGCCTCAGGGGCACAGTGGACTGAGAGTTGGGATCAGCCCTGGTTGGGTTCAGCCCTGGGACATCCAGATAGGCTGGCGGAGGCCTTGCAAAGGGCAAGTGATGTCTGCAGTTGTCTGGACAGGAGATCTTAGATCAGCAGCAGGTACCTTCTCATCAATTTCTGGAACTCAAAATCAAGTCCCTCAGATATATATATCACTCCCCCAAGTACTCTAGGTTCTGTATGAGATACATAGTCCCTTTCAGAGCTGTGGGGCTTCTCTGCAGAACTGCAGTCCTGCATTAATTGGACCTTGTGACCTCTAAAGAATCCTAAAGTAAACTTACCTCTGAAAATGTTTAAGAGAGCCTGCTTTAGCATGCTGGAATCATGTACCCGATCAGCTGGCGGCAGGTTCTTCCCACTGCCATGCTCTCTCTCCCTAGCCATCTTCACAACACCTCGTTGTTCCTTTACCCATAGGCTATAAGCATATGGGGGTTTGCACTCTCAGTACCTAGATTTAGAGTGGCCAGATCAGAGCCTGGGATCCTCTGCCGACAGCACTCAGGCACACTGGAAGAGGTCTGGTATCTTAGTGCCCTGATGTTGTGTTTTTAAAGGTTACCCACAGATTCTGAGGATCCAAAAGAGACTAAGAGAAGAAAGATCCCTTTCTGGATTTCTTTTAAGTCCTGGTGCCTAATTTCCTGAGGTCCACTTTGATTTATTCTGGGACCTTGACACAGGATCTTGTTTCCATGGCTGCTGCAGAAGATATCACAATAACTTTTGCGTGTATCTGCACAGATTTCAACAACATCTTCCCAGCCTCAATAAGAGGCTGTGGAGATAAATGAGATGACATACAGGAAAATGTTAAGAGCACTTTGGAGGAGAAGTTCTATATAACCTGAAGGCAGCGTTATTTTTAATGACAGTAAACGTGGTCGTTTTCTCTTGTGCCACCAGTAGCTCAGAGCAGAGGTGATTTAGGGGCAGTGGAAAATTATCCTGGTAATAACCTGGGAGAGGGGGCAAACTCAAGTTTCAGAATGGCAGAATGTGCTAGAAAATGTTTTCAGTATGAGCACGTAGGTGGTGTTGAAACCATTATCTCCTTCAGAGACAGTGATTTATGGATAAAATTGCCAAAATTGGTGTGGTTCACAAAGGTCTCGGTGTAAATTGAGACATACAAGGTCATCATAAAGATTCTTATCAGTGGACCTGATTTGATCACTTGGAAGGGTTCCGATTTATGTAATTTGGGTCTTTCATTTACAAATCCATTTCCTTAGGATGGTTTTATTTTGTGTAGTATATGTGGGGTTGCTGATCTTTAAAGAGCTTCTTTTGAGAGGAGGAAAAGCCCCTCTATAGGGGCTTTTCACACTTTAGAGGAAGTGTGAAATGATACAACTTTTTAAAAAAGTGATTTTGGAATATCTAGCCAAACTAAGAATGAGAAAATCCTATGACACAGCCATTCCCGTTTAGGAGTAGATTCTGCCCATGTACTAGCATAAAGGGCTGTGTGTATCTTTCATACCCAGACCATGGCTTCAACCTCAGTCCCCTTCAGTAGCGCCATGGGCAAAATATACTGTGCCCACCATAGGACACAATGCAGTTGCTAAGAAGAATGAGGTAAATCCATACGTGAAGATTGGGAACACTCCACACAACATGTTAGCTGACAAAAGGCAAGGTACACAATAGTGTGCGCAGTATGCTTCCATTTATTTACGTGAAAAAATGGTATGTGTGTGTGCACAGAAAATTGCCAGAAGGATACACCAGAAATTATTATTAAGTGTATCAAGACTGGAGGTCTGGCCTGCAATAGAAGCTTGCTTTTCATTAGATCTTCTCACATGGCTTGAATTTTTTTTTTTTATCCTG
Organism: Proteles cristata cristata; assembly: GCA_017311185.1. Lineage (NCBI taxonomy): Eukaryota > Metazoa > Chordata > Mammalia > Carnivora > Hyaenidae > Proteles > Proteles cristata. Next base: position 920,262 of record JAESUZ010004426.1, on the reverse strand, counting down.
CTCATGCGTCTCTTTTGCAACTGGAGAAAAACACTAGGAAACAAACCAAGGAGATGGCCTGCAAGGGGAACCCCACATTCCACAACACGAAAGCTGCTGCCATCCCGTTAGCAGCTCTGGTTCTGTAGTGGGGAGATCGTTCGCCCTTCTGGCCAATCACATTTTAAAGACCACCTTTGTTCACTGATGGAAGGAGACAGACATCCAATTTCGAGCTCTCTTTGAATCCAGAGGAAGGAATCAAGAAGACATGTTCCCTTCAAGCTCTTGTTGTGATGTGCTGTTAGCCTCTTCTCCCACCCAGCCTGGCTCTCTGTGAGTAGTTCTCATTTTAGGTGTAGGCTCATAGGGATTAGCAAGGGCTGAGAAGGAGACAGGACTCTGAGCTCACCAAGGATTTTAGAACTTCCTAAACCTGGGAAAATGGAGTAAACTGGCTACTCCCAATAGGTAATGTCCCCCTTAGTCACCTGCACTTTCACTTGATGACTTATTAATTTTGATGCTGAAACTTAGAGAAAACATAAGAAAGTACGAAGCTGAATTGTTCTCACTACTGCTTTATTGTCTATTTTTTAGCGGGTAGTCATTAGTGATTCCATACATAATGTCTTTATATTTTATATTATAATAAATGCAAATGTGGGAAATTTTTAGAAGACCTCTCTTTTTTTTTTTTTTTTTTTTTTTACAAATAGTTTATTGTCAAATTAGTTTCCACATAAGACCTCTCTTTTTTGTCTTTTATCAGGTTGGTAAGACATTAAAAAATTGGGAGTACAAATATTGGCAGAAGCATCCGAGGAAAAGGCAGGCTGATTTATTTAATGGTGGTGGTGGGTATAAACTGGCTCAGTCCTTTCAGAAGACAGGTTGGCAGTATCTGTTCAGATTAAGATTTGTATAGTTTCTGACCCTGAAATTTCCCTTCTAGAAGTTTCTCTTGCAGAAACACTTGCAGGTGTGCACACAGATTATTATACAAGAATTTTATTCATTACAGCTTCTATTCAGGAGCATTGGAAACAACCCAAATGCATATCAATAGCAGATTAAACAATCATGGTAATTCCATACAAGGGGACTCTATGGTGTTATGAAAAGAGAGAAGCAATTCTCCATGTATTGATGTTGAAAGATGTCCACTACTGAAAGCCAAATTTAAAAAGAAAAAGGCAAAGTAAAAACTGCATGATGTATTTTCTCATTTTGATTTATATGTACTATAAAGATCTATAATAGCATGCACTGAAAAAAAAATCTGAATGAATATAAACCAAGCAGTGTTTATCTCTGAGGTTATAGGGACTTTCACTGTTTTACGGCATGCACTTTGTAATTTTTACTACAGTCATGTGTTACTTTTATTATCAGAAATAACAACAATGATTCTTAAAATAAGAAAAAAATACTGATCAGAAAAAAGTACTCCACATTAATCCTTAAAAACAACTGACACCATGGGGCACCTGGGTGGCTCAGTCGGTTAAGTGTCCAACTTCAACTCAGGTCATGATCTCATGGTCTCTGAGTTCAAGCCCTGCATTGGGTTCTGTGCTGACAGTTCAGAGCCTGGAGCCTGCTTCATATTCTGTGTCTCCCTCTCTCTGCCTCTCCCCCACTCACACCTTTGTCTCTTTCTCTCTTTCTCTCAAAAGTAAATAGACATTAAAACATTAAAAAAAAAAAAAAAAAGACCTGACACCAGAGATCTTGTGCTGTTATCCGTGAAAATGAGGATGTTCCTCTGAACAGGTATGCATACAAGTGACTGAATTTAGGAAAAGGTTTTTTTTTTATTTTTTATTTTTTTTATTGCTTATGGAATGCAATGCCACTGCACATAATTAAAACATATTTATTTCCATTGGAGAAGTAGTAGCCTAATAGTTTATTTTCTAAGATTTCCACTAGAAAAGCCCACAAGTTGTTTTAAGATGCTTACATGAACACAAATTAGAAAGTGACAAGCCTCTCTCTATTATACATTAGTTTGTGAGAAGGAGGAAGAGGGGAGTGAGGGAGAAGGAATAAAAGGTAGGGGGGAGGGGGAGAAAAGCATTTGGATGCTCTATTTGGGAAATGGTATTCCTTTTTATCTCCATCATTGGAAATGCATTCTGCAAGCTTTTAGTTAGAAGAAAGTGTTTACAGACTCCTTCACACCCCCTCTTTTCTATTTAACTTTTCAGGGACCAAGTTTTCACGAATTTGGACAATTTCTAAAACTTTGCAATGACATGGAAACTATTGTGTTCTTATAGAATGGTTTATGGTGCCCTCTTTTGGATTTCCATTTAAATTCCCAGGCTGGAGCACGACCCCAGCTGCTCTGAGATAAACCTAGGAAATGTGACCAGAGCTGGGTTTCCACACAGCTAGTTGCTTGTTTGGTTTGATTCAGGATCTGAGGAGTAGGGATGCCAATTCCCACTCTTGTCTGGCTAGTCCCGGCCCTGAAAGGGGCCAAGCTGGTGATCCCTTCCAGCTTTCCCATTTATAATGAGGAATTATAGGCTGGGGGTTCTCTGCGGCCGGGAACAGCCAGCAAAACTCAGCTCTCCTGACTGTTATTCCAATTAGCTACCTGACTCCCTCTCTTCCCATGACTTTATAATGAAAGTTGTGCAAATGAAGATTTATGACTTTATCTGGTGGGATGTCTCAGGTATTTGATTTGAAGGATGAAATGTATACATACCTTTCCACTCATGCATAGTCTAGCTGGTCTTTTCATTACTATATTTGGCTCAGTCTTTGCCCATCAAGCTCTGGCCTCCTTCCTGGGATAAGTCATGGCTTTGACTCCAGGGGCTGCTTTGAGCCTCCTGCCCCTCTGATGCTGCTTCCCTGGGCTGCCAGCATTGGCCTGGGCCTCAGGGCCATTGTGTCAACGCCCTTCAGTCTTCAACCTAGGAGCTGAAGTCTGAACCGCTCTGGGGGGCAGGATGTCAGCTTCCTGGAAAAACAACAGACTCTGCCACCTGGAACTGAGTGGCAACATCCAAGCTGTGAGGTGAGAGCTGAAGCCGCCTGGGTTGGTAGGGGTCAGCCGCTCATGGCTTTGGGGTCTACACCCACACAGGCAGCAAGCTGGAAGTCTCCATTCTCTGGGTCCCTTTCTGGCCATTGATTTATGAATGTCATCAATTCAAAGAGTAGGTAAGACAGTCACAATGCAATGACGCCGGAAATGCCCCGAAGTTGTCAGCCCATTATGAAAAATCTATATACTAGAGATTTCCTCAAATTGGATGATATCCTAAGATTCACATGGTATTTCCAACAATGGGTTGTAAAACTAAAATAGAGTACTAAACCATTAATATTAAAAACACATTTTCAATCAATCATGGTAGAGGAAAGAATGAATTCGCTTTCTGGGCTCTCTTTCGCAAATGACATTACAACATTGCTGATATATGAAAAGGCAATCAAAGATCATACGGCTGAAATGGAGGGGAAAGGACTAGAGAGGAATGTCAGACTGTTAATGAATATATGATGTTGTTTTTCTGTGTACTGTAATGTTTGTGGTATTTGTCACTATTTTAGATTTTTGATGTTTTTTGGTTTCTTTTTTTTACTCTAACTAAATATTCAGTTTGGTGCCTAAATTCATACTCTTTTACTTAAAGAGGGACCCCCCCCCCCAAACTGTGTAAACATCATTCCCCCCAAAGCCTGGGTTAGCTTTTTAAAAAAAGATTTTTTTAATGTTTTATTTATTTCTAGGAGAGAGAGAGAGACAGCGTGAGCAGGGGAGGGTCAGAGAGAGAGGGAGTCACAGACTGAAACAGGCTCCAGGCTCTGAGCTGGCAGTCAGCACAGAGCTCAACGCGGGGCTCGAACCCACGAACCGTGAGATCCTGACCTAAGCGAAAGTCGGACGCTTAACCGACTAAGCCACCCAGGTGTCCCGTGGCCCGGGTTAGCTTTTGTGCGTTCTTCTTGCTCTGATTCCCAGCTGCTTGTGTTGTCTGGTATTGGCCAGGCATCGTCAATATGATCATCGTCTCCTTTGCTTCTAATTTTTCAAAGAGCTACCACATCGTGATCTTGGATCTAGTGAAGAGACAATGGATGACTTCTAGCTTCTCCTAGTTACTTACATTACCTGTGCATTAGTTTTCTCATCTTTAAAATGGGGCTAATCCCAGTACCTACTTTGTAGGATTGCTGCAGGGCTCAGTGAATTCTTGTATGTAAGGTGCTGACCAAAGCAAGCACTGTGTAAGAAGTTGCTTTTATTTTATTTTTCTTTGTCTTTCCATATGCATTTCGCAATATGCGATAGAACAAGACCTCAGACTTTATTTTTTTTTAGGTTTATTTATTTTGAGAGCGAGCGAGTGGGAGAGGGACAGAGAAAGAGAGAGCGAGGGTGACGGAGAAGTAGGCTCTGCAATGTCTGCACAGAGCTCGCAGGGCCTGATTCAAGAACTGTGGGATCGCGACCTGAAGCGGAGTTGGACAGTTAACCGACCCACCCACGTGCCCTAAGATCTCAGACTTTCTTTACCCTCTTCTCCCTCTGCCCCTCAGTATAATTATATTGGGAGTTTGGGGGACGGAAGGGAGGTCAGAAGTGGTAGGACTCGTAATGAAAAGTGGCAAAATCTTCATCATATAGAAAGTCAACAGATGAAATAAAAATTCATAAATCCAGAAATTATAATGGAGGCACATTACCTAGAAATACAGAGACAAATTCCAGAAGAAATAGCTGAAAGATTTGAAACTTGTGGCCTCTGAAGGAGACAAGGATGATGGAGCTGGAAATTACAGTGTGTGTCATAAACGTTGACTTTCTTAACTGTGTGCATATGTAACTTTGAGTTCTTCTAATTTTAAATATTTTTTAAATGTTACAAACACAACTATTTGGCTAAAAATACCCCTCCAAAGCGTTCTCTTGGCTGGAAGAAATGGTTTTTTTCCCCTGACGTGATAACGATGCTCTTGGTTGCTCTTTGTAGTCATTTTAATAAGAAAAATTAATAAGCAGCAAATTGCAACAAAAAGGAAGACGGTTTGTTTAGGTAACTCGTAAGTAAGCTTTCCCTTGTGGAAGCCTTTGCTTAATTGGGCTGCAGCTGGTGCTAATTTATTCTCTTCACTGTATCTCATTTTGGTCTTGAATGTGTATTTGCGTGTGTTTGTGTTTTAAGCCTCACATAATTTGAGGCTTTTATTTGATGGCATCAGTATGGCTCCAATTGGAACTGCTCACGAGCAGCTTGCCCTAAAGGAGAATTCACTTTTGGGGACGGTGGCTTTGCTTGTACACCTGGGAGCCACTGATTGTAATTGGAATACCGCTAGGAGGCACTAGGCTGGAGGTTCCTCCATGATCAGAGTTGATCTACTTTTCCCATATCTACTGTTCTCTCACTCCATTCCTTCCTGCGCCCTGATCCAGTATTGAAGGCCCCACATGATGAACAAGGAGCAGGGATGAAAGAAGCTCTGATTGGCTGGTTAATAAGCTCCCTGTTTCACTGGGCATGGAAATCAATGCTTGAGCCTCTATCTAGAAAAGGCAGCATTCTGGGCACAGAGTAGAGAGACAATTGGCATTTTTAGCTTGAAAAATGGAGAAGACCATCTGGGTGTATTTTTCTTGTGCCCACGAGGATTTCTGCTATGTCTGCTGGACCTGGCTACATGCCGTTGTCATCTAACAAGTGGCATCCGTCATGGCCCCATCTCTCTGCGGCTCACAAGAAAAAGCAATGAATGGAACATATTGTTGTTGATTTTTTTCTAGTCTAGGTGCAAGGAGCAGATTTCATTTCATTACTGAATTTCAAGTCAAATGTGCAGCCAAGATTAATCACTTGGAGAAGATTTTTCGTGTTCTTTCTTCCCTGTTCATATTTTACAGAGCCAATACCTAGCTTAAAAAATAAAAAGTAATCAGAGACCAACTGCTGGCTGGTTTGTAAGGCAAAACTGAGGATTTTGAGTTTGAGACACAGTAAATCATAGTACAAGATACTACTAAATTATTCTCTCTATAAGAGACAAATGAAGTATGAGAGTAACTTTGTTAAAAACAAACCAGTGTTGGGACCCCTGAGTAGTTCTGTCTGTTAAGCCTCCGACTTCCACTCAAGTCATGATCTCATGGTTCATGGGTTCGAGTCCTCCGTTGGGCTCTGTGCTAACAGCTCAGAGCCTGGAGCCTGTTTCAGATTCTGTGTCTCCTGCTCTCTGCCCCTCCCCTGCTCTGTCTCTCTCCCTCTCAAAAATAAACATTAAAAAAAAAGCAGTGTTGGAACTTGAAAACGTTATGGTCAGTGAAATATGCCAGATACAAGAGAACAATTATTGTATTATTCTACTTACACGAAGGACCTGGAATAGTAAATTCATGACAGAAAGTAGGTTGCTAGGGGCTGGAGGAGGAAGAAATGAGGAGTGACTGTTTGATGGGTACCACATTTCGATTTGGGACGATGAAAAAAATCTTAGAAATGGGTAGTGATGATGGTCGTACATCATGGGGAATGTACTTAATGCCAACTGAACTATACACCTAAAAATGGTTAAGATGTTAACTCTTACGTCATGTATATTTTGGCACAATTTTTGAAAATGTAAATTAAAAACCAAAAGAAAAAAGCAGTGTTTCCTGTATGATGCCAGCGCAATCCAAATTATATAAATAGATGCGTGTGATTTTGAAAAACTCGGAGATACTTACTTCCCCATCACCCTTTGGCTGTTTCTCCATGAGAATTAGCAAAGGGAAATAAAGGGAAGATAAAATTAACTTTATAAATACTGCTGATTATTGGCCTAATGCATGGTGCTCTTGCAATGTAGGGTTTATAACAGCCTAATCAATATTTATGTTTGGGGAATTATCAGTAGATTTCAAATCGTTCTCACCCTACTGTCCTCCAGTGATTGTAGGCAGTATGTTTTGGATGTGTAGGAGCTCAGTGTGGTCACTGCTGCTCTGCCCCAACTGCAACCGGCTTCCCTAACAGCTGCAGAAAGAATTTTCCGCAATAGCTCAGCCAAAGGAGAGCGGTGGGAATTCTGTGGGATTAGAGCTGGAATTTGGGACTTTTGCACAGAGGCTGGGATTAGGCAGATGGACATTTAAGCTATTTGTTACATAAATGTTTCCAAAGCTCAGCTAACTCTTGCCTATGTTACTTTATCTCAGAATAAGCTCCCTCCTGCAGGACTAACAAGGACCCCTTCCCCTATCTTGGGATGTCCCCTGACCTGGGCCGATAGCACCTGTAGTCACTGCATGGAACACCACACACCCGACAAACTACAGAAGTCCCTCCCCATTTCAGGACTGCACATTTATTCTTTGGTGATCCACTGACCATGTCAAGATAAGCAGTCAGAAGATCGATATGCTTTATACTTTCTTCCCTTTAATATATTTAAATCATGCCTAGAAGAATCTGTTATTTCAACTTTTTTATTTTTTTATCTCATTTTTGAGAGAGAGTGTGTGCGTGCTCATGCGAGCAAGTAAGGGAGGGGCAGAGAGAAAGGGAGACAGAGGATCTGCTGACAGCAGAGAGCCTGATGCAGGGCTCAAACTCACTAACTGCAAGCCTGATGCGGGGCTTGAACTCACGACTGCGAGATCATGACTTCAACCAAAGTCCGATGCTTAAGGGATTGAGCCACCCAGGCGCCCTTGTTTCAACTCTTCCTAAGATTTTGCATCTTTGGCTTAATATGTCAAAATTAATGGAGAGGAGATAAGTTACTGTATCTTTGTATCTTGAATGAAAACATAATTATGATATCTCTAGCCCAGTGTCCAGCCATGCTAGGTGTCTTATGGCAGAAACCACATGGGGTGCTCTCCAATTTTCTGCATGTGTATAAATATCTTGTTCTAGGGGATAAGGTAGATGCACCTAAGCCATTCATAGGGCATTCTAAATGAGAGAGCATTCTGGGGAGTGAGGGAGGGCTTAAAAGTTAGAACTGTGTGAATGAAGTATATTGTCCTCTAAAATAATTGGCTTTATCATGGAAACCACTGTTGAGCAAAACATTTTCAAATGAGTGGTATACCTAGAGAAGGTGAGAAGAGAATACAGTTGATTTCTAATGTTAAGGACAAAACATATCCAAAACTTGGAAATGAGAAAAAGAGTGACCCTTTCTGTATCACACTGGAGCGTGTCCAATGGGCCTAACCCAAAGATTACCTAATTCTCCAGAGGTGTGCTATGCCCTTTGTTTGAGTTATTATTTACTATTAATTTATATGTGTTAACTCAGAGTAAACTTAAAGCAATGCAATGATTCTAGTCTGATAGCAATACAGATGGATTTCTGCCCACCATGAAATTCTATCTGCTTGGTACAAAGAGATTACAACACAAAGGTCTAAGTTTTATTGCCCTGTATAACATTAACAAATTGTGTGTGTAACTTACTTATTTCAGTGTGGTTTCTTTCAGTGATTACAAATACATCAAATTCTCCTATATTCCTTTAAACCAGTTTTGGTCCTTCATTAATGACAAAAGAAAATGTTTAGTGCGTGCTCATTTTATTTCACATAATGGTCATGTTTTTGACCTTGTGAAAATTATATTTTGACATTGATCTACTTCCCACAGCGTAAGAAGGTGAGTAACTAGCTAATGGTCAACAGGTAACGCTGGTTAGAAGCCCCAGTTTTCAGTAAACATCAGAGACCAAAAGTGAGTTTCCATGAAACATCAATGTTGCTGGTTTATCAAGATGCCCAAAGTCCAGGTGGGTTTAAAATTGTCAACAATTTGCCCAGGCATTGAATTGAGACTGTCGGGGGAAAAGATGGTTGTGTGGACAGGGATGCATGGGGAGGGAAAACACAGTGCAGAGACCCTTCTGTCCAGAATTACTTTCCTAAATTGCCCAGAATGTGAAGGGCTGGTTTGCTAAGAGTTACGAACGCAAACCCAAAAAGGTACGAGTTATGCTCTCAAAACCTGGAGCCGGGTTAATAATTCAGCTTTGAATATAAAGGAAAGGAACTTTTTATATTTAAAGCAGGAAGGAGAACGGTCAAAACTCCTTCTGTCTTAGAGGGTCAGGATGAGATGCGTCATTGAATGGCTTCCTGCTTGTGAAAGGCAAATCTCCCTGGGCCTGAACCAGAGGAGAAGATTAAAATAAAGAGAGAGGAGTTGGTCTGCGTAATAAAGTACAAGAGTTTCCTCGTAGCTTCTCTAGAGGCAGAAAGTGTGTGGCCCCTGAGGGACGTTGGGAAAGTTAGGGGAAGAAAGGTCAGATTCCGTGAGAGAACAGGTCCTGATACTGCAAAGGCAGAACCTTCCATAAAGAGAACAATCTTGAAGAAAAATTCTGTCCATATTTGAGTATCAATTTTTTCTAGCTCTTCTAGAATGGCCCTCAGTCCCCTCAGGCTTTCAGCAGAAATCTGTTACCTTCAGCAATCTCATGTAAGGAGTGTTTGGGGACTGAAAGAGGTGGGGCTGAGCTCACATATGAGAAGTAATGAGAAGAAGGGACCACAGCCACAGAAGCGGAGATGGCCAGGAAGAGGAATTCAGCCTCAGAGGTGACAGGAAAAAGTCACCCCTCTCCTCTTCTCTACCCAGCTCCCAAGAAACTTTAGAAATGGGAGAAACACGCAGTATTCCCTACATTTATTTGAAAGAGGGGCTCAATACATTTTTCTGATTTAAGAGGGAATGGGGCTCCTGGGTGGCTCAGTCAGCTAAGCATCCGACTTCAGCTCAGGTGAGAATCTCACAGTTCATGTGTTTGAGCCCCACATTGGGCTGTGCTGAGCTCCAGCTCAGAGCCTGGAGCCTGCTTCAGACTCTGTGCCTCCCTCTCTCTCTGTCCTTCTTTTGCTCACACTGTCTTTCTCTGTGTCTCAAAAAATGAATAAATGTTAAAACAAAAAAAAGGGGGGGGGGAATGATCCAGAATCCTAGAGAATTTGAGAATCCTGGTTATATAAATATACCTTAGAAGTCTGGAGTGAAATGGGCCACAAAAGTGGATCAAAATCCTCAAATTTACCCATTTTTGGTAATTTGCAAGTCTAGCATGTTCTTTCTGGTTCAGAGCAGGATTGAGAGGGTTTTTGGGAGCTGGTTCTTTAAGAAATAGAGGGGTGCCTAAGTGGCTCAGCAGTTAAGCATCTGATTCTTGATATCAGATCAGGTCATGATCTCACAGGTTCATGGGTTCAAGCCCCATGTCTGGCTCTGTGCTGGCAGCATGGAGCTACCTGGGATTTTCTTTCTCTCCCCCCCCCCCCGCTCTCTCTTTCAAAAATAAATAAATAAATAAATTTTTTAAAAATAAAGAGAATACCAAACTATTAAGGTAAAACAAGGTACAGGGTCTGAGGGGGGCTTCTCCTTTGAAAAGGCCCGAAGCTGAAGCTTTATCTGTGGTACAGCATCTTCTGGACTGGAGGTACATTTAAGGCAGGATTTAAGGAAATGAGTGAGACGTCTACCCTCTCAAGTCAACATGATCTTTAGAAAAGGAAAGCTTGAATTCTATCAGGGCAGTTCAAACACAGGGGTTTATGACAGAAGGTGCCAGAGCTGGGTTCTTGTTCAGGGTAGCAATTACTTTGGCTGATGTGGTGTTGCTTGAAATAAGAAATTTGCTTGAAACAAGAAAAGGCTTTGCCACATCATCACTGGACAGGACCACCCCTCTAAAGGAGGCTGATCAAAAAGCCAGGCACCAGATGGCCCTCCCAAAGAGAAGTCACCAAATAGCCACCACACATAGGCAGGGTTCGCCAGGTAACGGCTGGATGAGCCCTCTCCCTTCTCCTCAGCTTCCAAAGCAGATTTGAGGATTTGGTGGTAATCCTTTTGTTTTCACTGTTTGGCCTGAAATCCATTAGCGTGAGTGGGCCTGAATCTGTCTTGTTAAAATTCTATATTTGTCTTTTTCCTTGCATCAGTAATAAATTTTTAGAGGTTTTCTTTGTTTTGTTTTTTAGTTAGAAAAGAATACACTGCTGGCAGCAGGCTAGAAAGGGATCAAAGGCATCCACGCAGCTTTTTAGGAATAAATGCCTGGAAACCATTCAGATTTAGAAATTATACGGTTCTATTTTATAAGACTAATACAAAATCCTAATGCCATATAGAAACCTATCTGGTGATATGTTTTCCGGAGCACATTTAGACACCCGATTTCATAAGATCTGCATACAAATCCCACAAGGCTTGCAAACTGAGTATTATTTTCCCTCTCCCTCCTTTCCCCACCTACCCACCCTCTGTCCCCCCACCTGAAATTTAATAACACTCACCCTGAAGCCAAACCCGGTGAGGGAGATCCCAGAGCTGTCATCGAAGCCAGTGGACAACTCACACTGGGTCTCAGGTTTGCTGACCCTTAGTCCAGTGGCCTTTCCCTTTCTGTGTCTCCCTAAATAAATTTCTTTGGCTAATTAACAGGTGCTTCTGTTCACGCCTTTATTCCCTAGTCCTGTTTGCCCTGCTATGTGGTTCTGGTGGCTCCACAGTGACTGTATCCTGGGTCTGGCTCTATCAGGAGTCAAGGGCATCTGTGTTAGGTCTAGAGGGGGTGATGGATACATGAGTGAATGAATGAGCTTACTGAAGGACACACTGAGCTGTCTTGGACACAGGCAGTATCTTCCTGCTTCTGGAGAGCTCTGAATCTGTCCATTGTGCACACAACATGCTTTTCTGATTTTCTGACTATTTCCTCTGGCCACTCCTTCTGTCTTGTGTGCAAGTCCATCCTTTCTACCTGGCCGCTCACTGTGGGAACTTTTCCAGGCTAGCCTTTTCCTGCTTTCTCTCCCTAAGAGGGTTCAACCATACCCTCTCCTTCAAATGTCATAGGCAGGCCAATGACACCCAAATCCATTTCTACCCCAGACCTCTCTGAATTCCAACCCTTCAATCCAACCCTGCATTTAATATTTCTACTAGGATGTCTCAGATTCCTAACTCATGATCCTCTCTCCTCCCCCAAACTGGGTTTCCTACAAGACTTCCCGTCTACGCCACCTCCCACAGCACAAGTCGGGAATCTGGAAGTCATGCTGTCTCCCTCACCCTCTAGAACCTCTGCACTACCAAGTTCTATCGGTTTTGCCTGCTGAGTGTCTGGTACCTTGACAGCGTTCTTCCACTCCATTAGCACCTCTCCAGGCTAAATTTTCCTCATCTCTCATGTGGATCAATAGTTCCCCTGAAATCTACTCCTGCTCTTCTCTTACTCATTCTTTACACCAGAGGCTCTTCAAACCACTCATCCGATCTACCATGCATCCCTGCACCACCCCTCACTCCATGCTGTGGCCACAGTGGCTGTCTTTTAGTTCTTTTCACTAAGCCATGCTGTTCATGCCTCTCCTTGCTCCTTCCTCCCTTCCCCCAAAAGCCACCACTGGCACAGAGCCTTTGCTTATGGTCTTCTCCATACCGGGGACCGCCTCACCCCCAATACACATGCATATGATCAACCACCTGGCTACCACATACTTATCCTCCTACCATTTCCTCAAACCCAGATTGTATTCCTTTGCTAGACACTCACATAGGATTATATTCTGGACACACCCATCTCAGATTTGTAATTACTCTCCTTCATTCAGTCAGCAGCTCCTTACTGAGGACCTACTTTGTGCCAAGCACTGTTCTAGGCACTTGTGACGCACCAGAGAATTAGACAGACAAAAATCCCCACTCTTGTGGGGCTTACATCCTATGGTAATCATAGTCCTATGAATAATTATAAATCCATTTCTGTCCCATACTGGGTGTGTTCAAATGAGAGCTAGGACTGCGTCTGGTTTTGCTGATAGGTATCCTCAGCCCTCAGCACAGAGTCAGTTCCCATCAGGTTCTCAAACATTTGGGAAATTAATGGGTATTTACATTTGTAAATTACCAGATGAATGATAAATGTAATTTTAATATTGTAACTCGGCTTATATTGAACTTGTGATATTTTAAAGATTTAATAAATATTGTGATGCACGATCAGAAAATGAAGTCCATGTGCAATGGCCAAGACAATCTTTCTCCCACTTACCCCTTAACCTTTGGAAGATGTGAACAAGCCACGCTCTCCTCCCCTAGTGGTTGAGAAGTGACTTCTGAAGAACTAGCTGAGCTTTGCTGCCATCTTTTGACCAAAGTTAATACCACAGAGATGAAAACCACATCCCGTTATATTTCAGGTTCTGAGACATCAATGAAAAGTTCCCCAACTGAGTTCTATTTCTATATAAAAAGTCAAGAATACGTTGCCAGTTAAGAGGAAATGCATGGCCACCCTCAGTGCCTCTGATAGCTTCTATTATAGCTTTGTTTCTTTGTTTGTTTGCATAGCTATCTCCTACCTTCCCTCTTCCTTCTACATCTTCACAGTCATCATCATGGTAAACACCTAAAAAGCATGTGTGTGTGTGTGTGTGTGTGTGTGTGTGTGTGTGTGTGTGTGTGTGTGTGTTTAATGTGAACATTTATGTGAACAGTAAACAAACAACTGTTTTATGTCAGAACTGGAGGGCACACTCAATAAATAATAATATTATTATTATTAACAGCGTTATTATAAAGATTCTTTCCTTGAAAAGCAGATGAGCTAAAGAAGACTTTCACTGTGCTGCAAATTCTTCCATGCATGTGGACACCCACCCCAAACTCAGTGTACGATTTTCTCTCTTTTCCTGTCTCCTATTCTCTCTCTCTCCCCTGGAAAGCCTATCAAAACTTTGGTTGCTATCTCAACCCTTTAAACGTACTACACATATTAACATTATATGTTATATATTTAATAGTATGTATTTTATAGTATATATATATTACTTAATATATTTTACAAGTACTTAAACTTATGTAATACTTAGATATATATACTTCATATTTTGTCCCTCCAATAAAAATAGAAACCCCTGGTTGTGAAGGAAGTGTATTTTACACTTGGGATTTCTCACAATACTCAATAAACTGTTATGAACTATATTAAGGGATCTTTTCTGAAGTGAAGGATGTCAAGGAATATTTTAGTTTGCTCTAATATATTTTGTGTGAAGACTATAGTCAGAACATTATGACAGGTTCTCAGAAAGCTAGCCACCACATTTTTAAATACATGTTTGGAAATTAATTTCTTTGGGAATTTTACAAAGTTGAAAATATGTCCTTTTTGAAATAGCTGTAACTGCAGAGAGAGTTTGTATATTTTAAGCTGAAGAATAGAAAACAAGAACCAAGGATCAATACAGAAGAGAGAAGAGAAAAATTGGAATTTTTTCCTGAGGAAAAGTCAAGAAGGATGTCATGCATGGATATTTGAGCAATAGGTAGGCTACTTAGGGACACCTGGGTGGCTCAGTCAGTTAAGGCTCTGAGTCCTGATCGGGTCATGATCCCACAGTTCATGAGTTCGAGCCCCACATCGGGCTCTGTGCTGACAGCTCAGAACCTGGAGCCTGCTAAGTATTCCTTGTCTCCCTCTCTCTCTCTCTATCTGCCCCTCTCCCATTCATGCTCTGTCTCTGTCTATCTCAAAAATAAAGAAACATTTAAAAATTAAAAAAAAAATAGGTAGACTACTTAAGGCAACAGATAATCCTTGGAGTCTTTGAAGAACACTAGTGCGGAACGGGTTTCAGGGAAGTGAAGTTTTTGAATAATCCAAGAAAACAAAAACCGTGAAGTGAAGAGGTTTGTTCATCAGCTTGACATCAGCCTTCTGAGCATGACAGGGAATTGATGCAGCTGAAGGAGAAAACATTTCATTTCACATCCATGCCTTGTACATACTAGAGGGTCAGCAAATGTCTACTGAATTAAAGAGGACCTTGATGAGCCTCGCCCTTTCTTACTCTTGGTTCAGCTCACGGTGACTTAATGATACTAAATACCCAACGTTAAGTGTCTAGTTTTAAACAATCAATTCAGAATAGTGATATCAAGAAATAAGATATTTTGAAGTGTAGTCTGTTATACAACTGAGAAAACTAAAGTCAGTGAATAGAAGTTTGAATGATTTTATGTTAGAAGCTATGTCACATGTGCTTTTTGCTAATTTTACTAAAGTCATTGCCCATTTTCAATTCTGCTCAGAAACATTCTGAAAATCGGATGCTGTCTGTGGTCCTTAACATAGGTGGCCTGGTTCACCAGAGATGGAACAGCTTTGCTTTGGGGAAATTTTGCTGGTGCCAGCGGAACACATTCTCAAAACGCAGAGCATTACGACCTCTTTGTTTTTCCTGCCTCTTGCATGAAAGAAGATACCTGCCAGCAATTTCCTGTGCTGACAGATTAGGAATGAAGTCTCTGAGCTCAAGGGCAAATGCGAGAACTGGTTGGGTCAGGCTGCTCATTTGGGAAGACTAATGGCTACAAAGCACCTGCTGACGATATCACCTGGTTATTTAAAAACCTTTGTGTAGTACAATGAGCCAAATGAAAGTTCTATGCAGAGGACAAGGAACTATTCATTTCACTCTGATTTAACTTTTCAGAAGAGCCCTTTTCAGAAGAGGGCCCCTCTATTTTGAGAGCACTAAATCCTCTTGGTGACTTTGGTAAAAGAGACATGAAATAACAGATGAAGCAAATGTGTTTCAGATGGAAATTAATGGCTCTTGGAATGGAACGCCTGGTAAACATCTGGTGTCCTTTTATCTTGAAAGAACGTCGGTCTCCCTTAGTTAATAGATTACACCTGTTGACCAACCAAACCTCCCCTACATCCAAATGAAGGTGAAAACACTAATGTCGAGGTCCCACCCCTAGAGCGAGATCCTGATAGAATCTCTTGGATTTGGCCTGGGCTTGGGGAATATTTTTTAAATTTCCCAGGTGATTTTAATATGCAGCCAAGATTGAGAACCCCAGTGTAAACAGAAGGAGACTTTGATGGATTGGGGGATATAATTTATTCATGCAACAGAAATGAAAACAAGCTAAATAAAGATACGAATTGTTTATAAGATTTTTGTCGTGTGTTTAAAATATTTTTAAATGTTTACATTGTTTACATTAGATTTTTAAATTACTTTTTATCAGTTTTAAACAACTTTATGTTGGGTTTATAGAGCTCTTGTCAGTATTATGAACACTTCTTGAGGTAGATGTTCTCTTGCCCATTGTGTCAGTGATGAAGTTATTAACAAACAATAGGATGAATCTACATATTGCTCACAGACACCCCCCCCATGCCTTCCTTTCTGACTTTCCCTCAGGGGACAACCCTATAGTGGATTACCTCTGATTGAGGACAATCTGGGGTAACTATTTGACACGTTCGGTTTCCTCTTATGGAACTAGTTATATAGTCATTTTTTAAAAAAAGAATTAGATAAATATAACTGGGTGACTGGGTATGAGTCTTTGTATGGTAGGAGGGTTATTTAACTTATATTAGGAGAACTATGGTTCTAGAAAGACCTATTAAGTAGTCTGTGCTAGTCAAAGACTACTTGAATTAAAGAATGTCTGGGGGCACCTGGGTGGCTCAGTCAGTTAAGCGACCGACTTCAGCTCAGGCCATGATCTCACGGTTCGTGGGTTCGAGCCCCATGTTGGGCTCTAGTGCTGACAGCCAGCTCAGAGCATGGAGCCTGTTTCATGTTCTGTATCTCCCTCTCTCTCTGACCACCCCACCCCCCCGCTTTCGCTGTCTCTCTCTCAGAAATAAAATATTTTAAAAAATCAAAATTTAAAGAATGTCTGAACTGTGATGCCAATAAACCATCCTCTTATAGACAATTCCATGCACTGGTATTTTCAACTGTCTTTACAACTTCGGTTTAATGGCTATGAAGCCATGACCACAAAACAAACAGGAGAAAGTAATGCTGAAAAAGCAATGCAGTAATACCATAGTTCCAACCTAATGCAAACACCTCCCACATAACCAATCATAACTGAAAACTCTTAAATCTCTACAAGACATGTTTATTTACAACTTTTACCAGCTGCCCTTGCATCCAGTGACTAAATACTATGAATCTATGATTGAGCTGTGTCTTCTCTTTAATTTTAAACCTGATTTGTGTGTGCGTTTGCATGCTCGCATAGACACATGTTGTTTGAGCAATGAAGAGTGAGGAGCGCGAACAGATGCACTGTAACTCTTAATGGTCAATTAGCCCTATGATTCTAAAACTTTAACGTTCTCATGAGTCACTCAGAGACTTTGTTAAAATGCAGGTTCCGATTCAGTAGTTCTGGAGTGAGATGTGATTCTGCATTTCAGTCAAGCTCATCCGATGGCCCCCAGGCTGATGCTGCATGTCCTCAGTTGACACTTTTGAATGACGGGGAGATAACCCATCCTGATAAGAAGGCCAATGCCAAGTGAGGCTCTTCGGGGACAGCCGATTACACCAATGCACTGTCTAGCCCCTCACCCTGTGCCTCTGATGCAAGTGGAAGCGGGCAAGGGTCATCTGGGCCAGCACCAAGCTGACCTCACTCTTGATAAAACAGCAGCCCAGATATCAACTTCACACACAGTGTATTAGGGAAAAAGTGTACATGATGGGTTCAGAAGACCTTCTGACACTAATTCATATAAACCCTCAGTAAATGACCTGCAGTGTAAATTAAAAGTTGATGATAGAATATTTCTATGGCATTTTTTGGACTTTGCCTCTACTCCTATAAGTGTATTTATTTTTGCTTACTGCTTCATTGAAAAGTAAAATTTTCCATCACCTCCATATAGAGTTCATCTCTACTGGAGATCTAAAGTACGTATGACACCTTGAAGGCCATTTAGAGTCATAAAAAACATATCATTCCCTCAAAGATTTGTATACGCACTTTAATTCAACTGGACATTATTAATATCAGTAGGCACTTTTAAAACTGTGTTTAACCTAACACTTATTCATTATACAGGAGAAGACAGAGTCTGCTGTATTTTTCTTGTTTTGAATTATTACCCATTCTTGTCTAATTCAAGAAATATTCCTTTTTGGCATTTTGTTTTCACACATTGATGAGACATATAACTTCAAAGTAACTTTTCTGGCATCCAAATTTTTTAAATGTTTATTTATTTTTGAGAGAGAAAGAAACAGAGTGTGAGCGGGAAGGGGCAGAGAGAGAGAGGGAGACACAGAATTCAAAGCAGGCTCAGGCTCTGAGTCATTGGCACAAAGCTCAACGTGGGGCTTGAACTCACAAACCCTGAGATCATGACCTAAGCTGAAGTCAGATGCTTAACCAACTGAAGCCACCCAGGAACCCCTCTGGCATCCTGTCACAGGATGTATTCTGTCTATTTCCTGGACTTCACACTTGAAAATGAGCACAGTGAATTTTGAAGAAATTATCTACTACATCAGAAAAGCCATAATAGAGCCATTAGCTTTGGGCAAATGACTCTGAGGCTCAGTTTCCCCATTTGAAAATGAGAGAGGTACATTCTAATAGTTCTTCAGGTTCCCAAGATCTTTGGGATGGTTCTTCCTGACTCCTCCTCGTGAAAGTGCTTCTGTCTGATCAAAAGTTTAGGGGCCACTGTTCCGTGGTGAAGAGGTAAAGTTTGGGGAGAGAGCAAAAGAAAGGAGTGAGTTAAAGTCATATAATGAATACAAAAAACAGTTCACAGTGTTTATCTCTGGGAACAGAAATTTTCTGTTTCCAGGGTTTTTTTTAATCTTAATGTAGCTTACTTTTATAACCAGATAAAAGGTAATTTCAAATTAAACATATTAGCAGGTTCACAAGAAAGAAAGAAGGAAGAAGGGAAAGATAGAAGTAAGGAAGGATGGATGGATTGGAATAGATGAACTCTACTATTTCTCCTTGGTCGCAAAAGTAAGTCCTACATAGCCATGAACGCTATGACTAGGCTAGAACAGACAAAATGATCACGGAGAATTTTAGGCCTAGCTTCCAAAATTATATGCCAAAAGAAATTCTGAATTTGGAGAGACAATGTTGTTTTCTCTGGGCCAAGAACATTAATCATTGAAATGCTTGGCAGGCACAAGAACTGGCATCTGCCTACTGGCACTGTTTGGCCTTCATATATCATCTGATGACAGCCCTAAAACAAAATAGAAGAAGATGCTCATTAAAAGAATAATATTGTTAATAATAATGGTACAATATAATAAAAACCCTGGCTGCATTGGGAAGCTTAGGGTCTGCTCTATTGTCTTTCCAGCTGTTTCCTGTGTGAAAGGCTGTGTGTGGTTATGCTTCCTCTGTTCCTGGAGGTAGCTGGGAAGTAGTTGGGAACAATGTCAACCTCACCCAGTGGACTTTTTAGTCCTCTTTTTTTTTTTCCTCTGTCAGTAGCATCCATTTCAAGGTTGGTCATCTTGAGTGACCTTGGGATTTTATTCCCAAGGACTCAGAAGAGAGAAATGCGAACTTCAGCTCTCCTGGCCACACCAACCAAGAGAGCAAGTAAGGACATGGCTACCAAATGTAATAGACGTTGACCCTATCTAACTTCACAGCAAGACGACTAGGTCTCCAAATGCCAAGCCCCCCATCCCTGCCAAGTGTCCCTCCATTCCTTTCCAGAATGTACCATTTCATTATTGCCAAGGGACCAGTTACAATTTTCTGGTTATTGCTGTGTTCATTGCCACTCCCTTCTGATATCTGCCGTAGCTATGCCACCACTGATCCTTTGCATGCCTGAAGGGCATCATTCACATGGAATCCCATGAAATGTGCCCTTGGAGTTGTGCACAGAAGCCCCTGCTGCTCTCATACCTGTAGATCCTTTCTCCTCTGGGAGCCTGCATGCTGCAGTTTCTTCTGGTCTCACTGACTAAAGGAGGTAGCTAAGCCCTGTATGGACACAATAGGTGGTCCCGATGGGGGCTGCTGACCCCTGTCTCCATTCTGTTGGTCATAGGGTTTGGATCAGAATATGGGCAAATGAGCCAAGCTGGGCCAATCAGAGCCCTTCCCTGGTATTCTTGACATTGGACCCAAAGTCAGGAAACCCTTTTCTTCTTGAATGGCAAACGTGTGAGCTCCGAAAGCAATGGAGGCCATGGCACTCACCTCAAGGAGAAAACTGATTTGTGGTAGGGGAGAATGAAGTTGGTACTCAGAAAGAAGAAAGGACAGAATGTGAGGAAAGAGTCTAGATGATATTTCTTTCCATTTGAGTTGTTTCAGGCAACACATTATCTTTCTAGTTACATAAGCCAATACATTTTCTATCTGACCTAAGCTGTTTGAGTCCAAGTTTTGTACTGTATAACCCAAACACTTTGACTAACACCTTACTAATAATCCACTTATTCCTCTCATATTTTCTCTCACTCTCCCACTCTGGAAGTTGTGTAAAGATTTTTGCTTCAACACCTCTGAGAAAAGGAGCCAATTTTCTCTGGAAATCAGTGACTTGCCAGAGTCAATTAATCCCACATTTAGCGCAGAGAACATGTAAAGTGCTCTGGATAGTGCCAGGCATGTAACAAGCACTAAGTGCTTGACTAATATTGTCAGTAGTAATCTTGGTGGTATCAGTAGACAGAATAGACATAGCAGCACACGGTGGTATAAAGTGGGGGTGCCAAAAAACTCTTTCAAATTAATAGGACTTGGTTATGGATTACCCCCTCCAAAAGCATATAAAATGGTATGAATGGTATGAATCTGTTCATCGTTTCCCACTTGCTCATTTTTTATTCCATGCTTTTGAAATTAGTTCAACCAATGACCTGCATTGGTCACTTAGTGTGTTCAGTTACTCCTTGCCTGGAAAGACAGTGATCCAACGTGTCCCTGGCATCACTTGTTGCTTAAATTGCCCATCCTAATCTTCAGTCACACTGCTACTTCTTAAGAAACATGAAAATGAAAAAACTGCATTGTATCATTTTTCTCAGCCACTCCTGCCCTCCTCATTCTGTAGAATGTGTCTTCTTTCCTGCTAATATGTCAGTTGAGCATCAGGATGAATGGAAGTCTGTATTTCCTGTCCATTAATTGTCGACTATGCTGAGGGTGGATGAAGTTTAAATCAGAAAAAAAGTGTCAATACTGGGCAATATACTTAAAACTACCTGGTGCTGTAGGTAAAGGCTCAATATAGTCAGTCTGATGATACATAGATGTCCACATCCCTTTGGTCTCTGTCCTCTGGACAAAGGTACATTTGTCTTTTGTTGTTATCAATCCTGGGAGGCAGAAACAGTTTTAGGTGATGTCAAAGGGATACATCGTATAAAATCCAATGTTTCATAGTTCATGGTCTCTCAGGGTCTATTCATCTTGTGGACCCCAGTCACTTCCTTTAAAACCCTCACCAGCTGATCTTCCTTGATATTCCAATCATCACCATCTTTCTCATCCATATGTAACAAATAGGCATCAACATGAGCAAGCCATAGCTGAGATCTAAAAGCCCAAAGCTTTTTCTATAAATCTTGTCTTTAAATTATGGTACCCTAATGCTTGCCAGACAAAACAAATTCTAGCCCAAGCACTTATAGAAGGTCTTTGCTACTAGCTATGAGTTTACATAAAAATAAAACAGGAATAGGAGAGTTCTTGTGTTGAGAGGTGAGTAAAAGTCAACTAAAATACTTTCTACTTAACCATTGAACCAGACTTATACCTGTCTTTCACCAGAGTCTTAATGGTGGCTGAGCAGATGTTCCCAGCCTTCTATAGCCATTCTGAATTAATTGGGCAGTGATCAAACTTGGCCATAGCCATGTTCTTCCAAATTCATGTACTCACGTACTCACAAATTCCTAATACCTAACAATATGGTGAGGACCATTTGGGACCTAGGCTACAGCTGCCAGTTGTAGATCCTGGGGACCACTATCAATTCACTTGCTTTGGCATACTCCTCACTATGCCATTTCTGTCTAATCAGTAATATTTTTTGAGCTTCCCCTCTAACATCTAAATATCTTTCAAATGCTACCCAAGGCAGTTTTGAATTTCTGATCTCAGAACTATTTTTGGTGTCCTTCTATAGAAGATGCATCTTAACCAGTGATTAATAGCAGACAATTAAAAGCTTTTCCAAAGGGGAGTAATAGGCAGCTGAGTTAGGGTTCTAAAGTCAAGTTCTAAAGTCTCCTGGCTAATGCTCCTCCAGGTTTCTGTCAGTCTTCCATCACGATAGGTCTCTGTTGTGGAGATGACCAATATTATAAAACCAACAAGCTTTTAAGGACCCAGGGGCATCTGCTGGTTTCCCCCTCACTTAAAAGCAGTATTCTATTGTGAAATTTGGCACAGAGATCCCCAAAATACACCCGGGTATGGAGTGACTTCTCTACTATCCAAATAATTCTATCAGCCCATTTGCTCCCATCTCGGGATAGAATTAGAAATGTTCTCAGCTTATTTTTCTAATTAAGGATATGCTTAAGACATGCTTAGGACTTTTATGAGTCCTTTTATTTAGATGTATTCACCAGCCAAAAAGATGATGTAATATTGTCTATCTCTTTCTACAGCTAAGAATGCTTTCCTTATCACCAATTTTTTAAAATGTGCTTAGTCTGAAACGATTTCAAAATAGAAGGCTCTTACTAAAAAAAGAAAATAGATTGTGGTTATCATGGGAAGATCTCTTCTTACTTCATTTGCAAAAATAGAATTAATATAGTTCTAAGACAGCACAGCAAAAGTATACTGTATTCTGTTCCATGTAAAAGCAAATAGTTCCTTCTTGTCCTCTATCTTAGGGTAGAAAAGAAATGATTATCAAGGCAATAAAAAGGTCAAACATTGCATCCTTTTCTTCAGTTTGATGAACTTTCTTTACTACAAATGTGGGGCTCATCCTGGAGTAAATGAGTAGATCCCACTTAACGTTTTCATGGCCAAATTGTGCAAATGCATAGTTAATGTCTGTTAATGCCTATGCATTCACTGTTTTAATTTTTTTTTTTAACGTTTATTTTTGAGAGACAGAGAGAGACGAAGAGAGACAGCGTGAGCAGGGGAGGGGCAGAGAGAGAGGGAGACCCAGAATCAGAAGTAGGCTCGGGTTCTGAGCTGTCAGCAAAGAGCCCGGTGTGGGGCTCAAACTCACAAGCTGTGAGATAACAATCTGAGCTGAAGTCAGACCCTTAACCAACTGAGCCACCCAGGCGCTCCTCATTCATTGTTTTTTAAATTAAAAATTCTATTTCCTATTGTTTTTTTGAAAGCCTGCACTATTTTAAACTTATCACACCTCTCAGCTTTGGCAAATCCAGAGATCCCCATTTAGCACAGCCAATGAAAATAGGAAAGGGGGCACATTATTTTACCCAGTCACCTGAATGATAGCTAAGAAGTTTCTCATTTGAATTAAATCTGTAGATATTGACGCAATCACCACTTATCAACAGAATCTTGTTAGCAATATTTTTTATTGCTCTTTAGCCTCTTTTCTGCTGCATCCCCAAATGCCATAGAATAAGGTAACTTTAAGCCCTTCTCCAAATATTTGGGCATTTCTTTGCAATGTGTGTCCATAAGACCCATTTGTGCTGCTTTAGCTCCCTCTATTGGCTCAATGATTTTCACCAGAGCATCAAATAATAGCCATGGCATGTCTAGTTTTATACTCCTTTGGGGTGGGGTGGGGGGATCCGAGCTCTGTTTTAAGTTAGTGGGCCAGATCCAGAGGGATAAAGGCCATGCTTCACACGCTTCTTCCTGTTACACATCTTGTGCCCTTAGCTACCTCAAATTTCTGATGCTCTGTTGATCAACACTGATACCATCTTGGTCCCTTCATCTCTTCCTGGGTTTGGAGTAATGTCATTACCCCTGCCTCTGCCTCCGATCTGCAAGGTGACTGCAGGAATAAATGGCAGCACCAAACCTGGATGGATGAAAAAACTAGACTCAGACACCATTTGGATAAAGCAAATAGTGTCACAGTCCGGATAAACAATGGAGATATCTAGGACAAGCAGAGGTGCAAGTTTTCCGATCCCCAAATCCTAAAAAGGCAGAGGCTGTGGAGTACATAGTTGGGCTAAAAATATCCTGTGACTAAGCATCCCAGGAGGATGAAATGTCCTCCTCCAATTTTACGAGATTGGAGAACTCTGCACACTAACAACTCTGCAATATGCCAGCAACGACTTATTGCTGGTCACTTACTGGTCTGATGTAGTACAATGGTCTCAGTGGCATTCGATACATGGCATAACTATAGAACACAGCACAACATAACACACTCAAGCAGGCACTTGGTTCTCAGACTCTCAGGGCTAAGTGTCTAGTTTCACTCAAACTACACAACTACAGCAAGCAATGGTCACTCAGGCATCTCTGAATCATATTAACAAGCCCTGGAATCTACTTTACAACCTGCAAAGACTTCTATTTGGAAAAGGTCTATACCCTTGCCTGCTTTCTGTTCTTAGCCTTTAAATCTGTTCACTGAATTGGGTATAATTGGCTCACCAGGACAACCTTACAGGTTCTCTCCAGCATTGTAGGGATGCCCACTATATTTCACAGGGTCTTTCCTCCAACTCACAAAGGGCCTTTGGAGCTCCCAGTTTTATAGACAGACCCTCCGCTGGCTCACATTCGCGTCTTTTTCCCCTTTCCACTTTGTCCTATAAGGTCATACTATCATGCTAGATAAGATCTATACCATGTGTGATGCTTGATGTTGGCCAAAAGTTGCCCTTTCAGGGATCCCATTTCTTGTATCTTCAGCCCTGCAAAGGAGGAGAGGCCTGTGTGGGCCATTTCACTAGGCCCTGAGGGAAGAGAAGTTGTTAAAATGTCTTAGAAGGAGGACATATCTGCCCTCTGCCCACATCCAAGCATCTGCACTGATTGCAGTAGTGATGTGACCTTGTGCAAATGATTTAACCTCTCTACATCTCAGTTAGCTTCCTCTCTGAAATAAAGATAACAGATTGCAAATTTGTTACAAGGATTAAGCGAGAGAATATATTTGAAACAGTGGAACCTAGAAAACACTTGGAATATGGCAGCTACATCATCATCATCATCATGATCATCATCATCGTCATCATCATCATCTCCAAGTCTGGTTCTGGGCTCGCCAGGAGATTTTGCTTGGCTGCTTTATAGAACCCTTGTAATGTGGTTTGCCCCCATATGTTTGAGTGGAAGAATGAGATGTCATTAATTTCATTTTTCTCTTCACATTTCCAAAAATCTTTAGAAGAGCGCATTGCTTGGATTCCAGAGCACTGGAACTTGAGAGTTCTATTCCATCTCTACTAGTAGCTCTCTATGGGATCTTTGGATTCTCAAAGACTCAGTTTTCTTCACTGGAAAATGGGAATTTATATGTACTTTGCAAGATTGTTGAAAGAATTGATGAGATAAGGTACACAAAGTTCTTCATATGGTATATGGTACATTGTGGGAGAGCCACAGACTGTGTTGTGCCTTCCACCCACTTGGCTCTGGGCTTCAACACTTTTATTTGTAAAAGAAGAGAGTTGGAACAATTTTTCTCCAGGTTTTTCCACCTCTCATACCCTGTAATTCTCATGACACTCTCTTGTGGTAGGTACATAATGGCAGTCCCCAAGTCACAGGAAGAGAACTGGGAGAGAAATTCCCCACAGAAAGTTTTGCGGCCCTTGGCTTAGTCCCATGGTGTTAAATTCTCTTTCACTACCTGTTTGGGTTTGCCTCACACTGCAATCTGGGAGCTGTCCTTTCTAATTTCCTCTGATAGACTCTACCGCTCTCCTGTACTTCTTGAAACTTAACAATATTTCTGTATTGTCCTGGCATCATAGTATAGTACATTCTTTTTTATATATTTGAGAGGGAGAGTAGGGGAGAGGGGCAAAGGGAGAGCACGGGAGGGAGGAAAGAGAGAAAATAATACGTATATTATAAATATACATATATTATATTTATATATATATGTTTATTTATTTGAGATAGAGAGAGAAAGATTGGGCAGGGGAGGGGCAGAGACAGAGTGGGACAGAAGATCCAAAATGGGCTGTGTGGTGACAGCAGAGAGCCGGATACAGGGATCAAACCTATGAACTATGAGTTCATAACCTGAGCCTTAGTTGGAAGCTTAACCAACTGAGCTACCTAGGTGCCCAGAGAGGAGAAAACCTTAACCAGGCTCCACACTCAATGTGGAAACCAACATGGAGCTCAAACCCACAACTCTGGGATGGTGACCTGAGCCAAAATCAAGAGTCGACCCACAACTGACTGAGCCATCCATGTGCACCCCCTATTCTTTTTTTTTAATTACACATTCTTCAAAAAATTGTACTTATTTTGTATCCAAGCCATGAAAGCCATGACCTGATTTACCTCCGAGACCTAACCCATTGGCAATCTTCCTCATCTTAGTATATACCGTTCCCTTCCACTCAGTTACTCAGTAAAAAACTGAGGTGTTATTCTCATGTCCTCACTTTCCCTCACACCTACATCCAAGCCATTCAACGAGTCCTCCTGATTCTACCTTCAAAACATATCAAGATACTCCAGGGCTCTCCATTTCTGCCGCTGTAACACCGGAGTGAGCCGTTGTCATTTCTGATGGAGGATTACTGTAGCAGCTTCCTCACTGTCTCCCAGCTTCCTCCTTCTCTCCTTTACAATGGATTATTCTCCACATAGTAACCAAAGTGAGGTTTTAAAGAATGTGAATCAAATTATGTTATTCCTGCTTGGTGTCCTTCAACTTGCTTTTCCTTGGTCTTTCAAGACCCTGTATAATCTGGCCACCATCTTATACCATCCTCTCCATCTACCATGTTCTAACCAGTTTGTATCTTTCTGTTCCTTGACTACCCCAAGCTTATTTCTGTTTTAAGATTCTTATACTAGCTGTTTCTTTTGCCTGGAATGTTCTGTCTCCTGATCTTCCTTTGCCTGGTTTTCTTGGAATTCAGATCTAAGGGCAAATATCACCTTCTTAGGGAGGCCATTCTAGACACTACAATCTAAAGAATCCACTCATATTTCAACTTTAATTTTCTGTCTCTGCCATTAAAATATATGCTCCTTGAAGTCAGGATTCTGAATTGTCTTCTTTGCTGCAGTAGCCACAGAGCCTAGAACTGTGCCTGGCATAGAGTAGATACTCAATAAATAATTGAGTGAATGAATTAAAATTCATCCTGCTTTAGCTTTACATCAATATTTAATATCTCACACCACTAGAGGGCAATAAATCACCTAACTGGAATGAGGAAATCTGTCTTTTACATCACCTTCCAAGATGAACTTAATTGAATTTAATCATTAATGTGACAGACATTAATTTAAGAAAAACACTCCCACTCCAAAAGTGGGATGAGAAGAGAAGAAACAATCCTCTAGATTTTCCAACCAGCCATCAGGTACAAACCCAGAGAAAAAGTTAATGCCAGGGTTACAAATAGTGAACTAATTTTAAATAGACTTCCTGTTTAAAGATGCTATTCAGGTTTTTTAAAATCTCACTATTAAAATGAGAAAATAATAACTTCAGTGACATGAAATTATTTGGACAGTCAGGAGGCAATTAAGCAATATCATATTTTCTCCATCCTTTACACACACACACACACACACACACACACACACACACACACACACACATTCCTTGGCCACTATTCTTATTTTTGCTTTTAAAAGTCTGAATCCTGGCCAGTCTCATGGGAATAGAGAATCTGAATGAGATTTTCTTTTTTCTATTTTTGTATTTAATTCCATTTCATTCTGAGGTTTTACTTGTACTCTCTCAAAGAAAGCATATTCCAGGATATGTTTAGGCTATGCCATCCAGCAATGAGATGTTAGATGTTTCCATTGACAGGTTGACCCAGTTTGAGGCACCAAAGTCCAATGATAAGAACAAGGTTTGTTTCTTGAGCCTGCTGTAGTACCTGTCATTTATGGCACAGAACATGCAAATCACCCAGCTAGCTGTCTGCTCAGTGACAAGAAGGACGCACTATTCCCGGTGAACTCAAGATGGCAGTGTAGAAATGAATTTCCCCCTTCGCTAAGGTCAAACTATCCTGTGAAGGATTCCTGTAGTGGTTGGTTGGCTGTAAGGACAGTTTTCAAAACCACATTGGGTCAGTAGCCATGACAACTGGAAGACTGTACTGGAATTCACTGAGTTTCTAGTTGTCTTGTCTCTGGAGGTGAGAAATGACTTAGAGAGGAAAAGCCTGAGCCTGTAAAAAACTTAAATTTTTTTTATTGTTGTGGATGTTACACTGGCAGAGAAGGCTTCCCAAGTGTGAGTGCTAATGGCTGTGAGAGCCGGGGTTGGTCAGACAAGGCTGGGCCCTGTGCCTTTTCAAGGATCCACTGCAGGAGGGGACTGGCCTAGATTTTTCTAGTCACTTAGCATTTATGAAAGTGGCTTGGGGCACCCATCATCTGTGTTGGAGGGAGGGAATAATCAAGATCAGCTTGCTGGTTTCTTTACATTCTTTTGAGTCGAACAGGATTGATTGAATCCTCAGATCTGTGCTACTCTATTGCCACTCACTCAGTAAGGATTCAAAAAGCACGCAAATGAGTCTCATGTGCCTCATTCACAGAGGAGGCAGACCGTTATCTTCTCTTCCCATGTTCTAATTTCTTGCCTCAAAAAATGCATTCATATATCCATTTGGCAAACATTCAGTTTTTGAGCACAAACAAAATAGTTACTACACTCAAGGAGTCAAATGGAAATGAAGAATTAAGTTATGAGAGGTTATCGACAAAATATGGGCAATTTAAAGGAAAAATACTTAAAGATTCTAGTAAGAGGAAATAAAACAATATTTCACAGAGTAATGATTTTGGTCTTAAAGAAGAATAGGGTTTTAGTTTGATGGAGTTGGGTGATGAAAGGGAGGGCACTCCAAAACCAGAGACAGAGTAAGCAAAGACATAAATGTGAAATAATGCTGAGTTTGTTGGCTCTAGAGAGAGCACGGCCAAAGTATGGGAAGTAGTAGGTGATAAGGCTTTAAGGCCACGTTTCTCAGCCCAGAAAGATTTTGTCCATTCAGGGGACATTTACCAACATCTGGAGACATTTTTGGTTGTCACAGCGGTGTGAAGGTATGCAACTGGCATCTAATGGGTAGAAGCCAGGGATGCTACAATGGGACAGGCCCCCACAACAAAACTTGTCCAGCCCAAAATGTCAACAGTGACAATATTAAGAAACGCTGTTTTTAAGGAAGATTGGTCTTGGTCACAGAGGACATCGAATGTCAGATGAACAAGATGGAACTTATTTGGTAGACATAGAGAGATGCAAAGGGTTTTTACATGGGAGAGTAAGTTTATCAGTATTATGATTTACGGGAGTTACATGGATAAAAACATTCACAGTATTTTCTTTCCCTCATCCTTTGAAGAGAAACCCTGTTTGCACTACTTGGCCAGCCACCTATTGTGGGTAACGGGTGGAGAAACCTACAAGAGCTAAACCAATCTCCATATGTAAGAACATGGAAACTCCAAGGGAAAGAAAGGTCCAGACGTGGGGATGAAAGAGGCAACAGAGAAAAGTGAAGGAGTGAGGAAAAGAATCAGCACAAGCGGAAGCAATGAGGAGAACCCACTGAATCATGGGAGGTGCTAAAATACAAGGCTTGCTTCTGCCTTTGGTGAGTCTACAACTTCCTAAAGAAGATCATACCTAACCAAGTCTCCAGTACTCAGAGGAAAAGAACATGTATATTTTCACAAGACTGTCACTTCCCAGAGCTTTCATTGATGTATAAAATTTAGGTGGCTTCACCTCAGGGGTAAAAGTCATTTGAGGCTGTTTTGCTTGTAGGCTTTTCTTACATTGAACACGAAGTACAAAACTGAAAGAATCCATCCAAGTCTGGTATTAAATTATTTCTGACTTTTGGACTGGAGTTGGATTTGACACAGATGACTAAGTATAGCCTTGTTCGAGGTGAGTCATCATAAACGTGGCCAATGGGAAGCAGCATTGGAGAAACTGTTAAGTCTGCAAGAATATCAGTTCTTCATGTCACAGTCAGTTGCTCTGGTCTGTATTTCTCTGCCAACTTCCAGTGGCTAATAAGCTTTTGGCCTATGGTGCCAATGACAAAGATAAACAAGGTTCTCTGCCAAGAGCTAAAGCTGAAATCTTTCTGGTAATTGCAACCTGCCATGTGTATGTGCCCAGGATCATGGGGCGTCTCTACCATAGCCATTTGCTATTTGCCATGGCCCCAGGGACTTCAGATTATGATGGCTGCCATAGGTGCTCCATTATCCCGAATATACCAAGGCAGAATGGTCATGTTCTTCTTGTAATTTCCCAGAGCTAATGGAGTTGGAAATAAATCGGTATTAGGAAGGACACCCACAGAGCTCAGCCTCTCTCCATAGTGGTCAATCAGAGAAAAGTCCATGCACCAAATTAAGAAAAGCTGGGGATAGGTGGGGAGAAACCTTCCTAAAGGATTTAGTTGGAAACCTTCTAGAAATGTTTTTGATTGCTTCTTACAACAAGCCAAATAATGAAGATTTTATTATTTTATTGCATGACAAAAAGTCCTAAATGGATGGACTTTGTAGTTACTGTTTCTCTCTGCTGCATCAAGGATGCAGGTTATTTCCATCATTTCTGTTCCTCATTATTAGCATGTTGGCTTCTCTGATTATATTTGTTGTTTGTTTTGATGCCAGTTACTTCTGACCCTTCTATCAGGAAAGAAGAAACTTTTCCCAATACTTATGATGGCCAGGAGTGGGGAAATGCATGTCTATCTAAGAGAAAAAGGATTATGGTGACTGGTTTCAGTCAGCCATGATTCATCGCCAAGGGCAGGGCCATTTTATTACCACAAACAACATTGGGGTCCCACTGGTAAGAAAGGAGAAGAGCTATTGGGTAGACAACTAAGTGTTTGTTATAATCCCTTGCTATGTCAGATTCAGTGTGTTGTGGGATCAGAACTTCTACCACTCTGTCCATGTTCCCACAGCCTACTTTTCCTTCCTTCCCTCCTCTGAGCTGATCTCTCCTTTTATGGACAGATAGATTTCTAGTAAATTCCTGCTCATGCTTAAGATCCTACTGAATCATCTTCATCAGACCTTTCCTGGACCTGTGTCCCAGTTTAGGCATGTCCATCCCTGCTACCACCACAAACTCAACCCTGCTGTGTATCGTGATGGATTGTAACTGTCTCTTATCTTTGTCACCATATCGGGCTCCATGAGAAATCCTACTTATATATGTCATATTCATAGTCCCAACACAGAGCACAGAGTGAATCAATGAGAACTCAAAAGAGTTTTTGTACTTGCTATAATCCATTAAGAAATGGTGTTTCTGGATAAAGCACATACAGGAAACTTCATTATTTGGGATTGTAATAGACTACACCTTTCAAGGAAGAAGGGCTCTGTCTTAAATTGAAGACGATCCTGTCTTTTCTTTTTTTTTCCTCTACTGACTTTTTTTTAATAGTTTATTGTCAAGTTGGTTTACATATAACACCCAGTGCTCATCCCAACAAGTGCCCTCCTCCATGCCCATCACCCCCCTTCCCCTCTCCCCCACGATCCTGTCTTTTCTACCTTTGGCTGCTGGCTTCCAGGACCAGCAGGCATTTCAACCTCCCCATATCTACCCCAGCTCCCCAAGTGTATGTGGTAAAGTAAGACTGCTCCTCTGTGGTCCATCTCTGAGAAGGCAGTGTTTCACTGGGAAAAGAGATTTAGAGGTTTGAATCTTTGCTCATCCCTTATAACATTCTACTAAAGAGCAACACATGTTCGGCCTATCAACTAACCTCATTGATCTACAGTTTGCTCACTAGTAGAATGTGAGGATAATAGTGTCATAGTGTAATTTTGACACATTAAATGACATAACACATGTAAATTGCTCACTACATGATTGTTGTTTTTAAAATATCCTTTTTAACAAATGTAGCTTAGGTCAAAGTTCTCTTATTCGCAGATGATTTCACAGCCTAAGAGCCAAAAAGTGTTGTATCACACAATGAATTTGGGAAATTCCTTAGCTACATTTCATATACATACCTAGACAGATGCATAGTTTAAAAACCTGATATAATTATATCCCTAGTTTTAAGCAAAGGTCACAGAATATCCCCATAGAAACCAATGTGTGTTTTACATACCAATCTTCACATAAGTGCAAAGGCTTATTTACGGTAGGATCATATGTATTCTAAAGGGATGTAAAAAAGTTTGTGATTACCCCCTATTCATTGTTCATGAGATATAATTTGCATACCATAAAACTCACCCTTTACAGTGTACAATTCAATGAGTTTTAGTATATTCTGAGTTGAATAACTATTATCATGATCTAACTCCAGAAAATTTTCATCACCTCAAGAAAGAAACCCTCAACCCTATTAATTCTCAGTCCCTGTATTCTCTTTCTCCATTCCTGAGCCCCAGTCCCTGGAAACTACCATTCTCCTTCCTATTTCTATGAATTTGCCTATCCTGGACATTTCATATAAATGGAATTGTACAATATGTGGCCTTTTATGTCTGGCTTCTTTCACTTAGTATTATTGTTTCAAGCTTTATCCATGTTGTAGCATGTTTTAGGACTTCATTCCTTTTTATGGCTGAATAATACTCCATTGTATAGATATGCCCCATGTTGTTAATACATTCATTATTTGATAAATATTTGAGCGGTTCCCAATTTTTGGTGATTATGAAAAAGCTACGATGAACATTTGTGTATAGGTTTTTGTGTGGACAAACACTTTCATTTCTTCTGGGTCTATGCCTCAGTGTGGAATTACTGGGTCATATGATAGCTCTATATTTAAGCTTTGGAGAAATTCATTTAAACTTTTTTAAAAAGAGGGGGCATCTGGGTGGTTCAGTCAGTTGGGCTTCTAAATTCAGCTCAGGTCATGATCTTATGGCCCATGGGTTCGAGCCCTGTGTCAAGCTCTGTGCTGACAGCTTGGAGCCTGGAGTCTGCTTCAGATTTTGTCTCTGTCTCTCTCTGCTCCTCCCTGACTCATGCTCTGTCTCTCTCTGTCTCTCAAAAATAAATAAAATGTTAAAAAAAATTTTAACTTTTGAGGAACTTCTAAGCAGTTTTCAAAGTGGCTGCTATACTTCACATTTTTACCAGCAATGTCTGAGAGTTCCAGTTTCTCCACATCCTCACCAACAACTACATTTTTTTTTTCTTAGCCATCCTGGTAAGTGTGAAGTGGTATTTCATGGAGGTTTTGACTTGCATTTCCCTAATGATTAATAATATTGAACATCTTCTTCACATGCTTCTTATCCACTTGAATATCTTTTTTTTGAGAAATGCCTATTCAAATCTTTTCCCCATTTTTAAATTGGGCCATCTATTTTTTTGTTGTTGTTGAGTTGTAATCATTCTTTATATATTCTGGGTATTAAATTTTCATTAGATACATGATTTGCAAATGTTTTCTCCCATTCTGTGGGTTGTCTCTTCACTTTCTTTGTTGTGTCTTTTGAAGTACAAAAGTTTCTAATTTTGGTGAAGATCAATTTATCTATTTGTTGCTGTTGTGTTGTTGCTCATGTATCTTGGAGTCATATCTAAGAAACCATTCCCTAAGCCAAAATTTAAAAATTTACTCAGAGTTTTTTTCTAAGACTTTTATGTTTTAGGTGTTACAGTTAGGTCTCTGATAAATTTTCAGGTAATTTTGCCCAACGGTATGAGGTAAGAGTGCAATTCCATTCTTTTGCAAATGTATAGTTGTCCCAGCACCATTCATTGAAAAGACTACTCTTTCTCCATTGAATTGTCTTAGCACCTTTGTCAAAAATCAATTAACCGTAAACATAAGAATATAAGGGCTTATTCCTGGACTCTGAATTCTATTCTGTTGATGTATGCATCAGTCAGGGAAACAGAATCAGTAGGAGATACATAGAAATAGAGATATGTATAGATATAGACATAGAAATAGACATAGACATAGACATAGATATAGACAGATATAGATTTGTACATCTACATATGTATGTCCATATATATACATACACATACATACAGATATATGGATAGATAGATTGATAGACAGATAGATAGATAGACATACCCACATACATACATACAAAAAGAGATAGAGATTTATCTATTGAAATGAATTGGCTTATGTGATTGTGGCAAGTCTGAAATCCATACGGCAGGCTGACAGAAAGGGCAGGCACAAGCTGAAGCAGTTGCCACAGGCAGAATCTCATCTTCAGGGAAGCCTCAGTTCTGCTCTTAAGGTCTGTCAACTGATTGAATCAGTCCCATCCAGATTGTCTAGGATAATCTTCTTTTCCTAAAGTAAACTGATTATAGACTTCAGTCACATTTACAAAATACCTTCACAGCAACACCTAGAGTAGAGTTTGAAAGAATAACAGGGACTGTGGCTGAGCCAAGCAGATACACAAAACTGACCATCACAATCTATGTGTCTCTATACCAGCACCACTACACTTGATTACTGTAGCTTTGATACGTTTTGAAATAGGGAAGTGTGAGTCTTTTAACTTTGTTCATTTCTCTGCAAGATATTTTGGCTATTCTGGGTCTTTGCATTCTTATATGAATTTTAGGTTTAATTTATCAATTTCTGTACCCTCATTCATTTTTATAAAAAGATAAATTGATAGGGATGCCTGGGTGGCTCAGTTGGTAAAGTGTCTAACTCTTGATTTTGGCTCAGGTCATGATCTCATGGGTGTGAGACTGAGCCTTCCATCAGGCTCTGCACTGACAGCTTGGAGCCTGCTTGGGATTCTCTCTCTCTCTCTCTCTCTCTCTCTCTTTCTCTTTCAAATAAATAAATAAACTTAAAAAAAGAAAAATTGATAAGTCAATAACTTTGAAATCTAATCCATGCAACTCAAGGTGCTCTACTTTGTGTTTCAGAATCATTTCATGTATTTACTATCTTCTGCAAGTGACATTACATTCTCCCTGCCAGTGTGAAGGACTGAGATGGAAAGGCATCATGGTAATAGATGAATAAATGGGACACTCAATCAGCCATTTCAATTCTCAAATACCATAATTTAAATAGTACTTCTCTCTTCTGACTGCAACAGAGAAAAAGTAACCTGTTCCACATTCGTTACTTGATGGGGTTATTGGTAACAAAACAAATATTTTCACCTTCTTGGGGGAATCCCTTCCCCCAAGTACATTGAGTCAGGGCAAGCTCAATGTATTTTCAAAACCAATTTATTCAGTTGCCCATAAACCTCTTTTGAGACTTTACAGACGCCCAAGCCCAGTGAAGTGACTTGTGGCTGGTGAGAGGGATATGCATGGTTTCTGCTCTTGAGAAGTTTGGGTGACTATCGGGGCAAACATAACTAGCCAAAATGAAGAAACCAGGAGGCAACACATCTTGTCTTTTTGCCAGTGACACCCAAGTATCAAATGAGCATTCCTGCTGCCACTCACTGGGCCGTTTTCTGGTCATTCCTGTGTGGTTGACTTTTTCCAAGACACACCAGGTTGGGGAGCAGTGGTTGTGAGTCTCATGCTCCTTCAAGACACTAGTGTAGGTGAAAGTTCCAGGGGTCATTCAACCTGCCTCATCTCCCCTCCTCTGAGCTGAGCCATTTGGCTTTCTGGGAAGATTCCTCTGCACTCAGCCAAGCAGAAGTGATTTGAGAGACAATGTGTATTGTTAAGAACCAGCTAATGGCCACTTGCCTAGGAAAACACCTAATTAGCAATTCGCCCTTTTGAGCCTTCCTCTGGGGGCTCCTCACTTTTGCTTGTCAATAACTTTGAAAAATTCTTAAGGGAAGGAGCTAAAAGCTCTTTAGAAATTGAGGAAACAGGACTGGATTTTACAAAGATGCTTTTCTCTCTTCTTTTTCTTATTCAATAATCAGAGAGAGAGAGTCTAGGATTAAGGAGCTAAGTGTCCCCTACTGCTCAAAACTGCCCCCACAGGTTTTTTTTTTTTTTAAAGCTTATTTATTTATTTTGAGAGAGTGAGGGAGAGAAAGTGAGAGTAAGGGAGAGGCAGAGGGAGAGAATCCCATGCAGGCTCCACACTGTCAGTGCAGAGTCCAATGAGGGGCTGGAACTCACCAACCACAAGATCATGACCTGAGCCTGAGTAGGACACTTAGCCAACTGAGCCACCCAGGTGCCCCTGCACCCACAGGTGATTTTGAGACTGGGAGAAAAGACAGTGCTTGAATTGTAATTGAAGGCATTATGTACTATGTGGTGAACATCACAATCTTTTACGCCACTCTGAATGAGTGAGTAGAGTAAGTTTCTATAGGGCCATTGAAAATACACCATTTATAGGACACATCAAAATCTGTTTAACAGTATTCATTATGATGATGCATTTAAGTGTGAAAGGACAGTTTGTTTTCCAAAATAAATGTGGTCTGCATATACATGTTGATTTTTCTTGAGATTCTCACACCAACGAGGCAGAACCTGGTGCCCCCAACCACCCCACCCCAGGCCAGTTTAAAGTCAGCATGAATGCTGTGTAATCTAACCAACAGGATTGATCCAGGTCAGGTATTAAGGGCTAAAATGGATTAAACAAAAGACATTCCCCTTGTAACAAGAAGGAAAAACTTCAAAGGTGGGATTTGTTCTTGTTATGACAAAGGCAGTGGATTTACAAACTGCCTTGAGGCACACCCCTCTGTGACTTTCAATTTGCTCTCCACAGTGGGGGGAGGCTTTTCGCCCCTTCTTCTCTTTTTTTCCCCCCAGCTCCTGGAGCCCTCCCCAGGGTAAGAACTTCTGGTTAAAAGGATCAGATTGAGAAGGCTTTTTCCTGTTTGTTTTTAAAGCCCAGAGACTGGACATCTCCCGATCAAATGACACTTGTGTTTGGACCGCCCAGGTCCCCATCACTCAAACATGTAATAATGGCAATGAGCAGGTGAAATAGGGAGTGCTGTTTAGATCCCTCCAACAGAGCAGACAGACTGAA
Organism: Proteles cristata cristata; assembly: GCA_017311185.1. Lineage (NCBI taxonomy): Eukaryota > Metazoa > Chordata > Mammalia > Carnivora > Hyaenidae > Proteles > Proteles cristata. The sequence continues at coordinate 883,373 of JAESUZ010004426.1, read as the reverse complement.
CTCTAGGTTGTGGTGCTTGCATTTGGCGTGAAAATCCCAAAGAGAGAAATGCAAACAAGTGACAGGGTATCCTAATGGGTTAAAGATAACTCTACTCCATGAGAGGAAATAACATACCTCACTGCATAGACTTACAGTCCAGAATCAGGATTAGCCACGTCGGGTTTTATTTTCAACACCCTGATGCAATATATTATATAATACAATATAATAAGTTATAATAATTTGTATTATAATAGTACATATGTAAACATAATTTATCTTCTAAGAGTTCAAAGTACTGTGTAGTTTTTGGTAAGATATGTCTATATATACACTCACATACATATGTATAGATAATCTATGTATTTATCAATTATTGCACTTAAATTACCTTAAAATACTTAAGTTGTCTGAGATGCAAGTGGAAAATGGAAATAGTATGCAAATGTTGCATCAAAGTTTCTCAACTTAAGTGCTGCACAAATCCTTTTAGAAGGAAAAAAGAGGGGCGCCTGGGTGGCTTAGTCGATTAAGCGTCCGACTTTCGCTTAGGTCATGATCTCGCGGTTCGTGGGTTCGAGCCCCGCGTCGGGCTCTGTGCTGACTGCCAGCTCAGAGCCTGGAGCCTGTTTCAGTCTGTGACTCTCTCTCTCTGACCCTCCCCTGCTCACGCTGTCTCTCGCTCTCTCTCCTAGAAATAAATAAAACATTAAAAAAAAATTAAAAAAAAAAAGAAGGAAAAAAGAAACTCCCACTGATGCCCAGACGTTGATTTCAATTATGTCTGTAATACTATTACTTAAACATGTATAAATATAAAACTAGTTATGAGCTCCTTATGTTGCAGTTCTTATTCAATTATAAAACTAAAGCATGTCCACTAGTTACAAATTGCAAAAACGGTAAAATTCAATTTAACAGCATTAAATTAACGTGACATATAATGTCTTCTTGAAATTGAAATAGTTTATTTTTATTTAAAAATTTTTAAATATTTATTTATTTTCCAGAGAGATGGAGAGAGACAGAGCACAAACAGGGGAGGGGCAGAGAGAGAGAGGGAGACCCAGAATACAAAGCAGGCTCCAGGCTCTGAGCTGTCAGTACAGAGCCTGATTTGGGGCTCAAACTCACTCAAACTTCAAGATCATGACCTGAGCCAAAATCTGACGTTCAACCAACTGAGCCACCCAGGCACCCCTAAATTACCATTTATTACATAATTTTGTTTCTGCCCATCTCTCCCATGCTCTTCTGAGTTTGGCATGCTAGTATGACTATTGAAACTCCTGGAAAGCATTTTTCAAACCAAATACCGTGACACCATTTAATCCTTATTTTTGCATTACTTCTTTGATATTATCATAATAATCTTTTTTACTGTAATATATATTCTGTTTCATTTTTCTGATGCAACTATAAAAACCTACTATGTGATTTATGTATTGAATTTGCCTGTATTCTTTACTCATTAGCCTGAAATAGGGAAAGTACTCCTGAGCTCAAATGATGCTAGGATCACAGACTTTAGTGCTGAAATTCCATGGCAGGATTCTATTATATGTTACTCAGATGATTCAGAATATTGATTATGTGACATTTTTCAAAAATAGTTTTCTACATAAAGTCAACAACTTTCTATAGAGAATGCAATGTCCTCTGAGAATATGTCCTTGGTCCTCAACTTAAGGATTCTAAATAAATTTCATAGGCTAAACAGTGTCTTTGTCTCCAGAATTCATTCTCTTGCTACCAGACTGAGCATCTGATTTATTCCTCATTTGTTATGAAGCAAGAGTGCAGGTCCCAGTTAAATAACTAGTCCTCATTATCTAGTGAACAAGTATTTCCCAGCTAATAAAACCAGGTGCATCTCCTGAAGGACCTTACAATCTGAGACAAGACACAAATGTAAGAAAATTTTAATATTTGAACATATTCAAAATTTGCTTATGAAGCATTGACATTTCTTGGTCAACACACAAAGACTAAATTAGGCTTTGAAAACATCATTTGTCATTTATATTTGTATACTTCATAAAACTTCAAATCCTATTGTAATCTTCTGTGCAATGAAAAATGCAGCTTCTAGAAGATGCCATCAGTGGTTTGAAATGAAGAAACCTGATGGCATTTGGACCTTGACTTTCTGAAAAACACCTGTGTCATTAGAATGACCTTGAAAGTTGCAACCAACATAGTCAAACACTTAAAAGTGGTGACCAAAATGGTCAAACAAAGCCATAAGAAATCTCCACAATTGAACTGGGTATTATTTTATATCTGAAAAAGTTGCATGGTCATAGGAGATAAAATGCATATGGAAAGGATGCATACCTCTGTTAAGTTTAAAGATCTTTAGTATTAGGGAGAAAATCAATTTGCATACAATCAAGAGCCCAAAAATATATCAGATATAATCTAGTGATTTTCCCAGGATGGGGGTGCAGCGTTTGGACTGTGATTACAGAGGAATTAGGTGATACGCAATTTGAACCCAAAGCAATGGCCTATCTGGGATCACCCATTTGGAAGCTAGATCCAAATTTTTTGTAGTGACTAGAAAGCAGAAGCTGTATATTCTATCAAAAGTATTGATATGACTCTAGTCTTAGTCTTACCTGGAACCCCTTGGTCATTGTACAATCTCAGTCCTTAACACAGCTTGAGCTAATTCAGTCTTTCTATTCCAGGAAGATAGAATGAAATGTAAGTGTTAAGAGGCTCAAACTTGTAGTTTCAATATATTTGAGTGGAAGGGAAACTGCATATTTGGTAACTATTACTGCTTAAAATACTTAAGAGATCTATCCTACTAGAGTTACTGATGAGACTTGTAATTTCTGTATTAAAATGTGTGAGTCAGTAATGGATTTTAAGTTTTTGTGATTTTAAGTTGAAATCTAACTAAGTTCATCAATAGCATTGGACTATCTAAGAGAGTTTAAGAATCACCATATATGATTGGGGCACCTGAGTGGCTCAACTGGTTGAGCATCTGTCTCTTAATTTCAGCTCAAGTCATGAGATCTGGGTCACGGGGTCAAGCTCCAGGTTAGGCTCTGCACTGAGCATGGAGCCTGCTTAAGATTCTCTCTCACTCTGTCTCTCTTCCTCTGCCTCTTCCGCACTTGCATGCGCACACAGTCGCAATCTTTCTCTCTCTCTCAAGAAAAAATCACCACATATTAGTTTCACTTTTGGGTTTATAAGAATCATTTGAGTATGGGAAGTTTGCTTATCAAACAACTAAAGGACTTTAAAAGGAAATCAAGTACGTAAATTAATAAATATAATTGAAAGTATTCTAAGATATTTAATTAAATATATTAAGTAAACACGTTTATTCAAAAGGCCAACTTAACAAGGGATTGTTCAAATTTGCTAGGCTAATGAATAGAATAATAAAAATTGTAAGCCAAACCTAAAAGCTTATGGTAGAGCCAGGTTTTTGAATTGGCAATTTTAGCGTATCAAATTTTATTGTTTTAAAACCAAAGTTGTCTTCAGTATCTTCTGCACTTGGAAAAAGAAATTCACATTTAATTTAAAAAATAAAAATATATGAACTATTGATATCTTAATCATCTCTGTAATTACAGTATTGACTATGTGATGTTTCTTTTTTTTTGACGCAATTGTAAAATAACAATGTCAGGGGTCTTTTGGAAATGTGAAGACATTTCCTATTACCTCCCCTGCCATCACCACTACCGCCACGGGTGTGGCCTCACTGGGATCACAGGGGAAGGCAGTGTTTGTCTTGCCAAATCTTAGATGATGTAACTCACCTCTGGAAGGGTGCTATATCACGGAGTGAGCGATGTGAAGCCTGCTTCTTCCTATATAATTCAGTGTACTGTCCCAATTCAGCCCTCCCCCTGTTTCCATTACAGTCCACATCTCTCTGTAAGCAGCAGAGGCAATGCTTTCATGGAGCCCCCTCACACGCTGAAGGATCTATTTAGGTGATAGCTATTGCTGCGGACTGAATTATGGCCCACCCCAAATTCTTATTTGGAAGCCCAAGTTGAGGGTATTTGGAACTGGAGCCTCTGGGGGTTGATTAGGGTTAGATGAGGTCATGAGGGTGGGGCTCTCGTGCTGGGATTTGTGTCTTTATAAGAAGAGACACTAGAAAGACGCTTTCTCTCTCTCCTCTTCCTCTCTCTCCCATTTGAAAGTAGGCAAAGTATAGTGAGTAGGCAGCTATCTAAGAGCTAGGAAGAGAGCCCTCACGGGGGTACTCCATCATCTGGCACCAGTTGACTTGGACTTCCCAGCCTCCAGAGCTGCAAGAGGTGAATTCCTGTTGTTCAAGCCACTCAATCCATGGCATTTTGTTACAGCAGCCTGAGAAGACCAAGGCAATCCTACCTCGGGAATAGTCTTTCTGATTAATAAAGATACAGAAGTAACATATCAATTGTGTCCAAGACTGGTCTTTCTAATTAACAATTTCAATAACGACTGAAGGACTTGGAGATAATCAAGACATTGCATACTTTTTTCTACAATGTCCTACATAATGGCTCATTTCTAAGCCTCCTCCAGGATCGAAGGTCATTTAGCAGTTTAATAATAGAGAGGGAACCTTTTCCAGGTTAAACCAAAGAGAAATCTCATAGTTGCTGATGGAACTCTGTGGTAAGTAGCAACACGGCCCCAATTTTCTTTTTTTATTCCTATCTGTATCCATGCCCTATGTCATGTGTCTTTGCCCTCCCTCATGCGCCTTATGTTAATATCCTATACTGTGACACTGGGCTTAACCATGTGGTTGCTTTGATTAATGCAATATTAGAAGATAGGATGCAAGCAGAGACTTGATATGGGCCTGTGTATTGGGTTGGCTTTCCTTTGCATTTCTGCCAACACCATGGGGATGTGCCAAGGCTAGCCTGCTGCAGGACGAGAGCTGAGTCAACCCCAGTCACACCAGCCTAAGTCAACCTATAGCCAGTCTAGCTCCAGACATGGGAGCAAGCCCATCTAAGATCAGCAGAGCTCCCTCGCTGACTTCCGGATGGCCACAGATGCATCACCTAGAAACACAAACTGACACAGACTGCAAACATGGAAAATATGCTCTTCCCAGTCATTCCCACTGGCAAAGGCAATGGATAGTATTTCTTCGCACACCCTGATTGAAAAACTTTCAGAAGGTTGAAGATGGTATACGTTTAAACAACAGTGAAAATATTCAGGTTCTGATTCGCAGAAGTGGCTTCAAGATGTGTTTACCAAACCCAACAAAGATGGCCTTCAAATGCTACAGTTGTTTTCTGAGTTATTGAAGGTACCCCTCACATAAAGATATTCCGTGTTAGCTCTGCCTAAACTCATTTCGACACGAGGTAATTATCATTCTGTCAGAAACGCAGCCATGTTATCACCCCGTACCCTGGCAAACAAGTCTGTCCTCAGATCATCATTATAGGATCTGTGAGGTAACAATAATGATGTGTCTTTCAGAGGTTGGCGGAGGGACTCATTCCAACAACGTGTTACATCCAGACTTGGTTCTTTGTTATCTAATTGTACCTAACTGAACCCAGAAGCACAATGTCTGATGAACATTCTTCTCATGTCCCCTGGATAAGACAGAAGAAAGCCTATCTCTCACATACCTAATTCCTGTGATTTGGATCCCAGTAACGAAATGAGAAAGTTGCCTGAATCATTTTTAATCTGAGCCTTTTCTCCGAGGAAAGGTCCCCGAGGAGTTAATGTCATGTCACTAACTAATTAGATCTCCATTGCTTAGCAAGAATTCGACACCAAAGACAGGGTAATTCTATTAGAAAATGAAACCACAATATTGTACAGTTCTAAGGCTACTAAATTTGTATTTAATTATCCAGGTAATGTAATTATGCAATCAGTTCTAATCTGAGATCAAGAGGAAAAGTTCTTGATGGTTTTTTTCTCTTTTTTTTGCAAGGTTTTATGAAAGGGCCGTGCGATTAATATGACACACTTAATTACTGAAATGTAAAGATATCTTTACAAGAGTATATTACCATCCAAGCATGTATGTTATATTAGCTGCTTAGATCTTTGCCATTACTAAAGTATTTGTGGCTTCTTATCATATAATGGTAAGACCTATGGTAATAATTAGCCCCATGAGAAAACAAAGACTTTAGCACTGTATCGTGAAGCTCAGTCCTGCATATTATTCCATAGAACAACAGAGAAACAATAAGGATTCAGAATTTAGATTTCCTAAAACGTTCAACAAAATGTTCAAAACATCGATCCAAATCATGAAAATCTACCTGAAGCATACATTTTCAAATATATGCCTTACTATAAGAAGAAAAGACAAAGAAATACATGCTGGATAAATTAAATGGGTTTATACGTGTCACCAAAATAAGATTCTTCCCCTCTAGTTTATAATCCCTTATAAGTACAGACTTCACAAAGTTTCTTAAACAGTAGACTTGATTCTTAGGGCTAATATCTGCTCTGCTTTACCAAGATGGTTATTTAAATTTAATTTTTTTCAGGCATACCTGTATTACATAAACAAGGTTCTCTGCATGCGTTATTTCACCTAGTTGCTTCTTTACGATTTTCGGTGTTTGTTCTATGGCCCCCTGAGAAAGAGTGCATAGTAGCTTAAAAAAACAGGTAGCACAGACCAGGACTTATGTACCAGTATGTTTGTCTTTCAGTTAGCCTTCCTTTTCCTATCCAGAACCGTGAAATTTCTAAAATCCTCCATCATCACGTTTAAAATTAAGTGAGCCTACTAAAATTTGCCCTTGAAGTCAGAAACTCCTCTTCTGTGTTGCTTCTCCTGACTTGTTTATCCCTTTGGCCAATAGCTGTGCAGATGATTTTGCTTCCCAGCATGGGTAGAAGCTTGATGTGTGGTGGTTATTATTTAACGTTGTTTGAAATCTTGCTCCTGGAGGGTGAACATTCAAGATAAGTGAGCTGGAAGTATAGGGGGAGCATGTGTCATTTGCTGATGGGAAAGCCGAGGAACTCGGGGACTGAGTTGGGACCAGAATGCATTTTCTTTATAGTCAGGAGAGAAATTTGCTGGTGTCGTGGTTGGGAATGAATTAGTTTTCCATTGCTGTGAAACAACTTACCACTGACTTAGTGCTTTAAAACAACACAAATTTATGATCTCCTAATTTCTGTACAGCAGGGTCCTCTGGGCTGAAATCAGTGTCAGCTGAGGCTGTATTTCTCATCTGGGCCCTGAGGGAAACAAAATCATCTGCACAGCTATTGGCCAAGGGATAAACAATCTCTTGTTGGCAGAATCCATTTCTTTGTGGTTGTAGGACTGAGGTCCCCATTTTCCTACTAACTGTGGACTAGGGACCACTCTCAGCTCCTAGTGGCTGCCTGCAGTTCTGTGCCCATGACTGTTTCGAATGGGATGGTTTTCTTTTCTCCCAGTAGGAGCACAACTCTCTGCTTTCCCCTTCTGTGACCAGTCCCAGAAAGCTCCCTGATTTTAAAGCACTATATAATTGGGGAAGACCCACCTGGATTATCTCCCTATTTTAGGGTTAATTGATGTGGCACCTTCATTACATGTGCCAAATCCCTTCAGAATAATACTTACAGTAGTGTTAGATTGAATAACTTGGAGTACCATCGAAAGGGTATACACGCCAATGGCTGAAACTTGGGGACGGTCTTAAAAGTCTGCCCACTGCAGGAAACCTTTAGGACCTCAATCTATTCTCTAAAATTGCTGTGACATATAAAACTTTCACATGACAGAGTCATTTCTTTGGGCTTAAGCTCTGTATCTGTAAGAATGCCTTGTACAATGAAACCAAAGACTACATCTACTTCTCTAATACCACTGTTGAGCACTCGACACTGGCCAGGCACTGTATATTATCTTATCTCAACCACCTTGTGAGACAAGTGTCATTGTTCCCACTTTATAAACAGGGAAACTGAGGATCAATGAGATGAAGAAACTTTCAGAGTCCTACAACTATTTGTGAATGGGATGGGTATACAAACTCAGGGCTGTCTGACACCAAGTGATGGTTTTTCTCACCATACTACTCTGCCTCTTGGTATCAGTCAGAGTTCTGACAGAAAACAAACAACACACTCCAAGAGGTATCATCAATAGGGCTTCTGTAAAGGATTCTTTGTCGAGGTGTGGGTAAGGTTAAGGAAAGAGGAGGAAGCATCTGGGGACTAGACAAAGCCTAAAGGGACAAAGAGAGGGAATAGAGATAATAGAACCTAGAGAAAGCTCTAGCCAGGGAGGAGGGAGGAACCTAGGCATTGGCAAAACCTGGCCCTCAATAAGCAACTTACCTTTCTTGTCTACCTCCAATCTCCTGCTATTAATTTCCACTGGACAAACCCAACTGGAAGCCAGAGGGCAAAGGGAGTCCAGGTAATGTCATCTACTAGATCAGCACCCTAGGGTACTGGGCAGGGCAGAAAGGGATGGATCAGCATCCCAGAACACAGGGCAGGGCAGGGTGGGATGGATCTAGAGAGAGAAATGGAGAATAACCAGAATAACCCCCTCCCCCCAAAAATGCAAGTACTCCTACATGGGCAGCACATGGCAAGCATATTGAGACCGAAGTTTCTGTCTTTTATTTTTTATCTTAATATAATTTAAATTAAGACTTGATCAATACCTAATGTATTGGTAGTTAGCATCTTGACAAGTATATTTGTTTGCTAGGGCTGCCATAACAAAATATCACAGATTGGGTGGCCTAAATAGAAGAAATTCATTTCCTCACAGTTCTGGGGGCCAGAAGTCCAAGAGCAAGGTTTTGGCAGCTACGGTTTCCTCTGAGGCCTCTCTCCTTGGCTTGCAGATGGTCACTGTCTCGTGGCCTCACAAGTCATTTCTGGTGTGTGCACCCCTGAGCTCGTTTCTTTTTGTGTGCCCTCTTCTCATATGGACACCAGTCAGATTGGAATAGGGCTCACCATAAGGACTTCCACTGAACTTAATCATCTCTTTAAAGGCTCTATCTCCAAATCTAACTGCATGCTGAATTCTAGGGGTTAGGGCTTTAGTGTATGAATTTTTGAGGAAGACAATTCAGCCTGTAACAATGTTGATTTATGGGAATAATTTTCAACTAGCTAAAAGGAAATGTTAAAGGCAAGTAGGAATTGGAGGGAAGGAAGGGGAAGGAAATATTCAGGGTTTTGCCCAACAGCATACTTCTGGAATATACATTGTTCTGGTAGACTCTCCCTGTCTATAGGCAATCTTCAGGAACTGGGGGGGGGGGGGGGGGGGAAAGAATGAGGGAGATCTCATGCGGAAGGACCCTAACAGGAAGGGAAGCTTATTTTCTAATTTTGCCTGGTGACACAGTACCTGAACCCCACAGTAATGCACAGCAAGAAGTTAAACTAGGTTTTAAAACAAGAATGCCTTCAGACACAAGTGAGTTCAGAAATCATTACATTGAAATGGTTCCAGGGCCGCCTGGGTGGTTCAGTTGGTTAAGCGTCTGACTTCGGCTCAGATGATGATCTCACAATTTCACGGCATCGAGCCCTGCATCAGACTCTGCACTGATACTGCTGAGCCTACTTGGGATTCTCTCTCTACCTCCCTCTCTCTCAAAATAAGTAAATAAGCATTAAAAAATGTTTTGATGGTTTCAAGCCCACTTGTGATAACGCAAAATAGAATCAAGTATCCTCGCAGTGGCTCTCGACCCTGGCAATTCATCAGACACTACTAGGGAACTTCAAAAATAAACATAGATACTTGGGCTCAATCCCTGCAGAGTCTCACAGAGTAGGTCCAGAGTGGGGTCCTGAATATTTTTAAAGTTCCAGAGATGATTCTAGTGTCTAGCCACAGTTGAGGAACACTGCCGAGCCTTTACACAGTGGAGTTGTCTGAATGTGCAACTTAATGCAGGAGAATTCATCTCTAAGAACTCAGAGAGAAGCAACAATTTTTAAGAATATTGGTAGTTGCGGGGCGCCTGGGTGGCTTAGTCAGTTAAGCGTCCGACTTTCGCTTAGGTCATGATCTCACGGTTCGTGGGTTCGAGCCCCGCGTCGGGCTCTGTGCTGACTGCCAGCTCAGAGCCTGGAGCCTGTTTCAGAGTCTGTGTCTCCCTGTCTCTCTGACCCACCCCTGTTCACGCTGTCTATCTCTCTCTCTCCTAGAAATAAATAAAAATTAAAAGAAAAAAGAATATTGGTAGTTGCTTTTATTATGCCCCTCAAGGTGCAACGGCCCTAGAGCACGTGTGACCAGGAGACTGACACCAGGAATCCACACGCTTAAGATTGCCATCTGCCTCTCAGGCCGACGTTGCCACTCCAGGTACGAGAAGCGAGTGTTTAAAATATGTACTCTTGTACATCAAAGCTCTAAAATCAAACCAGCAACTTCATCTGGTGCTCAACTAAGGCCATTGTAATTTCTTTTCCGATTCTAGGGGAATGACTGGCTGGCTTGAGCTTATTCAGATATCAGTGTGTGAGAATCCAACATGGCTCCCTCTCAAGAGATTTATTTTTTTTTAAGGATAGGTTTCTCACTGTATTAGATTTTCTCCTTAGATGCTGAGTTTAGTGCCTAATCCCTGCCAGATATGATTCTAGTATATTAATTTCATATGCCCTGCAAAAAAAAGGACATCACTACATCGATTTAAATGGAGTATTCTAAACCATTTCATTCCTTCAACATAAGGTTAGTATTTAGTCACTACCACATTTAGAGACTACATGAACGAAACATAAAGTCCCTGCCCCAAATGAGGTTACTGTATAGCTGTGGAGAAAGAGATGATAAGCAAATAATGAATAGAATATATTATATATGAGGTGATTAAAAGTGCCATGGTTTAGGGGGGAAAAAAAAGACCCAGAAAAGCAGAAGCTCATAACTTTCTGGTAGCCAAGTGTAAGATGTTTTAAGGAGGAAAGAAAGACCAACTATATCGAGTGATCCTGCCAGCCAAATAACATGGGGGCTGGGAATTGCCCCTGGATTCGGCACTGTGAAGGTCATGATGACCTTGACAAAAGCAGTTCTGAAGGGGCAGCGAAGGATGACCTCAATGGGTTCAAGGAAAAGGAAGGTTGTTGGGGACACTGAGTATAGACAACTCTGTAGGGGAAATTGTTTGGCAAATACTCTGTCTGAATTCAAAGCTGTGTCAAACACCATCCCTGAAATGATATGTGCGGCAAGAAGGTAGGTCATTCCCCACTTCTAAAGGGAGTGGCTAATCTAGGCTCCAGCAGTCTGACTTTGGGTCCCTACTTCCTTTCTGGTGCCTTCCCTGCTAACATTGCCCCCTTCAGGAGCCAGTGATCTGCGCCTTCAAACCCGGCTGGATAGCTATCACTAGCAGAAGTACAAATCAACTCCTTGCCTCCAATGTGCCACCAAGGAGTGTAAGCTTTCCCAGGTTAAGGAACCTTCCATGACACCTCAAATCCAGTCCCATCTGCAGCTGCCCACCAGGCCCATAGAAAATATTTGACCTACTAAAGCAAGTTTTAAGTGTTTCTTAAAAAAAGGAAAACCAAAATGAACCCAAATACGAGGCAAGGGTCAACCTCCAAAGTGTCCTGCCTGAGCAACAGGCAGCAGGACGCAGACCTCATCTCTCCTCCTCTAAGAGTCCAGAATGCTTTCAGACCTCGAAGAATGCCCCAATTTATACAATTCACTGCTACAGCATTAAGCCTGAATGGCATTTGGTGGCAGATAAAGTCTCTCTATGTCACACAGCAGAGAGCTGTGTGGCCAGATCTTGTTTAGAATTACATTTAAAACCTGGAAATCAAATGATATGTCCAGATAACTTCTGTGGTAAACCCCAAACCAGTTATGCGTCAGGTTAAGCCTCTGCATTTCTAAACAACATGCCTTTATTCTCTCCAGGCCAATACTCGGACCTTCCTGCCAGCAATATCAAATGGCAAGAGGCTGAATGTACCCTCTGTGTGAGCTTAAAGGATAAAGAGCCAAAGGAGGCAATGCCTCTCTGCTGAGAAAATCTCCATTTTTGATACGTCTTCTCAACACATGTATCAAATGGGCTCATTCCCCTCTTGGCTTCTTGGGTTATTTTTTCATTTAAAAAATTTTAAAAACAAACTAACTAAACAAAACCTAAAAACATCCCATCGCTCCCAAAAAATAGAATTCTTCACTTTCTAAACGCCTTTTCTTTACCCTTTGCATCAGAACGGACCTCTCCTGGTTACTGAATGGTGTCCTCTCCCACCATCTTATTTCTCAAGGTCTCAGGGTTTGATCACACGAGGAAAATTGACAGACCTTACAGGCGACTCTCTGTGGCAAGAAAATAATCCAATTCTGGCAACAAAAGATAGAAAAAGGGACAAAATTTGTTTATGTTATTTAATCCTCATTCTATCAGCAAGGCCTACAAGAAAAGCACCATTTTAAGCAATCTTGGAGGATATGCCCATGGTGTTGGAGGGCCCGTGGTATGTACCTCCTTTGTGAATGAATCCCGTTACCTCAGGAAATAAATAGTTCTGGCCTTCCTTTCCATTTCCCATAAAGAAATCTATTCTGTTGGGCACCTGTGCGCATGGTTACTTCAGGCATGAGCAGAAGGCTTGATCCATCTACGTTGGCTTCCACTGGGCTGTGGGACCAGCTTCTAGTTAAGCTCAGAACTTACAAATGAGTTGAGAAGATTTTTCTGTTCCACATGCCCCCCCAAAGCAATATGTGATGCAGAAAGAGGAAGTATAGGCTTGAACACTGAGCACATTTCAGTTTATTGGGGCAGTGACAGACCATCTGTAGAAGCCATTAGTCATCATTTTATTACTTTAGAAGTAAGAGAAAGATTTTTCCCTCTTTGGGTAAAAAAATGTTGCAGTAGGTTCTCTTGCTAACAGAGTCATTTAAATATTACTGGTCACGTCACATTGTAGTTGTTTGGAAATAATTATATCCATATCACAGACAGTAAATAATAGATGTGCATTCACTAACATTTTATTCATGTTCTGTTTTAATACGGCAAACTTAGAAGTAATTTAATCTCCCAGTAAATTGAAGTGGTGGGGGGTTCTTCACACAGAAGACTGCAAGTTATTAATTCCGGACAGTCTTCATCTTGTACAATTAGTCACTGTTTGCAGCTGGAAATGTTTTATTAATTTTCCATAGCAGTTGATTTTCCACAGTTTTCTCAGTTTAAATTAAGCAGTAAGAGCTGCTGTTTCTTCTTAAATAAATTTTCTTTCCACAAAAATACATGCCTCTGGCTATGTCAATTTTCCCATTTGATTAAAGTGCCAGCAGGCAATTAATAACTTAATGCATTTTAAAGTACTTTTGGAAAAAGTAATTTGAATAGCCAAACTTGTGTATTTGAATTGATTGTTGCAGAAGACTTCATAGGCATTTGAAAATCCTAGAACCTTGGAAAGGACAAATGTGGCCTGGCCACCACGTCGTGGGGGACAGTGAGGCAGTCTTCACAAAAAGCCCACGTCTGGCACTCACAGGGGTGGGGGATGGTGGTGCAGGCGACTGCACTTTCCAGGAGGCTGATGAAAGGAAGGCATGGGAACGTACAGAAGACGCCAGACTATGATGTGGGGTCTGTGTAGAAAGCTAAGGAACAACTTTGGATGAACATGGAAAGTGCGATGCTAAGTGAAAGAAGCCAGGCACAAAAGGACAAACGTTGTGTGATTCCACTTATGTGATATAAGTTTAATCAAATGTGTAGAGGCAAAAAGTAAAATAGTGGGTGCCAGGAGGGCATGGGCATTTAATGGGCGCAAGAGTTTCTGTTAGGGGTGATAAAAAAAAGTTCTGAAGGTAGATAGTGGTGATGGTTACACAACACAAAACTATACTTAAAACCACTGGATTGTACACCCAGGAAGAGTTATAAGGGTCAATTTTATGTTATATAGAGTTCACCACGATTAAAAAAAGTAGTAATGTGGACTTATGTTCAAGATGTAGAAACCAAGATGTGGTAAGTCCTCCGGGGCAAAACTCCCCGTTTCCTTTTCCATTTTCTGGTGGAGCCATGACTGACCCTGCTGGCAACACAGGAGCCAAAATTCTGTATGTCACCTCTGGGAAGTGGGGTCAAGGCATGGTCAAGCAGACTTCCTGCTGCTGGTGCGGGTGACATGGTGATGGCCACAGTCAAGAAAGACAAAGCAGAGTTCGGAAAGAAGGTTCAGCCAGGAGTGGTAATTTCACCACAAAAGTCATTCTGCAGAAAGATGGTGTGTTCCTTTACTATGACTATCACTCAGGGACCACAGGAAACAGAGGTAAACGATAAAGGTAGATGGAAGTTTCTGCCATCATAGGGCTGGCTACAAATGTGTGTGCAGACTTATGGTCCAGGATTGTGTGCGATGCCGGCAATATTACATGATCCTCTGGTGTATGTGTTAAAAAACAAAACCAAACTCACCCTATTGAAAATTATTTGCTCCTTGCCCCATGCCTCCCCAAAAGTGAGGAGGACATTCAGAGCTAGTTGGTTTCTCTTTTTAAAGAAAACATGCATAAAAAAGGAAACCATGCTATAGTTATCTATAGTGAGAGTAGGGGGCATCTGATGGACGGTGAAGTCTCTGACCTCTGTGTAACTGACTGAGGGTCAGAGGACGCTATGCTGGACTACGCCTGTAGAATATATTGACCATGGCTCAGAAAAGCTGAAAGCTCAGCTCCTAAAGCTATGCTTGTGCATTCTGCTCCCATCGGCTTGGCTTGTCGTATGCCTCCTGAGAAATCAGTTAGGATTGTTCCCAAGCCTGTTCACACCAGGCTATTTTAATTACGTGACTTAATTAAACGTTATGTAAGCTGATGAAATGTGAGCTCACCAAGAAGAGAGTGGTGGTTTCTACAAAAACCAAGTGGAACGCCTGCGCAAAACTCGATGAAGATGATGGACTTGGCAGATGTGTTAGGCGAGAACAAAGTAGAGTTTATCGAAACGGAAAAGGGTTGTGAACACAGGCTGATATACAGGTGTCTTTACATTTCCACTGCACTTGAAAGAAACTGAAACTAGACACCACGGATGAGGCGCTCCAGGCATGGTCCATGCCTGTATCACTAGACATGAAACCAGCAGATTCAGAGGCAGCCATCAAGACCTTGACTCCCATCCAACTGCGCAGGTAACATAACATTCGCCAGACTTGCAAGCACTCAGAGCAGGAGCTAACGGCTTGGTAGGACAAAGCCTACTGATATTTGTGTTGACAAATATTCTGAAATGACCTCTGGACTCAGAAAGTAGGAGTATAAAGAATCAGCACTGTTTTCCAAGGGCAAGAAAGGGAAACAAAAAGAAAAAAGTGCCACATGTTCACCATGACTGGTCTAGAAAAATATAGACAAACATAAATTAAAAATCAAATGTTCTAACGGCTAGTTATTTTTTTAACCCTTTGCCAGAATCAAGCCCAAGTACACTCTTATTCTTATAACCCTAGACCCACCTACTCATGATACAAATGAGATACCTTTGTCTTCTAGAGGAGTCAAGTAGGTGCCACCAATCCTGCTGACCTGTCCCAGGACTCTTCACTGGAGCATAATACCCTATTCACTGATCTTCTTTCTAAAGAAATAGCAACAATATTGACCATTGTGTTGCATTTCTTTTGAAAAACCCATTCATCCCTTCTCTCTGCCCCTCTCCTGCTCATGCTCTGTATCTCTTGGTTTCTCAACAATAAATAAGTGTTTAAAGAGATGTTTAGAATGGGCTCCTCTTTTTGGAGAATTGATGATAAGGAGAAGGGGAATTTAAAACTGGCAAATCATTTACCCCTTCAGTAAGCATCTATATTTAGGTGGGGTGTTTTGTTTTTTTTTTTTTCATTTTTAAATTTGTTTAGCTCTCAAATTCAATTGTATTTGTTGCTGTTCTTCTATAGATTTTTGTGCAAAAGAGCACTATTAGATATACGTCAGGGTACCACAAGTTTCTAAGTTCTACGCCTCTGAGAAAAGCTGTCCTCACTTTCTCCACCTAGAAAAGAAAAAGAGAAAGAAAAAGAAACCTTGTATCACTTGATAACAGAAATCCAATGAGCTATAAAAAGCAGACATTATCTCTTAAGAGTAGTTTTGGCTGCATACAACAGAATGGCCCAAAACAAAACCCTCCAAATAAACAAGAAATCTAAACAGCCTTAAACAGGGCAAAGGTGCCTTTCATTCTCACATAAAGGAAGTGAAGGGAAGGCAATCCAGGGCTAGCATAGCAGCTCCATGGGTATAAAGAACTACGCACTCTCTCTAGCTTGATGCTCTACCATCATTTATATGCCATCTCATGTTTCAACATGGCTGCTCATGTTCCCACCATCATGCCCACCTTCCAAGCAGAGAGAAGAATCAAAGAAGGGTATACTCCCTCCCTCTGAGGATGCTTCCCCCAAATTACATATAACATTTCTTTTTATATGCCATTGGCCATACTTCAATCATTTGCCACATCCAGTCGCAAGGAAGATTGAGGAGCATATTCTTTTGACTAGATGGCAGTGAGTGTAAACTAAAATTTAGAATTTTCTGTTACTAAAGAAAAGGATAGCAAAACCACTAAAAAAGTGAAAGAAAAGTATACCTAGTATTGTAAGAAAGGAGAAAAATGGAATTATATAAAATGCTCGATCAAAACAACAAAAGACAGAAAAAGAGTGAAACGCAAAAATGGTAACAGCAAATAGAAACAAAGGGGAATAGGCAGAAGACAGTAATGACTATAACAGACATTGATCCAATGATATCAATAACCACTTTAAATGTCAAAGGTCTAAATATACCAATTAGGGGCACCTGGGTGGCTCAGTCGATTAAGCCTCGGACTCTTGGTTTCAGCTCAGGTTATGATCTCCTTGCTCATGAATTTGAGCCCCATGTTGGGCTCTGGGCTGATGGTGCAGAGCCTGCTTGGGATTCTCTCTCCTTCTCTCTGCCCCTCCCCCACTCACTCTGTCTCTGTCTCTCTCAAAATAAATAAACTTGAAATATAAATAAATAAATAAATAAATAATGAATTAAAAGACAGAGATTATCAGAATGGATCAAAAAACATGATCCAACTATATGTCATCTATAAGAAACCCACTTTTAATATAAAGATACATATAGGTTAAAAACCCCTCAAAATGAAATACTTAGATATAAATTGAACAAAATATGTAGAAGGTTTATAGGAAGAAAACTATAAAGCTTTGACGAGCAAAATCAAAGAACTAAATACATGGAGGGCTATCCCATATTCAAATAAGACTCAATATTGTTAAAATATTAGTTTTACCAACTTGATCTATAGATTCAATGCAATCCTAATCAAAATCCTAGCAAGTTATTTTACGGGTATTGACAAGTTAATGCTAAAGTTTATACAACGAGGCAAAAGACCCAGAATAGTCAACATAATATTGAGGGAGAAGAACAAAGTTGGAGGCCCAATGCTACTCAATTTGAAAATTTCCCATAAAGCTACTGTATACCTTCTTACACTGTAATCAAGACAATGATACAGACCAAAGAAACAAGACACAGTCCAGAAATAGACACACATAAATGCAGTCTACTGGTCTTTGACAAAGTAGCAAAGGCAATACAATGGAGCAATGATAGTCTCTTCAATAAATGGTGGTGGAACAACTGGACCTCCACATGTAAAAAAAATGAACCTAGACACAGACCTTATACTCTTCAAAACATTAACTGAAAATGGATCTCCAACCTAAATGTAAAATACAAAACTATAAAACTTCTAGAAGATAATATGGGAGAAAACATGGATGACCTTGGGTATGATCATGCCTTTTGAGATACAATGGTAAAGACATAGTCCATGAAAGAAATAATTAAAAAGCTGGATGTTTATTGAAGGTAAAACTGTTGCTCTGTGACAGATAATATCAAGAGGGCGAGAAGACAAACCACAGCTGGAGAGACAATGTTTGCAAAAGACTCATCCGATTAATGGACCATTATTCAAAATATGCAAAGAACTTTTAATACTCAGCAATGAGAAAACAAACCACCCAATTTAAAAATGGACCACAGATCTAACAGATACTTCACCAAAGAAGATGTGTGGGGTCACATAAGCATATAAAAAATGCTCCATATCCTATATCATGAGGGAAATGCAAATTAAAACAAAAATAAGATACCTCTACGCACGTATTAGAATGGCCAAAATCGAGAATACTGACCCCAAATGCCGGTGAGGATGTGGATCAACAGAAACTCTCAAATATTCTTAGTGGGAATGCAAAATGGCACAGCCACTTTGGAAGATTTTGGTGTTTCTTACAAAACCAAACACACTCTTACCACACAGTCCAGCAGCCATGTTCCTTGGTATTTACCAGAAGGAGCTGAAAACTGAAGTCCACACAGAAAATGCACACAGATATTTATAGCAGCTTTATTCATAATTGTTAGAACTTGGAAGCCATCAAGATGTCTTTTAGTAAGTCCATAGATAAATAAACCATAGTACATCCAGATAATAATTTTATTGCCCAAAAAAGAAATGAGCTATCAAGACATGAAAGAGACATGTAGGAACCTTAACTGCATATTACTCAGTGAAAGAAGCTAATCTGAAAAGGCCATGTACTGTATAATCCCAACATGTAACACTCTGGAATAGACAAAACTATGAAGATGATAAAAAGATCAGTGGTTGCCAGGGGTGGGCAGAGATGATATGCAGAGCACAGAGGATATTTAGAACAATGAAAATACTCTGTATGATATTTTATTATACTTGTCCAAACCTATGAAGGTATGATATCCACACTGAACCCTAAAGGTAAGCTATGGACTTTGGGTCATTATGGTGTGTCAGTGTAGGTTCATCCTTGCTAAAAAATGTCCCATTCTGGTCAGCAATGATGGGGGATGTATGCAGGTGTGGGGCAGCGAGGGTAATCTCTGGACCTTCCTTTCCATTTTGTTGTAAACTTAAAACTTCTCTAAACAAATTAAGTGGTTTAAAAAAATTTTTTTTAGTATTTATTTATTTTGGAGACAGAGATAGAGCATGAGTGGGGGGAGGGGCAGAGAGAGAGGGAGACACAGAGTCTGATGCAGGCTCCAAGCTCTGAGATGTCAGCACAGAGCCAGAGATGGGGCTACAACTCACAAACTGACCTGAGTGAAGTTGGACGCTTAATCGACCGAGTCACCCAGGCGCCCCCAAATTAAGTGTTTTAAAAATAAAAAGGAGGAGGAATAGAAAACAAATACTGGAATTAAATAGCGTTCTTGCCCTCAAGGAGCATCATAACCTGTGAAGACAATTTTAAAGGGAAAGCACATTTTGTACTTCAAAATTTCCTTGTTGATACTACGAGAATACACATAAAGGGTGGTTGGAGTTTCTTTGCTAGAATTTTGTTCCTAGAGTCCTAAACGCTGCCCCCACCACTATCACACCCCCACCAGGTGTGAAATGTTTTGTCTATTTCAAAGAGATGGGTTAAGAACACTTTGGCAAGTTTTATCCGACAGTGAGTCACACTTTCCCTTCTCCTCTCACCCTATCCCCAGAAAACTTCTAGACCAAGAATCAGTCATCTTTTACCTTTTAACACTAAAAAATAGAAGAAAACAAGGTAAGACAAATGATATCAATTTGTTGAAAAGTTTAAGAACAGAGCCATTATAGATAACACGTAGACTTGAGGAGGATTGCCATTTCTTTTTGCCATCTTTGAGGTTTGAATTTGTTTCCCTCTTTTTTGGGTGTTCTCCTCTCCTTCTTTCATTTCTTCCTTTCCCTTCATTTATTTTCTTCCTTAAATCCTCACAAAAGAGATTCATCAGACTTGGTGAACAATTCCCAAGAAATCCAAAGTCTAGAATTCTAAATATCTGGGGTTTTTTTTGGTTGCTCATACAGCAGAAACCTTCCTATCTAGGCCACTTCCAATGCCTCTGGCCCCATTCCACTGTCGGCCAAGAGGACTTGAAGGACAGCGCCTCCTCTCGGCCTTTCCTAAGAATATTTTTCAGCTGCCTTGTATCCCTGCCAAATTCCCTGGGGCTCACTTGCATTGATTCATGAAAATCACCAATATCTAAGCCTTTTTTTTTCATAATTCCACTGCTTGCAAATATTAAGCATGAGGTAACTTTTCTGAAAAGTTAAATGGAAAAGGTGAGTTAACAGGCTGTTGGATGTATGGTGCCCTTTACTTTGGGCTGAGGGAAAGAGCATTCTAAGCAATAATTTTAAATCCTTTTCAGTGAGTGCCTTGTAGCAATGAAAGGAGTGAAAATAAGCAAGCTCGGTGGAGAGCATTAGGCAATTATCATAGAAAATTATTTAAGCTTAAATAACTAAAATAATTTATTCTATAAAATCTATGAAGTACTGGAAAGGATTCTGCATGGTCAATTTGCTTTCTCATGTAGCAGCTGAGGAGGTAAGCAAAAATGTTGAATTCTAAAAGTCTCGACTTAGTGAATTAATACAGAGTTGCGGGTGGCATTAAATACCCGAAAATGATGATGAGTCATGGCTGCAAATGGATTGGCAAATGGGATTAAATGATTTTCAGTGATACAAAAACTTAATAAAATGAAAACATTGAGTCCCACACAAATGATGACCTTCTCTGCTGCTTCTACCATAAAATGAACACTTTCCCAGTATTTATAGAGAATTACTAGAGCAGAGTGGTTAAGAACATGGAAGTAGGAGACAGACCACCTGAGTTTGAATCATAGTTCTGCCACTGCATGCGAAATGTCCTTGGGGATGTCAACAAAGTACTGTGTGCTTTGGTTTCCTCATCTGTAAAACAGGGCAATGTGCGAGTTACTCACGTAAGTGCTCAGAGTAGGGCCTGGCACGCAGGAAGTGCTATATGTTAGCCATTTCTCTCTGTTACACATGCATTCTTCGGTTGTTGGGCAGCCCTGTCTTTGCCCCAGCTGTCTTTGGGGCTGTGAGCTGTGGAGGAACTACATCCTTCATTTTGCACGTTATGGTGGCCCTCATGGGCCACGGGGCTCATATTCCATTATTCCTCCCCATTCTCGAACGTGGGGGAAATCATGCATGTTTATGCTGAGGGAGGAGGAGCATCATCTCATCTCACTCCTACTGCTCAGGATGTTCCTATCTGTGTGAAGGGGGCCGGTGGTCCCCTGCTCCCTCCCTCACAGCTCTACTGACAAAGATTTACTGAGTACCTTCCATGTGCCAGCCCCTGGTGAGACGCCGATGGTACTGAGACCAACAGGCATTGCCTTTTCTGGAGGCACAGGAAAGATGCTCCGCATCACTCATCATCAGGGAAAGACAAATAAATCAAAACCACAGTGAGATATCATCTCTCATCTGTCACAATGGCAATTATCAAAAAGAAAAACAAACCCAAAACAAGTGTTGGTGAGGTTATAGAGAAAAGGGATCCCTAATGGAACAGTTGGCCGGAATGTAAATTGGTGCAGCCACTATGGGAAACAGTATGGAGTTTTCTCAAAAAATTAAAAAGACAACTACTAAATGATCCAACAATTCCACTTCTAGGTATTTATCTGAAGAAAATGGAAACACTAATTCAAAAAAGATGTATGTGGGGTGCCTGGGTGGCTCAGTGGGTTGAGCATCCATCCGACTCCAGATTTCAGCTCAGGTCATGATCCCAGGGTCGTGGGATTGAGCCCCATGTCAGGTTCCATGCTGAGCGTGGAGCCTCCTTAAGATTTTCTCTCTCCCCCTCTCACTCTCTCTCTAAATATGTATATATGTATGTTCATATATGGGAACAACTTAAGTATCCATCAATGGATGAGTGGATAATGAAAATGTGGTGTACACACCACACACACACACACACACACACACACACAGGGATACTACTCAGCCCTAAAAAATAATGGAATCTTATTTGTGACCACATAGATGGATCTTGAGGGTATTTTGCTAAGTGAAATACATCAAAGACAAATGCCATATGATTTCACTTATATATGGAATCTAAAATACAAAACAAATGAACACACTAACCTAAATTCATTGATACAGAGAACACATTGGTGGTTATCAGAGGGTGGTTGGGAGATGGGTGAAATGGGAGAAAGGGGTCTATAGGTACAAATTTCCAATTATAAAATAAGTAATTCTTGGGGATGTAATGTACAGCACGGTGACTATAGTTAATAATATATTGCACAGTTGAAAGTTGCTAAGAGATTAAATCCTAAAAACTCTTATCACAAGAAAAAATTTGTTTGTAACTTTGTATGGTGACAGATGGTAACTAGACTTATTGTGGTAATTGTTTCATAGTATACATAAATATTAAATCATGTACAAAGAAACTAGTATAATGTTATACATCAATTATACCTCCATTAAAATATTTTTTGATATACAGGTTTCCAGGGAATCTGGGTGGCTTAGTCAGTTAAGCATCCAACTTTGGCTCAGGTCATAATCTCACAGTTTGTGGGTTCAAGCCCTGCATCAAGCTCTGCACTGACAGCTCAGAGCCTGGGGCCTGCTTCAGATCTGTGTCTCCCTCTCCATCTCTGCCTTTCCCTCGCTTGTGCTCTGTCTCTCTGTCTCTCAAAAATAAATAAATAAACTTAAAAATAAATAAATAAATAAATAAATAAATAAATGCAGATTTTCATTCCCCACCCAGTTCTACTGAATCAAAAGCACTGGGATGAGGGCTGAAAAATCTTCATTTGTAATGAGCAAAAGGGATGAGGTAGAAATATACTTTGAAAAACATATTCCCAGTTAATTCTGATGCCCACTGTAACCGGGAACCACTGCCACAGGGCCTAGGAGACAGCATACCATATTGTACATAAGCAACAGAAGTTCCGTAAATGAAAGACTAAGTGGATATCTGGGAGAGGAATGTGGTGCAGACAGGGCAGGGGAGAGGACTGGAAAGGCCCTCAGTAGGACAATGGGCAGCTACTTCCATTAAAAAGAGGGTTGAGGGGGAGCCTGGATGGCTCAGTCAGTTGCATGTCTGACTTCAACTCGGGCCATGATCTCATGATGGTTTGTGGGCCAAGCCCCATGTCAGGCTCTGTACTGACAGCTCAGAGCCTGGTACCTACTTCAGATTCTGTGTCTCCCTCTCTCTCTGCTCCTCCCCCACTCATACTCTGTCTCTCTCTCTCAAAGATAAACATTTTTAAAAATTAAAAAAAGAGGGTTGAGGTCCTGCAGTGGGAGGTGGGGGAGGCAGGGACACAGGTGACGTGGGCCCCTGTAAGTCTTGTCTCCAATGTAGACTCAGTGGAATCCTTGACTGAGAGACCTCTTCTCTGGCTTGTCTCCATCTCCTTTCCCTGCTCTCGTTCTCCACAGCATAGATTTTCCCTCATTGCTTCTCCTGGGGAGGGTTAGCCTTTGTAGCTGGTGCGGGGGTGGGGGGGGTGGGGAGGTCATAGAGTCCACATGGCCTAGGGCCCAAGGTTTGTTGTAGTTAGCTTTCTCATGCTCCTTATGCTCCTCTTTTTAAAAGGGGGAAAATCGGGAGGTGCTGGGTGGCTCAGTCAGTTTAAGCATCTGACTTCAGCTCAAGTCATGATCTCAGTTTGTGAGTTTGAATCCCACATCAGGCTCTCTGCTGTCAACACAGAGCCAGCTTCAGATCCTCTGTCCTACCCGCTTCTGCACTGTCTCCCTCTCTCTGCCCCACCCCCACTGTTCTCGCTCTCTCTCTCAAAATAAATAAATAAACTTTAAAGAGGTGGGGAGGGGGATTTATTTCTTCAGTCCTCTGCAGACCAGCAGATGAATCAGCCAAAATTGTTAACAGGTGATACATGAATATATCACAAATTCCAGGTGGATATATCCAAATGAATATATTCCAAATTGCAGGTAACAGACTAGCAAACACAGTCCTTCCAAAGCCATAGTTTCCTACCTTGGCTGCATATGGGAATCATCTGGGGAGCTTTTGAAAGAATTGCTTAAACCACAAGAAACTCTTAAATACAGAGAACAAACTGAGGGTGGATGGAGGGGAGGGAAAAGGGGGAAAATGGGTGATGGGCATTGAGGAGGGCACTCGTTGGGATGAGTAATGGGTGTTGTGTGGAAGCCAATTTGACAATAAATTTTAAGAAATTAAAAAATTTAAAAAAAAATAAAAGAACTGCATGTTGTCAAACCCAGAGATTCTGAGAGATTGGTCTGGGGTACATCCTAGGCTTTGTGGATTTCTAGAAGCTCCTCGAGGGATTCTGATGTGCATCAGAGTTGAGAATGACAGTTCCAGCAACACCATCTTTGGAGAAATCCTGATGGTAGAGTCTTCAACCATCTTGACCAGTCAGTCTGTGGAAGGGTAGTTGCGGGCAGGAGGGCATCAAACCATATCACCCTGACCTTGAGCTGAATTAAAGGGTGGCTCAACAAAACATATGCTCAAGACCCTGCTAAGTTGTCTCTAGAAATGGAAGGAGATGGAGAAAACTGTACTTACTAGGGCACTTTTTAGGGACAGAATTGCAACAGGTTGGAAGGAATTCTCTGATAAATAGCTTGAAGTGTGACATGATTAAAAACCCCAAAAGGCATGCTCTGTCTGAGAGGCAATCCAAACTGTCTTCTATGAAAAAGGAGCTCAGTTAACCACAGGAGTTTTGATTTGCTCATTGGGAATTAGAAATCTGGGGCCTGGGGGGTCCAGGTGACTCAGTTTGTTAAGCATCTGACTCTCTATTTCAGCTCAGGTCATGATTTCTCTGTGAGTTCGAGCCTGCTTCAGGCTCTGTACTGGCAGTGTGGACCCTGCGTGGGATTCTTTCTCTCGCACTCTCTACCACTCTCTCCTTGACTCAAAACAAATAAATTAAATTAAAAAAAAAAAAAAAAAGAAGTTTGGTGCCAGAGCTTAAGTGTTGACACCAGCAGATGGTGTTCCCCAAACTTCCCACCTTAAGCCTTAAGCCTTTTCTATGTGTTGAAAAAAATTGTCAAGAATATCCTTTTGAATGGGATCCAAGTTATGAAGTCCTCTTGTCCAGTCTTGTACCTGCCTATCAGTTCCTCTGTCTCCTTGTAAAAAACCTCTGGTCTAGGCCCTGCCTCTGCAAAGACAGGGACATCAGGTCCAGACAGCCATTTGGGAATGAAGGCAGAAACTCAAAAGCATTGCTTTCTTCTGAGACACCATTTTTATTACATCTATTGTAAGATGTCTTGCCAATTTAGGTTAGATTCTTTACATTGTGTGGTTATAAAAATATTTTTGCCACCACATCTCAGTGTCTTTTTAAAATCCATACTGATGCTGACTTTTTTAAGCATTTAAAAAATTTACTTCTTTTTTTAGTTAGTTCTTAAACTTTCTTAGCAGATACATAAATGAAGGTGTAGGTTACTTAAAAAAGGATCTTGAGTGGAAAGAAGCATCTTTCTGGCAACCAATCCAAAGACAAGGCAACAAACAGCTAACTTCCCCAGTAGAGGGGCATTGAACTTCTCGTAACTGCCATCAGAACTCACCCTGGGATTTGTATGCAATCACACAGCTAGTGCATTTTCAAAGTCATGACCCATTTTCTTGGGCTGCTGCCAAAGGGCCATCTTATCC
This sequence comes from Proteles cristata cristata, assembly GCA_017311185.1. Taxonomy (NCBI): domain Eukaryota; kingdom Metazoa; phylum Chordata; class Mammalia; order Carnivora; family Hyaenidae; genus Proteles; species Proteles cristata. The sequence continues at coordinate 857,786 of JAESUZ010004426.1, read as the reverse complement.
TCACATATCATAAACTATTAAGTAACTGAATTTAACAGCTACCTTAGAACCAAGCCCTGGAAAAGGTGTTTGGCAGATGTGGCCTCTCCCCTCCAGAAACTTAGAATCCTCATGAGGAGAGAAGGTACATACTTTTGTAGAGCCAACTATATCTCAACATAGATGGATGATTGAACACGTACCCATATATTAACTCAGTTATTACACCCACAAAATGGAATAATAATGCTCACCCACAAGGTTGTTGCTAAGTGAAATAACTATGTCATTTGAATACAATATTTATTTTTTTCTATGTTCAGGGAACTTTTTTTTAATGTTTATTTATTTACTTTTGAGAGAGAGAGAGGGAAGACAAGTAGGGGAGGGGCAGGGAGAGAGGGAGACAGAATCTGAAGCAGGCCCCAGCCTCTGAGTTGTAACACAGATCCTGACACAGGGCCCGAACCCACGAAATGTGAGATCATGACCTGAGCTAAATTCAGACACTTAGGCAACTCAGCCCCCCAGGTGTTCCTGAATAAAATATTTAAACCCTAAGCATAAGTTCAAGAAATGTTATTTCTTTTCCATCTATTAATCAAGAGGAGAACTTGCAGATCACCAGGGCTAGTTATCTTCATTTTCCCGGTAAAACTCAGAAAGGTGAAGTGAATTGCTCAAAGTCACACAGCTAGATAGAGGCAGAGCTCATAACCCAAGGAAGGAACTGTATTTTTCTTTGGATTTCTCAGAAAGTGCCAGGGTTCTTCAAATTCCATATTGCCCCCTAAAATGAATGCACCAGAGCAATAACCTGAGGTCATTTAAATGACAAAATACAAGCCCCCTCACCTAGGTTTAAAGCCACATTCATTTGTTTTCAGTTGAGAAAGCTGTTAATGGCTCTTACCATGCCTTTCCCAGTTGAAGCACAGAACCAAACCATTTGCAGCCTGAGGATTCCCTCCCACTGCTTGTAGATCAAACACAAACAGAAGCAGTAGGAGGCCGGGCCATCTCTAACTGAGAGAATCAATATCAATGAAACAGACAAAATCCCAAAATCTCAAAATAATGAAAACAAAGATATCCAAGTAATAAAATCTGCTAGAATCACAAAGACAACACAACTCCGATCTCAGCTGGCTCAAAGAAAGTGTCCATTAACAAGGGATTAACACAAGGGAAGTACACAACCAGTCAATAGGAAATGAAAACATTTCTCACAGCCTAGTCGCATTTGAGCCCACCCTAGGATTATGGATGAGGGTGTGTTGAGATGGTGTGGTTCAGACTACAGAAAGGCTGTTTCCAGAAAGCATCAGCCAGATGCCAACCTAAAGAAATACCCCCAAACTGCTCTTTGGTGGACTGAAAATTCGGAACTGATAAGCCAGAAGACAAGGCAAAACTCTGATTAACAGCTCTTTATTAGTCTTGTCCACTGCCATTTTCAAATTAAAATTTGAAAGAAAGCCTGGATCAAAAGAAAGGGTAAAGGGCAAAAAACCCGCCAAAAAACAAACAAAAAAACCTATGGAATAAAATTCTATTAGCTTATTACAAAATAAGCAAAATGGCATCTCCAGGCCCAATATGAAGATAATATGGGCACGGTTCAGTATAAAATATTACAGCTTGGATGAAATCAAAAGCAAATATCAAAAGGGAATATAGTTGAGCAGCGTGCGTAAATTAGTACAATAATTATATTCTTCTAATGGCTGTGGTATTCCCAGTTAACAACCAAGCAGCCCATAGAATTGAATCAAAAGTATCCTATTTATAATGATAAAATTCAAACATTTCTGCAAGGGTTTACATCTAAAGTAAAACAAATTTTTTTGCCTGCTCATTTTATTTGAGGAAAAAGCTATAAGCTACATCCATTTGATTACCGTATTTGTAACCAAGTGCCATGATTTCAGATACAATAGATCTCGTGTGTTTGTTTGTTAATCCTTAGTAACTCCAAGAAGATTGCCAATTTAAAAACCTGCCCGGCCCCATGAGCTGTGAAGTTCTGTACATTAAACTGCACCTTGGCCTGAAAATGTGAGTTGGACCCCTGGAAGCTTACTACAAAGAAAAGTAACAGAAAAGAACAGAGAAGAAGGAATGGCCAAAGTTTGAATCCCTCACAGATGCTGAACCGACAGCAGTTCAGACCATTAAGTAGGAAACGAGCCCAATAATCACTAGTAGCTCACAGCTAAGGGGCCAGGGTTTATACATGACAGATCAGGACACACCATTACACATCTGATCTGCAGTGGGATAGATTGTGTGTAAGTGAGACTGCCTCCGAGTCTGACTAATCCATAAGGGTTCCCCTATAATGGATATGTCGCTATTCCAGAAGAAAGTCATGTTCACAATGGCTTCTCCCGTTCCTCCTGGAGTTCTGCAATCCACGGTCTATCTCATCACCTGCTGTCTCTGAAAACTCTCTCCTCCACAGATGCTATGTCTACACGTGTGTGTGTAGACAGGCTCCTGCAAATCACTCATGTGTTCTCCAATTATTAAAATATTCCTCATTTCATCTACTTGCCATCCCATGTCTCCTAAAGAGAAAACATTTTAGCAAAAATGTGAAGCTTAGTCCCAAAAGCTTATTACTTAAATGCAATGGATTTGAGGCAGGTCTTCAGGGCTATTAGTAAAGGTTTAGATAGAAGAGACAAGAGTAGTTTTGGAATTGTTTTCTATATCTAGCTGTTGGGAACATCTTTTCATGTAGATGCTCTCCCAACCTTTAAAAGAAAAAACATTGCTTAGCAAAAGTGGCAAGGCTTAGCGTACCTATTGTTTTTTTTTTTTTTTTAATTTTCCCAAGCAGAGACTAGGTTAATATTGTTCACTTGAACTACAGAGAATCGTGTGCATTCATCACCATTCACAGGGAATTTTGAAGGTATTTACACTGAGGGATACCCAAACTTCTCTCCTTGCTGGGATTTCAACATGGTGCCTTATGTCAACAAAACTCGGATGCCTACTATGTGCCAGTGACAGGGACTATGATACATAAGAGGTTCCCTCAGAAGGATGCAAAGTATTTAAGACACATGCATGGATTTTGCAATGGGGTCACCCTACGATCCAATCTCAGAGTGACAGACAATATAGATACTTGCGTAATTATTCTCCCCTTATCCTTGCTAAAAGAATCTCATTTTGGGGTCTTTGTTCAGATACAAATGCTGTTTCTTGGATTTCCACGTGGATAGAGGTAGCCAGGAGACATGTCCTGGCCATGAGATGATTGGATATGGATATGAATTCTGGGGAAACATTTTAGGAAGGGCAGCTGGCAGGGTCCTTTGCCTTTCCTCCCTTCTCCCTTCTTTCTGCTAGAGTTCTAGCAGCCACGTGGCAATGATAGATCTGAGGACACAAGCCAACGCACTCTGCATGGCAGAGTGGAAAGACAAAGAGCCTGGGTCCCTGGGAATTTTGAGCCAGTGCAGGGACCCTAGACTGCCTCCCGGTGACGTCTTGTTGCATGAGCCCAATGAACTCCAACTTGCTTAAACCACCAGCTGTCAGATATTATACTATTTGCAGCCAAGGTACCTCTGGCTGATAAACTATTGTCTCTGAGCTTCATTTCCTGAATAGCAAAACAGGCATGGAAAACACCAACTGTGACGATTTGCTGTAAAGCCTTGTTGGTATATGTATAATTGCTAGCCCAACGCCTGACACAGTAAAAATTGGAGGCTATTATTATTATTAATAAGATTGAAGTATCTCTTTTTCTTTGGCAAAACTTAAAAGAGCAGAGCCAAGCTTTCCCTGAGATGAAGACTGTCTTCTGGGCAAGGTGCTGAGGTCATATTGGGGTGGAACTGGCTGACTGAACTCAATTTTATAAGGACCCTTACCTTAGCAGGACAGCTTATAAAAAGCCAATATTTTAAACCTGTGTCCCTTTGGCCTTAGATTAGGAGATTTTTGTTGGCTTGTTGTTAATGCATAGTAGCTATTTTTGACACTTGGAGAGCAAACTGTTGCTTTCTTTATAGTGAAACCAAATCCCTTAGCTGCATTTTATTCCTGACCAGCAAACTGCAAAATTAGCATCTAATAGCTCGTTTCAATTAAAAACCAGAAAAATATTCTTTGGAGACCGCAGGCTTTTCGCCTCCAAAAACGGCACTTCTTTTTCATTTCTGAGTATGTGAAATCTGCCTAATTCTGATTCACGTAGCATGATACGCGCTTGGTTTTCTGGCTTTAATTTTGTGGCCAAAACGATCAGTTGTTGCTCCTGTTTTTAAGCCTGTATAAATTAGTTTTCCTTGAAGCCTGTTGATGTATTGGTCCAGCACAACCAAGACGAGGGGCTTAAAAATTAATCCTGTGTGACGGTTTAGAGCATCCTCTGTGATGTACATCCTAACACCAGGGCACCGGCCTTCCTGCCTTCTTCCAGACCCTTCCATTGCTTTGCTACAATTTGGCTCGATAACTTCAGCAAAGAGCATTTAGGATGCTGCTAGTCAGTGATGGTTGAAATTTTGTTAGGGCTACACCACACCAAACCAAATCAGACCAAATCAAATCAGAAACACCTGCTTGCTAGGAGGCCCATTCGAGGAGTGATAACCAGAATAAACAGCCAAAATGAATCTCACGGTCAGTTAAGTAGGAGTTTTCCATACCACGGAAATACCAACTATTCCTAGGTATTTCAAGTCTCTCAGTTGTCTAGAGAAAGCGCCAGGTTGGCGCTCTCCCACAGGAGCATAATTTGAACCACTAACGTGAAACATGCATGTAATTTTAAGCTTTTTAGTAGTCCCATTAAAATAAAAGTCAAAAGACCCAGGTAAAATGAATTTCGGTAATATATTTTACTTTACTTTACTTTTTACTTACCCCAAAATACAACCACAATACTGTCATTCCAACATACGATCGATGACAAAAATTAATGACATGGTTTTGTATTCAATCCTTACAATCTGGTGTTTATTTTACACTTAAAACACATCTCAGCTTGGAGGCGCCTGAGTGGCTCAGTCAGTTAAGCGGCCAACTTTGGCTCAGGTCATGATCTCGTGTTTAAGGAGTTCAAGCCCCGCGTTGGGCTCTGTTCTGACAGCGCAGAGCCTGGACAGAGCATGGATCCCACTTCAGATTCTGTGTCTCCCTCTCTCTCTGTTTCTCCCCCTGCTTGTGCTGTCTCACTGTCTATCACTCAAAAATAAATAAAAATTAAAAATTTAAAAATTAAGAAAAAACATCTCCAGTTGAACTAACCACATTCCAGGTGTTCATTAGCCACATGTGGTCAGTGGCTAACATACTAGATAGTGTTTTAAGTCCTAACATTTCATGTGCTACCTTGACATCTTTGAGCCTCCTGGGGGCCCCCAAGTCTTGAGTGTGAGCTCCCCTGCTCTTGGTACCCAGTGGGAAAGGCTTCCCACCCAGCTAGTGGTCTGGCGGCCAGACCAGCTGTGCTCCACCTGGTCCTCAACCTAATGGGCGTCACCTCTCTGCAAGCCTGTGGAATTATTCAAACAAGCCAATCACATCCTCCTCTGGGAACCAGGAGTCACCTCACCCTCTTGTTCCTACAAAGCGAGCTTCCCGCAGCCCCTGATGCTTCACTTTGCTCCCAGGTGCAATCCCCATGTGGTTCCGCATGGCGTGTGGTGTCCCCCTCCCCCAAGCTGCACGTGGGACTCATAAACTGCTGTCAATCTCCTCTGTTCTGTCCAGTGTCATGTATTCAGCTCTCTCCAGAGCCCTACGGCAAGGCTCTCCCTCCCACCCCACGAGACGAAGAGGAGGTGAGCAAGACAACACCATGAATCTATACTTTTTAAGAGAAGTTTAGAGTCAATGTTTCAAAAATATCTGGAGGAATTTGGACTCCTCTCAGCTTCCTGACATTTACATTGTCTGAAAAACTTGTATCCTTGTCTGTAACATATTTTCTTATTCTGCTAATGTTTTTGGTAGTCCACAACGCTAATCTTTTAGCTCAGCTCCATAGCCAGTTTTGTGTGTGGGTTCTGTATTATTTTGTTGCTTGTCTTGATCTTTAGCGCTCCTCCTGAAGGTGACTGATAAATCATCATTATTGGTGAATGTGAATTCACTTAAAAGATACAGGGCTCCTCTATGGCAAACCGCTCATTTAGTCTGAAAAGGATGACAAATACCCAGCAAGTACACTGCCCTGGCTCTTCCCGCACCGGTAGCAAGATCACTGAGACAGCTCTCCACCTCTGAATCCTCTAGACATTGGAGATGAAATCTTTTTTAAAAAAATGTTTTTTAATGCTTTATTTATTTCTGAGAGAGAGAGAGACAGTGTGAGCAGGAGAGGGCCAGAGAGAGAGGGAGATACAGAATCCGAAGCAGGCTCCAGGCTCTGAGCTGGCTGTCAGCACAGAGCCTGACGCGGGGCTCAAACCCACGAACCGCGAGATCATGACCTGAGCCGAAGTCAGGCGCTTAACCAACTGAGCCACTCAAGCACCCCTAGACATTGGAGATGAAATCTTATTGTCATCTCTGGTCTAGACACCCTGAGCTATTCTTGAACCTTCTTCCTGATCTCCCATCTATAGACAACAATCAGTGGGCTGCCACCCCCTCCCCCAACATACTACTTCCAAAGCATCTTTTGAGTACACACACACACACACACACACACACACATATCTACTCAAAGCTTTCATCCAGCTCTTCAGAGTGTCTAAGGTGAGTCTTCAGACTCCTGTTTCAATGGGTCTCCCTGTCTCCAGGCCCTCTACCTTCCCCCTGTCCTCTGCTCTACAGCTCTGGTGATCCAAAACCCAGAGTTCATTAATGATTTTTTTGTCTTAAACACCTCCAACTGCTCCTCACTGCTCCCAGATAACACCCAAATCCCTGAACCTGACAACCTAGACTGTTAATAATCAGGTCCAATAGACCTTTTCAGTTTAATCTTCAGCCTCCTTTTCTCATTACTCCCTACTCCAAGTTATTTCCAGACAAATCCATCACCTTCATTCTACGGTATCTTTGTGGAAGCTGCTCTCCACTTGCCTTGGTTTGTCCCTAATTCCTACCTTTAAAAAAAAGAAAAAGAAAAGAAAAAGAAATAGGGATTGGATTGAACCTGTAAAAGGAAAACCACGCATTGCAATGTAGGACACTGCCTTATAGCACACAATGAAGCCCCAAGTTCTCTCTTACGGCCAAGCACAGCTTGCTCAGCCATACTAGACATGAAAGATAGCCCTGAGTCACATTCCCTGCTCCCAACAGATTTATTTGAGTGATTTGCTTTATCAGTAAAAATAGCTGTAAAGGAAAAGCATATCTATAAACACATAATAAAATGAAAATTGCATTTCACTTCATTATAGTTCATGGAGGCTCAGCTTTGAAAGGATGATTCCTAGAAAAGAGGGCAAAGAACACCATTGCTGCGTTCGTTCAGAAGGAACAGGAAATCCTGGCTCTATCAATTAGTTCAGGTGCTTAGCTTCTCCGGCCTCAGTGTTCTCATCTGTAAAATGCAGGTAATAAGCTCCCTACCTCCTGGAATTTTAGCAGGATGAAACGAGAAAATCTATATGATATACTTACACAGCACATACAAATAGTACTATTGGTATGAATATCACATGCCTATTTGTAATTCTTACATTTATCACACTAATCAATCCTAGAGAGAAAACTGTCTCTAATTGGAAAAACATATTAGTGAATGCCTACCATGGACTATGGGACCCCAAAGGTTTTTTGTTTATTTGTTGAGGGGGTGTTTTTTTTTTTAATGTATATGTATCATAAGAGAATGCTATTTCTTTGTTGGTTTTTTTTTGCAAATAGTTTATTGTCAAATTAGTTTCCACATAACACCCAGTGCTCATCCCCACAAGTGTCCTCCTCCACGCGCATTCCTCCTCCCCCCCACATCCATCAGTCCTCAGTTTTTGTCAGCATTCAAGAGTCTCTCATGGTTTACCTCTCTCCCTTCCCCCACCATTTCCTCCCTTCTTCTCCCCCTTGTTCCTCCATCAAGTTCCTCCTAATCCTCCTATACGTGCAAACATATGATATTTGTCCTTCTCTGTCTGACTTATTTCGCTCAGCATAACACCCTCAAGGTCCATCCATGTTGCTACACATGGCCAGATTTCATTGTTTCTCATTGCCATGTAGTATTCCATGGTACAGATAAACCACATCTTCTTGATCCATTCGTCCGTTGATGGACACTTAGGCTCTTGCCATGTTTTAGCTATTGTGGAGAGTGCTGCTATGAACATTGGGGTACATGTGCTCCTATGTCTCAGCATTTCTGTATCCCTTGGGTAAATTCCTAGCAGTGCTATTGCTGGGTCATAGAGAATGCTATTTCTACTAACCCTGCTGGTGATGGGAACCAGAGGGGAGAGATAGCTTGGTATTTCCCATTACTGGCACTGAATAAAAAGTGATAGGCTCCCCTATCCGCAGGCTGGTGACTGAATTTTGTTAGTGTTCCATCATCCTTATCAGTTATTTACCCACAACTTTCAGCCTGGAGAAATTTCAGATTTTTTCCAGAAAACTGGTGCTTTAAACAAAAGATGCAAGAGTGTAAGAAGAGGAAACTTGCCAGGGAGGCGGGGAGGCACAGAGGAGAGAATGTGCCCAAACTAGATTGCTCCCACTTCACCACCACCTAAGGCGATTGCTGAGAAATTAGCATCTTAAATGAAGGAGGAAGGGACTAAAAACTTATTGAATATCTACCTCACACAGGTGCTTTGCTGGGTAAGTTTTATCATTATACAATAATAAAAACAACAACATCAGCTATCTTTTTATTTTAAAAAAATTTTTTTTAATGTTTTATTTATTTTTAGGAGAGAGAGAGAGAGAGACAGCGTGAGCAGGGGAGGGTCAGAGAGAGAGGGGGTCACAGACTGAAACAGGCTCCAGGCTCTGAGCTGGCAGTCAGCACAGAGCCCGACGCGGGGCTCGAACCCACGAACTGCGAGATCATGACCTAAGGGAAAGTCGGACGCTTAACCGACTAAGCCACCCAGGCGCCCCATCAGCTATCTTTTAAAAATAATACCCATTTGCCATCCATTGTACTAATTGTCTTCCCTACTTTTTGTTTCAGTTTGCTCTCAAGACAACGTTGTAAGCATTTAGGTAGTTATCTCCATTTTATGGAGGAGCAAATGAAGCTCAGAGAGGCTAAGTAATTGGTCCGAGGTCACACAGCTAGTTATTTTAATTCCAGCTAGGACTAGATGTTGGATCTGCCCGACTCTAATTTGGAGTGTTCCATATATTGCAAAGGAGAGAGAGTGGGAAACAAGAGAAGGGACAAGTGGGTGTCCTTCATGATTCTGGTGGCACCCGGTAGCCTGGTTGCGCTATTCTTGGTCAGCCACATTTAACGATGCCCATAGTCAAAAAAGAAAGTCAACTGCAGCGACCCTCATTTTGCAAGCCTGGTTGGACTCTTCGTACCTGCTGATTTCCATTAAAAGCTGTTTAGAAAGATAATTGCATGACCCTGCCCTGTTGTCATTAAATACAAATCGTCGGTTTGGCTGTTAAAGTATAACATTCAAGGAGTGTGGAGAGACCAGCAATTTTTTTTTAAAGATGATTCCAACGGAAGGCGGGAGACACTACGTGGCTTCCCAGTGGCGTCGGCCACACGTGCGCTCTCACTCTGTTAGAGGCGGTGTGCTGTCCGTGTCACAGAGCCATCTGTCACGGATTATGGCTGCAAGGGGTGCCTGGGCTTAATCTCATTTTTCAATGAATTAATATTATTAGTTTTGACAAATTAATGGTATTAAATGTGCAAGGTTAGTCTGAATTATGTCCACATCCACCTATTACTCAATGTGCCTCGTTCTCCTTTAAGAAAGTTTTTTTGAACCAAGTCAGTGGAATGCCCTCTCTCTTTTCTGTATTTGAAAATGCCTTCTTAGAAGCCTTAAATAGAGAGGCTTGTACACCTATGGACACGTGTTTCATGATAGAAATCTGTACTTCAGTCCAGGCTGAACGGTGTTCCGTAATTGAGTCAGTCAACAAAGATGTGACTTGTGGTGACTTATTATACATCCTTACAAATATAAGTTTAAGTATACTCCATCCAAGAAAATCCTATCTTTTAGAAAAACTTGAGCCTCCCTATCTCTCCTCCCTTCCGATAAAAAAAAATCTGAGTTATACCCATTTCCTTGGTATTAAAACATAATAAAAGGAAAAAAAACGGCCCTATGCTTCTATGTATCTTTATCAATTTGAAACTGTTTTCCCCCTCAGTCTAAGTGAGATGCATGAAGGGACGCAGGACTTACTTAGTGTCCTATGTCAGCAAAATGGAGTCTGTGATTAAAGATTTGGGGAAGATGTATGAACGAGCCTGAACGACTTTTTTAGTCGATATTTTTAATTATTAATTTAAGGAGTCCATAATGTCTGATGCTGTGAATCTGCTCATTTTTTAACCTGGACATTGTGGCATACAGCGATTGTCACATTTAGTCCCTGCTTCAAAAACCCAGATTTTGTTCAGGTAACAGGCAGAGATTCTTTGATTTCAGGAAAGGTAGGCTCTTCCCCCAGATCTCTGGTAATCCCATTACCCTTTGTGGTAATTAGTGACCCAGTTCTGGACGATGAGATGTAAGCAGAAAAATGAAGCTTTTGAACCCCAGTGTCAAACACAATAGGTGGTACTCAGTAACTACTTGTTGCATTAATGAGATATATTCAATCTATGTGTTCTCAGTGGGCATTTAACAAAAATATTCTGTACACCTATACCTTTATTTTTTTAACAGTCAGTTGAGTTTTTAAAAGTTTATTTCTTTTTGAGAGAGAGAGAGTGGAAGCGAGGGAGCATGAGCCTGAGAGAAAGACAGGGACAGAGAATCCAAAGCACGCTCATGCTATCAGCGCAGAGGGTGATGTGGGGCTCATACTCGTGAACTGTGAGATCATGACCCAAGCAGAAGCCAGACACTTAACTGACTGAGCCACCCAAGTGCTCCTATATACTCATATCTTTAATAAGTTTTCCAGACTTTTCCCTAAAATACTCAGGTGACCATATCATTCCCCACCTGGATTCCTTTATCTTCTCATTTGAAATTTCTGCCATTTTTCACTTGATTACAGCCTTTTCCAACATTTGATAGAAGTGCTGTCCTGTAGAAATATAATGCAATCCACATACATAGTTTTAAATTCACTGGTAGCCACATTTAAAAAGTAAAAGGAGGGGCACCTGGGTGGCTCAGTTGGTTAAGCATCCGACATCTGCTCCGTCATCATCTCAAGGTTCATGGTTTCAAGCCTCCCCTCCAGCTCTGTGCTAACAACTCAGAGCCTGGAGCCTGCTTCAGATTCTATGTCTCCCTTTGTCTCTCCATCCCTCCCCTGCTCATGCTCTGTCTCTCTCTGCAAAAGAAACAAACTTTAAAAACAATTTTAAGTAAAAAACAGATGAAATGAATGGTGATAACATGTTTAAACCCAAATGTTCTGTATTCCTTCAACACAGAAGTATAAAAAATTATTGAGATGACTGAGATTCTTTTAATGTGAAGTCTTTGTTTCAATATGTATTTTATAGTATAGCTTGTCTCAATTCGTAATGGCTATTACTAGCAGAATTTTCCCTTTCCTGGTCTAACTTGTCATCCTACTGGCCTGGTTAATTCCTTATTGTGCTCAATGTTTTGAAATGTTTTCTTCTCTAATCTATCAAATTTTCATTCATTTTATATATTTCAATTTAATAATGTGTTATTTAGTGCCCACCATCAAAAAAAAAAACAAAAATAAAAACAAAAACCACACACTTAGCTGCTTACACAGTGTGGGGAAGAGAGCCTTGCTCAACACTAAGGACTCCTTTTCTGTTTCCACTGTGATTTATATGTACACCTCTTACAGCAATTGTTAGGCTTCCTGCACTTAAGGAAGGACTAAGGGCACAGAAAGTACTGTGTCTGCTTACAGAAGAAAATACTGTGTCTGTGTACTAATGATTAATAGGACTGTACATCATAGGGGTTTGAATTGGAATAGACCTCAGAAAGTGCAATGGTTCACTTTATGTGACAACTTGACTGGGCCTCAGGGTGCCCAGAGACTTGGTTTCCAACATTATTATGGACGTTTCTGTGAGGGAGTTTTCGTATGAGATTGACATTTAAATTGGAAGACTGAGTAAACCAGATTGCTCTCCATAATATGGGTGGGCCTCATTCAATCAGTTGAAGGAACAAAAGGTTGACCCTTGCCTGAGTAAGAGAGAATTCATCCTGCCTGAACCCTTTTGATTTGAGACATAAGCTTTTTTTTCTGCCTTCAGACTTGATTGAAAACAACAGCTTTTCCTAGGTCTCAAGCCTGCTGGCCTTCAGACTAGACTACACCATCTGTTTTCCAACTCACTGACTCATCCTGCAGATCTTGGGACTTGCCAGCCTCCATAATCACGTAAGTCAATTCTTTATAATAAATTTCTTTGTGCATACACATACCACATTGGCATACACACACACACACACACACACACACACACACACACACACACACACTTTTTAAAAATGAAAATGGCCTACTTAAACGAGAATTTTGTTTTTGTACCCAACAGGAAAGGACATTTGGAACTCAAGTAGATTACGGTGGGAAGTCCCTCAGGGTTACACTGAGAGAATTCATTAGTTGGAGGTAGACATAAGGTTGATGATGGGAAGTTTGAAGAGATGACAGCCATGGTTTTTCAGTATGAATGGAAAAAACTCTCTGGCATTTTGGCTGTGCCTGCAGATTGGGGGTGATGATTACATGAGTAAGCAAACGTGAGATTTGAGATTTCTGTTTGGCACATTCTCCTGCTATGGTGCATGCTAACTCACAAGTATCAGAACCTTGAGAAGCCAGGGGTTAGGGTTAATTGGAGTGAGCCGGAGGTCCCAAAGCACAGGAGGAACACAGCCACTGAGACAGTCTCTCAGGGCCAAGATGGAGTGAGAATAGCAATAACCAGCATTTACTGAGGGCAGTGGACCAGGCAGTCTTCTAAGTCTTCTCCTTGAGTTACCTACCATAATTCAACATAATTATGTGAGGAGGTGCTATCATTATGCCCTTTTTTGCTCATGAAGAAACTGAGGTACAGGGAGGTCAGTAAGTGGTGGGCCTGGGATCCAGCTCAGGTGGCTGGCTTTGGAGCACGTGCCTTTAATCCCTTATAACCCCTCATGTGTAGAAGCCTGGGCATTCCCTCCGAAAACTCATGAAGTTGTAGGTTCTATTCAGGTATGTGTGCTGAGAAATCTTCTGACCTCCAAACACTGCTTCCTGAATGAGGGTGGAGGAGGTTTGCATTAGTCCTAGCTCTGTCACTCATTAGCCACTGGCCTCGGCAAGTCACAAAGCCCCTTCTAGGCATCCATTTCTTTCTATACGCATCATGTTGCTAGGTGGATTCTGACGATCACATCTGGCTATGAACTTCTATGATCCTAATCGCTTTGAGATCACAATTTGAGACCATCATTATATATTTTCTTGTTATAATCCTTTTAGTTATGCTCAGGAAATACTTTACTAATTTATAGATGACTTACTAATTTGTGAGTCAAAATTTTCATAGGGTATATGTCTTTTCCTTTGAAGGATATTTTAACACCATGTACCTTCTAATATTTTCAAGAGGGATCAGGAAAAACAAAAAAGGAGTTTGGGAGGAACATTTGTAGGAGGCAAGGCTGAGAAATGCATTAAGGTAAATTTTCTAAATATACATGGACCTTTCGTGAATGGAGAAATACACGAGGGTTTCATTAATAGGCAATCCCTTGTGTACAGTTTGCGTGGTCATTGTCCAGTGACAGAGCATGGTCTAGACGGACTGGAGATAGGAATCCTGGCTCCAGGTCTGGCCACCACCTAGATCTGTGGTCTTGGTTTTCTCCTTGCTTCCTAGTTTTCAGTATTTGAAAGGAGCTGTTTCGTTCAACTAATTTCCTTGTGGGTGTAATGGTGAAGACATGGGTGGGGCCTCCCCAGAGGGCTCAGTTCTGGGGCCACACCCCCCAGTGTGGACAACCCAAGATGACTGCACCCGAAAGGACACCTCACTCTTGGCATCTTCCACAACCTCCGGGGGATATATTGTTCAGGTGGAAATTTCAAAGTTGAACCAACACAATGTTGGGAAAAGGACAGAAGGATGAAATGTCCCTTTCCCTCCCCCCAGCTCCAAGCACAGAATCCAAGAGAAGCCCTCCCAAGGCATCATACCCAGTAGACAGATTTCTAAAGGACCACCGTCAAAAGCTCATGATTCCCTCAGATTGTAATGGAAGGCCACTACTGTCTCTTTGACTATTTACCTCAGAAGCAGGGATTCCAGAAATGATTCTCAGTTATCGCTAGATTCTAGCAGAGCCGTCATTACACATGTATTTTGAATCACTGGGCCCTTGAGGAGGCTACTTAGATTCCATCTGGTCCTTTCCCAGAAATCCAATTCAGTTCAGATCTGTCCAGTTCCATATAATCTGCCTCTGGGTGTGCCTTAATTCGAGTCTGGTGCCAGCTCTCCTACTCAGTTCTAGAACCGTGATCTTGGACGAGCCCCATTCCCTGTACTCCGTCTTAGCACTTCGCAGCAATGCTCTAGCCCAATTCTTTTTTTTTTTTTAATATTTTTATTTTTTATTTCTAGGATGAGAGAGACAGCGTGAACAGGGAGGGTCAGAGAGAGAGGGAGACACAGACTCTGAAACAGGATCCAGGCTCTGAGCTGGCAGTCAGCACAGAGCCCGACGCGGGGCTTGAACCCACGAACCGCGAGATCATGACCTAAGCGAAAGTCGGACGCTTAACCGACTAAGCCACCCAGGCGCCCCTGCTCTAGCCCAATTCTTAAGCTTCCCTTTCCATGCTTTTCTGGTTGGAGAACTAGTCAGTTAACTCTTCTATTAAAAAAAATTTTTTTAATGCCATAGATAAATAAAGACAACTGTTCCTGTCCATGTCCTGTGGGTGTGTTGTGTGTGTGTGTTTTCCGAAACTTCTTTGAAACTTGAGTTTGTAATCCTGAAATACCTTTTTGGCTCTTCTCTGGAGACTCCTGAGTGTTCTTTTTTTACCAGTATATTTTGTACCACACCTACCAGCGCCCAAGCAGGCACTAATCCCCCACAGTGATTACCCCTAACCAATATTTAAGTGCTTAATTTTTTTCTCGTTCTGTTTGTTTTGCCCATGACACTAATTCATGGGTAGGTTATAACAACAGCCACCACAAATATTTAAATTGCTAGAGACCTTATTCTGGGGAGAAAAAAAAAACCCTCTAAAGTGTTTGTTTGTATCATTATTTTTGTTTTAAAATTCTGCCAGAATTTTCTCCCCACACCTTACTTCATTGTAAGTATTTTAGGAATAACTAACAGTGAACTTGTCTGTGTAAAACTGCCCTGAGCTATTCTTTAAGTTAATTATCACTTCTTTTCGTTCTATGAATGGCTGTTCAATGACACTGTCAGCAAGTGGAATGAACCAAATTACTTTAATCATGGAGTAATTGCACAGAGTGATGGTAATTAAATCTTGATCAGTTTAAGTGAGTGAATTAATTGCTTTAACTTGGAATGCACACCACAGCAAGAGGAGTTGTTTTGTAGTTTAATTAACACCATCCACGAAAGTCTTATCGTATCTAAAATGTAGACAATTAATGAGTTTGATATTATTCTCACCTTCACAAGAACTAGGACAGAATACACGCTGAGAAAGGTAGTATGCTACAGGAATGAAAGAAAACTTAATATTCTTGTCACTGGTACAGATATATTGGTTGCAATCTCTGCTTTGCCTTCTGGAGAAATGTGCTAATAGAAATATTTCCAAATAATTAGCTTCTGGCCCCATTTCATTTCAATATTCCCTGATTTGTGCAATAGTAAACATTTCCAAATTTGTTAATGTTTTAAATTTCTGCAGCCTGAATTTCATTGTGAATCTAGCCATCACTTACTTCCTTTTAGTTTGGAGGAGTCTTGGCCTCGTGAAGGGGCGCCTGGGGTCTTTATAAAATATGATCATTTATCGAGCGTCACTTAGTAGTTTTGAGTTTCCGTGCTTGTTCTGTTATCCTTTCCCCAATGCTGGGAGATGCGTTCTGCTTTTAGAGGAACTTTTCTGCCAAGATCTAGATCAGCGATGCTCAGCCTAGACTGTGAGTTAGCCCTACAGAACTTTAAAAAATTACCTATGCCCAGGCCGCCCTCCAGAACATAGATGGGCTGGGACCCCAGCACAAATATATTTTAAAAGCTCCTTAGCTGATGCTAACATGCATCACAGGTTGAGAGCTGCTTTAGAAAGTCTATGCATACCATCCCGTTAATCCTGAGGGAAAGATGGTATGATCATAAATTTCCATACAGAGACCCTCCAGGTTGTTTGAGTGGTCGGAGAAGAGTCTGAAGATTGACACCTGAATCCAATCCTCAGACACTCTGCTGCCATGTCTTAAGAGACCATTCTTCATAAATCTTTTACAACCATCCTCTAGAATAAATCAAATAGAGAAGTCCTAGTTTGCAAACTACGGAAGGAAAGAAGCGAAGGAAATGAACGTAATTTATTTAGCAGTCTTGGATATTGTCGTATTAAGCTCCAAATAAGGAAAAGAGGTATTGTTCTATGCCTCCAGGCCTGTTAATATGTGCATAGTCGGCTTTAGGGTCGTTTCTTAAGTGTCGATGAGGAGTAACGATTAAATAGAATCATCAAGGGAATGGCATCTGCCCATTCGGCCCTGACTTGTGTCCTAAGTAAACTTCTCAAGGTTATCCATTGCCAAAGCCAGAACTTGATTCTGGTCTTCTCTCAGTGTCCACAAACGTGAACAAAGGATCTGGCTCAGAGTTAACACAAGACAATGGGAACTTGGCCCAGGACAATGTGTGGGTTTTTGGAAGTGTTCACACATGAGTTGATATGTGATTTGGATTCTGAAAGTAAGTAGGTGTTCTATGTGGAGAAAGAGAAAAGTCCCCAAAGCTGAAGGAACTATGGGTGCTAAAGGACACGTGTTGAAAACTGCCTGTGGTCTTGCTGTGACTACAGGACAATGGCCCCAACCATCAGTAACCTATCCTAGGTCTAAAAGGCAAATTTATTTAGCTTGTTGTAGCAAGAAAGAATGACCAGCAGAAGGTCTGAGAAACAGCCTGGTAATAGAGAGTTGAGAGGGGCTCATTAAAGGATTTGGGCTCTTTCTGGGTGCTTCCAGGGAGGGTATGAGAAAGTGCAGTTCTGCTCTGTATTGAGAGCCACGGAGAGCAGGGATGATTCCATATTTGGGTGTTTAATCATTTTTCCAGGAGATGGAAGGATCGAAGCAGAGCTAGCATCGACTTCCGTGTCAGCTGGGAAAAGGAGACCATTCACCATTGTGTGCTCGCCGAGTCTCTCTGTCTCCATTTGTTTCAGACACACTCGTGGGGCGAAGCTATCTCGTTGTTCTGTGAGTGCAGGTTGTGTTCAATTGGGAACATCACAGGCTAGTTGCCAGGGATACTTTCTACTTTCTCAAGAGACCAGGCCCTTGATTGCCATTTCAGGAGCTAGGACTTAAATGTGGAAGAGTTTTACAAGGTGGAATGACATCGCACAATTTCTGTAGGGGGAGGAGACCCCTCAGGTGGCTATGGAGAAGACGGCCTTGAACCTGGCAAGACTGGATACAGATGGCCCAATAGCAGCAGAGGCAAGAAAATGCCCCAGGGACGGGAATGGAGTGGAAGGAGTAGCTTAAAGACGCCATTGGGGCAGAACAGGAAAACTTGTTCTAAATAACAACTCAGTGACAGTGACATCCCAACCTACTTGGATAAATCAAGCATGTCTCTTTATCTCCATTGTTTCATTGGGGGAAACTCCTTTGAAATTTTATGGAGTTTCCTTTTCTTTGAAAACTAAAACCCAGTGTTTACTACTTCCCGCTGGGCAAATACAATCTCTTGGGCACCTGAAACTTGTCACAGCTCTGGTCATGTCCCCACAGTAGCCTTTTCTTACTCAGGATGCTAAGTTTGCAGTATATTCATCCTGGTAAAAGTCAGAGCAAATATCCCAAGCAAAGAGGCTACTGCTCCCAGGCTTTTTTGGGAAATAAACTCTGTCTGCTGGTCTAAGGCTGTGAGTCCTGAATCAGCTGCCAGGAGCCTGAGCGGCAAATAGGAAGGACAGGTGGTGAAATAGGGTGAGGTTACCTGGTGCAGACAGTGTCCCCCCATCTTCATCCCATTCCTCCCCAATGGGCAAAAAAGAGTAAAGGGGCTATTCTGAAAAAGCACGAGAGCAGCAGAATGCAGTAGAACCCTAGAAATTAGGAGAACAAAAAAAGGAAAAGAAGAGAAAATTTTCTGGAGCATGAGACAGGCGATTGTCAATTACTGAACATAAAGGAGAGGAGGAGACCATCTTGTTTTTTAGAAACTGGGTGCTAATTAAATTGTCCTGCTTTTTTAAAAAATCCATAAAATTGTCATTTACTGATACAAAAATAGATGCCTAGAGAAGACTCATGGAATAGAGGGGAAAATGAACCACACCATGAAATCCTGTCACAATATATCATAGAGCATTACAGCTATTAACGACCATAAGGAAAGAGGGAGAAATGATATGAAGAGACCCAAAAGTCTTTCCTTTTAGTCTTTTTGTTTTTTGGAGGGGTGGGGGAGATTGCTACAAATCACTTCATTTTAATCTGTAAGAGTACATTTATATGAATCGCGCTTAGCAGAGTGCTTCTTAACATTTACTTCTACACCATTTAACATAACCGTTTGGAAGAGCTGACTTGGTCTGAGAGCAACATTTCACAAAACTCAAATGTCTTATTTACCCAGGACTTGTACAAGCCTCTACTGTGGATTAATCTTTTCTAAAACTGTTTTTTTAAAGCCACATGAAACCCTCAGAAAGTGAGGATTCTATTAGTTCATGACCTTATGCTTTAGTGGAGAAAAAATGGCTTTACAATCCATAAAATGTATTAATGTAGGGATAGAAATCTTTATCTTTCCACTTATATTAGGTCCAGTCAGCAGGATGGATTAGGCCCTAAGTAATCTG
Source organism: Proteles cristata cristata (assembly GCA_017311185.1). Classification (NCBI taxonomy): domain Eukaryota; kingdom Metazoa; phylum Chordata; class Mammalia; order Carnivora; family Hyaenidae; genus Proteles; species Proteles cristata. Next base: position 838,646 of record JAESUZ010004426.1, on the reverse strand, counting down.
ACATTAGTATTAAAACAAATATTTAAAAACATATGTATCCATTACTCGAACATTAGGAATGGGGCTTTATTTCTTGGTATTAAGATATATCTTGACCCCAAAAATATTTAGTAGAAATCATGACTATATGTGATGTTGGATAGGGAATACAGATTATAACTTACATCACTTTTTCGATTAGTAGCAGACGAAAGATTGATGGCCATTTAAGAACTGATTAGTGAGACAGCAGGTTAAGAAGGTAACTTATGACATATTTTGACACAAGCTTTTGGCTGTGTCCGACTGCAATGCTGAAGGACATGTCTGCCACGTGCGAACAGCACATCAGTGTTCAGATCTCAGGACTCAACTGTGCACAAAAAGCATGACAGCGTCTCCAACACCCAAAAACAGTTCGATTGTCAACAAATTGGAAGTGGCATTATGTACAGCTACATACATGGTTAATTTATTTTCTGAAGATACAATTTTACATATTTGAAAAAGTATCTCATTCCTATCCAATCGCCTAGGATTTTCTGACACCCAATTATCACTTGTGTCTTTAACACATTTTATTTTGAGCTCCTGCCATTTGTTTTCATTCTGGCAAAATCCATACGATACCTACATCCAAAGTTCCTGCTCTCATGGAACTTACAATCTATGTGAAGAATATTAAAGGGTAAAAGGTGGCATATTAAAACAACACAAAATCCACAGTGTAAGCCACAGTATATTGCTTAAGTGTCCAAAAAGTAGAATAGGTCATACAAATGCTCTCTGCCTGTGGCCGCAGCAAATCATTGTCGGGTTGGAGTAGTTAGTTGAAGCTTTATAAAGAAATGGGTATTAAGCTGGCTCATGAAACATGGATAGGGGCCGTGGTGTGCTGGTAAAACAAAAGAAAACAAACCAAAAACCAAAAAACAAACAGTTTTTGGGCTGGGAGAGCTTGATTTGTAGCTTTTACAATTTCCAAAAATATTCCCACCGTGGCTGATTTAAAGCTACTAACCCAGCATCATTGATCATGAAACGGGAGAGATATGCTCACAATTGGCTCTTGTGAAGCACTACAAACTGACTCTAACACCACTGAATGGGAGATTGATAAGGGGTGATGATTCATTCAGTTCAATGAGTGATTTGAAAAAAAGAAAGGATGGTGTGGTTTTAGCATTTTGCCTGATCTCTCCCCACATTTCATCCCAAATTCAAGCTCAGTCCTAATTATAAATCAATTACCTTTGGAAACTACATAAAGAACTTTTCCTGGGGGCCTGGGTGGCTCAGTCAGTTAAGCCTCTGACTCTTGACTTTGGCTCAGGTCAGGATCTCACGGTTGATGGGGTCAAGCCTCTGCTTGGACTCTGCGCTGACAGTGCAGAGCCTGGTTGGGATTCTCTCTCCCTTTTTGTCCCTCCCACTCTCTCTCTCTCTCAAAATAAATAAATAAACTTAAAAAAAAGAGAAACTCTCCTATTAAAGGTGACAATAGCAGTCTAGCATCAGCACCGCCTTTGAGGTGCTGTCCCCTGGGGCAGTGATACTCTCCCCCTGATCTATTCACAACACCTTCTTTCTCAGCGTCTCTTTTTTTTTTTTTTTAAACAAATAGTTTATTGTCTCTTTCTCAGTGTCTCTTAACCAGACACACGTTTCCAAGATGATGGGCCCAGATTAGAAGTTCAGGCCGTGTTCCCAGAACAGATCAAAGTTATATACGTGCACAGAATGACTGGATTTAAAACTTGGTAGAACTTGGCTGATTTGCTCTTGCTCAGCTATACGTTTGAAGTGTTCAGTGGGGATCCCAAGTCCTGATATCATCGTTCAAGAAATGTGAAAATGCCCCCGGTGGATCTGACTTTAATTCACCATGACTGCTAAGACAGAAGCCTTGGAAACGAAAGCAGTAGCAAAGCTCCCGTGTGAGATCAGAGCTCTTAGGGGGGTGTTCTGCAACAGCGTCTCTGGATATGTGTGCGTATCCAAAAAATTAACATGACATAAGTATTTCTAGCAATTTTCCAAGCGCAGATGTATGACTGAGCGGGGAGAAAAGGCAATCTGCCCACTCATTCATTCAACTATTAAAAGATGAAAATAGACCTCATTCTCTTTTCTTCAGCTCTTGCCTCCTATCTCTTTCTTTTTCCCTTTCATTTTCTCTCCCCAGTCCCCTCTGCTTTCTCTTTTCTTTCTTTCTTTCCTTTATTTATTTATTTATTTATTTATTTATTTATTTATTTATTTATTTATTTATTTATTTTTATCTCCCCTCCCATGAAACTTGATTAACAGACAACCTCCAAGCGTACAAATATGGTTTTTGGAAGAACTGTTCTGACATTTCCTGGCATGAGGTTGAGCCAGTGATCTCCAGTGAGAGTCATCAAAACCCAGAGCAACCTCCAACTGTTCGCTGCAAGGCAAATACGGCAGCAGTTCGACAGAAAGGAAACAGCAACCTGGGTCAGACAGGAAGGTTGCAGACCCCTCCCTTCCCAAACTGCATCTTTGAGAGTTTATGTGTCTTCAGATCCAGATTTGCATCAGCTGAATAAAGCCTTTAACCTCTATTAGAAAAACTGGAACTATTTCTTTTTCCCTGACACAACAAATTATTTATTGAACATTTCCTCTGGCCCAGCACTAATCTCGTTGCTTTGGAAGTGTGAGTGAATGGTACAAAGAAAAGACCCCTGCCCTCATGGGGTCAACATTCCCACTATCCACCAAACCATGAGCTGACTGGTTTTGGATATGGGACAGCAGGTTTACATAGGGGGATCATAAACATAAAGGCTGAAGGCAGAAATCTAGGACGCTACACCCACTGCTCATTCCCCAAGTATTGTTTATGTCCATAATCCCCTCTCTGATGTTCCATTTTCATTCTAAATTGGATAATGAGGGGCACCTAGATGGCTCAGTCGATGAAGCATCTGACTGTTGGCTTTGGCTCAGGTCATGATCTCCCAGTTGTGAGATCGAGCCCCACATTGGGATCCACACTGAGCATGGAACCTGTTTGGGATCTCTCTCTCTCTCTCTCTCTCTCTCTCTCTCTCTCTCTCTCTCTCACACACACACACACACACACACTTCTCTCTCTCTCTCCCTCTCCCCCCTTCACCCCCGCCCCTCTGCCACTTGCGTACATGTGCACTCTCTCTCTCAAAAATAAATGTTTTTTAAAAAATAAATTGGATAGGGGCGCCTGGGTGGCTTAGTCGGTTAAGCGTCCGACTTTCGCTTAGGTCATGATCTCGCGGTTCGTGGGTTCGAGCCCCGCGTCGGGCTCTGTGCTGACTGCCAGCTCGGAGCCTGGAGCCTGTTTCAGTCTGTGACTCCCTCTCTCTCTGACCCTCCCCTGTTCACGCTGTCTGTCTCTCTCTCTCCTAGAAATAAATAAAACATTTAAAAAATAAATAAATAAATTGGATAATGACCAGATTTTCGTCAAAACACTACACTTTCCAATTCAGTTATCAGTTCCAGACTGATACCAGACTCGTAGGGATGGTATGAAGTGGGAGATTTAAAATACAAGGCTTCATTTATTTGACAGAAGAAATGGAAGGTCACATGCTTAAGACAAAAGACTACTGATTCTCTGAGGAATATAAAGCGCCTAGCTCAGTGTTGTGTATGAATTACTAAGGAAATAAAGGACTACTGCCAGGATAGTCTTTCAGTGTCTAGAATTCCTCATGCATCATGATAATAAAAAGAGGAGTCACTTTTAGTTGGTTTTATTGTTTTTAGACTCTCTTCAGACAAGGCACCTTCATTTTGCCTGTGCCATGGGCCGACCACCCTGACCCGCCCATGCCCTTGGTATACCGCTGTTTTCCCTTCAAACGTTTTCTTAGATGCATCTCATCGATAGAATTATTTTGACTAGCCTAGGTCAAGCTGACTCCTAGTATGTTTCTTCTACTGTTTTCTATAGCCATTATAATCTGTTTCTCATAATTAGTCCTTATTAAGCGCAACCAGGAGTGTGTCAATTACTCCTTCCTGCAGATCCTTTATCTTCTCAAACTTAACGTAATAAGACCAGGATTGGTTCTGGCATACATCACCCACCGCATGATAGGTGCACAGTAACTGTTCATCATTTAGGAGCGAAGAGGATGTGGATGGCTCTGTGCAAACAAGTGTCCCTCCAGGCCTGCTTCCTCTCATGGTAGGTGAGCACATCAGTGTCCCAGCTTGGGCCCAAACTGCTTCCCGCAGAGACTCAGCTATGTCTAATGACCTAGTGCAGCCGGCCCCTTGTGGGAAGAGCTGTCAAGCCAGGGAGCTGACCTAGGAACAGCATTCCAGGAAAAAAGGGCAGAGCGCTGCTGAGTACAAGGTAGGAACTTAGGTCAAAGTCGGGAAGAGGAAAGGAGCAAAAGCAAATCCTGGTCAGACCCTGAGGCCCGAGCAATACAGCCTGGAACCTGGGTAACAGAATGTGTCTCCCCAAAGGGTAGGACTCTGCCCAACTTTGCCGCAAATCCTGGTGCGGGTCTCAGACAATGGCAGGAACACCGTGAGAGAGCAAGATCATGGGGGAAAAAATAGCAGCGTCAGAAAAAAGCAGGGGTGCATAGCAAAGGCAGTAGTGCCTGGCAAGCGAGCTGCCTACTGATTATAAAAATCCTAACGCTTATTGAAAACATACCTTGTTCCAAACAGGAGGCTAAGGTCCTTTATGCATATGATTTATTTACTATTGACTGTCCTTTGAGGTGGTTTGATTTCATGGATGTGATGTGACAGAACCAGGATGGTAGTCGACTGGCTTTGTTCAAGAGCACATGTGAGACACCCCCAGAATGCATCAGACACACTTGTGGGTGAGGTCTCCAGGGGATGAATATTGGGGTGAGGTTTTCTGGCGGCTGTTTTATTCATGTGACCCCATTTGATGTCACTGTTGGTGGAACCTCAGAGAATATGAGTGGCAATAATAAAATAATCATACCGGCTTAAGGAGAAGTTAAAAAACCCGACAAATTACAAATACACAGAGTAGTCCGGGCTCAACTATCCAGAGGGATGGGATGGGGTGGAGGGAGGGCACTGTGCGGTGCTGATGTCCCTAGGGCAGATCACTACTAACTAGGAAGAAACTGATTAGCACCGAGGACTGGCAGGTTTGCTGGCCCAGCAGGAATTTGAAGGGTCTGCACGGGATGGAGGTGGGAAGGCTGTTACCCTTCCCTTTCCCTCCCCACCACCCCTGGGGGAGGCTAATTAGCTGATGCCAGTTACTAGGCCGAAAGAAGTGACTGCTCCTTATACTTAGACCAATGGTTCCCAGCCCATGCTCAATGTTGGACCCACCTGGAGGCTTTAGAAATGGCCCCACTCACTGGCTCAGAGATTATCATTCACTGGGCTGGGCTGTGGCCTGGAGGGGTAGATCGGGATGTTTCAAAGTTCCCCCAGGTGATTTCAATGTGCAGCTGTCTTGGTTGAAAATCCCTGGGTTAGGCCAAGTCCAGATGGGGGAGAGTTGATTGCACCAAACATTTATTGAACAACTACTGTGCCCAGGTACTGTGCTGGGTGCTTTATGTGGATCCTTTCTAACCCTTAAAATCAACTGGCAGGTACGTATGCTCCTCTCATTTTGAGAAGTAAACTAAGGCTCACGGCTAAATCAAGGTCACAGAGGATCTATCCCATCTGCCTGCCCCCAAAACCAATCCTTTCCTGCTATATGTTCTGGAAGGACAGCATCATCATTTCAACCTCTGAAAAGAGAAGTGGAAAGAGACCAGAGATTATCTTCTCAAACACCCTTCATGAGAGATTATAAAGACATGAATGGAGACCCTCTGACCCCTCTTCCGCCAATGTCGCGTAAATGCCTTTGAACCTAAGTGTCCTTCTTCACAGCTGCACTGCTGCTGCCTCTGAAAAATGTTTTCCTCCTTTACTGTTAGTAGTTCATGTTTCTTATTCCGATAATGGTGCCATGCTAGGTGCTAAGTGATATACCAGGGAGAGAGAAAACACACTGCTTGTCTTCAGGAAAACTTTTGTTGAGTTGAGTAGTAAATATTAAATGAAACCACTTTGGGATAGTAATACGGGGTTAGGAGAGATTATTTGAAAGGCAGAGAATTGCTCTAGCCCCTTTATATTTAAAAGATGCCTCGGGGCACCTGGGTGGCTCAGTCCATTAAGCCTCTGACTTTTGTTCAGGTCTTGATCTCATAGAAATGGGTTTGAGCCCTGCGTCAGGCTCTGTGCTGACAGCCCAGAACCTGGAACCTGCTTTGGCTTCTGTGTCTCCCTCTCCTTCTTTCCCTCCCGCCCTTGAGCTCTGTCTCTCTGTCTCTCTCTTTCTCTCTCTCAAAAATAAATACACATTAAAAAATAAATAAAAAGTAAAAAAGTAAATAAAAGGTGGTCCTTGGGACACCTCGGTGGCTTAGTTGATTAAGCATCCAACTCTTGATTTTGGCTCAGGTCATGCTCTTGCAGTTTGTGAATTCGAGCTCCTCATCAGGCCCTGCACTGACAGCACACAGACTGCTTGGGATTTTCTCTCTCCCTCTCTCTGCCCTTCCACAGTGCATACGAGCACGTGTTCTCACCCTCTCTCAAAATAAATAAATAACTAAATATGAAAAAAATTTTTTTAAAGGGGCCCTGGGAACAGCTACACCAATATCCTGTGGGAGCATTAGAGAAATGCAGAATCTCAGCCCCTCTCCTCCCCCAGACTTGATGGTTCAGAATCTGCACCTTAACAAATCCCCAGGTGATACACTGTTTAAATTTGTAGGCAGCGGTCACGAGCAATCTTGGCATGACTTATGTCCCATGTTGTTGCTTTAGGAACATCCGATTTATTCTCTTTTTCGTCGGAATTTCCCCCATAGGCACACACTTTTTTTAAAGAGCATAGTTGCAATTCTCCCTGCCCTTCTTAAAAGTACATGAAACCAAGATGAGCAGAGAACTAGGATCCCGTTCATAACTAAGTCTTTTGTCAGGTTTCCCTATATGGCCCCAGGTGCCCTGGCACAGCTGCTGATATTTAGTTACGTTCTGCACCAGCAATTCTAGCATTTGGGAAGTGAAATTCATTTTTTTCTCTCTCTGGCTTATGAAAGCCTGGGGCAAAGGAGGTGAAGAAAGGGGGAGCTCGGAGGAAATCAGTATTGGAAGTATCAGGTGTAGCCAGCAGCGAGGTCAGACCGTTTTCGGTTTAGGTCCTGGCGTTTTATTTAGGCCTTGGCAATCTATCCCTTTAGATGGAGATGGGAGAATTTCTTTAATAAGGCCACAGACAAAGGTGTATAGTTCGAAGGGGGCTCAACGTTTGACTCACAAGTCATTAATATTGAGTTACGCCCTAAACAGGGGTTGTGTTATGTACTAGGTTTGGAATAATGACTCTCAGAAATGTTCAGGGAAGTCCTCTTAGGCATAATCTTCAGACACTTGTAATATTATTTGTCCCATTTAATCAGAAAACCATAACCCCATTTAACCTTTCATGAAGGTATGATTTTCATTTAGTCAAGTAATAAAGTGACTCGCTTTCTTAGGTCCTAGCTCTCCTCTGTTACAAACCCGTTCAGCTCTTTGTTTTAGCATTGAGAATAAAGACCTCCCTTTGCTCCCGAACGGATTCATAAAACAAAATCTACTCAAAGAGAGGAATGAATTTGCAGACATTGGGGAACTTTGGAGTTTAAGGATTGTGGGTGTCTTTGAAACAAATTGTAGGAATAAAATTCCTACAAAGTTGCAGATTTACGCTATATAATGTTTACATTTGGGAAAATTAATTATGATCCTAAGTCATGGGTCAGAAATATAATTAAACTGATTAGTGTCATAGGATAAAAATAAAAAGGCCTGTGACAGCTTCCCACAGCCCCGCCCCCCCATCTCCCCAGAAAGGCTCTTAAAGGAACATTTAAAACACAAGTCTTTGTTCCCTCAATCTATGGTGCTCAGGTCAGGTGGACCCTGCGGCGTGGCTGAAATATTTCAAACAGTCACTCACAAATGTGTCATTTGACCTGCTGTTCTTCCAAAGAGGTACGAAAAATGTGTTTCTTGCTGAGATAACTTGAAATCAAATAAACATAATCTCTTTAATTCTTTCTAAATAGTTCCATATTTTAGGTCGAAACACAATAGAACACAAAGCTTCTAGCTTTAAAAAAAAGTTTATTATTTTTTTTCACGTGTGTGTTGTTGGATGTTTTTTTCTTCCAGTTTGTGTTGGTTAGATTTTAAGGGTATATTTAATGTCAAACCAACTGAATAGGTTTCCTTGAGTTTGGAGATATAGACACAAAAGATGGTAACATTTTTACTTGGTTAAACGTGTCTGTGTGCTTTCATAGGAGTGCCGTCTTTGAGCAAGGATGGGCGTTCTTATTTATATTAACCATCACTTGATAGAGGAAAGTCTAAACCAAGGCTTGCAAAAAAAAATTGAATGGTATTTCCTCTTGTAAAATTGGTTCTGGTCCATTGTTTTTATTTAGATGCAATAATGGCACTCACTCAGGTTTGTAACAACACTGCCATGGCTGAGGGAAATTTGTTTTAGGTATTATATCTATTATCTTGCTTCCTCTCCCTTCTTTAAGCAGAGTCCCCAAGGAGGAGGTTTGGATGTGGCCTGGATTTAAGAAGAAACGAAAAATCAAAAGCTTTCCTAAAACCTCACGGAGTAGGATGTTATTTTAGATTGTTTTAAGATTCTTCATAATTCTCATTTGTTTGCCCTTGGCATTGAACACTGACTAAAACAGAACTTGCCTTATCCTTAATGGAGAATTATAAGGCTCAGAGTCCTCGTATAATGTTCTATTAATTTCCTTTGCTGTTTTGAGGCAAGGCGAGCTAACCTCTTGCCCAAACAAGGAACATTTATTTATCTGGGGCTCCCCAGCCACGGAGAAACTGAGCAGTTTGGAAGCGTCTGCTTTCCATCACCACCACTAGAGTGTACTCTACTGCCATAAGATTCAGAATGTTCCTTCAGATGGTTGGCAAGGCCGATGGATGAAATGCCTAGAAAAATTCTTTCCATCTAATTGCGTAAGTGTCCCTTGAAGTGTCTTAGTAAGACTGGATTATGTTCATGGATTTGATTAAGGTGGAACTGAAGACTTTACCTTCGGTATTAACATATGCCAGTATTTGGCGAGAGTTCATTTCTCCCCCCCCGTTCTTCAATTAGCTCTAAGCACCGAGCTTCAACGGGGTGGTAAGAAATATTATTTCCTCCTCCATCCACGAACTATACTTTCAGGCAATAACTCTTTCACCTTATTTATAAAATAGTGTGGCCGTGGCCCCAGTCCTGGAGGTACAGTGGGGTGACCTGGGCTGAATGAACTCCTGGGGGTCAATTGTCCTTGTCTCAAGTCCCTGGCAGAACCCTCTGGCCATTGGGGAGTCTTGGCGGGGGTCTACATGGGACTCTGCTCGCGCTGGAGGACAACACGTGCTCTTCAGTGTGGCTCTAGCACATTCTAGCAGCGTCTCCTCATCCTTCGGCCCTCTGCTGGAACAGGGCTCTGCCTTTTGCTTTACCTCTTCCCAGGAGAGGGCAGATCACGGAGACTCTCTCTAGACTACGGCCCTTCAACTCCCCTTCTGTTTCCAGTGACCCACAGTCCTTCCGCTCTGGGGCATTTAAATAACTTCAGACCCAATGTAATTTCCTTCTTCAGGCGTCTGTCACTGTTGCTCCAGCCAAGTCTGAGAGGTCCTTGTCGCTGGGACCACTCGTCTCCCTAAGATGTCCAAGACTCTCTGCCCAGGGCTCAGTGACCACGACCTCTGGGGCTCACATTTTCCTTCCGACCAGAAGGTAGGCTAAGACCACTTTCACAGAAGTATGTCACCGGGTCTGCCTGGATGGATGGAGGTTCAGCTCAGGTCCAGCTCTGGGGGCCACCCTGAAGCAGATTGGCCCTAGGGGGACCACAGCCCAGGGAGCCATCTGCGGTGGCCCAGTGCTCCAGGCTTCCTTTGTCCCTGGATGGCTCTGGAGGGCCCCTCTGATACCTGTGTGGGATTTGGTGCTCCTCTCTCCATATGAACCTTAGCTATGGAACAGAGAGCATCCCAACCCCCTTTTCAACATGGCAGTGATGGTGAATCGCTTCACTTGATTGTTTCTCTTGTACAGTAGGGACACAAGTGGGTAGCTTGGGAGATTTCAGGTTTACCTTCCATCCCTGTGCATCATACTCTCCACCTAGGCTCTTTCAAAGCCACTCCAAATAAAAGCGGAATCTAACGAAAAATAGTGTTGGAGGTGCTTGGGTGGAGTTGGTGAAGCGTCCAATTCTTGATCTCAGCTAAGGTCTTGATCTCATGGTCATGAGTTCAAGCCCTGCATTGGGCTCCATGCTGGGCGTGGAGCCAAATAAATAAAGGGCACTTGCTATGTGGATACAACTTTAAGCCAAGTCATATCACGAGAGGTCTCTCCGGCTTCCACCCAGAGTCCCATCCATATGGACATCCACGACCCATCTTTCCTGTGAGGTGGGTCTGGGCAATCAGTCCTACAGACTCCCTCCCACAAACCGGGGGCAGCCAGCCCCTCCGGCACCCAAACCTCCTGGGGCAAACGAGCACCGTCTGTCCCGGTGCCGATCCCAAGATTCTACCAGGACGAGGAGCCCCCCAAATGCCACTTTTGGACACCCCACGGGCTCCTCAGAACATTCATGGAGTAGTCTATGTGATAACAAAGCCTCCAAGCTGATCCTGAGTCTTCTCTTAGTCTCTTGAAGTTCCTTCAGCCTCTGTGCTTATATGACTTGCACACAGTCTTTGGTGAGAAAAAAACCAACAGAAACCCCGGCAATCTACTTCTCCCTTGGGCAGCAGGGTGAACGTGTGTATGGGAAGAACACAGGCCCCCAAGTCTTCATCTTGTTAGTTGTAGTTGTATGATCTAGGGAGTTTGCCCCAACTTTCTAGGCTTCAGTCTCCTTTTTTTTCTTTCTTTTTTCTGTTTTCTTTCTTTTTTTTTTTTTAAATAAAGGAGAGATACCATGGGAACCAGGCTCAGGGTAGTATGCCACGACTCCAGACGTGAAAATCCGTGTTACTGACCCAGGCAGAGAAGTGGGCAAGCTGGATGCATAACTATCAGCTCATCTGCTCATGGTTTACTCGACCACATTTGTCCAAACTGCCTCTGAAAAGGAAGTCATGGGGGGCCTGAGGGACTCAGCCGATTAAGCATCCTACTCTGGCTCAGGTCATGATCTCAAGGTTCATGAGTTCAAGCCCCGCTTTGGGCTCTGCACTGACAGCTCAGAGCCTGGAACCTGCTTCAAATTCTGTTTCTCCCTTTCCCTCTGCCCCGCCCCTGCTCATGCTCTGTCTCTCTCTGTCTCTCAAAAAGAAATAAATGTTAAAGAAAAAAACAAGTCATGTGTTATTCCTTCTTGAGTTTCTCTTACTTGCTGACCAAGCTGTAACTTCAAAGCAACAGAGGTCTGACCGACTTGAAAAGAGAAAGAGAATATTGAGAGTTGCACAAAAATAAATATTTTCCTACCACGATATTGACTTGCACCACTGAACATGCCATAATATGTTGGCTTTTAAAAATCATTGCAATTCTTTAACTGACATTTATTAAATGTACCATGGGAGAAACTGGAGATATAAAAATAAGAACAAAACAAAACAAAACAGTGGTTCCAGTTTCTGAGCCTCTCACATTCCACCTGGGCATAGAACTGCACACCCGGGAATTGTAAGGAGAGATTATTCAATAGAATTTACGGTGCATGATTATAGTTACAGTTTATGATGACAAAAACTATTTGATCGCCTCATACCAACACAAATGCACTTATGCTTGGGAGTATCTCCCCCTAAAGCATTTGACCCTGTCAGCATAGTGACAAGAGTGTAGAATAGCGTGGAAGAACATTGGACCAGGGAGCCAGGTTCCGCTCTGCCGTCAACCAGCTGTGTGGCTCCGGTGAGGCTTAACCTTCCTGGTGGCTGCTTCTCTATTGGTAAACTGAAGAGTAATAACTTTAGATCGGTGAGCCCCAGATCACGCTAATCAACAGAATCATCCGGGAAGCTTTGAAAACATGCAGGTATCCAGACTCTACCCAGAACTGCTACTTAGCACCTCTGGGGGTGGGGGGAGGGGGGGGCAGGAATCCACAGTTTTTTAAAAGTTCTGCCACATGTTTCTGATGACCAACCGGTTTCAGGAATGCCTCATGGAAAACTGGCCATACCTGGTCTTTCTTTAACCTGCCTCTTTTCTCACCCTACTTAAAAAGATGTCTCTCAAATTTACTTGGTTTCCTCCATTACCTTCCAGCTCCCTGTTCAGGGATTTTATGACATACCTCTTGACATCCGTGGACTTAAACCTACACCCCTGCTCCTCCTGTTTGCTTGGGTCCCTCCTCCACTGGAAGCCCCACACTGTTCTTACAGCTTGGGTTCCTGTCCCTGCAGCTTCCCCATGGGGGTAGTCACCTACCAGGATGAACCCGGCCCCTCTCACCCCCCCCCCACCACCCCTCACACATCCACACACCTGAGGCCAACCCTTGCCCAAGACCAAGGCACTTCAAAAACTAACTCAAGGATTCAGTGTCAAATCAAGGAGTATAGAAGAGATAGTTGTCCGTCATGGTTAAAGTGGGGGCCTTGGGATGAAATGTGGGGGTATGAACTCTTGGTCCACCATTTGTGGGTAGACCTCTCCATAAACCCTTTAATTCATCTGTATAAAGAGAATAAAAAGAACCTAGCTCACAGGGTGCTGGGAATGTCAAATGAGACCAGGTGTAACAGCTGATATTTTTTGGGTGCTTAATATACAGCAGGCAGGGTATTTATTTATTTATTTATTTATAATTTAAATCCTATATGTTAGTTAACATATAGTGTAATAATGATTTTAGGAATAGAATGTAGTGATTCATCACTTATGTATGACACCCAGTGCTCATCCCAATAAGTACCCTTCTTAACTCCCATCACCCCTTCAGCCCATCCCCCTACACAACACCCCACAAGCACCCTCAGTTTGTTCTCTGTATTTACAAGTCTCTTATGGCTTGTCTCCCTCTCTGTTTTTATCTTATGTTTGCTTTCCTTCCCCTATGGTCATCTGCTGTGTTTCTTTATTAAAGCCCACATGTGAGTGAAATCATGTGATACCTGTCTCTCTCTGAATGACTTATTTCACTTAGCATAATACACTAGTTCCATCCACATTGTTGCAAATGGCAAGATTTCATTCTTTTTTATTGCTGAGTATATTCCTTTGTATATATATGCCACGTCTTCTTTATCCATTCATCAGTCGATGGACATTTGGGCTCTTGCCATAATTTGGCTATTATCGATAGTGCTGATATAAACATTGGAGTGATGTGCCCCTTCGAATCAGAATTTTTGTATCCTTTGGATAAATATGTAGTAGTGCAATTGCTGGGTCATAGACTAGCTCTATTTTTAATTTTTTGAGCAACCTCCATACTAGGGTCTTCTAGGGTGGCTGCACCAGTTGCATTCCCACCAACAGTGCAAAAGGGTTCCTTCCTCATCCTCTGCATCCCCACCAACATCTGTTGTTGCCTGAGTTGTTAATTTTATCCATTCTGAAAGGTGTGAGGGGGTATCTCATTGTGATTTTGATTTATATTTCCGTGCAGTAGGCAGTGTTCCAAGCACTGTTCATGAATTAATACATTTCTCTGGTGGAGGACAGTCTCAACCCCGGCAGGTAAGGTCAAAATCCACTACTCTATAGAGTCTCAGACACTACTCTATAATTTACCTAATGTACTTGCTGAAGTGCCCAGCATAGCGTAAGAATTGAATGAATATTCAAAGAAAATCCAGAATCTGGGCTCTTGCTTTGTACGTGATGACTATTTCTTTATCTTATAGTCCAATTTCAGCCAAACACTTCTCTATCCAAGACTCCATCTCATGCCTTGTCTACTTACCCAATTCCTCTAGAACTCAGCTGCCTTCTAAGAGCTTCCTCTTACAAGGCCTTCCTTCCTGACTCGTGTGTCTTTAGTCCCACACAGTCTCTCTGCTCTTCTTCTGCTATTACTGTGAGAAGGATATGACCGTGCTAGCCTGATGAAAAATGGGAGACACAAAGAAGAGACTTATGTCACACTGGTCCCTCCCAGCCAAAGCCATCCTAGACCTAATAACAGCCATTGGATCCTCAGACCTGTGAGGAAATTCAGCCAAGATCAGCCTTTTTGTTGTATGCTGCTGTAGTGTTTTCATACACAGACTATTTATTGAAGCAATAGATGGCTGGTATATACATTTTTTTTTTTTACATTTATGTTTTGAGAGACAGAAAGAGACAGGGCATGAGTGGGGAAAGAGTAGAGAGAGAGGGAGACACAGAATCTGAAGCAGGCTCCAGGCTCTGAGCTGTCAGCACAGAGCCTGATTCGGGACTTGAACTCATGAACCGTGAGATCATGACCTGAGTGAAGTCGGACAGTTAACTGACTGAGCCACCCAGGCACCCCTAGATGACTGGTACAAAAATGTGAAGTGATATCACATGGATGCAATAACAAAAACCAGAATGTGGGGAATTCTATGGGATAAATAATCCAGTTTCTTTCCTGGTCCTGTAGGCTACCCCACATTCTGAAAGGAGAGATGTTCTAGATTAAAGGAGACTTAAGAAACATATGAGCCAAAGACAGTATCTGGATCTTATATGAACCTCATTCAAACAAATCCAGTATTAAAAAACATTTATGAGACAACCAGGGAAATGTAACACTAATAAGACAGTTCATATTAAGAAATTATTGTCAAACTTTAGGCATTATAATGGTAATATAGGTAGGCTTAAAAAAAAAAAAAGAAACCATATCTGTGAGAGACACATCCTGAAACATTTCTGGATGAAATGATATAATGTCTAGAACTTCCTTTAAAATAATCCAGGGAGGCAAAAAAAATAGGGAAGGGTTATTGATAAAACAAGATTAGCCATATATTGGGAAGTGTTGAAGCTGGATGATGGGTACTAGAGATTCAGAATACTATTCTCCACAGTTCTGGGTATGTTTGAAAATTTCCATATTAAAAAGTAAGAAGAAAAGGAAAGGAGGAAGGGAGAGAGAAAGGAAACAAAGAGAACAAACTGCTATGGACAAATGATGAGTCACAAAATAAGATCAGAGCCAAAGGCTTGCCACCAGTGCCACTTAGGGTAGAACCCCCAAGCGAAGCTATTAAGATATGAAGCTGTGGATCTTCCCCATGTTAAAGAGGAAGTAACTATAATGTAGTCTTAGAATATACATGAGGAAAAATTCACAATAGAAAATATGCATGCTAACTATAATCTCAAGACCAACGAGGGTCTAAATGGTGTGAAATAAAGTCAACAAATCAAACAAATGGGAAAATAACACCCCTGAGGAAATAAATACAATATAGCAAGACTCAGGACATCAAGAAGAAAATAGCAAGCATAAAACCAAAACTAGAAGTTATGAGAAAAAACTTATAATTATAAAATTATGTAATTATGAAAAATGTATAGGGGCACCTGGGTGACTCAGTTGGTTGGGTGTCCAACTTGGGCTCAGGTCATAATCTCGCAGTTAATGAGTTCCAGCTCTACTTCTGGATCTGTGCTGACAGTTCTGAGCCTGGAGCTTGTTTCAGATTCTGTGTCTCCCTCTCTATACTCCTCTTCTGCTCATGCTCTGTCTCTGTCCCTCTCTCAAAAATAAATAAAACATTAAAAACACGAAAAGAAAAACTTATAATTATGAAAACTCATAATTATGAAATTATGAATAGGACAAAAAAGAATAAGAATTAGAAATCATGAAGTGAAAAATACAGTTGATTATATATACTGTTAAATATTCATTAGACAAGCTTGCTAGTAGCCTATTTATGACTGAAAAGATATTTAGTAAATTGGAAGAAAGAATTAAGTAAATCTATCAAAATGTATCTCAGAGAGATAAGAAATAGAAAATGTGAAAGAGATGTAAAAAAAATTGGAAAGAGAAATCCAATTGAAGTTCCAAAAGAGGAAAAATAACATGATAAAGATGTAATCTTTGATTTATAATTTTCCAAAGCCAAAAGCACAAGTGGGTACCAGCAGAATAAAAAAGCTCTATGTAGAAAGTTCTATGTCCAGATACATCACAGAAAGTTTTTAAATAATGAAGGTGAAGAAAAAAAATCCCAAAGCTGCTAGAGGAAAAAAGGCAAAATAGGTAAAATAATGACAGATTTGTAGCAGATTTCTTAGCAGTAGATGGCCAGGGGCAAAAATAACCAGAGTGATAAAAGTGCTAAGGGGAAAAATGATGAATCTAAAATTCTATACCCAGCTAAATCATGATTCAGAATCAGGATGAAACAAGTGACAAATAGAGATATACAGTGATTCTTTGAAACTATTCAAAGATACATTAGAAAAAAAAAGATGAACCCAGAAGGAAATGGCATGACGAAAGAAGAAATAATGGGGAAAAAAGTGAAAAACATGTTGGTAAATCTAAGTATTGTCTGAGAAAGCACTTTATTTAAATATAAATACTATCCTGTATTTACATTTTTCTCCATCTGCACTACTGTTCAATCCATAGAAGTCAGTGCTCACCTTGATTACCAATTTGGTTACTGCTAACCATTTTCCCTGCCTCTAGTCTTACTTGTCTTTCTTCTCCATGACGCAACCAGAGTGGAATCTCTACAACATATATCATACATCCCTTTGACAATCTCCTAAGGTTTTTTAGGAAAGAGTGTTAGAATTACATGTGTGAGCAGATAAAATATGACACTAGCTTTAGTTTTGTTTTTTCTGCTCTAGATACCTTTTCCTTCTCCATCCCAAAAAGGAAGTCAGATCTTTGTGCTCTCTGGGCCCAGCTTTTGTCTGTGACAGGACATGGATGTTGTCCTATCCCAGAGAGAGAGAGGAAAGGCAGGAGAGCTGAGGATTTAAGACACAGAAGAAGCCAAACTAGAGAGGTGAGAGAGATTTCCAGAGATAAGAGATCAGATTCTCAAAGGTTTTCAAGCAGGTAGAGACCAAGGTTCATTTGCTAGCAACACTTGGGACTAAGCAGTGATGGAGAATGCTGGAGTGGGGGTAAAGGGAACAAGGACGGGGCTACATAGGGGCGCCTGGGTGGCTTAGTTGGTTAAGCGTCCGACTTTTGCTTAGGTCATGATCTTGCGGTTCGTGGGTTCAAGCCCCGCGTCGGGCTCTGTGCTGACTGCTGGCTCGGAGCCTGGAGCCTATTTCAGAGTCTGTGTCTCCCTCTCTCTCTGACCCTCCCCTGTTCACGTTGTTTCTCTCTCTCTCTCTCCTAGAAATAAATAAAAATATTAAAAAAAAAAAAAAGGATGGGGCTACATAGACACAGAAATATATCTTCCATATCCAGGGGGGATATTTCTGCAGGTTCAAATTTGGCATTGGCATTGATGACATCTGCCTTCAAGGGAGAATGTGGATTTGGACAATGGGCACATCAGTAGAGGCCACCATACAGATTAAGCCCAGAATGCTTTGGCCATGTAAACCCCAAGACTCTCACATGACCTGGACAGAGTGGAAAGAAGCCCCGGTAATGACTTGGGTAAATTTCCTGACCATCAAACAGGATAGAGACTGAAAATAGATCCATTTGACTTATTGAAATAAAGTCAATGTCCCCTTGTGGTGTGAATTAAAATTCCTCTCTGCTCCTCTTGTGTTACCATCTCTGCATGATGCAACCTCCCTGGACCTACCTGAGCCTCACCCTTTACAGCCTACCCTGTGCTCTGCATTCTAGGCCCACTGATCTGTTTGCTTGAGTACACCGTGACATCTTCAACTCCAGGTATTCACACACAAACCTTGCCCCCATCCCCAGGCAGTCCTTTTCTGGCAAACTCCAAACTTATTCTCCATGTCAGGTCTCAGCTTCTTTAAAGCCCCCTCTGTGATCCCATAAGGCCCTGCAGGTCCCCAGTCACACCCGTCCTCGCGCGGTATTTTAATCACCAGATTATTTCTTGTCTTTCACAATAAGGCCTGTAAACTCGGGGAGAACAGAAATAATGCCTGCCATACTTTTAATTGTTTACCAGCGCACAAAGCCTGGCACACAACAGAGAGATATCCAACTGATATTTTTGGGGTGAATAATAATAATAACAAACATTTGTTGGAGGCTTTACTTTGTGCCAGAAACGAGATTATTTTAAGCACTGAAACGAGATTATTTTATTTCATTCTCACAATATCCCCACTTAATAAGTGGGAAAAATAAGGTAGGATAAATTAAGCAACATGCCCAGCTCATACGTGATCATGGTGGGATTGATCTCAGGCAGTCTAACACTGAAGCCCATGGAGCTGACCGTTGTCCTCTAGTCCTGAGAGAGCATACAGCCTGGTAGGCCAGCTACCACGTGTTTCTGGACTCCAGCAGGACTATCGTTGTGCTGAAGGCCCATCTCACCATTCGTGACCATTTCCTACAGTCCGTGCATACTGTCTGTTCACTCCATGCCCCAACCCCTACTGCTCTTGCTACCTTCCTTCATTTCTACAAACATGTCTAGGATGTTACCTTCTAAGGTAAAAACCTACTAAAACCCATCTTCTTTCATATACATGGGGGAGGAAGTCCTCATTTGTCCCTCGGACGGCATATTATAATCTAGATGATAATACTTGATGGATGATACCTCACCTAACTCCACTCATTTACAGTGAGCCTATTGCAAATGTCCTGACCCCAACTTTCATGATTCAGCCCAATGATGCCCTCAACATGGGATATTCCCACAAGAAACCAAAGCCCTTTTATTGGGTTTGTGGAAAAATGAAACACTAGGAATGGCATTAACTGCCTAGTCTGCCATGTTCCGTCTCTTGACGCCTGGTAGAAGTCTCATGTATTCAACTACTCTTCATATTAGCTTATATTTGACTTCCCTTGGACTTCCTGTTACTATCCTTCCAAGGTGAGGATTCAACTCTCAGTGTCCTCATTCTTCCCATCTCAGAGAGACAAGCAGGAGGGATAGATCTAGGCATTAGGGTGTTATCTAACAGGATGTAAAGCCAGCCCCACAATCTGAGTGCCCCCTCTCCCTACTGTGCTCAAGCCCCTATCCTTATCGGAGCTCCTGTCCTTCAGCGAAGAGCCAGCTTTCCACTGGGCTCTAGTAACCAACAAGTAAGGGGCTTCTCCCTCACTCATTCTATTTTATCCTTGAGGTCCCAACAGAAGAAAGATGATCCACCTTATCTTACTTAGGTAGAGAAATTTAACGAGACATTCTTCCGATGGGTCACGAAACACTAAGCTGTCACTGACTCTCAAAACAATTTGAACCAATGTTTGCCTTCTCCTAAACCCCAACTATTCTAAACACTCTATTTTCTAACAAGAAATAAAAGTATCAGTCTCAGGAAATATTAAAATACAGTCTGACACCTATTTTACTTTTTTTCTCCTTAACTTCCAATACTGGATCACCACAAGCAAACTGACACTTTTATTTTATTTTATCTTATTTTAATTTAATTATTTTATTTTATTTATTTTAAAATTTTTATTTATTTCTGAGAGAGAGAGAGATAGAGTGTGAGCAGGGGAGGGGCAGAGAGAGAGAGGGAGACAAAGAATCTGAAGCAGGCTCCAGCCTCTGAGCTGTCAGCACAGAGCCCGACGTCAGGCTCGAACCCACGAACTGGGAGACCATGACCTGAGCTGAAGTCAGATGCTTAACTGACTGAGCCACCCAGGCACCCCAAACTGACACTTTTAGAGACAAAAATCCCTAAGAGGAGTGTTTAGTGTGGCTAATGACTCATCATAGAATTTCAGGTCAGGGAGAAGTAAAGAGCTGGGTCATAGCCTGAGTGGCCAGTAGAGTATAAGTTATTGCTCCTCAAAGAGCACCACCCGGGGCCTACATTGCCTACAGTCAGAGAGACCATTGCATAGTTCATGGTAGGTAGACTTAATTTATTCATTTTTTTAATTTTTATTTTTTTTTAAATTTTTTTTAAAAAATGTTTTATTTATTTCTAGGAGAGAGAGAGACAGCGTGAGCAGGGGAGGGTCAGAGAGAGAGGGAGACACAGACTCTGAAACAGGCTCCAGGCTCTAAGCTGGCAGTCAGCACAGAGCCCGACGCGGGGCTCGAACCCACGAACCGTGAGATCATGACCTGAGCGAAAGTCGGACGCTTAACCGACTAAGCCACCCAGGCGCCCCTCATTTTTTTAATTTTTAAAGATTTTGTTCAAATTCCAGTTAGTTAAAATACAGTGCAATATTAGTTTCAGGTGTACAATTTAGTGATTCAACACTTCCATACAACACCTGGTGCTCATCCCAACAAGTACACTACCTGCCAATCCCCATCACCTGTTTAGCCCATCCCCTCACTCACCTCCCTTCTGGTAACCATCTGTTTGTTCTCTATAGTTAAGATTTTGCTTCTTTTTAAAGTGTCTCCTCTCTCCCCTCTTTGTTTACTTGTGTTTCTTAAATTCCACATATGAGTGAAATCATATGATATGTGTCCTTCTCAGACTGACTTAGTTTGCTTTGCATAATACTCTCTAGCTCCATGCACATCACTGCAAGTTGCAAGACTGCATTCTTTTTGATGGCTGAATAAATTCCATTGCATATATACCACATCTTCTTTATCCATTTATTAGTCGATGGACATTTGGGCTCTTTCCATGATTTGACTATTGTAGACAATGCTGCTATAAATATTGAGATGCATGTATCCCTTTGAATTAGCGTTTTTGTATTCTTGGGGTAAATACCTTGTGGTGCTATTGCTGGATTGTAGGGTTCTGTTTTTAACTTTTTGAGGAAACTCCATACTGTTTTTCAGAGTGGCTGCACCAGTTTGCATTCCCACCATCAGAGCAAGAGTGTTCTTTCTCTATGCCCTCACCAACACCTGTTATCTCCCATGCTGTTAATTTTAGCCATTCTGACAGGTGTGAGGTGATATGTCATTGTAGTTTTAACTGTATGTGGAATCACTACTTGTATGCATATATATGAACATATTTAATTCAATTTATCAACTGTTATAAACTCATCAAGATGTTGCATATCTATACTTCAGTTATTTTTCTTTAGATGTTGAAAGCCTCAATGCAGGAAACCTGAGAGAAAAGCTAGACTGAGAGTCCGGTACTAAATCATTATTCCTGTGATTCGGAGCTTATAAACCCTGTCATATGGAAGGTCCTTTCTTCTACTAACTAAATGCCTTTGATGACTTTGGGTACCTGGTTTGGGCAACCTAACATGCTGTACATAAAAAGAGGGAAGAACTTGAGTTTGCAGAGGCAACTTTGGGAGACAGGGGGATGAGGAGGAGAGAGAGTAGGAACATTTCTTTCCATTCTACTAGAACTCAGCTCCTTTGGCACAAGTGGATTTCCATGGAAACAGGAAAAAGGGCTGAGTTTAGGCTGATGGAGCATGACCAAAGAGCTAGAAGCAGAGGAGAACATGGCGGCAAGGTCTCCCACCCTGAAATATTGGGAAGGGATTTGGAGTTCCACAGACCATGGATTTGCGTGTTTATCCAAGTTAGACTAAGTCTCCAGGGAGCAAGGAGCTTCCCAGATCACATCTAGGCTGCAAATGCTTTGTTTCTTTCATACAGTCTCCTTTCTAATGAATTAACTTTGAAATGGAAGTAGACGAGATCGGGTGCGTTCAGGGTGGTATGGCCGTTGACTGAAATGGAAATAGAAAAGTATGAGTTTTACTTGCCCTACTTTAAAATCATACCCTTGAGGCGCCTGGGTGGCTCAGTCGGTTAAGTCTCCGACTTTGGCTCAGGTCATGATCTCATGGCTCGTGGGTTCGAGCCCCATCTCATGCTCTATGCTGACAGCTCAGAGCCTGGAACCTGCTTCAGGTTCTGTGTCTTCTTCTCTCTCTGACCCTCCCTTGCTCACGCTGCCTCTCTCTCTCAGAAATACATAAAACATTAAAAAAAAATTTAAAATTGTATCCTCGGCTGTTTCTTCTAAATGTTAGATAACAGTAATGAAAGCAGGTATTTATTATAACTCACAATGAGCCAAGCTTTGTTCTTTTTATTATTTTACTTATTATTCAGACCAAACTTAGGAGGATAGTGCTATTGTCATTCTCATCTTTTTTTAAAATATTTTTATTTATTTCTAGGAGAGAGAAAGAGAGAGAGAGAGACAACGTGAACAGGGGAAGGTCAGAGAGAGACGGAGATACAGACTCTGAAATAGGCTCCAGGCTCTGAGCTGGCAGTCAACACAGAGCCCGACGCAGGGCTCAAACCCACGAACCGCGAGATCATGACCTAAGCAAAAGTCGGACGCTTAACCGACTAAGCCACCCAGGCACCCCTGTCATTCTCATCTTTTAAATGAGCAATCTGAGGGCCAGAGAAGTTAAGAAACTTGTTCCAGATCACAAAGATAATTAGTAGAGCCAAGATTTAACACCAGCTGCTCCCTGAACTATTATGAAAATATTTAATGTCACATATATGCTATAATTACTTTCTAAATTACTTTCTGGTTATATGTCTCTTAAATTTCTTTTGTTGTTTGATTTAAGTCTGCTTTAGGACAGATCTTCCTTAGAGTGGGTGATTTAGATATAACCTCTTTTGAAAACAATCGGTAAAGTTATATATCCCCTCTACAACCATTCTACTGCCAATCACCAATATGTTATGAGCATTTATCTAAGTACTATGATAAGCACTAGGATAAATCTACTGTTCTAGTATCAATATCCATATGAACATTTTATTTATTTGTTTGTTTAAAGTTTATTTATTTTTCACTTAAAATTTTTTTGATGTTTATTTATTTATTTTTAAGAAAGAGGGAGACAGAGTGTGAGTGTGAGAGGGGCAGAGAGAGAGGGAGACACAGAATCTGAAGTAGGCTCCAGGCTCTGTCTGAGTCGTCAGCACAGAGCCGAATGCAGGGCTGAAGTTGGACAGTTAACTGACTGAGCCACCAGGCACCCCTAAAGTTTATTTATTTATTTTTAGAGAGAGAGAGAGAGAGCATACGTGTGAGCAGGGGAGGGGCAGAGAGTGAGAAAGAAAGAACCCCAAGCAGCTCTTGAACTGGAGAATGTGAGATCATGACCATAGCTAAAATCAAGAGTCAGACTCTTAACAGACTGAGCCACCCAGGCACCCCAATAGGTACATTTTAATATCATCGTTACATCTTTTACATCTGAATGTAAAAAATGTAAAAAAATCTTCATTATTTGACCCTGAGTTAGAAAAAATATTTTGAAAATAGCACAAACCTTTAAAAACTCTAGTTGAATTATTCGGATATAAACTCACCAGATTTTGAAACAAATATGTGTTATAAGACTCTTCTGTGATGGGAGCAGACATTTCTTTTCTTAAATGCATATTGTGTTAATGGTTAATTTTCCAGCCATCTGACCCCAAATGCGTTTTCTTTGCTCAGTCAGAAAAAATATATAACATTTGCCCCATACGTTTTCTTTACTTTGTATCAAGGGTCTTATTGGAGGGAATATGAAAGATGACTGTAATTCCTTTCCTGTTCCTTTGGCTAAGTGGGGCGTAACTCTCCTTCCCCTGAATCTGGGCTGGACTTCGTAATTTGTCTGACCCATAGAATACAGCAAAAGCAACATTCGTGGCCTTCTGAGGCCACAATATTAAACAAAACAGAACAAAACAAACCCCCTGTGGCTTCCATTCTGGCCTCTCATAATTCTTTAGGAAACTTGAGCAGGTAATAAGGTCAAGTACCCTGAGGCTACAGTGCTGGAGAAGTCACATGTGACCACTCAGATCACAAGTTTCAGCTGAGCTCAGCATTCCCGCTGTCCCCACCCAGGCATCAGATGTGTAATGAAGGCGTCTTGGGCCTTGCAGACCATCTACCTGCTGAATACCACCGAGCGACCTGAATCCATGCCACACACAACAGGAGAAACTAAGAGCTGAGTCCTATCCACATTTCTGACTTACAAAACTGTGATTTATAATAAATGGTTGCTGTGATAGGCTACTAAGTCTTTGGGTAGTTTTCAACACAAAAGCAGGTAACTGGAACATAGACTTTCAAAATACTTAATGAACAATTAATTTCTCGAATACAGATGAAATAATATTTGCAAATCAGAGTAGAATGGCTAAATGAGAGACTTAAAAATGTAACTAAAACAGGAAAACAACCGATTTAGGGCAAACATTTGTATGGCTTCTCCTTCTAGGTTCCTCATATGCATATAATCTGCAATTCCAAACAGCTGTGGTTTCAGCTTTTTTATCATTCTCAGTTTTACGAATACTTTCTTTTTCTTTATCAAAACAATACAATGTACATGGCAAAATGTACAATAGAACAGTGCAACTTATGGGGTGCCTGGGTGGCTCAGCGGGTTAAGCCCGGACTTCGGCTGAAGGCGTGATCTCCTGATTTGTGAGTTTGAGCCCCGCATCAGGCTCTGTGCTGACAGCTCAGAGCCTGGAGCCTGCTTTGGATTCTGTCTCTCCCTCTCTCTGTCTCTCCTCAGCTTGTGCTCTGTCTCTCTGTCTCTCTCTCTCTCTCTCAAAAGTAAACATTAAAAAATTAAAAAAAAAAAAAAAGAACAGTGCAACTTACAATGAAAGCAAACCATATAATATACAGGACAACTTCTAATGAAAGTCGTATCTCCCATGCTGCTTTCCCCCCCACAAGACTCCTTTTTCAGAGGCAATCACTTTCAACCTTTTCTGGTTTTTGGTCCTTCTCATGCCTACCTCCCTAAATAATAGGCCTCCAAAGCTACCTGTCGATTTATCGATTTAAGACATCACCTCTTGATGAATGAGCATAGCCAGACAGACAGAATGAGGATTTGATTCATTGCTACAATCCTCGCCTCCACTTCTAATTTTGAAAATTGTTACTTTATCTTGTCTAATTGTTGCTTTTGTTCCTTTAAATAACATTTTTTAAGTGACATTCTTAGAGGTTTGTTTAAGGAGAGTTGGTTTATTGAAAGCTTGAAGAATACTGATAGTTATCACATCATAAAACCAAGTTATTTATCTTTGCCCAAGATCTGGAGCATAATTCACAAAATTTATGTTCAAAAGTAAATTGGTTTCAGGAGAGAGTTTACTATGCCATCACATTAGACTACCAGAAGGGATTTTGAAAGAAAACTTACTTCCGTGATCAAATCTATTTTCCTTGAGTATAAAACACCTTTGAAAAATCCCTTATATTATACACAACTAAAAAGATGCAGGAAAAGTCATGAGTTATTACATGCTAACTCAGATATATACATAATATTCTGGTTAGCATTCATTACAAAACTGTCCACTAGGTAACTGCTCCACAATCTCCCTACCTTTCTGTTTTTTTCACTGTTACACGTATCACCTGTAGGAAAGTGTGTAAAATATGTGAAAACAATTTAAAGAATATTTATAAAGAAAATACCCAGGGGCATCTGGGTGGCTCAGTCAGTAGTGTCCAACTCTTGATCACAGCTCAGGTCGTGATCTTACAGTTCGTGAGTTCAAGCCCCGCATTGGGCTTCTTGCTCCAGCACAGAGCCTGCTTGAGATTCTCTCTTTCCCTCTCTCTGCTCCTCCCCTGCTCATTCTCTCTTGCTCTCTCTCAAAATAAATAAACTTAAAAAAAAAAAAAAAACCCAGGTAGCCACTATCCAACTCAAGAACAGAAGTACTGACAGACGGTAAAGCCCATAGGTATCCCCCCATCACAGTCCCCACCAACCCCCAGAGGTAACTACCATTATCCCAACATTGGTGACAATGATTTATTTTCTTTATAGTTTAAAGCTTTACCGGTAGATCTCCAAACAATTTTGTTTAGTTTCACTACCTTTCAACTTTAAATAACTAGAAACAGTGTGTCTGTACTATTTCATAACTGTCTCTTTCACTCAGTATTTTTTATGAGAGGTACCTATACTTTTCCATGGTGGTTAACTGTCATTTGTTCATTCTCTTTGTTGTATAGCATCTTATTGCATAAATATACTAGGATTTATTTATCTTTTCCATTGTTGGAATGGGGTGTTGGGGGTTGTTCCTATTTTGGGGCTTTTATGAACAATAATGTTAAGAACGTTTTCTGTATCTGTCTCTGGCTTCTCTAGGTATAAACGTGGCATGGGATTGCTAGGGTACAGGCTCTGCATATCTTGGTCTTTGCTAGAAACACGCGTATTCTCCAAAGTGATTGTACCAATTCACCCTCCTGCTAGCATTTCCGTTGTTCTACACAGTTGCTGGCATTAAATGTAGTTAGATTTCTGTCTTTGCTAACCTGGTAGGTGTGTAGTATCCCACTGTGGTTTTATTTTGCATTTCTCTATTCACTAATGAAGGTGAATACATTTTTGGACATTCACTGGCAATTCTAGGTCAAATTATATAAATATCGTATGGATTTTTGATACGTGTAGTTCAGTTGCCCTCTAAAATGCTGTACCAAATTACTTTATCACTAACGCTCTACAAATACTAAATATTCTCAACAATTGGAAAGATTGAAAAAGCCTTTTTTGGTTTTTATTTCAAATTTGTTTGGTTGCCAGTACATTTGAGTATTTAAAATTATCTTCTATGGCCCTTTACAGAGACTTGTGTGTCTTCTTGTATTGTCCTTTCGTAGATGGTTTATTGGATGATATTCCAAGTATCTAATTTCTTTTTTTTAATTTTTTAATGTTTTATTTATTTCTGAGAGAGAGAGAGAGAGAGAGAGAGACAGCACGAGCATGGGAGGGTCAGAGAGAGAGGAAGACACAGAATCTAAAGCAGGCTCCAGGCTCTGAGTTGTCAGCACAGAGCCCAACACGGGGCTCAAACCCACAAACCGTGAGATCACGACCTGAGCTGAAGTCAGACACTTAACCAACTGAGCCACCCAGGTGCCCCCCAAGTATCTAATTTCTAATCTACAGTTCTGAATCTAAACTTTCATGGGCATTAAAAGTTTAAGACACATTTGACTTTAAGTGGGGCTTATTTGGGATAAGGACTTCTTCTTTTTTTTTTTTTTTTAAGATTTTATTTTTAAGTAATCTCTACAGCCAACATGGGGCTTGAACTCACAACCCTGACTGAGATCAAGAGTCACATGTTCCACTGACTGAGCCAGCCAGGTGTCCCAGAGACAGTGACTTCTAAATGACCATTTTTGAAGGTGTATTTCCGTGCACTGATGTCTGTGAATCTGCTATAAATATTCAGAAGGAATAAAACAAAGGGGCGTGACTCCTGCTTCCACAACGATGGGAATAGACATACTTTCTCATATTTCTCCTACTAAATACAACTTAACATTATATGTAAGACAAAGATAAGAAGATTGAAATAACACAACTCGGTGGCTCAGGTGGTTAGGGATCTGACTCTTGGTTTAGGCTCAGGTCATGATTCCACAGTTCATGAGAGGGAGCCCCATGTCAGGCTCTGTGCTGACAGCACGGAGCCTCCTTGGGATTCTCTCTCTTCCCCTCTCTCTGCCCCTCCCCTGCTCATGCTCTCTCTCTCCCTCTCTCTCTCTCTCTCAAAATAAATAAACTTTAAAAACAATTAATAAAAGGGGCGCCTGGGTGGCTTAGTCGGTTGGGCGTCCGACTTTCGCTTGGGTCATGATCTCGCGGTTCGTGGGTTCGAGCCCCGCGTCGGGCTCTGTGCTGACTGCCAGCTCAGAGCCTGGAGCCTATTTCGGAGTCTGTGTCTCCTTCTCTCTCTGACCCTCCCCTGCTCACGCTGTCTCTCTCTCTCTCCTAGAAATAAATAAAACATTAAAAAAATTAAAAAAAAAAACAATAAAAGAAGACTGAAAGGTAGAAGGAAGAAGGCAGACCAGATAGGAGCCTCAAAAGCTGAAGAATGACATGGTAATGGGTTCCCTGGGTTTTCTTTTTGCCTTGTGGACCCTAGATTGGATGCTAGAGAGGATGGCTACCAGACACCAACGGACACAGATCAAAAAGGCTACAACAAAAGCCTGCTCTCTCTGGTCAAAAGACAGGGAAGGGGTCCGGACAGATACATTTAGAAAGTAACATCTCTGCTGCAGCCAAAAAACAAAGGAAAAACTGAGGACCCAGCCCCTGCCCATTCTAGCAAAGGCTGAGTGGGGACCTAAACTTCATCCTCTCCAGGTGCCTCCAAACACCCACCAAGATGATGTTGGAGAAGGCTGATAAAGGAGTCAGAACCTTCATCCTGCCTAGGTAGTAATGGGGCCCTTCTTCTCCACCCCCGCCCAGTCGTAATGATAGGATGGTATCAAATGGAGACTAAAGGAGAGTCAGGATTTTTACCAGCACCCAGCAGAAAGGAGGCCACTTCTCTGCCCTGCCTCCTCGTCACTATGATGTAAGTAGAAGCCACAGGAGGACAGTAATGAGATGTTCCTATTCCCTGTCCAGCTAGGGAGGTATCACCAGAGACCTAATCGGGACCTGGAAAGCCCAGGTCTGCCCAACTGTATTGACGAGCCACTCCCTTAGGTGTCAGTAGAGGCTAGATGCTGGCCCTAAGTGCCAGGAAGACTTTGTTTCCCTGGAGACACAAATGATCTTATTCCCCTTTTGTTTTGCTTTCAAGGCTCCCGGAGCCAAATGTGGTATACCACTGGCCCACTCATACATGTATTTACTTTCCTTCAGTCTGATGTCCTAATTCACATGTTCCTGGACCTTGAATTTGCGTTATGTATACTGTGATGTTCTTCGGATGAATCAGTTTGGCTTGGCTACATTCTTCAGTTTTTCAATCGAACACGAATCTAGGTGTTCTTGTGAAGGTATTTGGTAGCTGTGATTAAAGTCTGTGATCAGTTGACTTTCAGACAGGGAGATTATCCTAAATAATCTGGGTAGACACGATTCAATCAGTTGAAAGGCCTTAAGAGCAGAGCTGAGGGTTCCCTGATGAAGAAGAAATTCCACCTGTGGATAGCAGCTTCCACCCCACCCCTACCCCCAGCCCCATGCCCGAGACTTCCAGCATGCCCTTCTTGACGGGCTCTGTGGATTTCATACTTGTCTAGCCAGCCTCTACAATCACGACAGACCATTTCTTGCACTATATCTCATAACACTCATATATCTCCTACGACTTTTGTTTCGTTGCTTGCATCTTAAGTGGGACACGTATTTTCTAATTTACAGTATTTATTATAGTAGCTGCCTCTAACCATTGTGGAATGAACCACAGCTTACATAATAGGTATAGGTTCCTTATACATTTTACTAGTCTCCCCGAGGATCAAGCTTAATTGTCACGTGTTCTCTTAATTTCCCTCCTAACTCAAATATTTTCTACCTTCATCCCTTCTCTTCTTTCTTCCTTGGTTCTATCGCCTCCCACCTCCTGTACCTTTTTACTTGATCACTATCTCTCTCTAAATATTCCCTTAGATTATACAAAATTCATTTGACATTTCAGTCCCTATGAATTCTGATACTACTCTCTTTCCCTTGACTGTCAAGCTTCTTACAAATGCATTCTGTTTTCTCTTCTTCCATTTCCTCATTGTTTACCCACTACTGCCTGGTTTTCATATCTACTACTCTACTGAAACTGATCCCTTGAACCATCAAATACTTCCAATTCACCAAATCTAACTAGAGCAGGACCTGCTAGTTGCTTTCCAATATCCATTCTCCCCCTTCTTCCTGGGTAATAGAATCCTGAAATGCTGTCTAGCCAAAAAGGTACATTTCTCAGCTGCCTTTGCCCCTAGGAGTGGCCTTTTAGTCAAAAACAGCCAATGAGATGTAGAATAATTATAGAATGGCGTTTCCATAACATTCTTTAAAAGGTTGGGTTATTGCCACCTCTTCCCATCCTTTCTCTTTCTTCCTGGAATATAGATGAAATGTCTGGAGCATTAGCATCTATCATGGGTCAAGAGATGACTTTGAGGACATGTGTTGAGTAGGATGGGGCTGAGAGATATAAGGACTTCAATTTTTTTCCTTAATGATGTGAGACAGTTGCCAAATCAATGTTGGACTGACTTCTTTCAGACCTCTGTGTAAGAAAAGAGATGCTTGCATGTTTAAGACACTGTAGCAGAGTCTCTGTTCAGCTAAATGCAATCCCTAATGGATACACCAGGGGTCCATCATTGTTTGTTCATTCATCCATTACACAAATATTTGTTAAGTACTACTTTGTACCAGGCACCATTTTAGGCATGAGTATACAGTACAAATAAGAAAAGCAAAGTCTGCCAGGTTTGAAATGTTTAGATATATAGAGAAATCACAGTGCAGTTATTATTATTTTTTTTTAATAAGCAGTAGATGAAAGGAAAGGATGACGGTGTATAGTTTTGGGATTTACTAGCCTATGGTTTAGGCTAATAATTTTAAGTCACTACTTAAAACTTCAATACAATTATTTCGGGAAGGAAGGCAGAAAGAGAAAATAAGTCTACAGCTAAGCCCTGGGACACTCTAGTATTTGGAGGTCTGGCAGAAGCAGAGCCAGAGGGGGAGAGGCCTGGGGTAAAAGGAGAGCCAAAGCAGTGTGCTATCAGGGAAGCCTAGAGGAGAAAGTGCTGGGGGTGGGGGGCGGAGGAGGGGTGGAGGAGAGCAGGCGGTGGGAAGAGTCAGCAGCACACACCCTGAGAGGCAGGGTCAGGCACAGAAGGAGAACTGGCTGCACTTCATCCTCACAGGAGATTAACTGTGAACATAATGAAGCTTAAGTTTAAGTTTCACAGCCTGTCACCAGAACAGCTCCTTCCAATGCCTGTCCCTAATTTCGTATCTGCAGTTTTGTATTCTTTTGCTTAGACGATTCTCCAAATTGTATGTCCTCAAGCCTCATAAAACCTAGGGTCACATCACCTCTCTGTGATAACCTGACCACATATCCTTCACGGACGTCATTTCTTCCTTACCCTCTGCCACTGTTCTCCTCTCCTGCCATTCCCTAAATGAAGACCTGGGCTAATGCTTGACCTTAATCTTGACCTTGCTACGCTGTGCCTCTGTGAACTGATTCCTCCCTCTCATCCCTACATGAGAACTACTTCCAGCACAGATCTCTCCTTCCCAAACATGGGCAAAGAATTATGCCCTTTTGAAAGTAATGTGCCATGATAAAAATGTGTCTTTTTATAGAGCTCATGAGCAAAAGATGAAAGGACAGGCTTGGCTCCGTCAGTACCAATCGTTGGCAGGCTCTTTCAGAAAAGAAGTAGAAAGCAACGTGTGTCAGAAAGATGGAAGTCAGACTTTTATAACCTAATCTGCAAAGGGACATCCATCACGTCTTGCCTTTTTCTACTGATAGATCTGCCCCCCCACCCCCGCCCCAAGGGACAGGATTGCGTAAGTGGACCGAATACCAGCAGTGGGGCATCCCTGGGAGCTATTTTAGGAGCTGCCTGCCACACAGCCCCTGCCCTCCAGCAACCCCCAACAAGGCTGAGAAAGCATTACGTAAGTACGTGAGAAAGACCAAGGTATCGCCGGTGGAGCTGCTTGTCTCTGTAGGTGGATGTTAGTTACTCTACAGTCGAGAAGCTGTGTTCCTGTCGGGTTACCCGCGACAAGTTGTAGATCGTCGTTTATCTTTGGCGTACTTGAGATGCGTTCCACAGAGGATGGACGCCCTCCTCTCCTCTCGCTCCAGAATAAGCTATAATAATGTAAAATGTAAGCTTACAAATCTTACTAAGAGCCGTGTTATGTGGGTTGTTCAATAGTCCCCGTTCTCTCTCTCTCTCTCTCTCTCTCTCTCTCTCTCTCTTTTTTTGCATTGCAGCTAATCGTGAAGTACCATGTCTCCATTTCATTTTCCATGTTGTGGTCAAAGCTTCACCAAAATACCCCTCTTCGTTAAAGAAGGAGACAACTTTAACTCCCGGGATACGAGTTACTGAGATTAACACGGAAGCTCGAGTTTCGCAACTGATCGGTTGAGTTTTCCTCATGTTATATAAGAAAAAAAAAAAAAAGACCAACAAGCACGGGGGCTTGTAATTAATCGCCCCAAACCCGCGACGGACGTCGGTATTGGCCCGCAAGGCGTCCACCGTGCGCACCCCTCCGAGGGTTCCGGGAGGGAAGGCTCGGGCTCGCATCACGGCCCCCGCGTGTAGTTCCACCCCACGCCAGCGGGGGCAGAAGCGGTCCCGGCGCAGCCCGGTTTGCAACCCTGCCCGGTCTCTGTCAGACCCGACCAAGTGAGTGTGGGAGGGGGGGAGACCGTAGACACGGCAGCCCCACGCCCGGGCTTGCCTTCCTGAGCATAGGCTCGTGCTTGTGGTGGGCGTCCGTAAAGCACCATATAACCCCGCGGGTTCCACCGCCCGGCGCGCAAGCGCAGAACCCCCGAGCCGCTCGCGCCAGGCCGGCCGTGTCCCCCCGCCCCCGCCACGCTCGGCCGAGGAAGGTGCGCTCCGGCGGGCCCGGGCCCGACCCGGAAGCTGCTGCGCGGGCTGCGCTCGCCTCTTGTCGGGGAAACTCCGGGCCGCGCGAGTCCTGGGGCGCGCCGCGGCCTCGTTCCCCGGGCCCCGTGGGCCCCATGGGTCTCCATGACGACGGCAAGGGCCCGGCCGGGGGGCGGGCTACCCGGGTGGGGCCGCGGCGCTCCGGGGGCCTCCGCGGCGGCCTGGCCGTGTTCGCCGCCGTGGCCGCCGTGTTCACCCTCACGCTGCCCCCGTCGGTGCCGGGGGGAGACTCGGGTAAAGTATCCCTGGGCCGCCCTCCTGCCCCCTCCCTCGTCGGTCGGCTCGCGCACTCCATCGCCCCCCTCCGCGTCCTCCCCGGCCCACTGCAGCGTTTTGCGTGATTCCATCCCTGTAACCGGGTTCTGTGGTTCTCAGGCTTGGAGAAGGAGGGGCTTGTGGGTTTCGCCCGGTGGGACTCCGCGACCTCTCCCCTTGCCCGGGTCCGTTTTGGGGGGCCCGAGTTTCCGTTTTACATTCTTTTTCAGCCCACAAATACTACTTACTGCGTCCTTACCGTGTTCCGGACAAAAGGAGTAACAGTGGTGGTGACCAAGTGTCGCGGAGAGTATTCCACTGCGGGTGGAGACCGTACCCCAACTACCGGATAAACAGTGACATGTTGAGTAGTGAGGAGGGGAGAGAGCACGGGGGAGACGTGACGGAGAGTGGGGCAGCTAGTGGCTCCGCCAGAGGCTAGCCAGGAAGGGCCCCTGAGCTGCAGGTTGTAGTTGAAACCTGAATGTTGAAAAGAAACCGGCCATGCAAGAAATTTGAGGGAGAACACCGGAGAGTGGAAGCTAGTTGTGGCTTAAGGCACGCTGCTTCTATTGAAAAGAAAAGCAGGGACCATTAAATGACACGAGCAATTGTTCCATATTTGTTATACGATTGTCCTATATTTGGGATGAAGCACAAGATCCAGGGTCCGTGTTTGATTTTTGTCTTGCCGCCAAACGAAATGACCATCCAGTAATGCCTACTTTT
Organism: Proteles cristata cristata; assembly: GCA_017311185.1. Taxonomy (NCBI): domain Eukaryota; kingdom Metazoa; phylum Chordata; class Mammalia; order Carnivora; family Hyaenidae; genus Proteles; species Proteles cristata. The sequence goes on along the minus strand of JAESUZ010004426.1, from coordinate 805,108 downwards.
GCCAGAATGATGGTGTAACTTCAGATTGTGAATCTATAGACTGAAAACGTGGAGTGTACTAGTTATCTTTTGCTACCTAAGAATTTAGCCGCAAATTTAGTGGCTTCAAACAGCCAATATTTATTATCTCACATTTTCCGTGGATCAGGAATCTGGGTGCCTTTGGCTGGGTGCTCTTACTCGGGTCGGGGTTGTTGGCATGGTGTGGTCGGGAGCTGCGTCATCTCAAGGCTCATCCTGGGGAGGAACCGCTTCCAACCTCATTCCAGTTCTTTGCCAAGTGGGTCTCTTGGGAAGCCCACTCCTGTGACGAGAATGATGGCACCTTCGTCTGACAGATCGGTCATTTTGTAAACCTAGTCGTGGAAGTGATTGATGCACAACTGCTCTGTTTTATTCCTGGAAGTTAGTAAGTCCAGCCCACACCCAGGAGTTGGGGGTCACTGGGGGCCATCTTCAGGGCTGTCTGCCGCATTGAGGATCCTTGATGTTCCTTTTACAAATCATTACCTTTCATCTTTCTTTCAAGTCCTGTTGAACAGAAAGGAGCAGTATTTCATTAGTATAGTCGGGAATGGAGTTACCATGTCTTCAAGGCTTACATTAAATAATTGAAATAACTATTGTTGTGAGAGTTTTTTTTTTAAGGTGTGAGTTTTTTTTAATTTTTAAAATTTAAATCCCAGTTAATTAACATATAGTATAATAATGATCACAGGAATAGAATTTAGTGATCATCACTTACATATGACACCAGTGCTCATTCCAACAAGTGCCCTCCTTAATGCTCATCACCCATTTAGCCCAACCCCCTCACCAGCAACTCTCAGTTTGCTCTCTGAATTTAAGAGTGTCCTATGGTTTGTCTCCCTCTCTGTTTTTATCTTGTTTTTGCTTCCCTTCCCCTATATTCATCTATTTTGTTTCTTAAATTCCACATAGGAGTGAAATGGTATGGTATTTTTCTTTCTCTGATGGACTTCTTTCACTTAGCATGATACACTCTAGTTCCATCCATGTTGTTGCAAATGGCAAGATTTCATTCTTTGTCATCGCTGAGTAATATTCCTGTGTGTGTGTGTGTGTGTGTGTCTCACATGTCCTTTATCCATTCATCAGTATATGGACATTTGGGCTCTTTCCATAATTTGGCTAGTGTCAATAGTGCTGCTATAAATATTGGAGTGCATGCGCCTCTTCAAATCAGCATTTTTGTATCCTTTGGATAAGTACCTAGTAGTGCAATTGCTGGGTCATAGGGTAGTTCTATTTTTAATTTTCGAGGAACCTCCACACTTTTCCTGTGTGGCTGTGCCAGTTTGCATTCCCACCAGCAGTGCAAGTGAGAGTTTTGACAATGGAGAGCATTACTCAAAGATTGAGTAGTTGTGTACCTTTAAAAAAAGAAAAGAAAAACATCGACATGGACAGTGACCATGGTTCTTTGAACCTGCAACATTGGGGTGGGGGTGGAGGAACGAATAAAAATAACTAACACTTACTGAGCTCTTACTACATGCCAGCCACTGTTCTGAGTGCTTTACGTGGATTGTCGTTTTAATCCAGTTACTATCCCTGTGAGGTAGGTACCATCAAAAGCTTCCTTGTCTAGCTGACGAAACTAAGGCCATCCTGTGTCCATAATCCCACAGCTAGAAAGTAGGGGCAGTCAAGGAAAGAGCTCAAGTAGTTCGACTTAAAACGTGCTTGCTTAATCTCTGCTCTAAGTTCTTTGTTAAATCCGTCATCACATATATACAGATATTTGAAGTCTATGATTGGTGTCTTTATTAATACTGCCTTTTATTTTTTCCCCAGTAGAATAAAGTTATCTATTTAGATTGAGTTACCAGACTTTTTAGGTGTTCTCATTTGTTTCGTTTGGTGCTAAACAGTGGTTGCTTGTAATATTTTGGTGTTCATTGTTGGAAACGATAAGTAAACCTTCCCAAGTATTGCCAGTGAATTTGTATAATCCTATCTTTGATGATTTTGTTTATGTGTTGAAAGTACTGTCCTGGAATGTTTCTGTTTATCAAATATATTTTTTATCAATAAACGGAACACATCTCAAAACCAATATAAAGTATGTATTTTTCTTCCTGAGAAGTCTTAAATTATACTCCATAAACCGATCACATTGTGTGTCCTCGCCAGAATCATTTTCTGCACTACTTGATACATATAGTTGATTTATGGGCAGGAATACTGATTCTTTGGAGGTGAGTGTGGGAATCTAGCCTTCACTTCTCTTGTTATTCTCAGGACAAATAAATTAGCTTATTTATGGGTTTATATACTTTAAGGGTACTGTCTTTAACAGACTTGATAGATGAAAGTATAACTGTGTAATTAATATAAAAATAATACAGAGGGAGCTGGTTTTCCTAAAGGTTAAGCATCTGTGAATAGTTCCAAGCTTGCCACCCATTTGTGTCTCAGACAGAAAGCTGTGATTCTCGAACTTGAATGCACCTCAGAATTGCCTGGGAAACAGGCCCCAATGCCAGAGGGTCTTAATATAGGTAGGTTTGGTGAAGGAATCTTCATTTTAAAGCATCCAGGTGATTCTGGTGCAGGTTGTAATAGGACTTAAATTTTAGGAAGCCCTAGGGTAAAGATTTGGGCGAAACCAGGAGGCTCTTCCTCCCCCCACCCCCGCCCAAGTTACATTCTCTTTTCAGTTAATCATATTCAATTTTAAGAGTAACGTTTCCCTTTAGCTTTTTCCAAGGATACATCTATAGACTTTAGTAATAGCTATGGTTTCTATTTAGATAGTAGTTTAGATACATTTGATAAGAGTTGGTGACGGAAGTTTTTCACGTTTCCTGATTTTTATACCAACAGAACTCAGTAAGGAAAAACAGCATTATGCCGGGTGGCTCAGTGGGTTACGTGGCCGACTCTTGATTTCTGGCTCAGGTTCGGGAGTGGGAGCCCTGTATCTGCAGCTGTGCTATCAGTGCAGAGCCTGCTTGGGATTCTCTCTCTCTCCTGCCCCTCCCCCACATGCATGGGCTCTCTCAAAATAAATGAACTTAAAGAAATAAAAATAACAGCATATTGGCTTTTTAATGGTAAAAAGAAGTTAGAGAAGGTAGGCTATTTTTCTTAAATGCAAGTCTAAATATATTTTACATAGAGGAGAATAGTGACTTTGAAAATGTGAATTTAACCGTGTTTCATCATAACTACGGAAATACCAAAAAGCAGATGAAAACAATTTCGGACTGAAGACACGCTAATCCATTCCGGGGTAAAACTATACAATATCCTTGACAGTTGTTACAAAAGGAATGGTTACTTTGAATTCTTTTAGGCCATAAACAATTTCTTTCAAAAGTCTTTAAGATACAGAAAGCGCCTTTGGTTTCCAAGGTGCTCTTGAATATCTCCAGAATGAAAAGCTGTCCTTACATAATTGACTTAGGTGAGCAGTATCTGTCTTTGGGTGCTCTTGTGAGGCTTCTAGTCATTCGCCCTAAGATAGGGCATCTTAGTAGCAAGGATGACAATATGATTTGTCTTATTGTCAACCTCTGTGTGCAGTGCTTGAGTCAGTTTCTTTGTGTGCCCAGCGGAGGGAGAGGTGGGGGGTCTTGAGAGACTCCTGAAGTGGATAGGATAGTATTTTCAACTCCGTCGGAAAGACAGAAACGAAAACAACCAGAATATAAGGCGATGACAGAGGTTAGAGCAGGTTCTACAGAGGAGGAAGAGGTGATTAGTTTTGGTGGGGGAGGCTGGGGAAGGATGTGGATAGGGAAAGGTGTCCCTGAGAAGGTGGCAATTGAATTAGGCCTTGAAGGGTTTATAAGAGAATACTGGGTGAGAAAATGAGTGATAAGAGGTGCAAAAGAGAATCATTCCATAGGAACGGTGAGTAATCAGACTTGACTGAGGCGGCCTGGGTTCATTGATGTAAACCTTGTAAAGGGCCCTTAAAGCCCTAGAAGGCTAGCATATCATACTGAGGAATCTGAACTTCATTTAGTAAACTGAGAGCAGCCATTGAGAAATTTTGGATTAGTGATATAGTCCAACCTTTTTTTGGGAGGTGTGATGGCAATATGTGATTTCAGGATGAAGATGAATGGAGGTAGAAAACTGGTCAAAGATATTGCTATAGTCCAGGCCAGAGGGTGAAGATTTGCATCATGGCTGGGACAGTAGAAATGAAAAGAGTATTAAAATTAATATCCATGGAAGGATAGAAAATGGACATTAATACATTTCTTAATAGATAATAGTAACTTTCATAAACCATCAACATTGATTTCTTACATTGTACTATATAACAGTGTACAAGAATGAGTCAGAAATAGTCCCTGAGCTCTGGATACTTAATATATTAACAAATAGGCCTTGAATTACTGCATTGTAATTTTAGAAATAATCACTGATGGCGAGGAATTATAAAGGACTATGCCAGTAACAGAATGACTTAGTGGTTTGAAGAAATATGGTCGTCAGAGCTTCCCCAAATAACCTGGAGCTACTAAGTATTTGGCAATCATTTGAAGATAGCCAGTGTCATTAATGTAGAGAAGGTATTCAAATGCCAGTTTAGGGCAGAATGGTACATGTTACTGAGTGTCCAAGCCTCAGATGTCTGCATGGGTTACATATAAAGTTGCATCTTTGTAGAGATTTTAAAACTAAAATCTTGAGGGCTACTACAGTATTCACTAACATTTCATAAGAGTGTTTATATATTTGCAAGTGTGTACAACTTTCAGGAAGGCACTTTTTAAAAACTAGAATTCACCTATATTTCCACTGACCAGTTATTAAAAGCTATCAGAGATCATTTGTTCAGTAAGACCTAAGGGAGAAAATATCCTTAGATTATTTCATGCTGTTAAATCTCTACAGATTTACAGTTTTATCCAGTCAAATTAATGCAAAACCCCAGTGCAAGCATTTGGATTTTGAAAACTTTGGGGGAGTGTCATTTTCTAATAGTAATTATTGGTTTTACATTATTTTTTCACAGGGGAACTGATCACAGCCGCACATGAGCTTGGAGTAAGTATTAGTTTTATTGTTTAATCAATGCTCTCATTAACAGTTTTAGGAATTAAGAAAGTTTAATTAAGCATGGAGTAAAGTAGATTAATTTATTTTCAAACCCCAGTTTTTAGTAACTTATAAGTACAGTACGTGACAATTTACTTTAAGTTTTAAATCCAATTAAACTAAATTATAAAGCAAAGCCTTTACTATATATACAGTAGCTGGCTTATTATCACCCCAAATTTTGTATAAGCTATGGAGAATAAAATAAATCGGGTTAACAGTTTTAATAAGTTTATTATTTAATAAACTTTATTATGGTGCCTGATCCCTTTAGGCAAGACCTTAGGACTGTCAGCATGGTGGTAATCCGATAGCAGTGTGGTCTTTCAACTTTCTAACCAATACGATATTTCAGAACCTGCTTTTTTTTGCAGTAGCCTTTTAAATGACCCTAATGTACTGTGAACCCAGAGAACAAACTGCTTAAGAACTGACAATGAAATATGTCACCCTTTCTGTATGTGACACGCCATGTGGTACGCACTGCCAAATCCACGAAAGAAAATATTTATTTGTATTGGCACAAAAGGATTACAATAGAAAACCCCTTCTCAAACATTGAGTCATCGCCTCTTAATCTTGATACTTGCCCGAGAAAAGGGCTCCTTTCCAATTAAAGCCAGTGTGACTCTTCAGTGGGTGAAAACCTTCTAACCTGCTGATTTTTCCATAGGTTGCCCATCCTCCTGGCTATCCTTTGTTCACTCTGGTGGCTAAACTGGCAATTATGCTATTTCCCTTCGGTTCAGTTGCCTACCGAGTCAATCTTCTGTGCGGCTTATTCGGAGCAGTAGCTGCATCATTACTTTTTTTCACCGTTTTCAGGTAAAGTAGTTGATCAGTTAAAGTTCATTTTGGCTAATTGGAGATGTAGCTTTCTTATGGTCTAAGTGCATACGTTAAAAAAAAAAAAAAAAGCTTTGTTGCTTGAATGGGCTTTCTAATCACTCATGTGATTTCACTTTCTTAATTTCCAGTAATTTCATACGCGTTTGACCCTCAGATGATTACACAGTTGGTTGTGCTTCGTACAATGGAGTAAAGGTGTCGCTAGTTCATTATCACAATTCTCTGGTTAGGCAGAACTAATAGGGTTTGTCATTTTATGAACATGCAGATGGGCCAGTTTAATTCAACAATATGAAGTTCATCTTTTGGTAAATGGTAAATACCATTTAATTACTCACAGTGTTGCTGACGGGCAGCTGCCTGTCAGAGCCAGAGCTAGTACCTAATTATATTGTGTTCTAAATCCGCACATGTTGTCTACATTTTAGAATGAGGCTGTTAACTAAGGAAATAAATTTGGGATACGGTTTTAGTAAGGTTTCACTTTGTTCCATTATAGTGGTAGGGAAGGGAGGCAGATTAGATCCCACTTACGTCATTGATGGAAGGCTTTCTTAGTCTGGAGGGCTACCTTGCTTGTAAAAAATGGGTCATTAGTTTAGGGTGTTGGTAAAGTTATTTGTCTCCATTCTTAATTCCGTCTATCCTATGCCTAAAGAGATTATAGTAAAAAATACAGATGATGCTTCCTGCAAAGGGAGAGCCAAATTAACACCCTTCTTCAAAGACTACTGCAGTTTTTATTATAAAAATAAATTTTTGTATGTAAATATAGTATGATTTTAATAGACAGTTTCAAATGCCACTTTTTGGAGACTAATGTTTATTTTTATTTGTGTTAGTCATAATATTGCCCTTCCAGTTTCCTTTTTCATTATTTACAGAAAGGTAAAAATTAACATAATTATGACTCTAAAGCTTACTTTTAAATTTATTTGTGGAAAGCTTTCAGATTCAAGTGTTGTAACTGTTGATCATTTACTAGATCTTTATCTCTATTATTTAATTCATTTGTATTTCAGTCTTACAGGTTTTCAGTGATAGCCAAATCCTTAAATATGAAATGTTAAAATAACATCCCTTCTTGGATTGATTAGTATTATGAATACTTTTTTTTCTAAACGATTAAAATAATCGTCTTTAGAATTATTTCTCCTGAGTCGTTTATAATTAAGAATCCGTCATTATTTCTATTCAGAGAAAAACTGATGTTTTAAAATTTTTCAGTATCTAGGTTGAAATATAGAATTTACTTGTACTGTGTCGAATGTATAAATTAATAATTTTCCTAAGGTATTTAAGACAAAGGCACATAAAGGAAGTTAATAGTTGTATTTATTTTGGTAGTTCATCTGTATTTTATTTGTTTTATTTCATTTTAAATTCTTTATCTGTATTTTAGAAGGTATTTCTATGACATGTATATTTAAATGCTACTTGGCTATACAAAGCTCTTATGCAAATAAAGTGATTTGTTTTCTGAAACTCTTCCGTGCTCTTCACTGTCTTAATTGGTGATACCATTGCCCATGAAAACCACTGTAAAAATCATACATAAAAGTCTTTCTCTTTACTGAATCCAAATAGCTTTGGACAATAATTTTCCTTTGAGTTGTCCACGTTTAAAATACCTTTTATTATTATGCTTGATTATAATGGGTTTTAGATTAGCACACTTAACCTATGACCCTTTTCTTTTAATACAGTCTTAATGATAAATTTGTATATTTGCTGACAGATGCTTTAAATCAAAAACTCTTAATATGACTAAACTGGATATTTGAGTGGTTTTAGTAATGTTTTAGTAATATTGTACTTGGGAAAGTTGCTTTCTTTCAGAGAAGGGATCTAACAGTATTATCTCTTACATACATTTTAATATGAAAATGCTTCATTATTTTGAATACAAATAATTGACAAGGTACACGTCCTTTGGGAACAACCTAGTTCAAGTGGCAAATCTGTTTTGTCAAACAATAGACACCCTTCAGGAAAGAGCAAGCCATCTCTATGGTAATAGGACTAACAGTAGCCTATTGATTGAGTGGAAGAAGACATTATACAATGTCAGCTGGCTTGTTACAATTTCATTTGTTGTATGACCTGAACTTAACCTTTAAAACCTTTCTTCTGTGAATATAAACCCAACAGCAGGACACAGTTTTTGTACAGCCATTACAGTGACAGCTTTTTTTTTTCCCCTCAGCCCCAGCGTATAGTAAATGTGTTCCTTTACAGGTTGACTCCTTTTATCAGAATTTGTTTGGGAGACATTTTACTACTTTATTCATTTACAGGCCAAATCATCATTCCACTTTGTTGTTGAATATTGAAGGGTTTTGATCTAGGAAACAGTTTTATTCTTTCTTTCCCCCATCACTTAAGAGCACATTACTGTACACGTAGGATTAGTGCTGACTGGTGTGCAGTAAATTAATTCTTTTAACAGGTTTAGATTTTTTTCAGGTAATTGTTCACATGGCATTCACTATATTTAGCTCTTGGGGTGGACATAAAGACCTTCTGTACCTTTTAAACAAAGATTGCATTTTAAAAGCAAATTTCTGTTTAAATGTGTTGATGTAAAAAGCTCCATTTTTTTTCAGTAAACATGACTTAGGTTGAAAGAACAATTTATTCGTTGTTTCCAATTACGATGTAATTTTTGCTTTCTTTGCGCCCTTCTCTTGCTTTTAAAAGCCATAAGATGTCATTAACACTGCATTTTTTGTCAATCTTTCCTAATGGTTGGCAAGAACTCATGTGTGTGTGCTTTGCCCTAACGTAGAAAGCGTATGAGTGAAATGGCACACAGAAAGCTGTATGTGTCATAGTAGTTTATTGAATCAAAAATAGTAAGATTGTGGCCGTTGTTTCTGTATGCATTTATTTATGTATTGTCCCCTTCAGGGGTATTTTTAAGCATTCATTACGTTAAAGGAGTTTAACACATTTCATTTATATGAAATAGTATTCATTTTATTAATATGTGCATTTATGTTTTTAAGACTACGAAACACAGTCAGTGATTCGTAGGAACTGGGATTTTCTCTTTCAAGGCCATTGAAGTGAACAATTTTTAAGTTTCAGAGCACAATATTTAAGGTGTCATGTTTGAAATTCACAAATCCTATTAATACAAAATTTAAGAAGTTATAGGCCTTGTAAATCATGAATCTGAACACGCCGTAGCATTGCTTAGCACTTGAATTTCAAACTTATTTTGTAAGAAATATCAAGCTTGGTCCTATATGCTTAGTAAGGAGGGAGCACTGAAATCACAATCGCTGAATGTCAGCATGCCTTACATCTCATATGTTCTGGTATCACTAAAAGAAGAGGGAGTATGCTGAGAGCATTGCAAAAAATTCTTTACCTCAAGGAAGATTTAAATTGCTTATGATCTCAGATGAGGGTGTATCTTGTATCATTTATTTTGGAAGTTACAGGGCAAGAGATACATTCGCAATAGGCTCGAGAGTCAGCATATCCCATCCAAACAATTATGGACCAAGTGGAACTATAGAAGAATTCATTCAACAGTCCTTGTTGGGGATTCATGTGACTGAAAGCAAAACTATTTTAGTTTTTATAATCAACATCCAGTGCTTATTTTAAAGGAATTAAGACAGAGTCACTAGCCATTAAACAATTTTTCGGGATTTTTTTTCTAGGAGGTACTGTTTTAGGACACTCGCATAAAAAAAAACCTTCTAACACCGTTAATATTGTACAGTAAGAAACCAGATCCCTGTTGTCAACCATGTTAGCCAGAATAGAGGAGTATTCATAATAATTAAAGGTATATTGAAACTGTGCCTATTTACTACAAAGAACTTACAACCAATTTCAGCGATATTTAAATATCTTCTGGCGGATTGTTTTGTGCCAAGTATTTCATTTATGGGGTACTTTATTTTGTGTAAGCAATATAATTCTAAACATTATGCTGCCGCTAAAAATGAATTGGCTAAAACTTTTCGAAGAGGAATACTTGATTCTGAGCGCTGCGTCTGCGATCCTTACAGCTTCAGCTAAGACTCCATTCAGTAAAGAATAGAAAATTAAAATGCCATACCTTCGAGAATGTAGAATCGCCTGCTTAAGGGACATTTGGATTTTCCAGCTCAAAGAGTATTTTAGATTATTGCCATAGAGAATAATGTGAAGCTCTTCCTAATTTCAGAGGTAACTACGCATAAGTAACAAATAGGCCCCAAGTTTTTGTAGTTGAAGAAGAATGGAAAGTACTGGAGCATTAATTTCCATTCAGGAGAATATCTGTCTTGATCCCTGGTTAATTGATCATATATTTCCCTCATACTTGTATTAAAATTGCATTGACTCAGACCGGTTAAGCGTATTAAGAGCTTGGTTCATTTGCATTTTCTTATAAGTAGAGGGACATATTAGGCTCAAATAGCAGCACTTCGTTTCGAAGGGGGAGAAAAGCAGGGCGAAAACTCTTTTTTAAGACTGTAGAGTCTTTGCTGACAGCTAGTCAGAGTTAGAATTAGTTCAAGGAAATGTTAATAACGCACCGGCTGGCCTAATCCCTTTGATATCACCAGGTATCCTCCTGTTCATGGGTTAATTGCTTTAAAAGCGAAGGCAATATTCTGAGCGGTGGGCCGCTTCACCTTTTCACAGCTGTTACCATTGAGTGACAACTAAATCCCATGTGTAAGATGAGGAAGAGCTCAATCTCCAATTGGGAGAAAATTTATGTAAACCACAATCCCTTCAGAATGTGCGGAAGTCATAGACTTTCTTGATTTACTCTGCTTTTCCCAGAAAGCTCTATTGTTCACTTTCCTAAGTCCCATCAACCCTTTGTAGCAGAATATCACAGCGGCAGCAGATAGCTTGAAATATATAAATGCTATCATAGCTCTGATTAATAGCAGTGCTTATGAGTCAAGTCTGATAACAGCGCAGCTCTCCACTCAATTTCAGATACTGCTAATGGAATCTGTCTTCTCCAATTGTAATATGAGAAGGCCTAATTTGCCATGGAGCTTGGAGCTGTCACCAGTAGGGGATTGTGGGGTCAGATGGGAGCTGCCAGGTTTTTGCCCTGCAGCTTGTATCTCTCACTTTGAATAGAGCAGCCCCCTGCCTGCCAGTTAGCTGATAGGCCGCTGTGGGGTTTGTGCCACTATATACAATAGCAAAGGGCTGCATAGGCTGACTTTATAATTGTGAAGCTAGCTCATATTTCCACAGCTACTGTGCTGCATAATTTCTAATAAGTGGTTTTAACAAATGTCAGATTATGGAAAGTTTCCTCAATTACAAAAACTTATAAAACATTCAAATTGCTAAATCTGTTTCCTGCCGAGATGTTGCCACTGGAACTAGTCAGCAGTCATTAGGGCTATCATAATAAATGCATATATCTCTTAACATCACAAATGAAGTTATGGGTCATAACTCACAGATGATAGGAGATGTGCTACTTTTCGAAGCCATAAACACAGAAGGCCGTCTGAAGGAATTGAAGTATTAAGAGAGGCTTCATCACGCATAGTGAAACTACTTGATTCTAAATCTCACTTGTTTATCGAGTTGGTTAGCGTTGCTGGTGAAAACAGTTGAATACCCTCATTCTGCCGAGTTGAGTTACTTGGATCTTTTAAGTTTCCTTCGTACGTGTTTCGTATCTTAAATGTTTAAAAAAGTAGGCAGCATCTTCTAAGTTTTGGGTTAAAAGGGACTTAGCATGATGCCGCTGGCGTGGCCAAGGCCTCTGAGAACATTTGGCTGGAGTACGCTTTTTAACCATCCAGGTTTGCTGTGAATATAAAATACATCGTCAAGCTTGAGTATAGGCTGATTTGGGGTCTTCTGTGTCTTTTAAACATTTCAAACAAAATATGATGCAAATGTGTAATTTGGGAGTTATGTTTTGAAGTAGGTTGCTTCCAAGAGTTCGTGCAAATTATTTGGCATACCATGAAAACTTAGTAAAATGTATGATGGTGATTCCTAGAAAGCTCAGTTCAGTGTTTTTTCCTTTAGATATTTAGGCGTAAGTTGATGAGATATAATAAAAGGAATTGTTCTAAACCTTGAATAACTTTCTAATGTATTGGTTAATGCTTAAATCTGATTTTAATGGGAGTTGTGTGATTATACGTTATTTATGGAAGCTGTTCATAATCTTCCTCCCTCTGTTTCAGTTGTGTTTTTTCTGAAGACTTTATAGTTTTTCTCCCAATGTTACTTAGTGGCTCAAAATCAGGAATAATACTTTGTACTTTTCCTTTTGGCATAGTAGTAGTTGATATTTATGTAAACTGGTTCAGGCTAGAACCAGTTTTCCTTTCGATGGAATCTCATGAAATGGAACAGACTTTGGTAGGATTTTATCTGGAGTGAAAGTAAATTTTTATAAAATGTGAAAAAAGGGATTATTTGCAAAGTTATTAAAGATGGAAGTATTTTATGTTTTTTAAGATGCATTGGTGGTGGCTTCCAAGATGTAATTTTATTTTTTTAATTAATTCATTAAATTTCCAAGATGTAACTTTAACATACCATGCCCCGAATGACTGGTTTATGTTAATTAGGTCCAAACTTTAAAATGAACAGAAAAATTTAGGTTCTACTGTTCTCTAAATGGCCACTGACTATAATATGCCCACAGAGTATTGGAGCATATTAGATGCTCAATGGGTATTTATTGCACCTGGGGGGTGAGTGAACTACCATGGCCAAAGAAGTTCAACAGTAAATAGCTGGCTTCCCAGTTGGACCTTTTTCCTGTACTGAAGGGATAAGTAGATAAGTGTTGATTATGTGATTGAGCCAGAAGGTAACAATTATATAGTTTTCATGAACGAGACCCAGAAAGTTAAGAACTTGGGAGGGTGGGGGTGGTAGATTTGCTGTTCATCGGGTCCTGCTTTACCTTACTTCTTCCCCGTAAGCCATTACGTGTTTTTAGTCGTCGTTAAGAGTTGATTACTAATAGTAATTACTTAACAATAATTCTCAGAGGCTGCATCGTGGCCTGCCTGCTGGATCCTGCTTACTTTAAGCGGGAGTTTGCAGCGGAGAAGGGAAGGTCATGTACCTTCCATGTTGGGTCCTTTGCATGCAAGTAACACTGAAGACAAATACATTCATGAATTTTATGAGGCACGTCAAATGTGTGTTCCGAAAGAATCTCGGGTTTCTGTTATTTGCCTTTTGATTGAGGGTTAGACAAACATGGGACTACACATGAAAATCAAATACCACGTAGCGGAAAGAAAAATATACCTTATCATCAATAGCAAACCTGTGTCAGTGGTGTAAAATGTAACCTCCTGATTTATCCATTGTGTCAACAGAGGAAGAGTATTCCATCAGTGAGAAAGTTCCTGCACAGTCGGTACCTTTCCTAGGAATTTTATCTAGGTCTCATGGATTTTGTGGACCCAAAAGGAAGGCCCTGTGTATTAACCATAGACTTCTGAGCTTCACATTTGTTAGGATGATCTGAATCCTTACCCCATATTCCTTACCCCAGTGGAGAATTTTTGTTATTTGCATTATCTGAATGAAATTTTAAGTACTTGACCACCCTTCCCGTACTGTCTATTCTACTCATGGTATATCTTTCTTAACTGACTCACCACTGTACTTTACTAGAATGTGAACTATGTGACGTTCATGTTAACCCAAGCACAAAGCCATTCAGAAGGTTTAATTACTACAAATATCTGGAAAATATATTTTACATGTAACACAAAAATATGTTTATTTATATAAAATAAATCAGACTTTAGTGACTTTTAGATTATTTGATATTTTGAATCATCTGTATCACTGCTTTACTCCATTAGTATGAGCCCTTAAATTCAGCATCTGTTTCTCAAAGTGTAAAATCTTGGATTTTGATCGTTAGTACTGACATATGACTAACTTTTACAATATAGTGGTTGTATTATTAAAATGATCGCAGTAATGGTATATGTGTTTTCTGACCTCCTTCTATGAGGCTCTATGAGAACTGAAATGAGAATGGAAAACATTTTTTCTCATATTGTGTCTAAGCCATCATAAGGTGTCCTTAAGTTAAAATGGAAAATAGTTTAGACTATTTTGCGAGTTATTCTTGAGTTCTGGTGAACAGACTTCCTATTTTACCTACCATATCCTTTGAATTTCTCTTTTTTGTTGAAGCAGTTTTATCAGTGTCAGTAGAAAAATGTGCCTCTTTTCAGTGAGCTCATTTTAAGATGCCACTTTAACATGTTAGGTGTCTATAAATAAATTTACTGACTCCTTAGTTGACTTGTAAAAAATAATAGTTAAGCATATTTATTCAAAAGAAGAAAATGAAAATGAAGAGTGGGACCCTTGGATTGCCAGGTGAAAACACAATGGTGTTTTTAATTATGTCATTTTCATTTGAAAAAAAATCCTCAGACTACATCTATGGGTAGATGATAGTTGTCTACCCTTATTTTGAAGCTACTTCTATTTTTAGTCCATCCGTACATTTGACTTTATGGATTGATACCAAACAGCTTATTTTGTGGACTCAGGATAACAATTTTATTTAAAACTGATGCTTAAGTAATAATGTCAGATTGGACATTCCTTCTATATATGTTTTTTATTTATTGATTTTTTTATTTTGAAGAGAGAGAGAGAGGAGTTGAGTGGGAAAGATGGGCAGAGGGAGAGTTAGAGGGAGAGAATCCTAAGCAGGTTCTATCTATGCTCAGCACTGAGCCATGGTGGGACTCAATCCCATGATGCAGGATCATGACCTGAGCCAAAATCAGGAGTCCTACGCTCAACTGACTGAGCCCCCCCCCCCCCCACAGGCACCCCTTCTTCTATATGTTTCTAAAAGAAAGATTACTTAGCCAGAAGTTTGGCCTACCAATTCACTTAATAGTATTGCATCCCAAAAGGTATGTGAATAGCATTTCCTTCTACTTACATAATTTAATTCTGACCTCCCCCCCCAAATTGTATGTTGTAGATTTTTTAGGAAAAAAGAAAATTGTGGAATATGTGTTCTGGTTAGAATTATTCCCCAAGGGGCGCCTGGGTGCCTCAGTCAGTTGAGTGTTGGACTCTTTTTTTTTTTTTTTTTTTAATGTTTTATTTATTTCTAGGAGAGAGAGAGAGACAGCGTGAGCAGGGGAGGGTCAGAGAGAGAGGGAGTCACAGACTGAAACAGGCTCCAGGCTCTGAGCTGGCAGTCAGCACAGAGCCCGACGCGGGGCTCGAACCCACGAACCGCGAGATCATGACCTAAGCGAAAGTCGGACGCTTAACCGACTAAGCCACCCAGGCGCCCTGAGTGTTGGACTCTTGATTTCAGCTCAGGTCATGAACCTAGGGTCCTGGGATCGAGCCCTGCATCGGGGCTCCATGTTCAGCATGGAGTGTAGATTCTCTTTCCCTCTGTCTGTCTCTCCCACTTGTTCTCACTCCCCCTCTGTAACAAATTTGTTTTTAATGAATACATTAATAGATTAAAAAATAAAATTATTCCCCAAAAGAGATTATAACTAATTTGTCTAATCATCCACTCCAGGGCACCCTTCGTTCAGAGGAATCATATTTGTCTAGGCTCATCAAATAACAAAGACTCCGGGAATCAGAATCGATGATGGATTAGTTGGAGACTATAGATATTCTGTAGGTTCATACAAAAATACATTTTTTTAAAGATTCATACATAAACAGACAATAAAAAGATTGGCTCAGTCATCTTGTTTGCTTAAAAATTAGATTCACCTTCAGACATATTCATCAATGTGAGTTTTATATCATCACTTGGGTAAATCTTTTGCACATTTAATGTCTTCTGTCTCAGACTTTTAGTGGTTTATTGGTTTGGATGGTTCATTGATATTTGGCTCAGTAAGACATAAGATGAAACTTGTTTGAAATTTCTTGAAAGACATGAGAAAATTTAAGGAACTTTCCGTATACACCAGTATGTGAAAGGCAATATAAGTACTGTAAGTCTATATTTTCTTATCACCTTTGAAATATTTATTTATAGACAAGGGATAAAGTAATATAAAATTTTTTTAGATAAATTATGATTTCTGTATCCTTGCCAAAAGAAGATTTAAGCACTTGAATTAAGGTACGGGATGGAAAAATGGATTATTCCCTAGTTTCTATAAGATACACCCATATGGACATCGCTGTATTTAAAAAAAAATCAATATAACAAAAATTAGCATAATAAAAATTAATGTAACAAAATAAAACAGGAATCCTTTAATATTTCTCTTAATTTCATTTGTTACTAAGGTACCACTTTTATAATAGTAAAGCAAAGCAATGAAAAACAACATGCTTCTTAAACAGAATTTACCCCAATACCAAACACCTTTTCTTTCCGTTTTTTTTGCAATTAATAAAAAGACTAATTTTAAATAGTGGCATAAGTAACTTTATAAAGCATTATTTGGAAATACTTGGACTTAGGCTGAGATGATTAGAAACCATTGTTAGTCAGAGAGCATTAAAAACTAAAGATAAAGTATGTCTGAAGCATATAGGAAGAAAACCGTTTAGTTTTCTAAAAATCAAAAGGCTTTTGTAGGGACATGTGCACATATATATGTAAAGTGAGATATACTTTTAATTTTTAAAACGCACAAATATGAAATGGCCATATGGTGCTATCAATAGCCCAAAATAATTCTGTTGGCTTTGTAATACATTATTTAGAGGACTTTAAGTTCCCCATATCTGGCTTCCTTACTATGTTTTGATTAGGTTACAGTTAAAATTTTCTATTCCTCAGGATTGTAAAGTTTTAGAAACAGAAAAACGTGTCTATTCAGTACCCATTTAATACATTTAGCTTAATAGAATCCGGAGAAGGAGAAAACTATGCTAGTCTCAGTGAAAGTACTTTAGGAAAAACTTGGAAAGATGTGCCTAACAGCACTCCACAAAGAAACCCAGAGATGGGGAGAAACAGCTTGTAAGTACAGGACTTAAAACTTGTTTAGCCTTGCTCGAACACAAACTATGAGACGGGTTATTTCAAAAAATGAAGCTGCACGTAGGCTGAGACCAGATCATAAAAGGTGTTGCCTGTCATAGTGAGGACTTTGTAAAATGTTTTATAATCAAAGAGAAGTCATTACCAGGTTGGAGGCAGAAATGTGCAAGATGAAATAAGTTTTGGATCCTTCATTCTTGGTGGCACAGGCGAGCCGAGGGCCGCAGACACACAACATACAAAGCTGTTGAACTGATGTGAGCCTAACCGCTGAGATACGGCAGTAGCAGTATGGACGGAGAGGAGAATGAGTTTCTAAAATGTTTATGAAGTAAAACTGGCAGGATATGATATGTTTGACATGGAGACGGGGACAGGAGCTTTGACAATGACTTTAGGTTTCTTAGGTAACTAAACTAGATAATGAAAGAATACAGGAGCAAGAATCCTTTAGGGAAGAGGATGAGACATCAATGTTGCGCATGTTGACGCTCAGGTTCTGGGGACCTCCAGAGCTGGACTGGCTTGTGGTGAGGTGTTCAGCACTCAGCTGGAGATGTGTCAGTTCGAAACTAAGGGGGAGGTAGTATGAGACAGATTTGGTTACTTCAGTTTGTGGTTGGTAGCCGAAGTCAAGACAGTAGGTAAGGCCATCCATGTGGAGTATGTAAGAGTGAGAAGAGTTGTGAGAATGAAATCTTAGAAATACCAGCTTTGAAAGTGATAACGGGAGAAGGGGAACCACTCAGAGAAAAAACACAGAAGGAAGATCCAGAAACACGGAAGGAACGCCGGAGGCACGAGGAGCCCAGGTCAACTCAGTAGTGTCTGGGGCTGGGATCAGGACCACAGAGAGGTCCCGGGAGCCTGTTGTATTTGGCAGTTGGATGATAATTGGGTGCTATTTTAATAGAATGCTAAAGTGAGAACAGAGGATAGAGGCTACGGATGTGGACAACAGGAAGCTAATACTGAGCCTAACCATGACCCCGAAATGTCTTCATGAAATCATCTTGACTTCAACTTGCTCTTTAGTCATTTATCTCCATCTCATTCGGGTGAAACGAAGCAAGCTGGGACAATGTAAGATGCCTTGGACAATCTACCGAGACTGCCTAGCTGCAGAGTTCAGTGAACAATCTGCAGACTGCCAGAGTCTTCAGAAACTCCTCATGCTTCCCACTGCAGACATCAGCCTTTGACTCGTCAGCAGAGCACAGACCCGGCTTGCAGTGTGCCAATGTGGGGCGTCGCGTGTCCTTGTTAGCATGCATATGATGTCATGGCACCAGCCCGCACACCTGTCTTCCTATACAGCACTCAACTTGCAGACTTATTTATGTGTGCTGCACTGCTTGTCTTTTGGGGCAAATACATAGTTTTAATGAAAATCCTATGATTTTGAGAACAGCTTCATTAAACTCTTTCCCCTCACAGGCTGCCTTCAATATAGCATCTAGTCTTGTTTAACTGGCCTGTTCCACCCTTTGTCAGCTCGATGTCCCCTTCCCCAGCCGACTTTCCACTACCCGACATGACTTTAGTTTTCAGTTCACTCATTTCCTCGATGCCTCTACACTTGTCTTCCATTTAACTGAGACCTAGAACCCTTTGCTTATCCTTTTTATTGTCTTCATCAGCCCTCTGCTGCTTTGCTTCCTTCCCCATCCAATCTAGGTCCCGTGGTTCATTACAGACTCCCTTCCCTCTTATCCTTCTGTCCTAGCCGCTAGCCCTGGCTCTATCCAGCCTTTCCAGATCCTTCCTCACGGATCCTGCCACTCCACGTCCACAGTCTCCGCAGCCTCCCTGAGCCTTTATCGCTGCGTGCAAATCCTTGTATGTGCCCCTCCTCAACTTGCGGAGTTTCCCCCCAACAGATGTTTTGAATGGTCTCTGTTTCTCTTAGCCCACTTGTTTATACACGTTACATGGTCAATAAATGGTGATCGATCCTGAATCTTAGCATAAAGCAGATTTAAAGGCAGTTTGTTAAAATACGTGTGTTTTAATGGATATTCACTGTTTACAATAGGCTGCTGAAATCAATGGAATTCGTACAAGCTTAGCTTATATACATTACTAGGAAAACTGCAAATCAAATAGTAAAATGAGGCCTCCAAAATGTTTGTATTCTACATATCCTATGTATGGATGCACGCATTCTGTTCTTAGACATACTGCCGTCTCTTCTGTTTGTCACAAAGCTATAGCATCTTCAGCATTTATTTTCAGAATTTTCTCACATAGTTTCCCTTGAAAATGTAATAGAAATAACAAAGAGGGAAGGCAGTTTGTTTCAGTCAGGGCTCTTGGATGCAAGCAATGGACTCTGGCTGTGTTTCGCAGAAAAGAAATGTATCAAAAGGAAGTGGAGAAGAACTCTACAATAATACAAAGGACAACCTCATATTTAAATGGACAGTGAGTCTGAATAAACTTCTCCAGGGAAAACATACAAATAGCCAATGAGCACTTGAAAAGATGCTCAGTATCATTAGCCACAAGCCATGTATGTGTATTGTTTTGTTTTTAACTGTTTAAGAGTAAGCTGCATAGATGGTACCCTTTTACCCTTAAGTGCTTCAAGATGTGTTTCTTAAAAACAAACACATTTTCTTACATATCCACAGTATACTTCTCAAAGTCAGGAAGTTATCACTGATACAACACTGTTATCTATAGAGGTGATTCAGATTTTGCCAATTATTCCAATAATATCCTATTTAGCAGAAGAAAATTCGAGATCATGCCTTTTCTTCTGTTGTATTGCTTTAGTCTTCTTCATACAGACACATGGGTTTTTTGGTTTTGGTTTTGGTTTTTTTTTTTTTTTGCTTTTTGTTTTTGTCTTTGAAGACCTTGACATTTTAGGGGGTATATATTGGCCAGTTATTTTGTGGAATGTTCTTCAATTTGAACTTGTCTGTAGCTGGAGGTAATACATTTTGGCAAGATTACCATAGAAATGATGCTCTGTTCTTTTGATTGGATTAGATCGGGAAGTTTGTGATGTTTGTCCCATTTCTGGGTTTTAACTTTGATCACGTGGTTAAGATTGTGTCTGCCAGGTTTACCACTGTAAAGTTAGCATTTTTTCCTTTTGCAGACAATCTATTTCTAGAGGGATACCTTTAGACTTATGTACATATTTCTGTTGCTGCAAAACTGTTAGCCACTAATTTTGGTATCCATTATTCTGATGATGATGGCTCCCAAGTCCATCATTTCTTCTATAATTATTAGTTGTTGACTTTCTATGGACTTTCTCTTCCCCCATTTATTTATTTCTATCACTATAGATTATTTATTCATTGGGTTACAATCTATTACTATAATTATTGATGTTCAAATTATCTCTGATTTGGCCCCTTTAAGTTCACGCCATGTCCTTTTGTCATGTCCCCTCCTGAACACTTCCTTACGTTCTGCAACAAGATACTTCAAGTTCATTTTATACTTGAGCTACTACAGACCTGGAGTCAGGCATTTTCCCAAGGAAGCTAATTTATGTTTTAAGTAGAGGAAGGAATCTTATATCTTATGCTGACTTTCCAAAGTAATATTGACAGATGAACCATGGAAATTCCTTTAAGAATGTTACCGTTCTTTAAGATTAATTTATTCTTTCATTCACTAAGTTCCCTTTCTGTGCTTGGAGCTAAAGACTTCCAATATCAATGAAGTCTAACTCCAGTTCACATTTCAAATATAACGTCAGAATAATTATCACAGGCAGTTACATGCCATACATGTTCCAAGATGAGCTAGAAACCCGGGGATTGAAGAGAAATGTGAGAAAAGAGCAGAGGTTGAATAAATAGAGGCCGCGAAGACACTGAGTTCATGGGTACAACATGAGCAGAGGCATGGCACTGGGAAAAGGCATGTCTTAATAGGGAATTTTGAAGATCTTAACTGGTTGGTAGAGATAATAATGTTGGTAGATAATAACAATGGTAGAGAGTAATTTGTGGCTAGGTACTATTTGTTGGGAGCTTGGATTCCAACCTAACTCATTTCCTACAGGCTACAAAGAGTCCTTAAGTTGGGGGGGCTAGGTAATCATAAAGAACATGTTTTTAGAAGTTTAATGTGATGTTATATTGAGGAATTGATTGGAAAACAGAAGACAACTTATGAAACTATTAAAATAATTGAGTCTACAGTAGCATGAGTACAAGTTGAAAGGAATTTGGAACATAATATAAAAGGAATAAATGCCTTTAATGTGTTGAATCAGGGTCATTGGAAGAATGGGGAACTCTGAAAGAAATAAACGGATGATTTTTATAAGGGAAAAAAAGAAAGAAATTGGAAGGAGGACCTCAAAAACAAGTTCGGTGATAACAAAATTTTATTTTAACTTTTTTTTTTCTATAATGCTTGCTTAAAGGCCACAACTTCTTCACAAAGTTACTCCACAGCTTTTTACACAAAACAATATAGTTTAAAAGTGATGACTTAGGGCCACATAGTATTGTAACCATTAGACTCCGTAATGCTTGCTGAATCATAACACATGTTAGAAAGAGATATTTGGTAACAGCTTTCTCATCATTTCAGACTCCTAGTAAGATAGGAAGTTGCTATGCTTTGATATGTGCTAGCATATTCTACCACGTTGCTAGTCTCAGATCAAATTTCTGAATTGAGATCAAACTTCCTGATCAATTTGAAATGTCTGGCTCTCGTTGGCATTGGGGTTGAGAAATTTTTTTCCAAGTGTAGCATTTGATTGTTTTGGTGTTCATGAAGTTCACATTCCCATCCCTGTTTTTAAAAAAGAGAATATATCGCTTTCAACTTCAACTTTGATCCAGAAGAAATCATTGGAAATTAAGAACTTAGCTTTCAAGGTCTTAAAATCACCAAATATTGTGATGAAGACGTCTTTGCCCTATGTTGAGAGATACACTCTTTAGTGTGGTCGTGTGACAGGTGCCTAGGTCCAAACATGCCACAAGAAGGGGGAAAGAGCATTCCTGAATAGTCTTCTGCCATTTCATTAATTTTTACAATTCAACATAGTTCCGTCTTAACCAGACCATCCTTCATTGTGGCTATAGCAAGAAAAGTGACTCAGGTTTGTTATCTGTCTAGCTACTGTCACTTCAGGCTTTCTGGACCGGCTCAAATCTTAGAGGTTCCGTCTAAGAACTAAACCTCATTCAGTCCACAGGAGACCCCGCTGGTTCGTTCCCTTGTATTAATACGTTAATATATGGGCTTGCTAATTAAAACGTGTGGAAAGAAATTATTACACGGAAGGAATGTATTAACCATATAATGTGTTGGGATAGGGCTGGGTGACTGTCATAATTTCTGCTGCTACAGTTTATAAAAAGGAAAATAAAGTCGGTTCTTTTTGTCGGGAAAGAAGATTTCATGTTATCTGTATTTGCAGGCTTTCTGGCTCACATGCTGGAGGAATCCTTGCTGCGGGGGTGTTTTCATTCTCTCGTCTAACATGGCAGTGGTCCATTGCAGCAGAGGTTTTTAGCTTAAACAATCTGTTTGTGGGGCTGCTTATGGCTCTTACTGTACAGTTTGAGGAGGCAGCAACCGCAAAAGAAAGATCAAAGGTAACCTATTTTGATCAAAGTGAAGTCACTTTTTGTTTAATTTTTAGACAGTTGCTATATTTCTTTTTAACTTTGGTTTGGACACTGAGTATCTTTTCTGATTACTGTCAAGGTAATCTAGGCATGTGAGAGAGAAAATATTCTGAGTTCTTTTATGGTGACCCATGATAGCCTTCATAAAACATGGGACTCATTTTCCTCTCTGAGTTCAGAAGCTTTCTGGAGAATGAGAGGTTTGGAAACCCCTCCAAGTCCTATGGGAGAGATAGGCTTGGTGGTGAGTCCCACCATCGTGTGCATGTATGCCGGGTGGGGGGTGGGAACGAGGTTGTAAGAGGCCAAGCTCCAGACTGACCACCTTAGGTTATATGTCAGTATGGTACATTGACTGACTCTCTAATTGCCAGAATTACCCACATTTGTACTATTGGGGTGGGTGCACCTGGGTGGCTTAGTCAGTTAAGCATCCAGCTCTTGATTTTGGTTCAGGTCACGATCTCACAGTCACGAGATCAAGCCCCACGTCAGGCTCCATGCTGGGTGTGAAGCCTGCTTAAGATTCTCTCTCTCAAAAGAAAAAAAAAGTTGTATTATTTTTAAACTATGAGAAGAGTATCAAATGCATAAACAAAGTAGTTCAGAAGAGGTTACCATGAATTTTAAGGCAAATGCTAATATCAAAACCATTTGAAATGTGAAGGAACTCTGTCTTCTAGGAGTTAACAGTCCACACATTGGAAAGTACCAAACCATCTTGCTATAGGCAGCCTTTTGTTGCTGAAGAATATATAAACAGAAGAACATCCTGGTTTATCTGGGGTTTCCATAAACATTTCTATGCTGCTTTAGAGTTTATTTTTTGTTCAAAATAAACTTTTTTCTGATTATGAAAATTGTATATTTCAAAAAAAGCAAAAACAGCACCCATGACCTGGTTTCCAAGTAAAATTATTATACTTTATTTTACTTATTTATTATTGAAACTTTTTAAACATGTATTTATTTATTTAGAGAGGGAAACAGAGGATCTGAAGCAGGCTCCAAGCTATGAGCACAGAGCCTGATGCAGGGCTCGAACTCCCAAACCTTAAGATCATGAGCTGAGCCAAAATCAGAGTCAGGCACTTAACTGACTGAGTCACCCAGGCACTGCTGTTATACTTTATTTAATAGGAGAAAAAGTGAAACAGAAAGAATGACTGTGCTTTAGTCATACGTTTTACTTGAATGACACAGTATCCTATTATTGTTAGGACTGATCTAGTCATCACACAGAAGTTTCGGAAACTTAATTTGAAGGCGGTCATGTAAGGTCAAACTGCAGTGATTTGATGAGAATTGGCAATATTATAAAAAATTGTCGTGATAAATATTAGTGTCTGTTGAAGTGTGACTGGTTGTATCTAAGAGGTTGACTTTAGCCTGACCTATGGTACAAGTGCTTGGCTTTAATATAAAGAATAGCTTTTTACCATTGTACTTACTTACGGGTTTTATATTAATTTTTAACCTAGATTTTTTTTTTTCAGATAGCTAAAATTGGTGCTTTCTGCTGTGGCCTTAGCTTATGTAATCAGCACACAATAGTACTCTATATTTTGTGCATAATACCATGGATTCTCTTCCGACTTTTAAAAGAGAAGGTAGGTTTTTGAGTGTTTTTAATGAAAATTCGTCATATTTTATTAAGGCCCAATATAACACTTATGGCATGAGAAAACATGGAGCTTTAATTTTTTTTTTTTAGTTTTATATAATGTATAAATGACCTTAGGCTCTAATAACATTGACTGGAAAGAAATGGGATTTGCAAAAATTATGCAGTATTGATTGCAGTGGTATCTGGCCTGTTTCATCATTCTCTTACTGATTCTGAACAGCACCCTGATAATAATAGGCTGAAAGGAGTTACAACAATAGTAACAGATTCCCTTGATTATTTTATTATATGTTCTAAGACAAAGGATAGTGTATTCATAACAGTTTATTCATTCATCCAGCTGTTTGTCGAGCACCTGCTCTCTGCCAGATGCCATTCTAGGTGTTAGAGATGCAGCGCCCAACAAAACGAGACCTCATCCCTGCCTGTGACCCAAATAATAAAATCTCTGACAAATAACAATCCTGTTTTCTCAGAACAGATTTCCATAGAATTCAAGATGACTTATTTTAGCTTTTCCTTTCTTTCAAAGGAAAAATGATTATTGATTTAAATAGTGGTATAAAGCAATATAAGAGAATTACTGTACTTTGTAAGGCATTAGGAGATATAATAAGAAGGTAGGGAGCTGAGTTAGACCGGAGTGTTCGGAAAGACAGAAGCCCTTCATTCTGTCAGCCTTCCTCCCAGAGGTTGAAGCAACCTACATACAAAGCCAACACAGGAGTCATTTTACTTAATTTAGTGTTTATGTGTTTGCTAATTATACCTCAGCTACATATATTTATCATTCCATTATTTGTTGCTATAGTCAGAATTATATTAGAAAATATATGTTTAATAAAATTACTATACAGAAATAGGGAAATTGTACCAAGACTTTAGGTTAATTGTATTTACTGTACTTGAACGTATTTTGTTTTTAGCTTCTGGCAACAGAGCAAAAAGGGTAACATGCAGGTTATAAAATTCTTATTATGTGATAAAAAATAAACACGGAACATGACAATTGGCAGGAAAGATCAGCTCTTTCTTGGAACTGAATTCTGGGAAGTCAGTCACGTACATTATGTAAGGAATTTAGCAAGGCAGTGTCTAATAGTGGTTTTACAGAAGATACAGAAAAGTCTTTATCTCGTCTTTTATTATATAAACCTTTGATTTTTAAAAATGGAGATATAACATAAAAAATATAATTCAGTGAAGACTTTTCTTAGAGTACAAACCTGAGGAGGCCCAAATATTTTCCTTGTGGATTGATGGATGTGCAGATGGGGGTGCATTTATACCCTGCTGTCAGTAATCGTAGCCAGCCTTTTGTTTTCCAGTCTTCGTTTTTTTCCTTTTTCTTTTTCCAGCTTATTGAGATGCAATTGACATATAATATTGTGGAAGCTTAAGGTATCCAAGGTGTTGATTTGATATGTGAGGTTACCACAATGAGAGGTTCATTAACACCTCCATCACCTCACGTAGTTAAAATTGTGTGTGTGTGTGTGTGTGTGTGTGTGTGTGTGTGTGTGTTGAGAACTCTTAAGATCTATTCTCATAGCATCTTTCAGATGTACAGTACAGTACTATAGTCACCTGGCCATACATTACATCCCCCAAACCTACTCATTTTATAACTGGAAGTTTGTACACTTTGACCACCTTCACCCGTTTCACCCAATCCCTATCCCTGCCTCTAGCAATCACCAATCTACTCTTTCTTTCTGGGAGTTCAGTTTTTTAAGATCCCACATACAGGTAAGCCATACAGTATTTGCCTTTCTCAGTCTGACTTATTTCATTTAGCATAACACCATCAAGTTTTATCCATATGGTTGCAAATGGCAGAATTTCCTCCTTTTTTTGTGAACAAATAATACTCCCTATGTTTTCTATGTTTTCTCTTAGGAGTTTTATAGTTCCACGTCTTACAATCAAGTCTTTAATCCATTTTGAGTTAATTTTTATATGTGGTGTATAAGATAGTGATCCAGTTTCATTCTTTTGCATGTGACTGTCCAGTTTTCCTAACGCCATTTTTAAAAGACTGGTCTTTTCCTTCTGGTATATTTTTGCCTCTCTGTCGTTAATTAAACATGTATATATGGGTTTATTTCTGGACTCTTTATTCTGTTCCTTTGATCCATGTGTCTGTATTTATGCCAGTACCACACTGTTTTAAACACTATAGCTTTACAGTATAGTTTGAAATCAGGGAGCATGATGCCTCCAGCTTTGTTGTTCTTTTTCAAGATGGTTTTGGCTATTTGGGATCTTTTGTGATTTCATACAAGTGTCCTATTTGTTCTATTTCTGTGAAAAATGACATTGGAATTTTGTTAGAGATTGCCTTGAATCTGTAGATTGCTTTGGATGTTTTAACAACATTATATAATGTTGTTATATACTCTTATGTATAAGAGTATTTATATAAACTCATATATATAAACTCTTCCAATCCACGAGCATGGAATATCTTTCCATTTATTTAGTCTTCTTTAGTTTCTTTAATCAGTGTCTTATTGTTTTCGGTGTACAGGTCTTTTGCCTCTTGGTGAAATTTATTTGTAGGTAGGGACGCCTGGGCAGCTCAGTTGGTTGAGTGTCTGACTCTTGATTTCAGCTCAGGTCGTGATCCCAGGGTTGTGGGATCGAGCCCACATCAGGCTCCACACTGAGCATGGACCCTGCTTAGGATTCTCTCTCATTCACACTCTCTTTCTCTCTCTCTCTCCCTCCTTCTGCCCTTCTTGCCCACTCACACTATCGTTCTCTAAAAAATTTTTTTTAAATGTGTAGGTGTTTTATTCTTTTTTGATACAATTATAAACAGAACTGGTTTTGTAATTTCTCTTCCTGATGGTTCATCATTACTGTATAAAAAAAAAAGCAACAGATCTTTTTATATTGATTTTGTACCCTGCAACTTTACTGAATTCAGTTAGTAGTTCTGACAGTTTGTTGGTGGAGTCTTTAGCGTTTTCATTATATAAAACCATGCCATTTACAGATAGTGACAGTTTTACGTTTTCCTTTCCAGTTGTATGCTTTTTATATTTTTTCCTGCCTAATTTCTGTGGCTAGGACTTCCAATACTATGTTGATTAAGAATGGTAAGAGTGGGCATCCTTGTCTTATTCCTGATACTAGTGGAAAAGCTTTTAGCTTCTCACTGTTGAACATGATGTTAGCTGTGGGCTTGTCATGGATAGCCTTTCAGTGGCCATATACCTACTTTGTTGAGAGTTTTCATAGTAAATGAATTTTGTGCTTTTTCTGCATCTATTGAGATGATCGTATGATTTTTATCCTTCATTCCGTTAACGTGGTATATATCATGTTGACTGATGTGCAGATGTTGAACCATCCTTGATCCCACTTGATCATGGTGTATGATCCTTTAAATGTATTGTCAAATTGCATTTACTAATATTTTGTTGAGAATTTTTGCATTTATGTTCTTCAAGGATATCTGATATGGCCTATAATTTTCATTTTTCTATTTTTCCTTTCCTTTTTTCTTCCCACCCCCCTTCCTTCCTTCCTTCCTTCCTTCCTTCCTTCCTTCCTTCCTTCCTTCCTTCCTTCCTTCCTTCCTTCCTTCCTTCCTTCCTTCCTTCCTTCCTTCCTTCCTTCCTTCCTTCACTTTTGAAATTTTAATTATAATGTGTCTTGGTGTGGGTCTCTTTGGGTTCATCTTCTTTGGAACTCTCTGGGCTTCTTGGATCTGGATGTTTCTTTCCTTTCCCAGGTAAGGGAAGTTCTCACAATTATTTTTTCAAATAAGCTTTTTGTCCCTTTCTCTCTTCTCTTCTGGGACCCCTATAATACACATGACTTTTTGCTTGATGTTGTCCTGTAAATCTCTTAAGCTATATTCAGTTTTACAATTTTTTTCTTTTGCTGTTTGGTTTGGATGAGTGCCACTCCCTCTGTTTCAGCTCACTGATTCCATGTGCTTCATCCAGTCTGCTCTTGAACTCCTATAGTGTATTTTTCAGTTCAGTTATTGTATTCTTCAGTTCTGTTACTTCTTTTTGGTATGGTCTTATGTTTTCCATGTCTTTGTTGAATTTCTCATTGTGTACGTCCATTCTTCTCCCAAGTTTGGTGAGCATCTTTATGACCGTTACTTTTAATTCTCTGTCAGGCAGATTACTTATCTCTGTTTGATTAAGATTCCCCCCACCCCCCCCCCCGCCCCGGTTTTATCTTTTTTTCATTTGAAATGTATTCCTCTGTCTCCTCATTTTGCTTGACTCTCTGTGGCGGATTCTTTGTACTAGGCAAAATGGCTGCCTCTCCCAGTCTTGAAGGAGTGGCGTTACGTAGGGGAGGTACCTCATTGTTTAACCTTGCTCTAGCTCTTGTTTGTCTCCCAGACCTTTATGATTGTCTAAGCAGCCTGGGTTTTCTTGGTAGTTTCCAGTTATCGTGTCAAGGCCTGTGAGTGTTCCAAAGGGAGGGATCTCAGATAGCACCTAGTTTCAGGCTGATTGGAAACTAGAACCTCAATTAGCAACTTTAATGTATGCAAATATATATAGTCCTGTGGGACTACAATTATAGGCCCTGCTGACCTCCAGACCAAGCAATCTGGAGGTCTCCCCTTAAGGTCTGTTGCAAATTCAGGGCTCCAGATGAGCATATGAGCTTCTTTCTGGGAGATGCCAGCAAGCTGTAGTGAGGCCAGGTGAGAGCTCAAAGATGGTTTCCTTCAGCCTGTGTTCCCTGAGAGCACTTCTGTAGCCTTTAGAGGTTTGGTAAATCTGAATCTTTCCCACCCCTCAGCCTGAAGTTTATTCATAGGGAGACCAAGGGTGTGTTTTAGTCTATTGCCAGAGCAGTCCCTTGAGGATGGTCAAGAACTGTCTTTCCAATTGTTTCAGACCCATAGGACCCCTAAATGCAATCTCCCTTGACCATCAGATCCAGGCACTCAAAGTGTGTCCCCTGTGTAGCCTGTGCTCACTGGCTGGCTTTGGTGGAGCTGTGGTGGAGTGGGATGTGGGGGTTGGGCATTTGCCTGACTGGCTTTGGCAGAGCCATGATGGAGTGGCTCACAGGAGTGGGGTGCCCTCACTGGCAATAGCAGGGTCAAGGAAGAATGCCAGAAATGGTACCCTCCAGCATGTCTGTCCCCAGAGAGAGTTCCACTAGGCTTCTGCGCTTACAGCAGACATTTTAAGATTAACAAAAGAGTCTTCTTCACTTATGGTTTAGCGCTTTCTAGACTGCTGCTTCTGTACCAGGTCGTGGGGCGAGTGAGTCTACACATGAACCCTTAAGAACAGAGTCTCTGTTTCCTACAGCCCTGTGAATTTCCTGAACGTTTGCCCCTATTGGCTTTTAAACCCAGACATTTGGTGGGGGATTGTCACTCTGGTGCAGGTCCCAAAGGTTGGCGTGCTTTATGTGGGGCACAAACCCCTTACCCCTCAGGGAGAAGTCCTGTATTTATGAAATCCCTCCTGATTGTGGGTTGCAGCATGAGGTTTTTGGTAAGTCCATGTCTCTGCCTCATCTCTCCATTTCAGTTGGCCCTTTTATTCTTTGCTATGGAGGTGCTTGTTCAGGTAATTTTCAGGTCTTTGTAAATTTGTTGTGTCTGTGGGAGGAGGGGGGTTCAGAGTCTTCCTACCCTGCCATCTTGAACTGCCTCCTGATTACTATAGCTTTGTTATGTGGTTTGAAATCAGGAAGTGTGATGCCTCCAGCTTTCTTCCTCTTTTGCAAGACTATTTTGGCTATTTGGGACATTTTGTGGTTCCATATAAATTTTAGGATTCATTTTTCCATTTCTGTTAAAAATGCCATTGGAATATTGACAGATTTCATTGAATCTATGGCTTTGTGTATTATGGACACTTAAAAATTTTTAATTCTTCCAATCTGTACAAGGGATATCTTTCCATTTAATTTGTCTCTTCTTCAGTTTCTTTCATCGGTGCCTTTTAGTTTTCAGTGTACCGATTTTTCACCTCCTTAGTTAAATTTATTGCTTGATATCTTACTGGTTTTGATACTGTCATAAATGGGATCCTTTTCTTTTTTTTCAGACAATTTATTGTTAGTATATAGAACACAACTAATGTTATGCATTACTTTGTATCCTGCAACTTTACTGAATTCATTTATTAGTCTAACAGATTTTTGGTGGAGTCTTTAGGCTTTTCTCTGTAGAATACTGTGTCATCTGCAAACAGACAATTTTACTTCTTCCTTTCTGATGTGGATGGCTTTTATTTCTTTTCCTTGTCTGAATACTCTGTAGTACTTCCAGGATTGTGTTTAACAGGAGTTGGTAAGAGTGGGTACCCTTGTCTTATTCCTGACCTTAGAGGAAGATCTTTCCATCTTTCTTTCTTTTTTTAAAAACATTTTTAACGTTTTTTTTTTAATTTTTAACGTTTATTTATTACTGACAGAGAGAGACAGAGCATGAGCATGGGAGGGGCAGACGGAGGAGCAGAGAGAGGCGGAGACACAGAATCTGAAGCAGGCTCCAGGCTCTGAGCTATCAGCACAGAGCGTAACGTGGGGCTCGAGCCCACAAACTGCAAAATCTGAACCAAAGCCGACGCTCAACCAACTGAGCCACCCAGGTGCCCCTTTCTGTCTTTCACCATTGCATATGATGTTAGCTATGGACTTGTCATATGTGGCCTTTGTTATGTTAAAGTAGGCCCTGGATCAATTAAACCAGAATTATTTTAGATCGGCATCGGCCACTGGCCCAGCTCTGCAGATGGGTGGAATGGCTGGCCCGGATCTCTGGGCACCGCTGCAAGCAGGGCCACCATCTGCCAAATCTGCGCCCTGGTTGCTGAAAGCCCTGCTCCCCTTCTCCTGTCTCTGTGGTCCCCAGCGGTTGAGCCCAGCCACCCCTTTTCCCCACCATGGTCATCATGAGGTGAGAACTGAATGTGCCTCCTGGGAAGTGACCCGCAGTGCTGGGGGAGCCGGATGTCCATTTTGGACTGTCTTTTCCCACTGGAAAATCTAGACCTGGGGGATGCTCTGTCAGTGCAGTGCAGTGCTGGCCTGGGGCTGGGGAGATGCGGTCAGAGTGCTCCTTCTTCCTAGCATGGCTCTTCTTAGTCCTTGGGGCTACAGTGCGCTTCAGCCCCTGAATCCTGGGATTTTTCACAATGATGTCTTGTCTGTGGAGAGTCACTAGCTGGTCTTTTTGTGAGGAAGACTGAAGTCAGGAATGATCTATGTTGCCATCTTGGTGGCCTTGCTCCTAGATAGGCTTCTGACATCAGAGAAGGTGCATTCAGATAGCAGACAGGTACACTGACAGTCAAGAACGTAAAGAGTAAATATCTTGGGGTGCCTGAGTGGGTCAGTCGGTTGGGCGTCTGACTTCCGCACAGGTCATGATCTCACCATTCGTGAGTGTGAGCCCCGCGTTGGAATCTGTGCTGACAGCTTGGAGCCTGGAGGCTGCTTCAGATTCTGTATGTGTCTCTCTCTCTGCCCCCCCCCACCCCCACTCATGCTTTATCGCTCACTCTCAAAAATAAACAACAACAACAACAACAAAAAGTAAATATCTTGTGTTCGTTAACTGAAAGAAGAGCCGTATGCTTTGTGTAAAACATGCAGGACTCAGAGTTGACAAGGTAGGAGTCTAGTCTGAGAGCCTGTTTTTCCTGTACTTAGGTCGCTACGGATGCATGATGACATTTTGGGAAGTATGACTCTTCAAAGGACGTTTCATTTTCACTAGTTAAATAACAGAGGCTAGAAAATAAGGTCTACCACCAAAGTGACAGGGTAGTTGGATCTCACTGGTCAGGTGATTTGAGGCAGAGTACAAAGTCCTGAGTCATTTGGTTGCAGCCCCTTCTACTCAGATTACCTAGGAAGCTTTTAAAAAGTGTGTATATGTGTGTACATATATGTATATGTGTGTACATGCATACATACATTGTGTGTGTGTGTGTGTGTGTGTGTGTATGTTTGCTGATCTCACCCAAACATAATTCTGTTTGAATCAGTCTGGGGTGAAGCTCGGGCATTAATATTTTCAAAAAGCTCTGCAGGTGATCTAATGTCTGTGCAGCCTGGACTCAGAGCCCCTTTCCTGTGCTCTCTGAAAACGCTCTCATGTAATTGTCTCCCTGTTTATTTCCCACACAAAAGGAAAATTCTGCATTGTGCCACTTTAAATCGAACTTTATAACATGCAGAAACAGCCCAAATATAAACATTCACTTATTTAAAATTACTCTTAAGAATAGCAGAGACATGTTGTCTGAATAGCTGTTTCTTATACTCTTTTCATGCATCATTTTTATGCATCTCATTAGCCTCTTAGAAATATCAAATGAAATCAGCACTATAATAAAAACACTCCATTTTCAATTAAGAGTGTTTATTTGAAAATGCTAAGAGAAGTCAACTGCTTGTTCTTCTGGCGAATGTGAACCGTGGTTCTTGTATTCATTGTCACATATGAATTTTCCCATTTTGTAAAGAAACAGTCGGCAATTTCCAATAATGGTATTTGTAAGAGACTCCTTTCCCAATTACTAAAGCAACAACTCTCTGAATCTTTTAGTATTTCAGAATTCTTATGGATACAATCTTTATGAGACTTTGTCAGTACTACATTTTAGAAATGTGTGGATGAAAAACTACATTCTCATATGAGGCAGCATTGTCACGCACAACAAATTTCCGTCAGTGCTCCATCCTCTATGGAAACTGAGGAGAAAGAGCATTTGGATGAGCTGGGAGGTAATTTAAAAGCTAGCTTCATTTCTGCCAAATATTTCCATGAAACACCCAAAACCCTTGTAGGGAGAATCATATTGTCAGTGTGTAATCACAGGAGAGAAGATAGTTAAGTCTACTCCTGATGATGGCGGTGAAGTGAATCGGTATCGGAATAACACATGTCATGACATGGTTTTAAACATAAAAGATGCAATACACATGATACTGAGGAGTCTTCACTCCTATTATTTGCTTCACCTGCCACACAAAGGAGTTCAGGCTGATGCAGTTTTCTAGTAATCCATGGGACTCAGAAGGTTTAACATAGGATTCCGTGGTAACTTACTAAGAATTGAGAGATGAGCTCTGAGTAAACATTTTGGTGTTTTCCTCGCTATGTTCTGGAAGTTCCGGATGGAGGGATTGCAGTAAACGTTGTTACACAACACGGTGTGCTCTGGTGCAGGAACTGAGCCTGGGCTCCTTGGTGAC
Source organism: Proteles cristata cristata (assembly GCA_017311185.1). Classification (NCBI taxonomy): domain Eukaryota; kingdom Metazoa; phylum Chordata; class Mammalia; order Carnivora; family Hyaenidae; genus Proteles; species Proteles cristata. Next base: position 771,744 of record JAESUZ010004426.1, on the reverse strand, counting down.
GCTGAGTCTGTGCTTCGGTGCTGGCTTATTGCCTTACGTCTACCTTCCCGTCTCATCCTACCTCAGTCGGGCCCGCTGGACGTGGGGAGACCAGACGACATTGCTGGGATTTTTGACACATTTTCTCAGGGAAGAATACGGAACATTCAGTCTGGTAAATTTACATTTCAAAGCCTTTTGCCGCGTTGGGCTGGCTCAGCTGGTAGAGCATGTGATTCTTGATCTCTGAGTTTTAAGTTCAAGCCCTGTGTAGGGTGTACAGATTACTTAAAAAACTAAAATAAAATCTTATAAGTAAGTAAGTAAAAACCCTTTTAAGGAAGTCAGTGGCAAAACTTCGGTGTTCTGCCTGGGCCTTGGCTAAAAAAAGCAATGCTTATGAATGACAGCATATAGAATTTTCATTTCAGTTATTTACATAACAGACTTAACTCCTTGGAATATGGCCTTTAACATACATTAGAAAAAAATGGAGTCAATTAACCTGACATCATAATGTTGTATATCCTGAATATGTTTCTCAGGATGACAAAGGTTGAAAAGACTCTGCTTCCAGCACTTGAAACATTTCCTTCTTCTTAGCGTTGGGTATCCCTGTGCTCCCTCGATCTGGGATTTTAAAATATTTGGAAAAAAAGGTTAAAAAAAAAACTCAAAAATTTTAATGTACCTCAACCAAAACACTTTCTTTTTTCGCATTTGACAAATAGTGGTCATGGTAGTTTTTAGTGTAATATTGATGTGTACATACTTTATATAATTTCACTAAAACTGTGTTATAAAAGTTCAAAAAGGCCTTGGTTTCCCTAAAACATAAATCAGGGCAAAACACTGAATGTGGTTATGGTAAAGGTTATCTGAAAAATAGGAAGACAAACACATGTTTTTTAAAAAAATTTTAATAGAGACAGTCGTATCAGATTTTTCTTTCATGGTTTGTGCTTTTTGTGCCTTATGTAAGAAGACAAATCTCTGAAGACTACATGTTATTTGGCACCATTAATAGAAAATTCTTAACCATGCAAAAACTAAACAGTCTATTACTCAAGGATACGTACAAAAGAAGTAGAACTATATATTATTAGAAAGTAGGGGAATAATTAACACCAAATTCAAGGTAATAGTTACCATTAGGGGGTAAGAAAAGCGAGGCTTATGAGTGCTTTTGTGAGATGCTCTATGGTATTCGTGCAGTTCTGTTTCTTAAGTAACTGGTGGCTCTATAGATTTTTTTTAAAAAAATTCTTTATCCCTTAAATATACATTATATATGTTATTTGTATGGAGGAGATATTTCATAATAAAATAGGTTAATGAAAGGATAATTATTAATTACTTCTTGACTTAGAGAGTTTGATACTTTAAATTTATACTCTGGCTTCCTTATATTGGTTATTCCATTACAGTATCGCTTGAGGGCCATTCCAGATTTGAAATTTGTATAATTCACACGTAATTGTGAAATTATAGACTAACATGTGATAATGAGCTCTAATCAAAGTGCCTTAAAAAGACTCTGTAACAAAAGTGTAAAGTCTGTTAATTCATTAATGTGTTAATCATTCCTGCTGGAAATATTTTAACTGATTTTTAGCCAATCATTATTTCTGCATTAATTTGTCCTAAAGGATGTCTGTGTTTAGTTTTCATTGACTTCTCATCAAAAGCTCAGTAGGCTCAGCAGTAAAGGTTGAATAAAGAGAGATGTTGCTTTGTCTATTTAAAACATATATTTAAATCAAGGTAGTCAAAATACAATAGCCTAATACAGCTTCAGTTTAATGCTTGCACACATAAACTTTTCTCTTTTATGTTTAGGCCAAATCTGAAATGGGATCCAGTATGTGTGAAATTTTGCTGTGAGTATGATATATTTGAAAATGTGTTTTGTTTTGTTTTTAAGTTTATTTATTTTTGAGAGAGAGAGGGAGAGTGTGCAGTATGCAGGGGAGAGGCAGAGAGAAAGAGAGAATCCCAGGCAGGCTCCAGCTGTCAGCACAGAGCCCCATTTGGGGCTCGATCTCACAAACCCTGAGATCATGACCTGAGCCCAGATCAAGAGTCAGGTGATTAACTGACTGAGCCACTCAGGCACCCTTGAAACTGATTTTAAGTAAATTCTCTATTTGTTCCTTTAAGTGATTTTTGGGATTTCTGGGTTTATCTCTTTGTGAAGCATTATGTCTGAGAAATAGCTTTAGCCTGTGTGGCTAACAGTTGTGTGTATACTGTCAAACATTCTCGCATTTCCTTCAATAAGATAAAGTTTGAAATGAGTAATAAATACAGCAGTCATTAGGAGACTACATAGAACGTATACACCTCAAATGTTTCAACTTTCATTTAGATACGAAATTACCCAATGCAGTGTTTCTTTATACATAATTTATTCTTTGTTCTGGTTTTATATATCCTTCCCCTCCCCAGACATTTTATAACATTATACTTAGCTATTTGATTATTTTCTTTTTATTTAGATTGAGCTATGTTCTTTAATTCTTCAGAGCTTTGTTTACTTAATGTCTCTTAAGACTTTTTCTTTAGGCTGCCTTAAGCTCTATTTTGGACTTAAATATTTTTTTTTAAATGTTTATTTTTGAGAGAAAGAGAGAGAGAGAGGGAGACAGAAACAGAGCACAGGCAGGGAAGCACAGAGAGCCAGAGAGGGAGACACAGAATCTAAAGCAGGCTCCAGGCTTCGAGTTGTCAGCACAGAGCCCGACGTGGGGCTTGAACTCAAAAGCTGTAAGATCATGACCTGAGCCAAGTCAGACGTCCAACAAACTGACCAACCCAGGTGCCCCTTAAATATTCTTAATATCCAGCCCTTTTAGAGCCAGTTTAAGCAAATAAATTGTATCTGTATTATCTACTAGGGTTCTTTGAAAAATGGGTTAATATTTGCTTTAAAACCTACACAGATTAAGACAACTTGAAAAATGTCCCTACCAATCCGGTACTATTTTTATAATATTTTCAATATACAATTATGGCAAATAGTCTTCTATAACACTAAAGTGATCTCCTAAGTAATTATCAATTTGAGATTTCCAAGACTGTTTGAAAACTATTTTTAAAACATGGGGAGAATATATTTTTTTTAACGTTTATTTTTGAGAGAGAGAAAGACAGCAGAAGTGGGGGAGGGGCAGAGGGAGACAGAGACACAGAATCCAAAGCAGGCTCCAGGCTCCCAACTGTCAGCACAGAGCCCGAAGCAGGGCTTGAACTCACCAACCGTGAGATCATAACCTGAGCTGAAGTTGGACGCTTAACTGACTGGGCCACCCCGGTGCCCCAAGGGGAGACTATTTTAACTCTGTATACAAGGCAGTTCATAGGTTCTCACATTTTCGGTCCTGTTAACTTGCTAGCTTGTTGTTTTCCTTCCATCCTTCCTTCTTTTCTTTTTAAATGACCTTTCCCCCAGACTCCCCAAATATGATAATCATTATAGAAAGTTTAGAAAATCCAGGTAAGCAAAAATAAGAAAATTAAAATTCCTATCATTCCAACATACAGAGATAACCACTGTTGCTTGTCCGTTAACATTTTTGTCTATATCCTTCCAATATCCCTTCTATTTTTGTTTTTAAAAATGACATCATCATATACATACTGTTTTATTAGCCTGCTGCTTTTCATTGTAAACTGTAACTTGGAAACAGTTTCCTGACACCAATTACTCTTACAGAGCTTTTTGTTGGTTTTCATAACTAATTTTGAATTTTTTTTTTTTATGTCTGACTGAACCTTTTGGGGCTCTTTTTTCATTTGGAGAAAAGGTCACAAGAAGCTCAATTATAAAGACTGCTTTACCAGTGTCTGTGGGCTTTTACTTTATTCTGCTTTGCTCCGTGCCAGAAGGCTCACTCCCTGCTCTCTTCTACCTACCTTACAGGGGTGTTATCACACTGAAGATTGCTAGTATATCTTACCTTCACAAATCCCACCTGAACTCCAGAGAACTCTCAAGAGTAATGCTAGGGATGCCTGGGTGGCTCAGTTTGTTGAGCGTCCAACTTCGGCTCAGGTCATGGTCTCACGGTTTGTGAATTCAAGCCCTGCGTCAGGCTCTGTGCTGACAGTTCGGAGACTTTCGGATTCCCTCTCCCTCTCTCTGTGCCCCTCCTCCCCCCTCTATTTCTCGAAAATAAAGAAACATTAAAAAAAAAAAAAAGAATAATGCTAGGCTTCACATCTAACTTTTATCAGATGCACATGAAGATCATCTATTGGGGAATAGAAAAACTTCCTTTATATTGAAGTAATAGCAATCAGGTGATAGGCCCAGAAAAAAGACTTGACAAAAGTAATGACCACTCACACCCACGCTATTTGTTCAAACCAAATCATAATGTAGAATGGAGGCTTAATCCTAGCACTCTCTGATTGAGGGAGAGAATTTCTAGCCTTTAATTGTTTCAGGTGGACAGGAGTGTTGAGAACAGCAGCTCATAATTAACTTACTAGAAAATCCTTCAAAATGATGGGACCTAATCATCTATCCTTTTCCAGTCAAGCAAATTAAATTCTTTCCCCATGCGTATCTCTAAATTGCAATCCTGTACAAGGAAATTATTGAATCTAACCCTAGGCAGTGACCATGTTTTAGAGCTAACACTTAAGCAACAGATCTCCAAGAATTAATTTTGAGACTGACTTCATTCCTTTTGAAGAATGGTTTGAAATGGGCCTCATGCTGGAATCAATTTTTCAAGTGTATTTGAAAATGGGTAAGAATATCTTCTCATAGTAGATGAGTCTCCATTAGTAAAATACACATTGTGTGGTTTCCATAATTATGGCATTGCATTTTCTCCAGCAAAATTGCCAGTAGGGAGAAGAAAGTTCTTCGAGACGGTGTATAGAATTGTTTCTTTTTTAAAAAGTGGAGACTGCTAGAGCTATTTTACAACTCAGAAAGCAGTTGGGAAACCCTTACTGGTTAATGGAAGAATTTAGTTTAACTATAGGGAAAAGAATACATTTCTCAGAGATGGCTTCAACGTTTTTGAACCAAATAATACAGAAAACAAGGAAGCCTTTTAAGGGAGAAGAATGTTTGGAGATCACCTTTCTTGTCCTTGTTTCTGTTTTTATAATTGGATCTCCAGAAAATTATTTGAATTAATTTTGTTTTCAATTACTAAATGACAGGAGGCCATGTGTGCACTGCTGACAGAAGTTCAAAAACTTCTGTAATGTCATCCTATTTCTGCTGATTTCTTACCAAACCAATCAGAGGATACAAATTGGTTTATGATATCAATACACCATACCAATATTACAAATACAGAGGAATTACTTGCTCTGATCCTAAGCCACATAATATAAATTGGTAACCACATGTTACAATTGGAAAACATCTTAGAACTGTTTAACTCTTTCTAATGGGATTTTTTTCTCCCACATTTAAAATGAGAAGAAAGGCGCTTGGGTGGCTCAGTCAGTTGAACTCCTGACTTCAGTTCAGGTCATGATCTCGCGGTTCTCAGGTTTGACCCCTGCGTCAGGCTCTTTGCTGACAGCTCAGAGTCTGGAGCCTGCTTCAGATTCTGCGTCTCTCCCTCTCTCTGCCCCTCTCCCACTCATGCTTTCTCTCATTCTCTCTCTCTCTCTCACTCTCAAAAATAAACATTAAAACGGGGCACCTGGGTGGCTTAGTTGGTTAAGCGTCCGACTTTCCCTTAGGTCATGATCTCGCGGTTTGTGGGTTCGAGCCCCCCATCGGGCTCTGTGCTGACTGCCAGCTCAGAGCCTGGAGCCTGTTTCAGACTGTGACTCCCTCTCTCTCTGACCCTCCCCTGCTCACGCTGTTGAGCATCTCTCTCTCTCACTCCTAGAAATAAATAAAACATTTCAAAAAATAAACATTAAAAAAGATTTTTTAAAGAATTTTAAAATGAGAAGACCAAATAATTTTAAAATCTGACTCCAGCTCTTAAAACTATTCAGTGCATAATCAGATGTATCTTATAAATAATATCTTATTTGGAACTAACCAAGTTTGTTTTCTACTAACAATAAGTTAGATTGTCTTCTACAGTTCTCAGGTAACAAGTATGAGGACCCAACTCTCATTCAACATTCAAGCCCTCGCAATTTGGGCAAATATATCTTTAGCCAGAAAGTGAGTAATAATTTTTTCCCTCTTATTTTCCCTATATTCACTAATTCAGTTTCTATTTTTAATATGTCATTGTAGAACATTCCAAGTATTATTTTATATTAAAAATATGTGACTCTGACACTTGTTACAGCAAATGTGTATTGTTCTCTTGCTAGTTTTTTTTTCCTGATTATAAATTAATGATTTTGGAAGATTGAGTATTCATTATATTATAATCTAAGTAATCAAGTCATTGGATGTCTTAAACGTCTGGTTTGATCCTGTACTCTGCCCATAGCTACTTACTGTTGCATTGCAAAAGAAGTAAGCATTTATTTGAATTCCTCTGAAGAAAAAAGTAACCTCTGATGATAAAAAAAACTTAAAAAATGCAACACTCTTAACCTCCATTAATTTTTTATTCATTTACTTTCTAGTCTGAGTGTTTTATGTAAATTTATACATGTACATACATTTATAGTTGTTTCCTTGACACTTAACATTATATTGTGAACATTTGCCCATATCATAAAAATACTTAAAATCATTTAAGCATCTGTGTAAAACTCCATTCTGTGACGTAGGAGAATTACCGTAAATGTTTTCCTATTTGAGAATCTTCAGATTGCTTCCATTCTTTCTACTATAAGTAATATTAAAGCATTTTTATGGATTAATCTTTATCCACATTTCTGGTTTCGGTTAAAGATTTAGGCTTATATGTCAAATTGCTAGGTCAATGAGTGTGATTATTTTTAAGGCTCTTGATATATATTATCAAAGTTGACTTTTCTTGAAGATAATACTAACATATACTCTCACACTATTGCATCCTCACCAATACTGAGATTTGTCATTTTAAAATCTTTTTATTTTAATGCATTATTCTTTTGTTTTGCATATGTTTAATTACCTCTTAAATTTAACAAGATTAATAAATTGTGTTTCTTTGTGAATCTTAACTTTCTATCTTTTACTGTGTAGTTCCAAGTGAAGTTGTCTGTGATATGCAGTACAGTGTGTAGTGAATTACTATGTTTTCGTTATATGTTCAGCTCAGATTTTTTTCAACTGAACTCTTTGTCCCTAGTTAAAAACGGAAAATTTTATGGATTGAATTCCTTTTTTCCTCTCGTTTAAAACTATGTGATATTATCATTGATACTCATGCACATAAATAATGTTGGACATATTTAAATCTTTTTATAGGGACAGACAGAACCCATCGTTAGTTTGGCTCTTTACTGGAATGTTTTGCATTTATTCATTGTTCTTCGCTTGGAGGGCGAATTTAGATATTTCCAAACCACTTTTCATGGGTGTGGTAAGTTTGACTTAGCCTTTTGAGCAGAAAGTTGATGAGGAGTGTAGAAACTTGCCTTTACGAATCTTGCAGAAGAGCGACTTATCTCCGAAATAGTTAAAATTGTGTATACATTATTATAGATCAAAAGTTATTAGCGTATTCTCTTTGTAGTAGAAATTAATAACGTAGATAGCTCTTTAATGGCTGAAGCCAACTGTGTGTGTGTGTGTGTCTGTGTGTGTGTGTGTGTGTGTGTGTTCAAGAAGCCTAATAAATAACACCCTAGTTGATCATCTGAGTTCTGAACTGGCTGAAAAATGAGATAAACCAGGATGCATTTTTTATATTTATTACTTTATTACTGATCACGGTGAGATTAGAGAATGTGGTTTATGTCTGTGAGCAAGGGGGCTTCCTCATAGCACATCTTGGAATGGACAGCCCCACCCACTAGTCACAAACAGTGCTGCACAGGGCAGGTTCCCCCCCCCACACACACCCACCCCACAAGGACAGAGTCTGCCCCTGGACAGGTGCATCCTATGGGCAGTCACAGGCAGTGCTGCACAGAGCAGGTCCCCCCCACCCACACCCCACTGGTGCACAGGGACAGAGTCTGCTCCTGGATGGGTGCATCCAGTGGGCACTTCCAAAAGAAAGAGGAAAGGGGGCAGCTATGCGGACCCACCCACAGCGCCCAGACTCCCCCCCAACCCAGTGCCTGCCCCCCTACGGAAAGAAGTGAGGGATGTTACGCCAGTGGAGCTCCCCCACGTGGGTGGGGACGTCAGAAATAAAGCAAAAGCACTTCTCCACCTCCTCCACCTCACAAGCAGCAGGAGTTGAAGGCGTAGGCCACAGTACTGAAAAGAAGGTGTGGATCCAAAAAGGGAGACTCGGGGGTCAAACTGGAAAGAGGAAATATTTGAAAGTTGAAAAATAAAGGGACCTGGAATTGGACTGGGGAGAGTCTGTTAACAAGACCGCATGACAGCAGGCGTGAGCAGCGAGGCGGACACGGTGTGTTTTTTAAACAGACTGGTGCCTGCATGTGCTGCTCTCGTGTCTCCCGCGCAGGTAGAAAGATTCTGGATGCAGAGCAATGCGGTGGTGGCCGTGCTCGCCGGCGTCGGCTGGGCTGCGCTTGTGTCCGAGAGCAACCGAGTGCTGACCGCCAGTGGGCTGCAGTGTCTGCAGTGGCTTTCGGCAACTCTTTTTCTCATTTACCAAGTCTATTCCAATTTCAGGTAACACGTGCTTATTTTTATGACAAGTAGCACTGTAACAAGAGACGCCTCGAGACTTAAGAGTCTTAGACCTTCGTTTTGCCTGTAACCTCCGCCGGTTTGCAGAGTGAGACAGCTTGGTCTAGATGCGGGGCTTCTATTTCAGCAGAATCTCAGCATCACTGAGACATAGTGTCAGGGCGTTGCCAGCAGGCTGTGGGTGGGACATGTGAACTCTTAGTATATTTTCCCCTAAAGAGCCCGGGAGATACTTCGGAGGATCTGGAGGAGGTGTAAAATTCTATGATCCAAAATACCACGGAGATGGAGAGTAAAGAGTTGAGGCCTTTTTGTACGCCCTGAAATAATTCCCTTTACACTTCAAAGATGTCATCTTTTGAGTAACACCTGGCCCTTTTCTAGTTCACTTCATATTGGTGAATATGAATCCTTTTGAAATCATTGAAGTTCTAAAAGTTTCTTAATTCTTATGCATTATTAGTATTATATGTATTTTTTAAAAACTGTTTAATAATCATGCCCATGAAAATCTCAGTCTAACATAAAAGATGTCCAAGTTTTAGATGATAGTTCATTTATTTTCATCCGTGTTGAGTAAACATTACGGAAGTGGAAGGAGTCTGCTGGAGTTTCACTATAGTGAGATTTGATTGGCATACAAAAAATTTTTTTTATTAGTGTTTCTTTATTTTTGAGAGAGAGAGAGACAGAGACAGAGACAGAGACAGAGTGTCAGCTGGGAGGCCTGAGAGAGAGGGAGACACAGAATCCCAAGCAAGCTCAAACCCATGAACCACGAGATCATGACCTGAGCTGAAGTTGGACGCTTAACCAACTGAGCCACCCAGGCGCCCTGATTGGTATTTTAAAAGGTTAAATTTCTGGGGCGCCTGGTGGCTCAGGTACAACTCTTGATTTCGGCACAGGTTGTGAGATCGAGCCCAGCGTGGGACTCTGCTCTGGGTGTGGTGCCTGCTTAAGTTCTCTCTCCCTCTCCCTCTGCCTCTCAGATGCCTGCTCTCTCTCATAAATACATACATACATACATATATGCATATATACATCAAGACTTTAAAAAGTAATAATTAAAAGGTTAAATGTCCCCTTTCAACTTAACTTTAAAAACTGACATTCTTTATAATACCAGGGTAGAGCCAGTGTTAGGAAGGCTGCTTCACAGGCGGCCTGGTGAGAAGGGGATGCGTGTCCCAGGCACAACTCCACAGCTAGCTCAGCTAGCGCCTGCGGAGCCTACCATGTTTCCCAAGTTTGTTTTCTCCCAATCTCCTCCTGACTTGGGCCTTTAGGGCAATCCAGGCTAGACACCGGGGATGCTTGTACAAGGCTTGGTGGTTTTATTTTGTTTTGATTCTTGTATTTGTCCCAGGGGCATGGAATAGATAGCAACTTCACCAGGTAGCAAAATGTGAGGGTATCACCCTGCGAAATAGGGAATCGTAGTAGGAAGCAGTTGCAGCGGTTACAAAGGCAGGGTTAATATTTTGTTCCTAGTGGTGTTCATTTGCTTTTGTGATGCCAGTCCAGTGATTCGACTTTAGGCTGTGTTTCCCAAAACCATTTATGTAACCAACCTGATAATAACAGGAAGGACAGTGCTTGTTCCGTGTTTTGATGCTTTTACTCTCTTGTAGTCAATTTCCTTTTTCATGGGAAGCTCTCAGAATTCATGCCAGTTTTCTTTGACATTAGAAGGTGCACTCCATCACTGAAAGGAGTTGTACTGCTGTTGTTGGCTATAGCAAAACATGCCTGGAGTGGAAGAGACAACTCCACCAACTGTTCTTTCCCTTCCTCCTTGTTGGTCTCCTTCCCTAATGATTTCTCAGCGTAGAAAGGAGAGAAGAGCCTATGGTGTGGGGAACTGGTGGGAAGGATCAACCTTGCGTGCAAGAGAGTCCGACCAATGTCATACGAAGCTATGCCAGAAATCAGCAGATTTCCTTTTGCATTTCTGAAAATTCCTTTGGTCTAAATCAAATTGACATGAAATTACCTTGAATTCCAAGTGAAACAGAAGCCCTACTTCTTTTTGGTGAAATTGGATGTGTTTTTAGGGAGGAAAAAAAGGACTTATTCCTAAGCACTAACCAATTCCCTTTTTATAGATATGATGATAAATTCCAGAAGTAAAGCAGTCCACTGATTTTTGTTTAATTGCACAGTTAGTTCCTTTTTCTTTCAGATGATAGTGTTCTTTTTCAAATATATTCATTTTAGAATATATAAATTAGAATACTTTGAAACACTACGTGTAGAGTGCATGATAGGAAAAGAATGGGGCAGAAAATAAACTCAGTCTTGTTAAAACTGTAGCAGTATATTGCTATTTTAATGTTTCTTTATCCTTTTATTTAGCATTTGTGACCAAAGGACCAACTATGTAATTGATAAATTTGCAAAGAACCTTCTGGCCTCTATGCCTCCTGATGCAATTATCTTACTCAGAGGAGATTTGCCAGGGAATTCTCTCCGTTACATGCATTATTGCGAGGGACTGAGGCCAGATATTTCGCTAGTGGATCAGGAAGTAAGTATGTGAAAAATATACTTATAATAAAATAACAGTAATCACTTTAAAATGAATATTTTTAAACTATTTTTTAACAGTGGATGGGTACAGTTTTCATGATCACTCTTAAATAGAATATACATCATGTTCTTTTGTTTATTTTAACTAATAGTATAAGCCATATGAATTGCTTCCTTGTCATCTAACTGGAATGTTTGGGGGCGCCTGGGTGGCTTAGTCAGTTAAGTGTCCAACTTCGGCTCAGGTCTTGATCTTGCCACTAGTGAGTTCTAGCCCCACATCAGTCTCTGTGCTGACAGATGAGAGCCTGGAGACTGCTTTGGATTCTGTCCCCCTCTCTCTTTGCCAGCTCCTGCTCTCTCTCTCTTTCTCTCTCTCTCTGTCTCAAAAATAAATAAAAATTAAACATTTTTTTAAACTGAATGTTTTAAGAATTAATGTTTTTCATGTTAGAATCAAATAATAATATATTCGGCCAACACAGCTATTCAAATGAACACTGCCCACTGGTCCAGGGGTTAAAATATTTTAGTTTGAATGTAAAATGAGTCATACTTGAGGTAAGTAAATGTTTCATTCAAAATAGAAATTATTAACCACAATTCCACTATAGAATTTGTGTGTAAACTTTGTTGGCCTTGTGACAAAAATATGTTTGGAGACCTGTGAGAATTTCCAGGTCTGTTAAAACAATCTTCCAGAACTGAAGAAATATATTTAAACTATAAGATTTCTAATGTAAACCGTAAATACCTAAGAGAGAACAAATCTACCTCTGGTGTTTTTAGAGCAATCATCAGGGAAAGAGAATTTCTAATCTTTATACTAATCTTAATACTATGATTAGTTTGAGCAAATTATTAGGCACAATACTTACTTAACAAATTTTGTCAAATTAATGAATAATTTGAATATTTTGGAGAAAACTGAATAAAAAGACTGGCAAATGTAGGGAGACTTACAAAGTATACATTTTTTTGTAAGCAATTTGCTTTTCTGCCAGGTACACAGATTGATTAATTTGATCTTCAGTCTAGCTTCTGACAAGAGCGAGGTTATCAGTTGATAATGTGGTATCCCACCATGATTTAAAAATACTGTTTAGGATGGCAGCCAGTATAGCTGAGAAGCGTGGATTTCAAAGTTAATTAGACCTAAATTCAAGTCCTCATTCTGTCACTTCCAGGATGTGTGACATGGGGCTAATGATTTTTCCTCTCAGAGCTTCTGTCTCCTGATCTATAAAATGGAAATGATCATCATATAAGTTAGGATGGTTTTGAATGCAAGAAACAGAATACCTAAGAGCTTAAACTATAGAATTTTTAATCTCACATAAGAAGGAGTCTGAAGATAGGAGGTTTTAGGATGGATAATACAAGCAGTTCAAGCGATGTCAATGTTCTAGGCCCACTTTTCTACATCCATCTTGAACTGATGAATGCCCAGTTCCAAGCATCACATCCTAAAAGGAAGCCTCTCCTCTTGCCTCCCCTCCCTGCCACTCCCCTCCTCTTTCTCTCTCTCCCCCCCTGTTCCCTGCCCCTGCCGACTTCCTCTTTCTCTATCTCTGTTGAGAGTAACGTGTGCCCCAGAAGCCCTTAGCAGACTTCCCTGAGGGCTGCCCCCCTAGTCAGTACTGGGTCATATGCTAATTCCTAAACCCTTGCTAGCAAAGGGGAAAGACTAGATCCAAGCATGGAGCTGCCCTGGACTACCTGGTCAAAGTCAGGATTCTTTCAGTGAGGAAGAGGAGGGTATTAGCTGTTGAGTAGGCACCCAGCAGTATCTAATGTGATTACTATGCAATAAGGTTACTGTGAGAATTAAATGAGAGATATTAAGATCATAGCATATAAAGGTGTTGAATTAATGTTAATATCCCCAAGAACTGAAACTATTGGGTAATAAAACCTAATTCAATAAGTATGTTTGAGTATTTACGATGCATACCTAGATTAAAATTAATTTTTCATTTCTAGTTAAATTACTTATATAAAGCAAGTAACACAAGCATAATTGCTCAAAAGATGATATCTAAGCTATAACAAAGCTTTGAAGGTGTAAATGGGAGTCTTTTTCTTTAAAAAAAAAAAAGTAAATTTGTACATATAAAAGTATAGATAAGGATATACTAAGTATAGAATTAAGAAAAAATAATTATTCCTGGTATTAATGATTTATTTTAATCAAAAGACCATGTGAGGTTATGTAACTAATTTGGACATCCTAATACATTCAGATAATCTTTCTCTTTGAGGTGTAGATTGTCAGACATTGAGCTCCTCAAGGGCAGGGATTTTATCTTCTTCATTGTAAGTAGACAGTACTCGTTTCTTGAGAAAATAAATGAACACAAGAGTAGAGTAATGACACATCTCTGTATCTTGCCTAGGTTGTCTAGCCTGGCCACCAAAGACATTCCAACTTCATCAGACATAATCTGAGAATCGTTCAATGCCAGGCACTGTGCTAGGTGCAGATGCACAAAGATGAAAACATACAGTCCCTTCCCTCTAGAAGCTCACAGTCTAGTGAGGAGTAGGGTGAGAGCTGTGACAGACGTAGGTACAAGGTGCTATAGGAGCGTATCATTCTGCTGTGGAAGCTGGGGAGGGCATCATGGATGACATGATACTTAAGCTTGGTCTGAAAGTTGGGTACACATTCTCTAGGTATGAGATGGGGGAAGGTCATTCTGGCTAGTCCGCCTGTCAAGTGCGTGGAGGTAAGGCCAAACTAAGGGCTTATGTTACCAAGAGTAGGCATAGCTTAGGAAGTGAAATCCAAGGTTTACATCATTCAGAGGAGTCATCAGTGCCAAATACCTCGGTTGTGCTTGTTCATATTTTTCAATTATGTTAATATTTAATGAATATAATGTCCACATTTTAGACTTTCTCATTGTGAGAAATTGTCTCACTGTCTCATTGTCTCATTTAGAACTTGGTCAACTTGATTCTTTTTAAAGAAGTGTATCAAAAATATGACATCACTTGTTACTTTTCTGATAGATGATGACTTATGAGTGGTATTTACCCAAGATGGCCAAGCACTTACCAGGTGTCAGCTTTCCTGGAAACCGGTGGAATCCTGTGGAAGGAATATTACCTAGTGGAATGGTCACATTTAATCTTTATCATTTTCTTGAAATAAACAAACAGTAAGCATTCTTTTCATATAATAGCTTTTCTAAAGTCTTAAGCTTTTCTAAAATTGTTTATGTAGCAGCTGTGTCTCATCCAAAAGACCAATTTTCTACACCTATTTCCCTGTCACCGGTGAGATTATCTTTGTAATTAAATTGAATATCTGTGCATAAATGAGGCCAGGCAGAAATAAATGTTATTGTTCTGGGTAAAGGAAAAATAAAGACAGATTAACAAGAATAGCAAATAAGATCTTAGTACAATTCAGAGAAATTGGAGATGTGCCTGTCTACTTGAAATCATTGCAGGTGGGTCGCAAGCAATTATAGTTTCCCCTGATCAACACCATGGCCCCCTTTAAAGTGTAAAGCAAATTTTTTTCCAGGAATAATCACTGTACAAAAATAGCTTAAGGATTTTTCTAATAAAGGATAAGGCATTTTTGTAAATAAGAAAAACACCTACAGATATGCTGACTGAGATAACATATGAGAATTGTGAATTCTAGACTTAAGAACGTAAAATTATTCATAGTTAAGGTCAAAAATGAATAACTCCTTCAGTGGTATGGTGTTGAAGATCTTTCCTATCCATGAAATGCTTGAGATTGTCCACAGTGTGAAGAAGAAAATGTATTTCATAATTTCTATTCTCTTATAAAGGGGATTTAATACATTCTTTCTAAATTCCAAAGTTAAGTTATCCCATTCCTTAGGGTTATGATAATGTGGTACTTTTGGTGTTCAGAGCCTGAAGTTTACTATGGCTCATGAAGTGATAAGTTACGAGTATAAATGTATCGTGAGAGTAATATTTAATTGTTCTATTTTGGAATAAGATATTAAGAGCCATTAACATCCCTAAATGAACTTTTTTTGGTTAATTTTATTTAATTCAACCCCACAAACATTTATTGACTCTACTATGCTCCAACTTATGTTAGGCCTTGGCAGCAAAATGAGACTCAGATCCACGTTCAAGTAGACCACAATCTAGTTGTATATATACATAGATATGAGTATAACTGGCTATAATATCATGGGGTAAGCTCTCTACTAGCTGAGCTTTGTAGAGTGTGAGACCCAGTAAATGTTCAGTGTGTGTTTACTGAGGATGATTTATCTGGGAGCTTGGATGAAAAAGCAATTAATTCTGCCTGGGGACATTCATTCAGCATTTATTGAATAAATAATTGAGTGTCCAAAACGGCCCAACAACTATATAAGCTACAGATGCATGGGCATGACCTATGCATCACAGTCTTTTGGGGAGGGTTTCAGGTGGTGCTGTAAACATGAAGCAGATAAATTACATCGTCATCTGGTAAGCATGATAATGTCGGTATGGACAAAATGTTGGAGATTCAAAGGCTAAGTAGGAATTTGCCAAGTGGGTGGGAGAAGGCTGGTTCGAGGGAAGTGCATGTGTAAAGTCATGGAAAGCGCCTGCGGAGCCCTGGGGAAACTGGGAATGGTCCAGTAAGCATGGTGCACAGGCTTAGAGGGCTAGGTGAAGGGATGAGTGGGGAGGGACGGGGAGCCCTGCATTGTGAAGGGCATTATCCCATTGGTATGGATGAGGCATGTCCTTGTTCCAGAAATACTGTGTGCTCCGTGTGGAAATTCTAAAAAGTACAGGCAAGGCAGTATAAAGATCAATACTATCTGTCTTTAACATATCCACTGATACTGTTTTGGTAAGCTTTTTGGAGTTTCGTTCATCTTTAACATCAATTATTTACTTCTGCAAACACGTATATATTCTCACACACTCCTAAATTACTAGCTTGAGATAATACTTGGTTTTCTATTCAGTTTTTTCACCTAATACCAAATCATAAGCATTTCCCCATGTACTCAGAAAAATGCTTTTATTACCATCATTTCTTGACTGTTTAATATTCTCATATAGATGCATGATAACAAATATTCTATTTTTGGACATTTTTGTTGTTTCTAGGCTTTGACTAGTAAAGTATGGTGATAAAGTATCTGGCCCATAAACTTTTGTTCATATTTTTGATTAACCAAGGCCTCAAGATAAATATTGCTTATTGATATCAGTTTTTAAAATAAAATTTTTAGTTCATTGTTAGCATTGTTCATTATAGAATAGAATAAGAGTTTTTTTAAATGTTTATTGATTTTTGAGAGAGAGAGAGAGACAGAGCACAAGTGGAGGAGGGGCAGAGAGAGACGGAGTCACAGAATCCAAAGCAGGGTCCAGGCTCTGAGCTGTCAGCACAGAGCCTGATGTGGGGCTCAAACTCACTAACTGTGAGATCATGACCTGAGCTGAAGTCAGATGCTTAACCAATTGGGCCACCCAGTCGCCCCAAGAAAAAAAATTTTTTAACTAGAAAAAATATAGTTCTATTTCACAAATACCAATAAATAAAAAATGCATATCTACAAAGTTGAAAGCATAATGCAGAAGAATCCTGTTTTTTCATTGACTATCATAAAACCATTTTTTAATGTTTTTACAAACTAAATATTCTTAGTAGGCACAGGTACTATATTTTAATAATAACAGGAGAAGGAAACTGTTAGTAGATATTTAGTATACTGTCTTATTTTTTAACTATGATAAAACTCTAGACTACAACAAATTACTTTGTGTATATAGTTTTGTTTGGAGGGGGTAGAAGTTTGAATTCTTAGAATAGATTTTCAGAAGTGAAGTTATAAGTCAAAGGACATAAACAATTGAAAGGTGCTTGATAGAGATTTTTTCCCCCAAAGCGTTGAACCATCAGCATCATACGAAAGCTCTCTAAATGGGTACTTTTTAAAAGGAATGAAGTTAATATTATTGAACACTTACTATTTTTTTTAACATGCAATAATATTTATTTTTATGAATATTAGGAATTTTATAAATGATTTATAAAATTATAAATTTTAAGAATCTGTGAATTTTAACACATGTATGCATTTGCTCAACCCCCGCGATGATCAGGATACAGAAGAGATCCATGACCCCAGAAATTGCCCTGTGCTACTCCTGTGTAGTCATACTGTCCCCAAGGCTTTAGCCCCCGCTACCACTGTTCTGTATTCCATTGCTATAGTTTTACCTTTTCCAAAATGTCATATGATGGACTCATAGAGTATGTAACCTTTTGACACTGGCATATTGTACTTAGCATAATGTCTTTGAGATCCGTCTAAGTCGTGTGTACCAACAGTCTGTTCCTTTTCGTTGCCGAGTAGTATTCCATTGTACCAGTTTGTTTAGCCGGTCACCTGTTGAGGGACATTTGGGTTATTTTCAGATTGGGGACTGAGCTGCTGTAAGCATTCATGTACAGGTTTGTGTGTGAATATGAGTGGGATGGTTGGATTGTTTATTTTCTTAATTGTTGAGTTTTAAGGATTCTTTCTGTATTGTAGGTACAAATCTTCAGCAAACACATGATTCATAAAGTTTGTAGCTTGACTTTTATTCTTTTTTGCACTGTCTTTTGCATATAAAATTTTTACTTTGATGAAATCCAGTTTTCATTCTTTTCTTTTATGGATTATACGTTTTGGTGTCATATCCAAGAACCTTTTGCCTAATGTCAGGTCACAGAGATTTTTGCATGTTTTCTTCTAGAAGTTTAATAATTTTATCTTCTACATTTCAGATCAGTGATCCACTTGGAGTTACTTTTAGTAAGGGGGCAGAGGACTAAGACAAGGTTCTTGGGGATTCTTTGTTATTGTTTTGTTTTTGTGTATAAATGTCAAATTGTTGTAGTATCTGTTGAAAACACCCTTTCTTCATTAAATGGCATTTGTATCTTTCTCCGTAAAATCTGGGTTTGTGATTGGTTTTAATTTGAGTAGTGTTTTCATGGCACACTAGTATTTATTCTTTTGTTTTTAACCACCCATATCATGTTTAAAGTGGGTTTCTTGTAGACATCATATATTTGGGCCTTGTTTTATTTTCCATTCTGACAATGTCTATCTGTTCATTGGTGTATTTAGACCATTTGCATTTAATGAAAAGATTGACCTATTTAGAGATCTGTCTACCATTTTATTATCTGCTCTCAGTTTGTTCCCTCTGTTTTTCAGTCCACTGCTTCCCTTTTCCCTTTTCCTGCCATATTTTGGAAAATTTGATTTCTTTAGTATTCCATTTAAAATTATTGATATTTTGTGCTATGACTCTTGGTAAAAATTTTTTTTAGCAGTTGATCTTGAGAATCACGTATACATAACTTTTCACAGTCTACTTAGGATTAATATTTTGCTACTTCAAGTGGAATATAGAAAACTTACTGCCATATAAGTCCCGTTAACCTCCTCGCTTTTGATCGTGGTATCATATATATTAATTATACCAGATACTTGATCATTTTTGTTTTCACCTGTCATGCATATATTTTTACATTTAAGAGAAAAAATAATCTAAGATGTTTATCAGATCTGTTACCCTTCTTTTTTGATTCTGATATTCCAATTGCCCTTCTATATCATTTCTCTTCCATCTGAAGATATTCCTGTAGCATTTCTTTTAGGGCAAGACTATCAGCAGTGAATTCTCTTAGTTTTTCTTTATTTGAAAATGCCCTTATTTGATGCTCATTTTTAAAGAATATTTCTGGATATGAAGTTCTGGGTTATCGATTCTCCCCCACTCCAGCATTTAAAAAATGTTATTCTGCATCCTTCTGAGATGCGTAGTTTCTATTGAAAAATCCGCACTCCTTCAACTCATTGTTCTCTGTGTGAAATGTGCTGTTCTTCTCCGGCTGCCTTCAAGATTATTTGTCTTCAGTTTGTAGCTGTTTGATTACGGTGTATCTGAGCGTGGATTTCTTTAAGTCTAATCTGTTTGGGGTTCACTGAGCTGCTTAAATCTGTAAGATTATGTCTTTCGCAAAATTTGGGAGCTTTTTAGACATTATTTCTTTAAATACTTTTTCTGCTTCACATTTTTTTTTCTCCTCTCCACCTGGGATTCTGATGACATGAACATTAGAGCTTTTGGTTCTATTCCACAGGTGCCTGAGACTGTACTTTTTTTTTTTTTTTCAGTCTTTTTGCTTGTGGTTTAAATTGTCTCATTTCTCTTGATCTGTCTTCAGTTTACTGTCTGCTTCTCTCTCTCTCCCCAGACTTATATTAAGCCCATCCAATGAATTTTAAATTTCTGTCATTGTATTTTTCAGGTCTCTAATTTCCATTTGGCTCCTTTTTATATCTTCTGTTTCTTTGTTGAGATTTTCTATTTTTCTGTTCATTTCAAGAGTACTTGCCTTTGCTTCTTGGGGCATGGTTATAATAGGTATTTTGAAGCCTTTGGCAATTCTAACATCTGTGCCATTTTGGAATTCACAGCTATTGATTATGTTTTCCATTGTGAATTGAGATTTTCCTGCTTCTTCATAAGCTGAATAATTTTGCATTATATCCTGGACATTTTGGATATTTGGGCCTTATTTAACTCCTAGCGAGAGTGCTGATTTGTTTGTTTGTTTGTTTGTTTGTGTAGCAGGCTGCCAGCCAGGTAAATCTCGGGCTGCAAATTCTGACCTGCTTCCTGTGTCCTGTGGTTCCAATGTTGGTTCTGTTCTCAAAGCATTGGCAGTGCTATCTGAATCAGGCCCTGCGTGTGCTGCCCATTACCCAGTCTGGGACTTAGGTGGCCATCTGGCCAGTGGCTTACCTCTCAGGGTCTGTTTAGGGTCAGATCCACACATGCTGAGCTCAGAGATGTGCCAGGAGTTCATACCCAACTTCATGGGATTGCTCTCTTGATCTCCCTCCTTTGTCTTTCACCTTTGCCCTTTTCCTTCTTGGGAGCCTTCTTTCCTGGTTCTCTGGCCAGAAAGCTGGAGCTTTAATTTCCCTCGTCTGCCGTGTAAGTCCTGTGACTGTGTCTGTCTGGGGCCAGGTCGCCGGAGACCACACGAGGTAAAGAGCAATGAGGATTTGCTCCCGGCTCTCGCAGCCACAAGTCCTCTGATTAGAGCGAAGTGTTCCTTTCCTTCCAAACTGTAGGAACCTGCTGGTTGCCTCTGCTGTCACTGTGCCGCTGCCTGTGTCTCTGGTGCAGTTCTTCCTGGTGCCCGGGGAAGGAGAAGAGGGGAAACAAGGGGATTTCCTCCACTCTCTCCAACCTTCCCTCCCTCCTCCTTGGGCTTGAAAAAAGGGGCTTTTCTTGGAGCGCTTTTTGCCCTCATTTGGCCTTAGACTTCCCTTGAGTCCAGGCTAGGCAATATCGGCAGGAGAGAATGGCAAACTCCCACAGGTTTGGTAGCACTTGGAATTCTGGGGTCTTTCCCCGTTCTTCTTTCAGCCATTTGCTTTTCAGAGCCCTCCGATTCCATGCACTCTGTCCAGGAAGTGTAGTATGCAGAGGGGGAGACAGCGGAGTGTGCCCCCTTCTTCTTCCCCCAAATCAGAACTCTTACTGTGTTCTGAGACCGCACTTTGGTATCAGATCCCCATTTAATCTTAAACAGCTCTGAAAGGGTTTACCCGTTTCATAGATGGGGAGACTAGACACAGGTAGTTAAGTCATTTCCTCCAAATAACAAAGGTCATAAATGGTGGGAAAAAATCTGAACTCTAAGCCAGAAGTATCTTGTTTCAAAGTAGATGACGTTTTTTTATTACTTTCAAGTAATTTCTTCTAATATATGTCTTTTTTCGTATTTCATAATAGCTACCCAGTCATACACCACAAATTGGAACGGAACTATTCAATTATAGTGAGTTTGAACCAACCTTTTTAAGCCATTTCTATTCTAATTTTTGCAGGATTTGAAGCTCCTAATAGTTTATTCAATCTAACTGATTTTATTCAGCAAATATTGTGGATTAGCTGAGTATCCTGCTATGTGCTATTTAGAGTTAATTCCGAGATAGAGAGCCTATCTTCAGGATGCTTCTGGGCTATGTGGGGAGATTTGTGAATGCAAACAGTAAGTACAATACAGTAACGATAAAAGAGAGGAAGAAAGTGCAATGGGAGTTTGAGGAAGGAGATACTACTTCTAAGCAGCGAAACAAATGAAGACATATTTCCACCTGTAAAATGAAAAAAAAAGTGTCAAATATTATTTAAGTTTTCATGTGAGACAGGACCACAGAAGGTTTCATTATAACAATGCTTATCCCCACGAGATTTCTTACAATGTTATGAGCAGGTAGGTTTTAGCATTTATCTTTGTTAACTTCTCAGCGCTCCCCAAACAGCTGTTTTGCACTAATATGAATTCTAAACAATCTATTTGGGAAAGATTTAAATAAACCAAAAGCCTTACCAATGGTTCATTCATAACCAAGTTTCGAGCAGTCAAAAATGACCCTTTATGAGTTGCATTTATTAACATGTAGAGCTTCGAGTTAAAACACTTTCTTTTCTGTTTTCAATAGAAAAGAAACGTTCGTTTGCATAGGAATTCATGAAGGTGACCCAACCTGGAAAAAGAACTATTCACTTTGGCCTTGGGGTTCTTGTGACAAATTAGTCCCGTCAGAGATTGTATTCAACCCTGAGGAGTGGATTAAACTCACAAGAAATGTCTATAACTGGACTGAAGAATATGGAAGGTAGGAACAGCAGTTCTATTTTTCATCAGAGTATGGCAGGTTTGTGTGCTTAAAAAACTAAATTTTGAGATCCCCATGAATAGTTTTGACTTTTTTTTTTATCAGTTATTAGTATTATTTGCTGTCCACACGAATTGTCACAGAGAACATGTATTTCTTGTTCTCATGTTTGAAGAACAATATGGAGACGGGAGGCAAATGGGGGGGCTGTGGTTGAGTGGGCACCACAGCAGGTCGGTGCCCTGCACCTTCTACTCCTAGCTCTTGTGACGCCATGTTGTCCACCATCCTCTGTCTCGTGCCCTAAAGGTGAAAGAGATCCATTAACTGCAGTAGGGCTTTACAAGGTACTCTGTTTCCCATGAGTTTCCACGTGCATGAACTTGCCATATTTTCCTTTCTTCAGGAATAGCAGATAACTTGTCTATAGGGGAGACTGACCCTTGAGTAACTTTTTTCTACATATTTGTCATTAGCCTGGTTACGTTGTTTGGGGCACGAACAGTCTTCCTTGAAGCATCTCTACAGAGCTAACTCTCACCCATATGGAAATTGAGTCCCCATCTATAGAAGTGTGCTTCTCTTGCCTATTTTTAGGTTATGGATGATTTGAAGATTAGATAATTATTGCTTATAATTCAAGGACAGGCAAGGATCATATGAAAAATGCTACAAAGGAGTTTTGCATCAATATGTGCAAACAGACCACAGTGCACCAACCAGAGATGGATAAGTAGGTTTATATCAAAGCACTCCTTCGGGGCACCTGGGTGGCTCAGTCGGTTAAGCTTCCAAGTCTTGATTTCAGCTCAGGTCATGATCTCATGGTTCGTGAGTTTGAACCCCGTGTCGAGCCCCGTTTCAGGCTCCATGCTGACCGTGGGGAGCCTGCATGGGATTCTCTCCCTCTCCCCCTCAATGCCCCTCCCCCCGCTCCTGCTTGCTCACTCTCTCTCAAATAAATAAAAAGCACTCCATCATCATTGTGAGGAGAAGTTAGAAAATAATCTATTCTGGGCACTTAGCTGGCTTAGTCAGTAGAGTGTGCCATTCTTGATCCTGGGGTTATGAATTCAGGTCCCACCTTAGGTATAGAGCTTACTTTAAAAAAAAAGAAAGGATGGAAAGAAGGAAGGAAGGAAGAAAATAACCTTTTCTGCAAACAGCTGACCATAGTACAAATACACAACACCACTTGTTATTTCCATTCCATCAAAACAAACACATAATAAGAAATTTAATTAAGGGACGCCCGGGTGGCTCAGTTGGTTAAATGGCCAACTTCAGCTCAGGTCATGATCTCGCAGTTTTGAGTTCGAGCCCGCGTTGGACTCTGTGCTGACAGCTCAGAGCCTGGAGTCTCCTTCAGATTTTGTGTCTCCCTCTCTCTCTGCCCCTCCCAAGCTCATGCTCTATCTCTCGATAATAAATAAAAATGTTAAAAAAAAAAGAAAGAAAGAAAGAAAGAAAGAAAGAAACTTAAGAGAAGCTGAAATCCAGCAGATGGGTTAGCCGTTGTTCTTTGAGCAGTGTCCTGGCCCCAGCAGTGATCTTTGCAAAGCCAGGAGTCCCCTCTCTCCAGCTTATCCCCTAGCTGCACAGCTGTGTGGCTCTTAGCTGTGTCCATAGAGCAACCCAGGCCTCGCCCCTGCCCTGTTGCCCATCTTGCAGTTCTTGGGAACAGCTGGTCCTCAGATGCCTCCGGCCTCTTCCCACTAATCCTTCGTTTGCTCCCGTGAGGCACTGGGGCTCATTATGCAGATTAAGAATGTATTTACCAAAATCTCAGATTCCTAAGGATCAGACTTTTCTAGGATACATTTATTATTTCAGTCCCTATCAGTACTTCAAGAGCCAACCTCTTTCATTTTCCTCGTAAGATGATAAAACAAGGATTCTGTACATGTCTGTAGCAATACATGTAGCTGGCAGAAAAATGTCACTGCTTTCTTGTAACTACAGGTTTGACCCATCTTCTTGGGAATCTGTGGCCAATGAAGAGATGTGGCAAGCAAGGTGACTATCCTACGCTTCTGTGTCTGTGGTCTGTTTTTCATTTGACAGGGGAGAAGCCGGTGGCACTTCTCATTTGGCGGGTAGGGGTGTCAAGGGTATGATAAAAATAACACTTCTGGGGGCGCCTGGGTGGCTTAGTCGGTTAAGCGTCCGACTTTCGCTTAGGTCATGATCTCGCGGTTCGTGGGTTCGAGCCCCGCGTCAGGCTCTGTGCTGACTGCCAGCTCAGAGCCTGGAGCCTGTTTCAGTCTGTGACTCCCTCTCACTCTGACCCTCCCTGCTCACGCTGTCTCTCTCTCTCTCTCCTAGAAAAAAAAAAAAAAAAAAAAAAAAAAAAAAAAACATTAAAAAAAAAAAATAACACTTCTGAATAGCTGCCAACTGTCAGACTAAAAAAGAAAAAAAAAAATTTATGAGTAATCATTTTGTTTGAGGTGTTGTGCTAATCACTGTCCACTAATAATCTTATTTCATCCTCATAACAACCTATGAAGAAGTTACTCTTTTCCCCATTGTACAAAAGAAACACGCTGGAGGTAGAGATCTGCTACCAGATCGCTGCAACTGGTGGATCTGAAACTCACATACCCCTGACTCGGGCACAGCGCTCTGCTCCTGTGCTTCCTCCTAAACTAACCTAAAGCGAGTGTAATTGTTGACGAGATGCTAATAATGCCCTGAATCCATGTGGAATGTGCTAATCAAGTAAGCACTTGCTGAATGCTTCCTAGAGGCCAGACACCGTGCTAGGCTTAGAAGCTACACATATGAGCACAACACGTTCCTACCCTCAAGGGGTTCATAGTCTAAGGGAGCAGAGGGACTCATTAAAAGAGGTTTGAATGTCCGTGTGCTAGGTGCTGGACTTTCCTGTCGTGCCTGTATGGAACACTTTGTGGTGCTCCCTTCAGCAAAGGAAGGTGCCAATCTGAGCCAGGACTGTGCTCTGCACCGACGATTGAGTCACGATATAAAGGATTTACATAAGTTTAAAGAGGTTTTAAAAGAAATTGTCAAGAAATACAGCGCCAAAATAGCAATTACAAAAATAGATGTACTGTGGTGTATGCAATCGTGTTTTTTGAAAAGTCAGAAAACAGCATATTTCAAGTTATCAGCCTAGTTATAGGGACCAACACTTGCTTTGAAGAACTAATCAAAGATGCACTGTATGCTCGTACAGTTCTTTACTGTGACTGAGTGTCGGAAAGCCGGGGGAGAAATCAGATAAAAGAAGAAAGCAAGTCATTATTCAGGCAGGTATTGATTTAATTGGTGTGGTGAATACAATTTGGATGAGTTCATGTGGTCAAAGAGTCCAGCTACCTCTGAAGAACCAGTCACACGTGGCATGAGCCATGGCGATGGGTACCCCCAGGGGTGTGCTGATGAACTCAGCAAGCCTCCCCCTTCCCGGCTGCTCTTGCATACCAGCAAATGTGCAGCTGGAGGAAGAATGATGTATAATAGTGATGATGAATTTCAGCTTTTTTCTAAAAGCCTTGGCAAGCAGGGAGGATGCAGCGTGTTGGCAGTGGGGAAAGAAGGAGCTGCTATTGGTTCAGAATAAACTCCTATGAACAGGAGCGAGGTAAAAATCATGCAGTAAAGGGTTTTATATGTTCCTTATCAATGGAAAACTCTGGTAGGTGTAACTTTACATGTGAAATTTGACCACATGATTTTAATGAAGGCTCCCACCCACCGCCCCACTCCCAGGATGAAAACCCCGTTCTTCATCTTTAACCTGGCAGAAACTGCAAACGTACCTCCCGATGTGAAGGCTCAACTCTACACTCATGCATATAACGTATGTTACATTTATATATATATAAATATATTTGGGGGGAAGATGGTGGTAATTGGAATGGAGAGAGTATGTATCCCAGTGGAGTTTTTACTTGTTTCTAGTTTTACTTGACTTTTATAAAGAAGTATAAAGGGAAAACTATTTGTGTATCACAAATAATGTCTAAAGTAAATGGTGTGGTTGGCAAATGATGTCCGTGTCTTAATCTCTCAAACCTGTGAATATACGGCCTTACGTGAGAAGGGGGACCTTGCTCGTGTGATTAAGTGAGGTGGGGAGAATAGCCCACATTTCCCAGGTGGACCCTCTATAATCACTTGGCCGTTTTTTTTTAATATTTTTATTTATTTCTAGGAGAGAGAGAGAGAGACAGCGTGAGTAGGGGAGGGTCAGAGAGAGAGGGAGTCACAGACTCTGAAACAGGCTCCAGGCTCTGAGCTGGCAGTCAGCACAGAGCCCTACGCGGGGCTCGAACCCACGAACCGTGAGATCATGACCTAAGCGAAAGTCGGACGCTTAACCGACTAAGCCACCCAGTCGCCCCTCACATGGTCGTTTTAAGAAGGACACAGGAGGGTCAGAGAGAAGGAGACATGATAATGCAAGCAGAGGATAGAGAAAAAGATTCAGAGATGCTACGTGGCTGGCCTGGAAGGTGGAGGAAGGGGCCACAAGATGGGGAGTACAGGCAGCCTCTGCGAGGGCAAAGACACAGATTGTAGAGCCTCCGGGAAGAACCCAGCCCTGCTGGTTTTACAAAACCCTCGATTTCATGAATTTTGACCTCTAGCTGTGGAAGGTAATAAACTTATACTGTCTTAAGCCATCACGTCTGTCTGGTTGGTTACACCAGCAACAGCAGGAACCAAATGGGAAACCTTGGGGACAGGAAACAGTCACCACCAAATAAGTTCTGACAGGTGGGCCTCTGGACAAAAGTCGTGACCCCCTGGCTGCATTTGAAAGGATGGGTTCCTGGCTGGGTGGGATTTCATGAGAAAGACAAAAGGTCTTGGCAAGAGGCTCTGTCTTCTGACTGTGGTCCTGGGAAGCTGGCTCAGCCCTCACGCAGCCCAGCCACACGGAGGCTCTTGCGTAGGCGGTCCTCACTGGCGGGAAATGGTAGGCCGGGGCATAGGCTTGCTGTGGCACCATTGTGACGAGCCCCTACTTTTCTGTGACGCATAGCCCTGGGCTCCTCAGACACCTTCAGAGATCATCTTGGAGCCAGCTGTGTAGGAAACACATCCTGACAAAGGGCCAGTGAGACCAGAGCCCGGGAGCCATAGGTATGAGCACCTGAGGCATGTGTGCGACCTCTAGACTGCTGTGGGTATAGTCACCAGGGCAGCGGCTTAGTGCTAAGTCAGAATCACACAAAGTCCCATCCATAGGACTCATTATACTTCTAAATTTTGTGATCATGGGTTCATTGTTCACTCATTTATTTGTTTACTCACAGAGCACTTATTGAGCACCCAGTCTGTGCAAATATATTGTGCTGGAGATAACCAAGCACTGTCCCTGCTACCAAAGAGGTGGGAAGCTAGCGAGGGAGACAGAAGACGGAGTCCTCAGTTACATTCAGCACACTGTACATGAGCTCACCCTCCTGGAGAGGGATGGGGAGGGAGGGAAGGCTTCGGAGATGTCACTGGAGTGTCACCTTGAAAGATGAGAACGAGCTAGCCAGACCGACTGTGGGCAGGGTAGTGAGAGAGTGGCCAAGGAAGGACAGTCCATATGGACAAAGGCAGAACCCTCCAAGGTGCCCCCTTGAGGACAGCAAGGGATGGATTGCAGGAGGCAGCAAGCTGGAGTGCTGTCTGGCATTAGGAAGGTCCAGGTTCAAGGCCTACCCCACCATTAATTGTCAACTGTAAGTCAATTAAGCATTCCAGGCCTTGATTTGTTCTAAAAATAGAAGTGGGCTTTAAGCTCTACTGATTATCTCTCATGCCCTGGTCATGTCATATCCTGTTCGTCTCTAATACCCGTGATTCCATGAAAAACAAGTCATATTTAGTTGGGAGAAATCTCTGAGACCTCCTGATACTTCATATTCTCATCAGTGACCTGTTTCATGGCCTCCGTCGCTAGGCCACCACTGAAGCTAATTCACGGACTTCTTGTCCCTTTGGATCCAGAAGCTTTACTATTTCCAGTGGACACAAGTCCACGGTGTCTTCTTTGCATATATCTCCAGGTATGTGACGTTGTTTGCAAGACAGATGAGGTCAAATACTTGATGGGTCAACACAAATCCACCCCCCAGTACTGGTGTTTCAAGAACATTCTTGTTAGGTGTAGGATTTTTGTCATGAATTATAGTATTCCACTCAATAGCTTCTGCAGAACTTTCAGTTCACGGGACATTAAGTTCAGGTGTATTGGGCGAGCAGGGACTATCCCTATTATCTTTAGGAATGCGTTCGATAAGTTGATGTCCTCACTAAATAGAATATAGTCTGCTAAGACTAGTGTCACAGTAACATTCACATAGAGGAGGAAATGAAATTCCACATGATGAGAAATGACTGGCTTCTTAAGATACAGCACATGGGGCTTAATGGGCCACCCAGGAGAAGTTGACTATGTGTCAGTAACAAAGAGTTCTAGATACAGGTATTATGCCCATTCTGTTATCTAATGACTGTAACATGGAGGTCCTATTCTCTTGAGCTATTGGGGAATGCTCACTGAAGGGCTGGCCTGTTTTCAACTCCAGCACCTTGGTGGGAATTTGAAAGCTGAACACTTTTCTGAACAGTTCTGAGAGCCTGCTTCGTGCCTGGCACCGTGTCGTGCACTTCACGCCTGCCCCTCATCAGAGGGAGGCTTGAGAAGAGAAGCAGCAGAGAGAAAAAAAAGACCATGAGGAAAGATAGGGAAACATTGGCTGTTTAGCCAACAGAATGGGAGAGTAGAAGGAAGCGTCATAGCTTCTGTGTACATGCAAGTGCAAGGTGGCTGTTTCCTTTGCTATGGAGTGAAGGAAGTGGAGGGGCAGACTTTTAAAAGCCAGCTTGGGGGTGTCTGGGTGGCTCACTCCGGTAAGCGTCCAACTCAATATCAACTCAGGTCATGATCTCACTGGTTGGTGAGTTTGAGCCAGGCTCTGCACTGACATCACAGAGACATTAGGATTCTCGCTCTCCCTCTCTCTCTGCCCCTCCCCCACTCTCACTCTCTTTCACTCTCAAAATAATAAACTTAAAAAAAAAAAGCCAGCTTGGAGACTGAAGGTTATTAAATACCAAGATGACATATGCGTTTATCTGCCCTAGAGTAGAAGTTGGCCAATAGATAATATATTGGGTTCCTTTCAACTGGATGATGTGATGAATACAGTTCTAATTGCAAAATGTCCTTGGAGAAAGCATCATTGCTTGTTCTGTGCGCGGAGTCTGCTGCTGACCTCAAGTTCCTGCAGATCTGACTGCAATTTGACAGCCCCCAAGAAGGCTGTGAAATTTCCAAATAAGCAAGTCTAATATTCCATTGTGCAGATGTGTGTCTTTTATTTGTTAAATTTTGATGTTTCTCCCTGGAAAACTCAATATCAAAGATTCCAACTCTGTCTGATGAATGCCGTCTCCAATGTTGGAAAAACAAAATTCCTGATTCCTGTGGGCAAAGTTTTAGCTATTAAAATTATAATTATAGGGCGCTCCGAAGATTTTTAGTATCTTCCTGTAAGGATGTCTTTTGAACTCTCTTACGTCCAGCCTGTTCCATGATGGATTTGTTTGCGCTGTTTTATTGTTGCTATTGTCATTATTGTTGTTTTTAATGTAGAGAGAAATTTCTGTGAAAATGAGGGTCAAAATTTAAATTCCGTAAAGTTCTTTTTCCATGCATTTTTCTAAAGAGAGCTATTTTTTTCTCCAAGAGCTAAATTTAGAGTTTTAACCTTTCTGCCTGTTGAGTAAATAGCTTTCCATGAATTAGAACTAAATCCCTTTCCCAGAACATCTTTCTGGAGGAAGAGCATTTTGTCCTGACACCGTGTGTCTTAGGTTCCCTCTGTAGCATCCGAAAACCCCAGAAGCAGTTTTAGATGAAGTACATTTGCCTCCTGCCACTGTCATAATTACAGTAACATTCTTGCATTTTCTGCATGGCCTGGCAATGATTAGATTTTGACTATGGGCCGCTTGGGTTTTTTTCCTTGTGTTATTAATTCCTCTGTGTTTTCTGGTTTGTGAAAAAAAAGTCAAGGGATAACAATGGAATACTAACATTTTTGCCATTTTTCAGCTCTATAAGGAGATTGTCTATTTACGAAAGGAGCACCCGGTAAACTGGCACAAGAACTATGCCATCGCCTGCGAGCGGATGTTACGCCTTCGGGCAGGAGGTGCAGACCCTGAAGTCTTGTTATCGGAAACCATCAGACATTTCCGTCTCTACACTCAGAAAGCATGGAATGATCCACAGCTGCCTGATATTTCAGTCGCTCTAAAGCACCTGAGGAAAGAACTGCAGAGTCTGAGAAATAAGAAAAATGTCTGAGGAAGCAGAGTGTGAAAAACCTGCTCTTGCTCCCGCTTCCAAAATTCCAAAGTCCAAGAGTGTTTCCTCCAAGAAAAGAAGCTGTATACGAAAATCGAAAATCGAAGACCAAGTCAGCCCCCAAACGTCAGGTCAGCAACGTGGTAGGGCAATGCCCTGTTGAATGGGGTGTGCTCCTTACTGCCATGTGCTCCTTATGCAAATTCTGTTTATCCAGCGTTACCAAATTAGCATTTCAGTGAGAATCGTTCAGAACAACCTTCCTACTTCCTCTGTCTTTCACCTCATGGCTTTGCTGGATTAGATGCTAGAAGAGAAGGGGCTATTTTCATATACTTTAAATACCGATTGGAGACTTTTTTAAGGGCCCTTTCACTGGGATCAGTTTGCAGGTTACATTCTTAAAACATGCATACCAGACCAAAGACACACTTTTCTGTTTCCCAAAAAGTGATTTTTTTTTTGAAGAGTGAATCTTGCTCTGCTTCAAGTTAAAATACTTTTTTTTTTCTGAGTAGCTCTGATTGTTACATAATCTCACACTTCAAGCTAAACACCAACCCAGTGATATTTTGAAAAAAGTTGGGGTTTCATTGTCTTTGAGGATTCTCTGAAATCATGAAAAAATAAAGCTAATTTGTTGTTTGCTTTCTTTCAGTCGCATAAAGGGGCAAATAAAAAGGATTTTGTATTTCTTTACCTAATTTTATATTTATGTTTTACTTCTATTTGGACTCATAAATCCCAGCCCAATAATTAGTAGGCTCCTGCGGCCAAGATGCAAAAAAAAAAAAAAAAAGGCGGGGATTGGGGTGGGGGGGAATGGGGGAAGTTGTTCAATAAATTCATTTCTGTTACAAGCATCTTTTATACATATTACTAAAGAGAACATAGCAAGAAATGCAAATAATAGTTCTTTATTTTATTATGACAGTTAATTAATAGCAACCTGTTTTAATGAATAAAGTCACTCCGAGTCCTTCAGCACTTCCTAAGTAGAGGCCAGAATCTGTAGGGATTCTTTTCCCCCCGATTGTATAGCTCCTAGACTCCAAGCGCTATATAGGCCCCTGTATAGAAATGCTCACTAATGAAGAGGGAGGGCTAGAAGCTTGTCTGCATTCAAAGATCACTGGTGAGTCATTCAGCAAGAAAAGGCCCCTTACCAGGAATAGTCACAGTTCCGTGGCATTGTACTAGCAAAAGGGTCTGATCAAAGGTCTCCTGTGGAGCTTGCATGGTTCCCTTTCATACTACGACCATAATTAAAACCACTAATTCTCTTTTAAAATGCTGCAGGATGCCATGTAGGCATCTGTCTGGAGTGCCCTTTGTGATGTCATAAGCTGTTAAGGACCAGTGCCGAGGGCTTTTGAGTGAAATGCCAGTCATGAAGGTGCTTCAAGACAAGGGTGCCTCTCAAAGCTTGACAGGGCCTTGACTGCACAATTCGAGCTGAATTTGCCCCTTGTCAGCTGCCAGTAAATAAATCTCAAAGGGGGAAAAGCTGAAGTTTCATTACCTGATCCATGGGGCTTTGTTGGTTTTGGCATCACACAGGGAACGCTCTTGCCCCTCCATTCTCTGGATTTGAAGATGTCCATTGGAGCCTGCAGTGCCTGGACAGGGTTCAGAGCGGAACCTTTTGAAGAGTGTCAATAGTTGTAACAGTTCAGCTGTTAGGAAGACAAATAAATGGAGGAGCTCATTAATCCGCTTTTGGCTCTCAGTGCCTTTTGCCCTTTTATCACAGCCTTATTAGGCTCCTACTCATCTTGAACCAGAAAAAAATGAATTGGAGTTGTTGAGTACTAATTGGCAAAGACTTTTAATCATGGGCCAAGAACTTTCACTGACTTGAAAGTAACTTCTCCACAGGGAAGGACCGAAAACCTGGTTTACCTTAAAACAAAGACCTGTTGGAGTTCAGTGTGGTGTAAAAATTTAAGGAAGCATTGATAAATTGCCTACGTTTATCCATTTGAAAGAAATCGTGTGAGATTATGATTTCCACTCTCCTTGAGAAAAGTACAATACAATTCGAATCGACATTCCCTGGACACGCTCTGTTTTTATGGGTTCAGAGAAGAGATTGCGTGCGAATGTGAGATGGTCGCGTTTGCTTCTGAACACCTCTATACACGAGGATGTGAATATGCATTTGGGCGTCTGTATACATACACGTGGTGTCAGAGGAACCTCATCCGAAGCAATAGTTCCTATTTGTGGCCTTAACAATGGCAAGTGAAAGTCTCTTCGAGAAGATCTGCGTATTTGTATCTATACCGGGGTGCTACATCCGTATGTCGAATACACTTTGTGCCTTGACTGTTTCCAAATGGTGCACAGGTTTATTCTGTACGGTATTTGGGCAACAGTGACTTGAGATCACTGTGTCTTTGAGAAAGCCATGGCGTGATGGTCCAAAGCAGACAGGGTCAGAATTCTTTCATTTGCTAAAAACCAACAGTAAATGAAAAAAATAGCAAACCGAACTGAGGTTTGGGGAGATTGGGCTTCCATCCCAGATCAGCTGTTTTGAAGAATTCTCTCTATGGCGTGAGGTTACACAAGTTGCCTTCTTTTTCTCTCTCGTACTTGTCCCCTGGCTGGTACACAGCACCATAAAGCCTGACGGAAGGGGTCTCCTGTAGTCTCACCCCCCAACACGGAAGGCCATGTGAAGGAGGTGACTTCTCATGCAGGATTTGGCCGGGATGCTCCTAGCAATGTCCCTGGGGTGCCACGGGTTGGCAGGGCGACAGGAACCCCACAAAGCCAACTTCTGCCGGGACATTGGCCTGAAGAGCAAGTGGGAGCCAGCGAAACTGTCGGCCTCTCCTCACGCTGCAGTGCCCTCCCTGCCTTGGCGGAGGCTGGCGCCCGCGGGAAGCAAGCAGGGAAGGGGACTGTGGCCCTCAGACACAGCCCCCTGGCCGCATTCCCGCTGATTGGAGCTGTGCTTGGTTCTTACTGTCGTCTCCTTTGCTTTCTTCAAAGGTCTCATTTTTTTTAAAAAAGGTGCTTTTGTCCTATGACTCAAAATAAAGCCCAAGTGGATGGGGAATCAATTACTAGTATGCTTTCTTGAGATCTTGTAGTAGAAATTGTGAAATGGAATCTCTGGCTATCTTCCTAGGATAGAACCACTGTGTTTACTTAGCCTTTATGATACCTAAACAGAGCCCATTTTGAGGGCTAGGGTTAGTTTTTGATACCCTGCTGATTTCTTGAAGCCATCAGGCTAGGATATGAAGACCAGCTTTTTAAATTTTATTTTAAAAGTTAATGTGAGTCCTTCCTCACAGTTCCCACCAGTATCGATGGGAATTTAGAAATGTTAATACTTTTAATATTCAGAAAAAAAATGAAAATTCACTGTTACAGTGAATTCTTTTACTCTGTTTTAATGCTGGTACGTTTTATAATTGCACCGATGCAGAATATGTATTCCTGTTCTTCTCAGTGGCTCCGAGTCCGATGTTTGGGTAAAGACAAAATTTCCAGCCCAGTAAAAGATTCATCCCTGTATTTTGTTGTGGGTGCAAAAATCATTCTAACACTTATACTCACAAACAAATAAGTCGGGTTTCTGGGGATTCTGGGAAGATCTAAAGGCCAAGATCTTGGCACAGCATTACAGAGCAAACAGGGAGCTGAAGCTTTAGCAGTGATCATATTCAATGAAGACGTCATTGTCAGTACCCTCTAAAGGTCTGTTTGATTTGGATCAGCATAGGATGGTATATTAAAAAAAGCCTCAGGAATAACACAATGTGCTTACCTGGATATAGGAGAGCAAACTAATAGGAATATATCTTGAGAAAGGGATTTTTCTTTTTAAAAAATCCTGATTGCTCTTCAACAATGTAATGTATATCTGGTGGAAATTATAGGTACTGGAAAGGTTAGCTTAGGTCATATTGCAAAAGCAAAAACGTGGCGGGGAGCGATGATGGGTAGGGGTGCTAAAACTATAAACATGAAGCCTGCAATTAGTGACCTATATAGGGAGTTATCTGGATCTTTTCCACAGATCTGAAGCGTCAATGGTTGGGGTTAATTGTCAGTAACATGGGTATCCTGATGATGTTAGGAAAGTTGAGTTGATAGGGTTGAGAAAGTTTCAAGAAGTGGATGGAACATGAAGCATGGTTTCCGTCCCCGTGATCCAGCTTCTGGAACAACCCAGTAGTTGCCATGAGGGGAGGGCAGTGTCAAATAACATTTGAAATCAAGATCTGAGATTTAACCCTTTCATAATTTCAGTTGTTTATAATTTGTGGTAAATCGCTATAAGTAGTATCAGGGGAAAGAAGTACAAAGGATGGAGTGTAATCTTTACATGGATAAGTTAATTATGTATTATATATCGATTATAAACAAATAAATGGACATTATATCCTGGTTTTTAAACACAGGCACACCATAATCATCTTCTATTTAGAAGCGTTACCTTAAAAGGGGTTAGTGTGTAATGTAACCTTTTAAAGAAGATATTTTGAGATTTTTCTCACCCACGGGAAATATTCCCTAGGTGGTAGAACCATTGAAAATACCCTTAATACCTGTGGGGGTTGCTTATATGGGAAAGTGTGAGCGATTAAGGCCAAAAAGGGAACCCTGCTTGGGAAAGGAGACCCAGTTTTCTCATCGTTGGCTTACAGTATGATGGGACTTACAGGCGTCACCTGGGACCCTTGATTCAGGAGCATTGTGCAAGACACAAGGGACACAGTTGACACCCTGGCAGGCCAAGACATGAACTCAAAAACTGCAGCAGAGGGAGATCTAGGATTTGGAGACAGGGTGAATGACGCAAGGACTATAGAATCTTCTTATGGTATCCTCCCTCAAAATAGATTCCGAAAATAGATGAAAAACATTATATTATTAACAGTGCTGTAAACAGTCAATATACAAGAAACAAGAGCTCTTTTAAAACAGTCTATCTAGCAAACGCTACAGAAACTCCAAAAGGGGTTGCTTATAAATGGAAAATGATTCATTTATCAAAACACTAGGTTTCCTTTGATTGAAGAGTTAACCAATCTAACAGGTGAGAGAAAGCTTCAAGAAGTTTTGTCTATAAAAGAATGAAGGGGTGTTTGAGGGGCTCAGTCAGTTAAGCGGCCAGCTCCTGATTTCATCTGAGGTCACGATCTCACCATTGTGAGATTGAACCTCATGCTGGGGTCTTGGCTGACAGTGCAGAACCTGCTTGGGATTCTCTCTCACTCTTTCCTCTGCTCCTCTCCGCTGCTTGTGCTCACTCTCTCTCTTTCTCTCAAATAAAAAAATAATTAATTTAAAAAAAAAAGAATGAAAACCCAAAGTCCAATTATGCAGCATTTAAAAACGGGAAAGTTCAGGATACCTGGGTGGCTCAGTTGGTTAAGCGTTGGACTCTTCGCTTCAGCTCAGGTCATGATCTCATGGTTTGTGAGTTTAAGCCCCATATCGGACTCTGCGCTATTAGTGTGGAACCTGCTTGGGATCCGCTCTCTCAGTCTCTCTCTGCCCTTCCCCTCATGTGCTTGCTCTCTCTCAAAAGAAATAAGTAAGCTTAAAAAAATTACTTAAGGGTTACCTGGGTGGCTCAGTTGGTTAAGCATCCGACTTCAGCTCAGCTCATGATCTCACAGTCTGTGAGTTCAAACCTGCCGTTGAGCTCTGTGCTGACAGCTCAAAGCCTGGAGCCTACTTTGGATTCTGTTCCTCTCTCTCTCTCTCTCTCTGCCCCTCCCTCTCTAGCTCTCTCTGTCTCTCTCTCCCTCTCTCAAAAATAAATAAACATTAGAAAAATTTTTAATTAAAAAAAGGGGAAAGTTCACTGATGGAGAGTACTTATACTTAGTGGTTGTTTTTATTTAGTGTATCATAAATTTTTTACTAAAATTAGAATATATTCCTTCAATATGTGGACTGGTATCTACACTGATTTTGTATTTTCCTTTCAATGATCAGCATTCTCACCACTAACCTATGCAGGCACCTGCATTTGCCTTGAGGCCGTTCCTCAGAGCTCAGGATTGTGCCTAATTATGGTGATTGTCAGCCTGGGTCATGAAGTCAAGTTAGTGGAAATTGACCATCTTTTTCTTCATGAAATAGAATAAAAATACCGTGATGCATCTGAGGTAACAAGAGTATTCTTTGATGAAACTTTCAGTTTCAGTTTCATTTTCTATATATGTGTATGTGGTTGTGTGTATAACACATATACTATATATCGTGTGTGTGTGTGTGTGTGTGTGTGTGTGTGTGTGTAAGGCAATTACATATAAATCTATATGTGTATATGAACTGGGTCTTAACAGAAGATGTGCTTTACGTTGCAGATCACAGTAAAGAATAAACAGGAGAGCCACTGGCCGTGGAGAATTTATCCAACTTTATTGAATGTTCATGCCAAAAAGTTAAAAAGGGACCATCTAGTATAACTAGTACAACTCATCTAGTTCAATGAATGAGAAAATGGAGGCCTACACTAAGTGAGGGACTTGCTTTATGTCACACAGCCAGGCAATGGCAGCGCTGGGACTAGAACATGAGCTTTTTGGCTCCATCTGGTATACTTTCCCCTTTTCCATCACAGTTCAGTAAAACCTCTGCCTTCCACTGTCAACTGTGTGTCACATTAAAGTCCCCAAATAATGCCGCCCTATTAAAATTAGGATACACTTTCCTAGAGGTAAATGGTATGTAAAATCAAGAACTATGTTATAGGACATTGCTTTAAAAGCCATCCGCTGAGCTCCTTTCTTCTGCTTCTCCAGACCTCTGGGATAGAATTTCTTTTTTCCCCCTTCCCTTTAGGCAATCTGTTGTATCCCTGGCCTCTGACAGAGAATTTTCTTACCCATCCTGGATTTAGGAACATACATCCAAATTGAAAGGTTTTCATGTGATAAGAAAAAGTCACTTTAAAATCTTGGAACTTGTTAGCATAAATTACATTCCAGCTGAATCAGCTGCTGGAAACTCCATTTGGAAACATGTTGTGTTAGTCTGTATATTCCTTACCTATCCTAAGCAGGGTTCAAAACGTAGTATTTCTGTGTGTTGCAGAAGGAAATATGTCCCAGCTCTACTGGAATGTTCACTGATTGGGAATTGGACTCTTCTTCGTAGAAGGAAACCAAGGCCCTCTGGAGCCAGTGCTCGTGATTATCCTGTTTGGTTTGGCCACTCCACTAAATATTTTTAAGCATCCAGAAAGGTATATTCCTCTTTGAAGACTTAAAGGTCTGGTTTCTCATTGTGAACATTACCAATTCAGTGTCTGGGTAATGGCGATTTCTTTCAAATTTGGCTCTTAAATCACATCTATGATTTGTAAACATCTATAACAATAATAATTGTAATATCAATAACTGACTGTTGTTGGCAAAATGACTAATTCCATTTAGTATCCACTGAATGGCTTCAGTGACCTGAAATCACCTAAATTTCCTGCATTGACTTGTTAGACTTGGAAGTAACTTGGCCCTTCCTCTTTGGAGGCAAGTAACTTTGGTGTAACCCATGAGGCAGAGACCACATGAAGCAGGCTGCGTGTGCCCTGGACATTTGATAAAGGTGACCTGTTTCACAGGTTAGCATTTATGTGACCTTATGCTCCCTAAAAGAGCAAAGAGTAGAAACTGAGTCCTTCCCAAGTCTTCCATTCACTTTCCCAGGTTACAGGCTGTTCCAGAAAGCACAGGCCTTTTCTGGATTGCACTAGAAGCCCTGTACAGCACTGTGTTCAGAGCTAGACTCCCAGCTCTGCCATTCATTAGCTGGATGACTTGGAGCAAGTGTCTCTGTGCCTTAATTTCCTTTTCTGTAGAATAGGGGATATAACGGATTCACCCGATATGTCTTTAAGGATGAAGTGGGTTGATATATATAAAATGCTTCTTTTTATTATTAAAAAAATTTTTTGCGTTTATTTCTGAGAGATGGAGAGAGACAGATTATAAATGGGGGAGGGGCAGAGAGAGAAGGAGACACAGAATTCAAAGCAGGCTCCAGGCTCTGGGTGGTCAGCACAGAGCCCAACATGGAACTCAATCTCACAGACTGTGAGATCATGACCTGAGCCCAAGTTGGATGCTTAACCTATTGAGCCACCCAGGTGCTCCTGTATAAAGTGCTTTGGAGAGTACCTGGCACGTAGCAACTCTTCGCAGTACCGGTTGTTTTCATGAACATGCCAGTAAAACCAGCTCTCATCCATTTTATACACCTGAGTAAAATAAGTCTAAAGAGCCTCCTTCTGCTTTGCTTCTCTCTTGTATGTTTAAAAAAGTCCTCACTAGGGGCGCCTGGGTGGCTTAGCCAGTTAAGTGTCCAGCTTCGGCTCAGGTCATGATCTCATGGCTCATGAGTTCAAGCCCTGCGCCAAGAAGCAGATGAAGAAATTCAGTGAGTCTCATCAATAAGGGAAACCTCTCAATCTGAGCATGTGCATGTGCGTGCACACACACAAGTATGAGCCATCCCATGTGATCCCCGTGCCACAATGATCCTTCTCTCTTCCTACTGGCTTCCCCAAATCCTGGTCCACCTGGAAGGGAGCTTCAACATTCCCACCATTTGCCTTCTGTCTCCAAACTTAGATGTTGGCCATCTATACGCTTGATCTGATTCTTCCTTCCCCTAAACAGTGTGGAGTCTGTTGGTCCCAGAGACCTCTCAAAGAGCAGTCCCCTCCCAACACAGCTTCCCAGAGCACTTAGAGGACTGACAGGGGGCAGAAAGCTTGGAGTCCTGATCTCAGGACCTGTGCTAGGCTTTGAACACAGTCATAGATTTCCCAGTGGGGAGGATTGGAGTGCCTGAATACTACATTCACTCACTTTTTTTTTTTTAATTCATTTGGGGCACTGGGGTGACTCGGTTAAGTGTCAATTATTGATTTTGGCTCAGGTCATGATCCCAGGATCAGGGAATGAGCCCCAAGTTGGACTCCAGGCTGAGTGTGGAGCCTGCTTAAGATTCACTCTCTCTGCCCCTCTCCCTGGCTCACACCACTCTCTCTCTCCCTCTCATGAATGAATGAATGAATGAATGAATTCATTTAATCAAAAAAACATTTTGGGAGGTGCCTGGGTGGCTCAGTTGGTGAAGCATTCAACTCTTGATCTCAGCTCAGGTCATGATCTCACGGTTTGTAAGTTCGAGCCCCATGTCAGGCTCTGTGCTGACAGCGCAGAACCTGCATGGAATTCTCTCCCTCTTTCTGCCCGTACCCCACTCATGTGCTTGCTCACTCACTCACTCTCTCTCAAAATAAATGAAGACTTAACAAAAGAGAAAAGCATTTTTTGAGTTCCTGCAATGTGCCAGGCCTGTGTACCAAGTTTTCAGAGAGAGGGGGGAACCAGACAGACAGACAAGGGACTGTCCCCTATGGACCCTTCATTTCCAGAGGGGCAGAAAGCTAGAGTGCAAGTCTTAAAAATCTTCCCAACGGTCCTTTATTGGCCAGCACTACTACTCTGTCGCCCCACTGAGGATTTCAAACCTGTTTTTTCAGTTACAAGTGCTGATTGGAAACTGTTTACCACCACTCCGGCCATACAAATGAACGAGTTCCCACCCATGGAGATGTCTGCATCTCATTCTCAGGTTATCTAGAGCCCTGCTGAGTCCACAAAAGGCTGCACTGAACCCACCACCCCATGTGGGCCTCCTCTTCCCACACCGCCTTGCCCCCCACCCCACCCCCGGCTACCCCAAGTCCTGCTGCCCATCTCAGTGGCACCAGATTAAATAAACACTAATGCGGCGGCACCTGGCTGGCTGAGTCGGTAGAGCATTCGACTCTTGATCTCGGGGTTGGGAGTTCGAGGCCCACACTGGGTGTAGAGATTACTTAAAAACACTGGCGCTGCCTACCTATAGCAAGGAAATGCTCTCGCTTCTCCCATCACCATTCATAGTAACAGAAAAGAAGAGACAAGTAAGAGAAGACTGTCAGGTGCTCTTAGGCTCAGTGCCTAATTCTCCTGGGTGCCCCCGCTCAGGCTCTAGAGGCGCACGGATTCCTTCAGGGCCTCCGCACATGCTGTCACTTAACTTCCCTGCAGGAGGGGAGCTGGTCCCACTTCTACCGAGCAGTGAGGAGTCAGCACTTCTGTCCTATTCTCGCCCAGGATGTGTAAGCAGCTTCATTGTGAGGAAACATCAGGCAAACCCAGACTGAGGGACACTTCACCAATACTCCTCAAAAGTATCAAAGTCATGAAAGGCAAGAAGGACAGAGTGTCTCGGATTAAAGGAGACTGAGGAGATATGACAGCTAACGGCAATATGGGATCCTGGCTTGGGTCAGAGAACAGAAAAACGATAGTAGTGGAAACGTTGGTGAAATTCAAGTTGAAGTCTGTACTGTAGTTAACAGTATGGTGCTAGCAGTTTCTAAGTCTTGATCTTGTACTGTGGTCAGTAAGATCTTAAATTAGGTGAAGTTGGGTGAAGGGTATTCAAGAACTCCCTGCACTATTTTTTTTTTTTTGTAAGTTTATTTATTTTGAGAGAGAGAGAGAGAGTGCGCGCACCAGCAGGGGAGGGGCAGAGAGAGAGGGCGAGACAGAGAACCCCGACTAAGGTCTCAAACTCACGAACTGGGAGATCCTGACCTGAGCCTGTGAGACTCTTCCCTGAGCCGAAGTCAAGAGTCAGCTGCTTAACCGACTGAGCCACCCAGGTGGCCCGAGCTCCCTGCACTATTTTTGCAACTTTTCCATAATCCTAAAATTATGTCAGAATAAAACGGCTGGGTTTTTTTTCAGCTTCTTTAAAGGCAAAGCATCCCTTTTTCCTCTCGCTCTTTGTCATTCTTTGTTGACCGCTTTCAGCCTCGAGATGAGCAGTAGTGAGAGCAGCGGTCTCTACTACTTGCGCACACCGGTGATCAAGAGCCAAGTTCCTTAAGGCCAAAGGCCACTGGCCTGCTCCCAGCGCTGCCATTAGGGAAGGCAGTCCTTGTTGGCCCTGAGCCTCAGCTACCTCCTGGTGCCTATCGAGTGGGACCTGGGCGAGGACTGGGCATCTCCAGGGAGCCTTTGGCTCTGTTTCCAGAATCTTAGGGAGGCTCAGCAGAGGTCTGTGGGATTAAATTCCCCGCAAGCCACTGGACTCACACGCAGTTTAAAGACGGCAGGATCTAGTCTCGGATTATTCCTGTGGTCCCGCTTTCTCTCTTCAGGCAGTCACCACAGCAAGAAGAGGGAGTGAAGGAGAAGCCCCCTTAATACCCTAATTCTTTCCGAAGATGATTCAGGTTTTTGTAGCTTCATTAGCATTTGCAGATAGAAATACATTTTAAGTGGCATTATGCTAAGTAATTATTCTTACAGGATGTGAAATTAAACACATTTTACTCAGCATGAAATTATTCCTGCCACGTACCGAGTTTGGTGACAGCTTGAGAGTTGGGACAGTGGGTTGCAAGAAGGGGAGAAGCAATTTATGTATTAAAAAAAAAAATCCAACCCCAAATATTCCACCAAAGGTAAGTCCTTGTAGCGAAATAATTTTGGCTGGATGGAATATTAAACCTGCTACTATAAATTTCACGCCTTGCATTCCTAAAGCAGATGCAGTGTGATGATGCCAAAAATTAATTGGAAATAATGCAACTTGTCTTGTGTACTCTATCCAGTAGAGGGCACAGCAGATAAGCGTTGTGTGCGTCGGTGACTGAGCAACTGATAAGGCTTGTTTGTAATTGCTTCCGTAAAGATATGGAGCAACATGCTTGGATGCTTATTTACATTTAGGAATGTGGTTCGGAATAGGAGGTTTAGATTTATAACTTTGTTTTTGTCTGTCAATACATGGGAGACTTTTGGTTGTCGCGAGCATTCTATTTACCAGTGCGCAATGTTAAATTGCTGGATTTAATTGTTACAGTACAGTGAATTATTCTATTATTTCTTACTTTTTTATCCTAAGGAAAATTCAAACTTTCCAGGCTTTAGGGCAGGATAAAATGGCTCTGAGCATGTCAACGTCTCAAGAGCACATTATTTTCTTATTGGATTGTATTAACTTTACAGAT
Source organism: Proteles cristata cristata (assembly GCA_017311185.1). NCBI lineage: Eukaryota > Metazoa > Chordata > Mammalia > Carnivora > Hyaenidae > Proteles > Proteles cristata. The sequence continues at coordinate 729,427 of JAESUZ010004426.1, read as the reverse complement.
GGAAATTTGAAGGAGAATTAGAAGGCTTAGGGATGGGAAATTTGGGGAAGAAAAGAATGATGTCTTAAGATTTCTGGAGGGGTTAACTGGTAAGTCATTTTGAAAGCCGCTGATGCTAATTCTCAAAGCAAGAGACAGAGCAGACCCCAAACTTATCAGGAACGAGGCACAGAATCGCTAAGAAGGAAGAGAATCTTGTGTCACACTGAGACTTGCCAAAGGATTACTCAGGTTTCCTCTCTCTTCTCCTCTCCCGTTCTCAATACCTGTTATAACTGGCACAAATGTGTCTTGTGTAAATGCCTCATAGGGCCACTTGCTACATCGAGGCAGGTCTGCTTAGTTTAAAAAACGGTCTTCTGCTTCAGATGCACATATTTGGACCCCAAAGACAACAGAACACATGTGAACAAACACCACCGAAAGCACTGTACCCTGAAGGGAATGCCTGGGGGACGGACCACCGCCTAATGAAACCTAATAGGCAGTGGTGCCAAAAAGTGCCGCCTGAGGGGTGGCCGGGAGTGGGCAACCATGGGTGTCCTGCCCACATGCATGATCTGACCCCTGGGTCTGGAATCCTGGTTGTCGGGACTCCTGCCCCCACCACAGACTCCTCGTCTCCCTCTGGAGCGGTTCCCCCACCACTTTGGAGGCTTCACGCAACTCCCAGAGAGGAGGCACCCCACGGGGCAAGTGGGCTGGGGAGGAAACTCACCAGAGAGGTGGCTTCTGGGTGGGAAGCCAGGAGCGCGGACTCACGGGTGTCAGGAGATGCTCTGTGTCCTTTTGGGCTGTAAGTTTGGTACCAAGAGCAAGTATTGCCCGATCTTAAACTTGTGAAATGGAACCCACGCCTACAGAAAAGGAGAGCCTTGCCCTTTCCTAGACCTGCTCTTGTCGTCAGCCTCTCCCCCTGCCATGTGAACTACTTTCCTCTTCTTGTGCTCCTCTTTTTTAATGTTTATTTTAGTTGGTTTTGAGAGAGAGAGAGGAGAGGCAGAGAGAAGGAGACAGAGAATCCCAAGCAGGCTCCACGCTATCAGCACAGAGCCCAAAGCAGGGCTCGAACTCATGAGCCACGAGAGCATGACCTGAGCCAAAATCAAGAGTCTGATGCTCAACCAACTGAGCCATGCAGGCGCCCCTTTTTTTGTGCTTTCCGCATAGGAAGAATGGCCCTTTCTCCGAGGCATGTGCTCTACCGCAGATCTGGTTCTCCTGTCTCCCTTGAAAGGGTGGCGTGTTGTTCATATCACAAGGTTTCTTTACAAATGGACTCCTCCCCTGAGTGTCTGGGTCCCCGCGAGCGTGTGCATGGATGTTGTGGGAACAGAGGGTGCTGAAGGACTGCTCCTGGGGGGGATGGAAGGAGAGAGAAACAGGGAGAGAATGGGGAGGGGCCATTCATCATTGAAAAAGCTGTGGCAGAAGAATCTGACCTTCAGGCTTATCGATTTAGGGCTGAGTTTTAGGATGGGTTCAAGTGAACGTGAGAGTGAGGCTCTCCAGAGCTCCGCCTCACACCCGCACCTCAAAATCCTATTGGTGTTGCTGTCACAGAAAGTCGTTTGCACACCCAAAATGACACGTGCCCTGATTCGGCTCCTGTGTAGCTGCAGCTGCAAATAAAATGTCTAAATCTTCCCTTTCAGCTGCCTCTCTTGCCGTAAGTTCGTTCTAATCAGAAACTGTATTTAATACTGCAAATAAGTACTCCTGTGGTACATCAGTCAGGCCCCCGTTGCAAAGGACAGAACCTGTGCCAGCTAGGGAGACTAGAAGGGGACTGTTACCAGGCACTAAATGACTCTCAGGATCACAGGAAGGACTGAGGAGACAGGGTCGAAGTTTCACCTTCCAGAATGACCTCAGCACTGCTCTGCAGAACCTGATCACCATCAGAGCTATACCCGGCTCTTGTCTTCAACTCCAGAACCTCAACATCACTGTCATCTTCAGGAAGCCACCGTGATCAGGACGTCCCTGCCCCTGCTACAGCCAGAACCACCCAAGAGCCCCCTGGGATCCATGCCAGCAAGTGGTCGTCCCACCATTGCTTTTGAGCCTCGCAAAGCTAGTGATGAGACACAGGGAAGCTAAACGTGCCTGACTGTGCTTGCCCGCAAAATGCAGAAACGAGGGGTGTCTCTTGCTCCACCTTCCAGATCCCATGGAGTGCATCTGAATGGCTGAGCCGAGCTCGCATCTGGACCTCCAGCTGCAAGGGCCTCTGGGAAATGAAAACTGCATTTGCATTGCATTTCTACAGAACAGAAGGCATTCTAGAAGGTAGTTGGAGTAAGTGTTGAACATCAATATGTTATATTTGCTATACTCTAAACATTACTGTGATGAAAACGTACTTTTTCTTGAAGAAGCTTATTTCCAAATTACACACAAGAACAAATGGGTTCCTTTTTTTTTTTTAATTAAAGAAACGTGCATTCAGAAATGGACAAATTAGTAATGCAGGATTTTTCCAGTAAGAATTTAGAAGTACTAAGGTCAACACAAAAAGGGCAGGGGAGGGTGGGAATTATTTTATTTCCTCTGTCCTAGCAATAGAGGAATTAGCAGAGATCAATGTGTTGTGTCTGCTTCTGCGATGGTAATCAGTACCTGACTGGAACACAGAGCGGAAGGGCGAGAGGCAGCTGATTTTACCCACTATTGCCATGGAGGCCGCTGGGAGCTTTCCTGCAGGAAGGTCTAGAAATAAGAGAGGGAGCAGCTACATTGTTAATGGGATGGGCTAAAGATGTAACATCAGGGCCATCTGCAGGAATTGGGTCTGCGTGCATGAGCAATAGAATCAGCATACTTCCAGAAAGATCAGAGGGCCTGCCCATAGGAAAGAGGCACAAAACAGAAACTAGAGCATCTTCCACTTTGCACTGTCGCTTGAGAAGCCATGTTAGGACAACATGGGTGTGAGTGGAAGTCCGTCCTTGGGACATTGCTGGAAAGCAGAGTAGGAAATGGCCCTTGCGTGTCAGAACTGGAACAAACGCTACAGGAAACGAACAGCTTAAGAAAAGAATTTCTGGGACCCAAAATCAAATGACCAAGAGACTACAGTACGTACACCATCCCAAGGCTTTCAGAAGCTGGAAGGCCACTTCCAAAGAAAAGCATAACCTGCAACGGATAAAAGAGATCAAGAGCTGCAGAAGAGACAGGAGGTAGGTAGCTGGGACCAGAAAGACCCGGCAGAGATGATCCTGGAGGAAACCTCACAAAGCTTCACGCAATCTAAGATGGATGGCCAGTCACAAGTCCACCTGAGAACCAGAGCCTGAACAGGCAGCTGAGTCCGAATGGCCACGCAGAGCATGGTTCCCTGATGTCACCAGTATAAAGTGCAGGGGCACCTGGGTGGCTCAGTCGGCTGAGTGGCCAGCTCTTGATTTTGGCTCAGGTCATGTTCCCAGGGTCGTGGGATCGAGCCAAGCCCTATGTCAAGCTCCACGCTGCGTGCATAAGATTCTCTCCCTCCCCCTCTCTCTGTGCCCCTCCCCTGCTTGGGCTTTCTCTCTCAAAATAAATAAATAAACATTAAACAAATTAAAATGAATAAAAAGTAAGTAAATAAAGTGCAATCACATTGTGCCTGGAGGGGAAGCACGATCAACTGCTCTAAAGCTTTGAGTTGCTTGCAACCTACAGCATAAACATAAACTGTTTTAATGATTCCATTAATTTTCTTATTTAACAACGGGTTTTTTTTGTTTATGTATTTTTGAGAGAACGCAAGCAGGGGAGGGGCCGAGAGAGAGGGGGACAGAGGAGCCAAAGCGGGCTCTGCACTGACAGCAGCAAGCCCGATGTGGGGCTTGAACTCACCAACCAGGAGATCATGACCTGAGCCGAAACTGGAGACTCAACCAACTGAGCCATCCAGGTTTTTCTGAAGTATCTGCTATATGTCAAGTAATATGAAAAACATAGGTATGGTACATTAGGGGGGTTATAACTTTATGAGGGCCAAAGATAAGTAAAGAAGCAATTGCATTATAAGGTGGTAACTGCTATAGTAAGGGCGGCATGGAGGATTATGCGGAACACTTACTCGCCTCGCCTGTAAGTGGGCGGGTGTCAGGGAGGGCTGCCTGGGGAGGAGGCCAGGCTGAGAGGGGATGCGAGGAGAATTAGCCAGACAGATGAGGGGAGGGGGCCCCAGAGACAGCAGGGAGAGTACTGCAGGAAGCGGAAATGGCAAGTTCAAAGCCTTGGAGGGGAGAGAGGGAATGGCACATTTCAGGGATGGAGACGGTGGAGACACAGAATTGGAGGTAGAAGCAAGAAATGAAGCTGTGAACCAACAGTGGACCAGCTCCTAAGGGGTCTTAAGAGCCACATTAAAGAGCTTGGATTGTATCTTGAAGGCAAAGGGACACTATGGGAAGTGCTGCAAACCAGGGCGTGATGCCTTTTGAATTTAGAGTGATGAGGGCGGCAGTGGAGGCAGTAGCTTGGGAGCAGGGGCGGGGCGGGAAGAAGGGGACTGCAGGTGGCTGCAGTCACAGTGAGGTGCCGTGTGGCCTGAGCTGGGCGGCAGTGGGTGTGAAGGAAAATGAGCATAGCCTGGAGAGCCGCAAGCCTATCCACAGTCTGGGGAAGCCTGGTCTCTTACACTCAACACACCCAGCTTTCTTCTCTCCTCTCACCTCCTCCGCCCCCTTCCCTAGCCTCTTAGCTGTCTCCTATGTCGCCGAGAAAACAGAAGCCATTAGAAAGGATTTCTGTGTCCCTCACCATCACACCCACCTGTGTCTGTGCCCATCTTCCCCTCCTCCACTCCCGAGCCCTCCTTCTGCCACCAGCCAGCCCCATGACAACCTGAAATCCTGGGCTGGCCGCCTTCTCAAGAACTCTGCTCCTTTGAGCATCTTCTTTTCTGCATCACTGGTGTCTCATTCTCTCTCTGCCTCTGTCTCTCTTTCTCTTTCTTCTCCTTCCATGATCCTGCTCTGCCTCTCTCTCTCCAAACTCCCTCCACTGGGTCCTTTCACATTTCAGCCTCCTTGACCCCAAATCCTCCAAGCCCTTTCCTACCCGAGGGCCTGTGTGAAAACTGCTCCACCTGCCTGAAAAAAAGATCTTGCCATTTGTACCAGTGGAAGAGTGGCCCCCCAATGCCCATGCCCACCCAGAACCTCAGAATGTGACCTTCTTTGGAAACAGGGTCTCCTGTCGCTTCTCGGACTTTTGGCTAAGATCAAGTGTGGAAATAGGGTCTTTGTAAATATAATTAGGATGGCGTCGTAGTGGATTAAGGTGCGCCCTAAATCCAATGGCTGGTGTCCTTGTAAGAAGAGAAGACACACAAAGATAGACACAGAGGAAAGAAGACCATGAGAAGATGGGAGGCAGAAATCGTGCCAGCAACCACAGCAGCTCGGAGAAGACGAGGGAAACTTCTTCTCTAGAGCCTTCAGAGGGAGCACGCTATCTTGATTTCTGACTTCTGGCCCCCAGAACCGTAAGAACACCATTCTGTTGTTTTCAGCCACCCAGTGTGTGGTCATTTGCCATGGCAGCCCAAGGAAATGAAGACACCGTCCTTGCATGACCCATCTTTTCTGAGCCCTGTGTCGTCCTCAGAAGGACCTTCCTGGCTACCTTACCTAAGAGCTTCTCTCAATTTTTTTCCTTTCTTGGAACTAGTTCATTTTCTTTAGCCCTTATTATGAAAGCGATCATATATTTATTGGCTCATTTTTGTTTTTGTCGTCTCTTTCCCAAACTAAACTCCAAGGAGTAAGGGGGCAGGGATCGCATCTATTTGTTTACCTCTCTGATACTGGCCTGAAACCAGCTCTGTGTTCAGTAATATTGGGTGAGTGCGCGAAATAATGAGTGAAAGAACGAGTGAGGTATATTACACTGTAGAACGGACAGGACTGGTGACTGGGTAGGTAAGGGGAAGGGCGGGGGTTCTCGGCTTTGGCTGGAGTCAGAGATTCGGATGCCCTTTGCTGGGCTGCAGAACGCAGGAGAAGAGCAAGTTTGGGGAAAATAATGAGTTCAGTTTTAGAGTTTTGAGTCCGAGGTGCCTCTAGGGCACCAAAATAGAAACCAACTAGTGTCCCCATTTCTGCCTGTCTGGCCTCTCCCCACCCCATTTATTTGTAATACAGCAGTCAGGGTGAGCCTTTTTTTTTTTTTTTAATTTTATTTTATTTTTTAAATTTTTTAATGTTTTATTTATTTCTAGGAGAGAGAGGGAGAGAGAGAGACAGCGTGAGCAGGAGAGGGTCAGAGAGAGAAGGAGTCACAGACTCTGAAACAGGCTCCATGCTCTGAGCTGGCAGTCAGCACAGAGCGCGACGCGGGTCTCAAACCCACGAACCGCGAGATCATGACCTAAGCGAAAGTCGGACGCTTAACCGACTAAGCCACCCAGGCACCCCTTTATTTTTTAATTTTAGAGAGAGAGCATGTGAGTGGGGAAGTCGGGCAGAGGGAGAGACAGACAGACAATCTTAAGCAGGATCCACACTCCGCACAGAACCCAAAGTGGGGCTTGATCCCACAACCCTGGGGTCATGACCTGAGCTGAAATCAAGAGGTTAAGGTGTCTCAGACAGGGAGAACATCATGGGCAAAGGCACGGAGACTTGAAGGAATGTGGTGTGTTTGGGGAATAGGTAGATCTGTGTACCTCACGAAAACAGGAGTGAGAGCTGAGTAACGGGGAGAAAATGTGGAATGGTAGGTTGAGGCCATCTACTGAAAGCTCTTCTGTTCCACCCTCAGGAACCAGAACTTCCATAGAGGAGGTCAGGGGAGGGATGAGGGCAGAGAAACATATGGGGAGTGGGAGCACCTCCCCTTTACGTCTGTTCTCAGGGCCACCCGAGGTGGTATTGGGCCCCCCGGATGACAGCCAGGTGCTAAATATATAGTGAGAGCCCCGTGCCATCCCACAGTCTGCCTCCCCCATTAGGATATCTTAGTCCAGACCTGAAGGGGGGTCTTGGAGATGGTGTAGCAGTTCTCCATTTGCAGACAGCCCCTGGATTCTCTGTCCTAACTACCTCCCAGGGTACTGAACCGAGTACCCCAGCTGCTGTAGGGCTGCAGCAACATCTGCAAGACCCTCTTCACACCTCCCCTGCCAGCCAGGGAAGGCAGTAGCCTCTGCAACCCTATTAAGTTAGAATCGATCATGGTTTGTGAGTTCTGGCCCCACATCAGGCTCTCTGCTGTCAGTACAGAGCCCCTCTCTGGATCCTCTGCCTCTTTCTCTGCCCTTCCCCCACACGTGCTCTCTCTCTATTTTTTTTTTAATGTTTTTATTTATTTCTAGGAGAAAGAGAGAGAGACAGCATGAGCAGGGGAGGGTCAGAGAGAGAGGGAGTCACAGACTGAAACAGGCTCCAGGCTCTGAGCTGGCAGTCAGCACAGAGCCCGACATGGGGCTCGAACCCACCGAACCGCGAGATCATGACCTGCGAAAGTCAGACGCTTAACCGACTAAGCCACCCAGGCGCCCGTGCTCTCTCTCAAAAACAGATAACAGACATTAAAAAAATATGTCAAGCTCATTCCTTCTTAAAAAAAAAAAAATCTTTGGGGCGCCTGGGTGGCTTACTCGGTTGAGCGTCCGACTTTCCCTTAGGTCATGATCTCGCGGTTCGTGGGTTCGAGCCCCGCGTCGGGCTCTGTGCTGACTGCCAGCTCGGAGCCTAGAGCCTGTTCCAGTCTGTGACTCCCTCTCTCTCTGACCCTCCCCTGCTCACGCTGTCTCTCTCTCTCTCTCCTAGAAATAAATAAAACATTAAAAAAAAAAAAATCTTTACTTTCTCCTTAATGTGGAAGCATTCTTTTCTCTGTGAACTGAAGTTTGCTTTCTTATACCTTGGTCATGGTTTCGCTTCCTGGAGCATACTGAGTGAATCCATGACTCCTCTTCTGATAGTGCTTTCCATATTTTATCAAACACATGGCCTCCCCCAAGTTAGACACAACTAATCTCTTCACACTCCCTGCCAAAAAAAATAAGTAGTCTCTGCAGGTTCATACCACCCATCATTGTGGTGACCTCTGGGGCCATGAGGTTAAATGTCAATGTTCCTCTCGAAAGGTGGCTTCCAGAGACAGGTCCAAAGCCACAGGTGTAAGCCGAGCAGCATAGAGGCTGAGGGGGCAGTGAATTGTCCCCTCCCTCTGCCGACTGCTGCATGAGATCAGCACCCCTCACCCGAGCCCACTGAGGCATAGGCATTACCACGACCTCATTCTTATTTAAATAGCAGAGGACCAGTTTCCAGTCCAAAAATACTGGACTTATTTTCTAGAACTCTTTCAAAGTTTCCTAATTTAGAAAACAGACAGGTATCTTGACATCATATAAAGAAAATTGATGAGTTTGGGAGCCCAGTAGAACTGAGTTCAAATCCAGACTTTGGCACCTATTATTTTGTGACCTTAGGCAAGTGATGATTTCCAGTGAGCCTCAGTTTTCTCACCTCTAAAGGGGAAATATTGATAACTACCCCTACAGGATAGTGTGAATGTTAAATTATATAATACAATAATAAGGACTTTATAAATGTTAGCCTCTTTCCCTGACCTTTTCTACTCACTGAGCCTTTGCTTTTTCAAGGGTGGCTCTGAGTCACAGGGAATGTGCCCTGCCCTGGGCATGAGGAGACTGGGATTCTGGTCCAGACTCCTTCATCACAGCATGAGAGCTGAATTCTCTTCAACACTATCATTGGGGCCAATGTGCGTATCAGATACAGTGCAGGTAAAAGTGTCTTTAAAAAGGCAAGTCCTTAATAAATATTAGAAAATAAAATATTATTGGGGCACCTGGGTGGCTCAGTTGGTTAAGCATCCGACTTCAGCTCAGGTCATGATTTGACAGTTTGTGAGTTCGAGCCCCACATCGGGCTCTCTGCTGTCAGCACAAAGCCCTCTTTAGATCCTCTGCCCCTCTGCCCCACCCATCCCCAACTTGCTCTCTCTCTCAAAAATAAATAAACATTGTTTAAATAAAAGAAAATATTATTTACTTTTATTTGGTCAGCAGGTATTTAAAGTGCATTTGCTGTGGGCCAGACACCATGCTAGGCAGAGACAGTGCAGTAGTGTGAAAACGGACAATGCCCTCTCCTGCCACACTAAGGGTTTAAGGAGACTGGGGGTAGGGGTGCAGTGTCTCCATGTATTCATGGGGTTGGAGAATCTGTTCAATCCTTCTCTTTACGGACAAACCCTAGTGGATTTCAGTTTGGCTTTTCAGACAGACCAGCCTCCATTTGGAAATGAACTCCCTACCAGGCTACTTTCTAGGCTGTGATGAAGCCACTAGCAGATGTTATGAATTTTGTTCTTCCAAAGACCTGAGCTTGAACAGCAACCCTTCCATTTGCTAGCTACTGTACCCAAATTCCTGAATTTCCCTGAGCCTCACTTGCTACCCTATAGAATGGGCACACTACTCGCATGCAACTATACATGTGGGCAAAATACCAAGGAGCACAACTGCTGAATCATGTGGCAAAACCTTGTTTAGCTTTGCAAGAAATTGCCAAACTGTCTTCCAAAGTGGCGATACCATTTTGCATCCTCACCAGTGATGAATGAGAGTCTCTGCTGCTCCACATTCTTGCCAGCATTTCATGTTTTCAGTGGTGAGCCATTCTAACAGGTGTGTAGGGTAGCTTGTTTTGTAGTTTTTATTTTTTTTAATGTTTATTTATTTTTGAAAGAGAGAGAGGGAGAGAGAGACAGAGTGTGAGCAGAGCAGAGGCAGAAACAGAATATGAAATGGGCTCCAGGCTCTGAGCTGTCAGCACAGAGCCCAGTGCGGGGCTCAAACCCACGAACCATGAGATCATGACCTGAGCTGAAGTCAGATGCTTAATAGACTGAGCCACCCAGTTGCCCCAGTGGTAGCTCGTTTATTCTGTGATGGCATCGGATGTTGATCGTCTTTTCATATGCTTGTTTGCCATCTGCACATCTTCTTTGGTGAGGTGTCTGTTCAGAACTTTTGCCCATTTTTTAGTCAAGCTGGATTTTTTTTTTATTGTTGAGTTTTAAGCGTTCCTTATGTATTTTGGATACAAGTCCTTTACCAGATATGTGTTTTGCAAACTTCTTCCAGTCTATTTAAGAATGTCTTTTGCAGAGTCGAAATTTTTAGTTTCAATAAAGTTTAACTTATTAATTTTTTCTTTCATAATCATGCTTTTGGTGTTGTATTTAAAAAGTCATCGCCCAACCCAAGGCCACCTGGATTGTCTCCTATGTTATCTTCTAAAAGTTGCATAGTTTTGCATTTTGCACTTAGGAATAGAGATCTCTTTTGAGTTAATTTTTGTGAATGACTTAATAAGGCTATGTTTAGATTCTTTTTTTTTTTTTTTTTTTGCATGTGGATATCCATTTGTTCCAGCACCATTTATTGAAAAGACTTTTCTGTCTTTTGCTTCTTCTGCTCCTTTGCCAAAGATCAGTTGACTATATTTGTATGAGTCTATTTCTATGGGTCCATGGGTTCCATTGAGTTATTTGCCTAGCCCCTTGCCAATACCACACAGTCTCAATCTACTATAGCTTTATGGTAATTTTAGAAGTCAGGTAGTATTAGTCCTCCAACTTCATTCTTTAATACTGTGTTGGGTCTTCTGAGTCTTTTGCCTTTCATATAAACTTTATAATAAATTTGTTAATATTCACAAAATTACTTGCTGGGATTTGTTTGGGATTGCATTAAGTCTATAGATGAAGTTGGGAAGAACTGACAACTTACCGTATTGAGCCTTCCTATCCATGAGCATGGGATATCTCTCTATTGAAAAATCAAATCTTATTTGATTTCTTTTGCCAGAGTTGTTTTAGTTTCTTTCTTACAGATCTTGTACATATTTGTTAAACGTATACTTAAATATTTCAATTTTGTGTGTTAGCACAAAGAGTGTTAACGTTATATTTTACATGATAGTGAAAGAAGTTGCTAAGGGGGAGAGTGATACCATACATTTATGTTTAAGAAGATTGTTCTAAGAGTGTGGAGACAGATTCGATTTGATTAAAATGAAGGTAAGAAAACCAGTTAGGAGGATTTTTTTTAATGTGTATGCATGGAACAAAGACCTAAGCTGAGGAAGTGGCAGAAGATATGAGAAATGGTTAGTCAAGCTCAAGAAAAAAGGCAAATAGTAAGGATCTTCTCTGCTGAAGGAAGCCAAGCAGACAGACCTTCCAGCAGCCTTGATTACTATTCACCTACACTAATCTTGATATGCCAGGGAAGTGACACTGAAAGACCAAAATAGCAATGTTAGCTTCCTACCTCAGCATCCATTTATCCCTTGCCTATTTTCTTGCCCAACATAATCCCAATTTTGTTCAAGTATCCTCCTTTCCCACCTGACCAAGTACCACAGGGAAAGCCAACTCTAACGCAAACTCCAGGGGTGGCCTGACTGGTCTAAGGGTGACCTCACCTGCCTCACCACGGCTAGGTGAGACAAATGAGAGAGTCTGCTGAATGGGGTGGGTACGGGAGCTGGAAAAAATCTCCTCCATCCTAAATGAAAGCCACAAGAAGAAATGGCCTCCTGATTTGCTCTGAAGGTTGTCCTATCTTTGTGGCTCCCAGAACTTGAATAGGCATATTGTTATCAGCCTGAAGATGGAGCGAACGGTGAAGATGGTATAGCATAGAGAGAACATCGCTGAGCTGCCAAATCAAGGAAACCACCCCTCTTCATTGTTTAAGGCAGTTTGAGGCGGGATTTCTTTGTTACATCTGAAAACATCCCAGCTGTTACAACTCTCCTCATTTGGCAACTAAGCTAAAGGAAGTTTGCCTGCTATCTGCCCACCCCTCTGAAGATACTGAGTTTTTTGTTAGTATCAGGTTAGGTCATACCCTGAGAGTAGGACCTTGCCTGCTTGTTTATTGCTCTATACCCCACATTGGAACCTGTCATTTAGTAGGTACTTAAGAAATATCTAATGAATCGGTGAGTGAATAAACACTCAGAAGCCAAAACCTGAATGACATTTGTCTAGCTACTCCCCATTTCCACTTTGTTTCCTCCCACTGAGATTGATCATTATTGAGTCATGAATGATGTATGCGTCTGACAAATGCCAAAGGTCATAGCAAGAAACAACTCTAGTAGAATTGCCTCTGCACTTACTAACTATATGGAAAGATTATCAAATGCGCTCTAGGATGCTTTTAGAGTTCCTATACAAAGTCTCCTAAAATAGACTTAACGCCAGAAAAAAAAGCATACCTGTCTTGGAGAATTGTTCTGCTTCCTAGAGTAGGTTGTGTGGATTATCTAATTGGGTATCCTTTTTTGCCCTGGCTGCCAGGAAGCTCAGTGCCTAATCTGAAGCTAAATCACAATAACTCAATTACACTTGACAGTCAATGCTTGCTTCTTTCTCCCTTCCATGAAAAAAAAAAAAAAAGCTTTGCTTTTCTAATTTCAGTTGAATGACCTTATTGTGTTTGCCTTTATTGTAAGTTGCTTCAAATCCTTTTCAGGGAGAGGTGTGTATAAAAAAAAAAAATTAACAGCTCAATTCTAAAAAGCCATGCAGAGCCTGAGTTGGCACCACTTGCTCTTTGTAATAGCCTGGGAGGGCCCCCAAAGTAGCCCGGTGCTTTATCTTTACAAACACACGTCAGCCGGAGCAGCGGTGCTCACCAGAGATCTCGGGAAACAAGGGCAAAAATCACCCGTCATTTTCTACTGAATGGATGTCTGGAGGACCATCCAGGCTCCCAGCGGCTGGACTTGGTGGGGCGGATTAACGTGGAGAGCCCTTGGAAAATCAGCATCCACCCTGCCTGCACTAGCTATTGTTCCAGAGGTAAGTTGTTCTGTCTAGTTTGGAAGATAGAATCTCTCTCCTGCCTGGTCCGCAGCCCTGCTGGCTTTGTACGCTCAGGGTCCCGTGCCCTTTCCCCTACCTCTGGGCCACAGGCCTCTCCAGCCAGCCCTCCGTGCCAACTGGCAGAGGGTGCTCTTGTATAGCAGATCTGACTCCCTCCCCATGAATGAGCTCCAGTGCCTTCCAGCCGGACTGCCTCCACCAGCTGGGGGCCCTGAAACCCTCGCTGGGGGCAAACTGCTGATCTTTTCCAAAAGCTGGCCTCGGTCGTGCCCCAAAACGACTGCCGAGCCGGCCTCACTCCCCTTCAAGCTTGTGTGCCTCTCTCTCGGCACCCCCAAATTCCCCGCAAGTAGCACAGAATAAGGCTGTTTATGGGGGACACAGTTTGGTTTGCTGATATCATATGTGAGTGTTGGCGGGGAGTGGGGGGAAAGAGAGAGAGAGCGCATGCGCAAAGCCAAACTGCCCTCTCAGAGCTCTGCAATAATAGATGTCATGATTTAATTGGAAATTTAGTAAATCTGCTAAAACATTTAGTGGTTTAAATTTTTCCTGTTCGGCAAAGAAACAAAAGCTTCTGGTTTACCCTGTGTCTTTCAACAACTTTAATTTCATTTGTAAATTACGGATGGAAGTAGCATTTCCACTCGATTGCATACTGGGCATTAAGAAGACAAAAACCTTCATTGTTTGCAGCCCCTGGGATTTCTTTTCAGACATTAAGCTGTAGGTGGCATTCTTTATACTTGACATCAGAGCACTTTTGTCGGGCGTTTAGTTGACAGGATTTACTGCCAGCCCATCCTAGGTGTGGGAAGCAGAGAAAACAAGAAAATACCTCGTTCAGGTGGGCAGAGAGAGGAGTACCCCAACCCATCAGCCCCATCCGATTCAAACTGTGTCATTAAAGATCTTTAGAGTTCTTCGAAGGGAATTAATTAGTAGAGAAAGGCTGTTTTGTTTACAGTCTTCATCATCAACATAATCAAAAGCCAGCCTAGATGCTGGTGGCAAATTGCACTGGATTCTTCAAAGCCAAGGGCGCTTCGTGCAGAGCTTGTTTTCAGAGGTCTGTTCCCTCTGTTGCGTTAACTTGCCCTTGGGTGGAGGGGAAGAGAGAGGGGGAGCGGTGCACTGGGGAGGGGAAAGGGAGAGGTACTCAGTATAGTCAAAACAGCGGTGGCCCGTGTAGAGTTGCCATCACCAGTACCCACCTGTGTGTGGTGCATCGGCAGGTCGGGATTAGCGTTTAGGCTCACCTGTCCAGATGGTTTGTTCACGGGTGACTGTGTTTTCAGGCCCAGACCAGTGCACCCGGGAAGCCCTAAAGAAACCATCTGGTAGTGGGTCACAGTGGATATCACCATACTGGGCTGGTGGCATCGGACTACCTGGAACACTTCGTAAGAAACGCAGATGTCTGGGTCCCATTCACCAATTCAGACCTACTGACCCAGAACCTCCTGGAATGGGACTCAGGAATCTGTTATGAACTCACCACCCAGGTGATTCTGTTCTGCAGCCTGGCTTGACGTGCAGAAGGACTGGTCTAAACCATTAGGTGACCTTTTAGTGAAATGGCATGGGCTTGAAGTGGGGAGAAGGGTAGGGGACCCAGGAAGATAACCTTGGGCCAGAAAAAGGCTCATCACAGGGTGTTAGACCCACAGCCTCTGAGTATAGACTGAAGCTTGTGGGAAACAAGGCCACTCTAGGCAAAGTGCAAGCAAACCCTCACCTTGAACCATCATCCTGTAAACCCAGCCTGAGCAATGGGACTGTTCTTGGAGCCAAGAGAGACTCTGGGGCAGCTCCAGCCCTACGGTTCCCCTTCCGTCCAAAATCCCAGCTCATGGTGCCAGGGAAGGTTTGCCAGGCCCAGCAGACTGGGGGGAGGGGCGGGGTTGGCCAAATGATGATGCAACCTGTGAGAAGTGGGTCTCAGTTGGACCTGGGCTTTATAGGCCCAATTTCACCAGATGAGCTTGGTGGTAATATTGCAGACTCTGTCTTGCCTGAGCATGACAGTTCAGAGATGTCTTCCTCAGCTGTCCCTGACTGTGTCTTTACTCTGCGTTCCATACGTGCTATTTCATCTGGATCTCAGAGGACATCTAGTCCTCGCCTTTTACTTTAGTTTCATTTTCAACGGATGGTTTATATTGTAGGGGTGCCTGGATGGCTCATTTGGAAGAGTATGTGACTCTTGATCTCAGGGTCATTGAGTTCAAGCCCCACTTTTTTCTTTTTATAAAGTTTATGTTGTAAAAGTAATACTCATATGTTCTTAATATATTATATAGATATAATATATCTTAATATATAATATATATATTATATATATTATTGTTAATATATATATTAAGAACATATTAGTATTACTTATATATAATATATATTAAGAACATATTAATATATACAAGAATATATTATATATATTAATATATATATTTAATGAGTAGAGGTGTTCAGAGTGAGGAGTGAAAGCTCTTTATGTAATCTTACCCTTCAGAGATAATCCTTCATTTTCAAGATGTGGACAGTAGCATTGGGAGAGGTGAAGTCAGTGATTCTGTGGCAGAGCAAGGACAGGGGCCCCTGACCCCACTATCCAATGCTCTTTCCACGTACTCCTCTTTGAAGGACGCCTCCACCAGCACCCCAGGTCCCCAGAAACTTTTCGATGCCATTGATAAGGAAGTGACTAACTCATTTCCCATGCATCAGCAAAGGCGATCCGCGCACCTTTCTGGGAGCCTGAAGCCACACCTCCAAACCGGATTATAGGAAACACACCCTGTGGCTGATTCATCCTCCACCCTTCTGGCTTTGCATCCATCAGTCTCTCTTCACAAGGCTTCACTTTTCTGAGCCAGGTTCCCAGAGGTTATGGATTCTCAACAAAGAAAGCAGAACTGAGCATTCTGGGTAACTGTTGGGTAGGCTGGGGTCTTGTAAGCAGAGCAACAGTGGCCATCTTGGAAAATGCCCTGGGGAGAGCAAACAGGATAAGCGGGCAGCCCTGGGGGTCCCGCAGCAGAGCCCACAATGCTGTGTTCTGAGAGTTCCCATAAAGGCCTGTTCACTCATCCCGGTATTCCTGGGGACGGAAGCCTGCCCGTGGTTGTCATATCCTTCTCCCACTACCATCTGGCGATGGCATAGGGAACAAGTGGGGTGTAGAATTACATATCCTCAGCTCCCCAGTAACAGGGGCAGGAGGGGGGTGGGTATCCAGACACAGCGTGGTTATCACGAGCAGCTTTCAACAACACTAGCTAAGTGAGGTTTATGCCTCAGGATGTGTTTGTTTCCTTCAGTAGGACCGCGTAGACAGTCACACGTGGCCCAGTTGTCCCTACGTACAAAGCCATCGCGGGGCAGTAACAACTTTCATGATATAACCTGTCAGTTAGGAAGCGTCAAGCATGTGCCAGACACCAGGCTAGGTGCTTCAGCACAAATCATCTCATCTAATCTACTCTGGCAGAGAGCCCTGTTGCCGTCCCGGCTCAGAGATGAAGCCGTTGAGAGTCAGAGAAACTAGCTGCCCAGAGAGTCAGCTTTCCAATCCAAGTTCATTTCATTGCCAAGCCTGCCAATGTATAAAACGTAGATGCAGGCCTGGTGTTAAGTCTTAGCCCATACCTTCCACAACCTGAGACAGAGCTGAGGGAAGAAGGCAAGGTCAACTCAAGTGAGGGCTGGCCTCCCTTTATGCCAACAAGTGGATGCTGAGCAAGGCTGCCCTCCTGTCGTCGTGGGTGGAACTTCAGGGAACACAGTGTTGCCTGAACACAGGATAACTACACACTCCCCTGGAGCCAGGAATTTGTTATCCTGCCTGGCTGATTTGTTTGTTTTACGTTTAATCCCTTTTTCCCCTAGAAAAATTATCTCCATCTCTTTCGAAACCCTTTGCCAATAGTTCTGTTGACTGCAGTGACGTACAGTGACCACAGTAATTGATAAAGAAATGAAGGCTTCCGTCAGATGTCAGCGTGCGGAGAGAAGCCGAGGTGGGACTAATCAGGAAGGATACCCAAGGTGGCCGAGAGCCCAGAGTGTTTTCTTTTCCTTTCACCATCTTAAAATTCATGTCAGTGAAGCCAGGTTCCCGGCGCACCCCTCTGAGAAACCTCTTGCTTCTTAAGCCTAGTCTGTATTGGCCACGCCATTGTTGGAAGAGACCTTAATTTTAATTCTTTTCTCTTCTCTGGGCCCCTCCTCCTCGCCCTCCTCCCCAAATGTTTTAGCATCCGTTAATCCCAGTTGGAAAGCTTAGCAGATAAAAGTCGTGTTCTGTGTAGATTGCTTCCAGAACAAATAGGGGGTGGTAGATAATTTAGCATTCAGTTTCAGGAGAGCTTAGGGTGGGGGGCTGCAGAGGCCGGCACCTCTTCCTTCTAAGACATCCAGTAAAAGCAAAAGCGAAGTAATTCCCAAGCTCAGATGGAATGCATGTAGATCAGGTTCATTTCCAGAACGGCCGCTGTCTGCATTTAGGTGATATTAGAAGCCACCATGACAGCAAAGTAGTTTTATGCATAGCGGCTTAGCGAACACTCTGAGAACTAGTTTAGTGAAGCTATCAGGTTGAAAAATACCAAGTCACAAAGTTTTAATGAAACTAAGTGTGGATCAACGTATCATAAAGAGCATCCAAGACGACTTAAAAGATCCATGGGTGGAAATTAGAATGGATCTTCAGGATTTATTTGGCAAAGCCTGTCTATTTTGACCTTTTTTTTTCCATTTCATATTAAGGCTACTGAAAGTGTGTTTTGTTTGGTTCAGGCTGGAGGAGGACAGCAGCTATTGGGACTGTTACACTGACGGGCCACTGAAGTTTAGCAGCATTAATTGACTGATAAGGGCCGGGCATCAAATAGCAGAGAGAAAGGCCATCGCAGATTTTCTTGCTTTATTTCTCTCTGCACTTCATTTACATCTTAAGCCATATTGGTGATCCAGATTTGAATAAAGCCACAGCTTAAGCCGTGATTAGATCTCAATAGCTTGGATTTTCTATGAAATTGCTGCATTTTTACTAGATGTATTTAGAAATACTGGTGAAAACTGACACCTTGGGTAACTTTATCATTTAAAATGGTGCTTCGGGTGGATGAAAAAAAAAAAAAAACCCGCCACTAAAATGGGGGTATTAGTCACCAGGCCTTTGACTCAAGCGGTGTCAGGGGTTAGAATTATACAAATGCCAAGCTGAGCACGATGTGGGCAAGAAAGAATACAGATAACTCAACCCACCACCTTCCCCTAAGCCCACTCTCCCCAAAAATGTTAATCAAAGCAGTGATCCCATAACCTGAAGAAAAATAAGGAAGGCAAAAGGAATATATAATGCAACAAGGAGCTTTTTTAATGCTGAGATTTTTTTTTTTTAATCATGAAGCAATATTTTTAACTCTAAGGTTAACCTGCTAATCCTTAAGCTGGTGATATGACAGTGTCAAGTGTGATGGGATTTTGTGATTCTCATTATTGTTATGTATTGTTCTTTCCGTGGTATCCCATATTAATATTTATAAATGCCCTTTTTATAGAACCAAGAGAACCAAAACCCATTATTAAATTTTTAAAATGGACAAACCTCGCATCCAATATAGTTGATTACAATTTAGAACAAAAAGGATTTCGGTAGTAATCCACTTCTTGTTTCTCATTGTTGTTGATTTGTGTGGACAGCAGAGCTCCCGAGGTTGTTTAAAATAACAACAACGAAAACCCTACTGTTTGCTCAAAGTAGCATCCACATGACAGAGAATCACAGAATATTGATTCTGCTTCACAAGAAGGAGGTGAAAGGCACCAAGAGCAGGTAAGAGGGCGCAGTGGAGAAAAGGGTGCATTTAAAATGCTAAGTCACCCACCAAGAGCAAGGGCAAAATGAAAGAATTGATTTAAATTTGAAAATAGAGGGGGGTTGTTCATTCAGTTTTCAAGTGCCTCATTTTACTTGACAAGTGGCCTCTGAAGGGTTCAGTAAGCAACCGTGTATGTGAAAGAGGAAGTCTCTGTAATAAAGAGAGGCAAATCAATCATCCCAGAGCCTAACCAGAGAGGAGAGTCAAAATCCACAACCTACCTACCCAGTGCGCTCTCCTTTCAGCACCATGGGATGCAAGTAAACATCCTTAAGAGTCAAAAAGGAAGGAAATGTCTCTCAGCTCAGAGACCCTACTATGTTCTCAGCTCTAAGTAGCCAAGAATAGTCTTCAGAACCCAGAGAAGAATATTCCTCACGGAAGGAAGATATTTTATGGCCAACTGGCCCCACCGCTCCCTCTTCCTCCAAAAGAGCTTGAATAACTCAGCACAATCAGCAGGAGGGTGTACAACCAATCGGCTACAGTTTGGGGGCAAACGGAGTGGCTGAATGGCCTGGTTTTGTAGAAGAATACTCAGGGAGGAGAAAGGGTAACATCTGTAACCTGGAGCAGTTGTGACAAATTATTAGAAATGTCTCAACTCTATCCCTTTGGAGAGAATGTGTTTTCATGGGTCATGTTTCTATTATTGCTTATAAAAATCAATTTTTCCCAACTCAATATCCAAAGCCTGGGCTTCAGATTCAGACCCAGGTGTGAGTCTCAACTCTTGCCCTTCAAACTATGTGATCTTGGGCAAGTTACTTTATCGAATTTCCTTAATAGGGAAACTAACCCTACTTCTTTTTTTTTTAATATATTTTTTTATTTATTTCTAGGAGAGAGAGAGAGAGTGTGTGAGCAGGGGAGGGTCAGAGAGAGAGGGAGATACAGACTCTGAAATAGTCTCCGAGCTGCGAGCTGGCAGTCAGCACAGAGCCCGACGCAGGGCCCGAACCCACGAACCGCGAGATCATGACCTAAGCGAAAGTCGGACACTTAACTGACTAAGCCACCCAGACACCCCAAAACTGACCCTACTTCATGCTGTTGTTGGGAGAGCCAAATGGGATGAGTGCACGTGGTACGGGCCTGGCTCAGAGTAACTGTCAGAGAAATGGTAGCTCTAATTAATAAATATGTCGATGGTGTGGGAGATTTGAAGCTCTGCTTGCTTATCTCTGGATAATTTTCTCTTTTTTAGCCTGGTTTGGGAATCACAGCCACGCATATGGATCATTGAAACTATAGGTTGCATCTGCAAAAAACAAGCCAAGCGAGGCATGTGGGGGGCCCAGGTTGCTGGAGGAATTCCCGGCTATGTTCAGCCTTCCGAGATAAAACATGAGGGCATTTATTTTTTAAACACATCTAAGGTATCTTCC
Source organism: Proteles cristata cristata (assembly GCA_017311185.1). Lineage (NCBI taxonomy): Eukaryota > Metazoa > Chordata > Mammalia > Carnivora > Hyaenidae > Proteles > Proteles cristata. The sequence continues at coordinate 709,275 of JAESUZ010004426.1, read as the reverse complement.
AGCACCAATAAGGAACGAGGAGTCAGGACTGATGCCTACTGATTCTGACAGTTATTTATTATAGTGCAGTTACTGCCACGGAGGTGATGTGTTGGCTCCCAGCTGAGGAGTATTGTATGTTCAAAGCAGCGATGGAGTAACTCAATTCCAATGAAACCCAAGTTTGGTGAAGCAATGAGAAGGCTATTCATCGTGACCAACCTTTCCAGAAACTGGCCTCACCTTCTGGGGAAACATGTCTTACGTTTCAAGCATGTGTAATGGCCTGGTTTTGCAACGTGGCGTTCGTTCAGCAAGTATGCTAAGGAGGCAGGCTTCTTGGCCCTCTCTAAACCTTGTCAGCCTCTCTCTCCCTGAAGCCCCCAGTGCCCTCCTGTCTTGGAGTGTCTTTGTCTGAACTCTTCCTACAGGGCGTCCTCCTGAGGGATCGGAGAGATTTGCTTGGGGCGCCTTCTCCTGCTGTCCACGGGGGACCCCGGGCTTCTTGCTCTGCTTTATTCAGGCAGTTGGGACCTGAGTCCGCCTCATGGCTCTCCGCTCCCTACCACCACTCACTGCCCCCAAACTGTTCTCCTCCCACTGACTTATCAAGTTTTACCAGTCCTCTGCTCCATTTTTTTTGGAAGACCTTAAATGAGCATCCTGGTATCTACCCTAATAGAAAGCTCCAGGAAAGCTTCATTGAATACAGGACACTGTAAACCATTTTTCATGTCCCCTCAATTTCTCAAAATGGGACTCATGTACTCTAAAAGGTAGTGTCTGCCACATTTTTAAAAACTTCTTTTAGCCCTCTTGCCCATCCAGTGACCAGCTGCATTAAAATTCCTTAGAGAGGGGCTCCACTCAGTCATCAGTTATGCATCAGACTTCATCTCAGGTCATGATCTTGCAGTTCATGAGTTCAAGCCCTACATCGAGCTCTGCACTGACGGTGCAGAGCCTGCTTGGAATTCTCTCTCTCTGCGCCTTCCCCACTCATTCTCTCAAAGTAAATACATAAACTTTAAAATAAATAAATTCCTTAGAGAATTTTAAAACCTTGCACAAACAGGGGGAAATGTAAATAAATGAATAAATATAAATAGAAGCAACTCAGGTTTGGAGATTCTGCTTGAATAGCTGTAGTATGTGGCTCTGGAATCTGGATTTTTCTAGTCACTCAAGTAATTACGACTCAGTGCCAGGTTTCACATCACTGCAATCCATCAACAGGTAAAGGGCCCCCTATTGACATTGTTTTTTTCTTCACCTGATCGTTACTTTATTGAATAAATAACAGTTCTCATTAGCTTGTTAGAGAAAACAAAGTGATGTTTATTGAGCCTAATAGAATGATAAATCCAGTTTACAGTCACTTTATTGTGTCTACAACTAGTTATTTTGTTTGCTGGTGCTTTTCTGATAAGCTGGATGAGGCTATCTCCAGAGGAAGCATGGACACTTTTTTCTGATTTGACTCGTTATAGGATACCTTTTAATGTAACTGAGCCCGTTTTTAATATAGTTTTCTCTCTTTATATATGCAGAAGTGTTTGCTAGTGTTCACTGCTTGTCACCTATTGTAGCAAATATTGGATGAGAGAAAACTTGCTGCCACTCTCTGAACCTCAATTTATTTATCTGTGAAGTGGACATAACAATAACACCTATTGTGAGAGGTTGTTAAAAAGTAAACAAGACGGGACAGAGAACCCAGAAACAGACCCACACAAAAATGCCCAACGAAATTTTGACAAGGTTGCAAAAAGAAATTGAACAGAGGAAAGTAGTTTTTTCAAGTTTGCTGGTGGGGAAGCAATTGGACAACCTTTGGGTGTGTGGCCTCTGGGGAGGTGGGGGGGGGGGAAGACCTCCCTTAGTCTTACATCATATACAAAAATGCACTCAAAACAGATTTTGGCCTTAAATGGAAAATGGAAAGCTGTCAAACTTTTAGAAACGAACATAAGAAAAAACCTTGAGGATCTAGGGCCAGGCAAGGCGTTCTTACACTTGACACCAAAAGCATAACCCATAGAGGGAATAATTGATAGATACACTGGACTTTCTCAACATTTAAAAGTTTGCTCTGCAAAAAAACAAAAACCAAAAACCAAAAAAAACCTGTTTAACACAATGGGAAAAAAAGCTACACAATGGGAGAAAATATCACAATTTGTGTACCAATAAAGACTAGTACCTACAATAAATAAAACTCAAAAACTCAAAACTCAAGAGTAAAAGAAAAATCCAATGGAAAATAAGCAAAAGATATGAAGAGACATTTCATCCAAAAGTATGTGGAAATGATAAGAAGCACATGAAAAGATGTTCCACATCATTAGGGAGATGTAAAATAAAAGTACAATGAAATATGGGTACACACCTGCCAGAAAGACTAACATAAAGAATAGTGACGACACCAAATGCGGGTGAGGATGTGGAAAAACTGGATCGCTCGTCCTTTCCTCGTGGGAATGTAAAACAGTCTGGCAATTGCTTAAGAAACTAAACGTGCGACAATCATACAACCCAATAATTACCCCTGGGCATTTATCCCAGAGAAATGAAGACTTACATTCACACACAACCTGTGCAGGAATGTTTATAGAAGCTTTATTTCCAAGAGCCAAACGGAAACCACCCAGATGTCTTTCACCAGGTGAGTGAGCAAAAAAATGGTACGTTCATACCATGGGATGGTCCTCAGCACTAAAGGAGCATGAGCTACTGATTCATGAAACAATCTGGATGAATCTCCATAGAATTATGTGGAGTGGGGAAAAAAACACACAAAAGATTCTGTGCTGTATAATTCCACTCGTATGAATGACAAATGTATAGACATGGGGAACAGACTAGTGGCGGATAAGGGTGATGCAAGGGAGGGGGTGAGAGGGAAGTAGGTGTGTCTATAAAAAGACAACACGAGGGACCCAGGGGTGATGGAAATATTGTGTATCTCGACTGTATCACTGTCAGTATCCCGGTTCTGACAATCCTCTGTAGTCCTGTAAGATATGACCACTGAGAGAAACTGGATAAAGGAGGCATAGCCTCTCTCTTACTTCCTACAATGACATGTGAATCTACAACCGTCTCAAACTAAAAAGCTTAATTAAAATAATTAAATGAGTTAGTATCCATGACAAACGCATAGTAAGTCTTTAGTACATCTTAGCTATTATTAATTGCACTTTCCTGCAATCACTTGATACAACTTCCATTTTGTCTGTCTGTCCCTTCTGAAATACCATGCAGCAATGGTACAGCGGTGACGCAGTGCCGGCTGGAATCACCCTCAACTTCTCATCACAACTCTGATCATTATGAATCAGCTCTGTGACATGAGGAGAGATAAAATCTTTCTCCAGCCTTCTTTTCTTCATCAGGGAAATGAGGGTGCTATCCCCCTCCATCCTCATTACGGGGCTTTTAGCTTTGTTTGCTTGTTTAAGAATCAGATAGAAGATGTACAGGGATGGGGGGAAGCCTTGAAAACCGTTAAGTGCTACAAAAATGTTACACATTGAACGCACACTTATTAAATACCTCTTACTCATCTACTACGGCTATTACTAATAAATATGACCATTTACTCGCTTAAAACCCTTGTTGGAATTTGGCATGCAAATTTCCCGAGTGTTGCTCATTTGCATTGGAAAAAAGGAAAGAGGTGGGAGGCCTTTTGAAGCCTTTTGAAAATTGAGCTCAGGGGGGGATGAATTCTTATCACTGGGCCCAAGGTATAATTGATTTTCTACACAATAGCTCACAGGTGCTACATTTAACACCCTGAGTAGTAGGAGGAAGGAAATGTATCCCAAGGTGCAGCGTTAACTCAAAATATCTCCAGAGTCAGCCCCTTCACTCTGGGGAAAGCTGAGGAGCCTGGGGGCTGGGGTACCCCACCTTCCCTCCAGTAGTCTGAATGCACCGACAGAGACACCTGCTCCTCGCTTACTTCTCACCCCACTCTGAGAACTGGGCCTCGGGTTTCTTATTTTCAGTGGCAAGATGCCAACAGCCCCTCTTTTCAGGCCTGGCTCACAAGGTTGGGGAAGAACACAGGGCAAGCCCACCATGAAATACATATTAATATTATAACAACCCTTTCAGAATTCACTGTTGCTATGTCAACAAAGCAGCTGGGGAAATTGGGTCTTTGGGAAATTGGGAAATGAGGTCGGCTTTGGCAACATGGCAAATGTTTCCTTCTCTCAGCACAATTGGTCTGTGACACCAACCAGCCTGTTCCTACCTGCCCTTTCTCCTGCTTATTTGTGGGAAAATTGAGAAGCAAAACAATGGTCATGAAGATTTTGGGTTAGGGAGCTTCTGCATCACAGAAAAAGTGATAGAAATGAGATTATTTCCCTTTCCCCCTTTTCACCTGTTTATGTCAGTTTCTCCTTCCCAACTTGGACTCCACCGGACCGAACATGGATTCTACATGCAGCTCTGTGACTTTAGATGAATTACTGACTTCATCACAGTCTCAATTACTTCGTCTTATGAAATAAAGTTATACTCGTAAGGCCAGCTCCATAATTTGTGGGGTTCAATACAAGATAAAAATGCACAACCCCTTATTCAAAAATTAAGGGTTTCAAGATGGCAACAGCAGAATAGTAAACCAAGCACAGTGCCTTTCTAAAGACAGGGCTCTGTGCAAATGCCCAGGTCTCAGATCCATGAAGCTGGCCCTGTTTCAGTAATGACCCGAGGCTTACAAATGAGAGAAGCCAAGTCAGACTCATCCCTCAGAAAGATAACAGATGGTTACTATGGTATCATGGAAACCAAAGGAGAGTTGGATACATGAGGGGCCATCACCCACCCTGGTGAAAAAGCAGAGCCCAGGCAGCTCCTTCCTGAGCTTTCTGTCCCACAGCTTCAGCCACCAAAGAGACACACTGACTTGCTTGCCTGGTCTCCTGGATTAGGTGAGGTGCCCACTCTAGACCAGTCAACCCTGAATGGGGGCCCAGGGGAATTTCAAAGTACTGGTAGAGACCCAGCAGGTAATGCCACAGCTGTGATGTGTGATACATAAAGAACAGAGATAGCAGGTTTCGCCTCACTGCTGCTGCAGGTCTATTGGTAGCAGCTGCCTAGAGAACAGAGTAGACGAGATGCCTGGGGCCACATTGGACCTTCAGGAAGGCAGGCCATCATGCTGTCTCCCATGAGAAGGGTTGGCCCACGTGCTTGCATGTATCACCCATGGACAAGATCCTGTGAGCTCAAAGTTGTCTTACAGCTCTCACATTCTAGAGTATTTCCTCTCTGCTCATGCTCATCCCCCAAATCAACTTTCAGGAAGCCTTCATGTGTAGGGATAATTTATTTCATTCAATAGATGTCAGGGAAATATGATTAAATCTTTTAAAATTAAATGGATGTATTTGGAATACACAAGAGAAATGCTCTAGCTTAAGCAATTCTGAAGTGAATCCTTTGGTAAAGCAGACTCTTATTTAAATTGAATAGCCACTTAGCTCCTTAGCAAATCTGAATTTTTATGTAGAGTGCTTTGCTTAAGATAGACTGAGGATCTGACTTGGAAAGACAACCAGTGAGAAAGGGATGGGTCTTCAGCTCGCAGAAAAATGTGCCGACAGCGCTCAGTCTGTCCCACTCCCACCTAGACGTCAGTGGAGAACCTTCCTTCATCTGGACTTCCTTGGGCGGCTTGTCCCTTGAAGGATGCCTGAGTGTTTATTCTAGCATGAGTCTACTTGTAGAGCAGTGTTTGTTGTTATTTTTTCGGGGGGAGGTAGGGTGAGGAGAGGGCAAATAAGAGTGACAGAGCTTTAGACCAGTGCTGTCCAGTGTGGAAGCCACTAGCCACCGGTGGCTGTTGAGCGTTCTAGACAAGGCTGGACTGAACTGAGATAGGCTGTATGTGTATATACACTGGATTCTGAAGGCCCCGTATGAAAAAAGAACGTAAAATATCCCAATTATTTTATTATTTAGCAATTACATGTTGAAATAATAATTTCTTCACACACCAGGGCAAAGAAAATGGTTTTTTTGTTTGTTTCATTTATTTATTTTGGGGAGGGAGGGACACAGAGAAAAGGAGGGAGAGAGAGAATCCCAAGCAGGCTCCGTGCTGGCATCATGGAGCCCGACTCAGGGCTCGATCTCATGAACTTGTGAGATCATGACCTGAGCTGAGATTAAGTGTCAGGGGCTTAACCAACTGAGCCACCCAGATGCCCCAATAAAACACATTATTAATTTCACTGGTTTCTTTTTACTTTTTATTCATTTATTTATTTTTAAGATTTTATTTTTAAGTACTCTCTCCACCCAACTTGGGGCTTGAGCTTACAACCCCGGTATCAAGAGTCACACATTCTCCTGACTGAGCCCACCACACACCTCTATTTTTACTTTTTAATGTGCCTTGTACAAAATGTGGAAGTAATTCAAGTGGCTTACGTTGTATTTCTACTGGACAGAGCTGCTCTGGACCCTGCTGTCTAGTGGAGGTCATGATGCCTCATGGATGAAAGGTTTTCCCCAGCCAAAGATGAGAGTAGGTGAGACCGAGGGAGACTAGCCAGAGGACAGAGGTTAAAGAGGGGCACAAGTGAAGATATGTTCCGCTTCAGGGCTAGGCTGACAACCCGTGTTTGAAAGAAATTTATAGAATCAGAAAAGTGGAAGGCACAGATTGACCTCTGTGCCGTTATACCCATACAGTTTAATCTACCCTGTTGTGGAGGATTGGAGTCAGCTGCAAATCCTCAAGACTGCCCATCAGGTGTGTCTGTATCCCCAGCCTTCCTGGCACCCCACCCTTTGAGTCCGGGCAGGCTGGGTGACTGTTCCGCCAGTTCTGGGACCAGCCTTTAAGAGGACTATAGTTTCTGCTTTCTTCCTCTAGAGCCTTAAGCCACCCCGGGAGAAATTACACTCCTGGTCTGGAGAGTGGGACTATATGGAAGAGAACAGCTGAGTTCACGCTGCTAAATGTCTACACTGAGGTACCAGGATGGGCAAGTGGTGCTGTCTTAGATCCTTCAGACCAGACCAGGCACTAACCCAGCTGAGCCCACCAAGTGTCCCAGCTGATTCCACGAGAACAAACAAATCCAGCAGAACCCTGCCCGGATTCCTGTTCCAAAGATTTATAATAAAAATCAAATTGGTCGACGTTTGAAGCCACTGAGTTTTTAGTGGTTTACGATACGGCATGAAACAGGCCACCATGCAAATCACCCACTGTTGGCTCACGTTTGTGATAAGACACTGGCATGCTTGTCATATATTCATTTAGTCATTCATCATTCCTTTGGGAACGTAAGGGTCTGGAAAAGGAAGCGGTAGAGAGTCAGGGATTTGAAGGCCGATTTGTACAGTCTTGAATTCAAGGCTAAGGAGTCAGATTTTATTTACAGGCATAGAGAGCCACTAAATGATTTGAACAGGGAGTAATGTGATCGGAGCTGTGCTTTAGAAACATTATTCAACAGCTTCATGCAAAATGGCTTGGAGAAGGGAGAGATGGGGAGGGAGGTGGCCAAATCCAACATCTCAGGTAAAAAGCAAAATTGTCAGAATCCACGGTAGTGACAGAAGAAAAGTTTCTGTGTTTCTCAGCTGGGATGACATTGAGCCCGGGGGACACTTGGGAATATTTGGGAATATTTTGGCCACGATGACTGGCAGGCACTGCTAACATTTGGTGGGCAGGGTCAGAAATGACCTGCAGTGCATAGGACAGTCCCACAAAGTGAAGGTTTGTCGCATCCAGTATGCCCTGTTGAATCACACGATAGATAGAAGGGTCTACTAGAGGCTGAGTCAACAGAACTCAGCAAGTGATCGGATGAAGGAGGAGCAGAGGGGAAGATATGAGTCATTGGCCTTGCTGAGGTTTCTAGACTTGATGAGTGGGATCATAAACAGAGAAGGAAATTCAGGAAGAGGAGGAACAGGCTTGTGTGGAAGCCACAGAGTTTTGGGGGCTCATGAGGCCTCCCCCTGGAGGTGTCTCACAGGCAGCAGGCTGGGTGTCAGGACACGCTTGGAAGAGAGGTCACGGCATGCAGGTGTTGTAAAACCAGAAGCTCACTGTCCCACCCGGGGTGTCCACCACTCTGCAGGGACCGCAGACCCCTGCTTTAGGTCTCCCTGCTCCAGGAGACCCCGCTCGGGCCCCGGCCCAGCCACCAGCATTTAGTGATCAGTGAGGCTGAGATGGTCAACTGTGAGGCGAGGAGGCTGGGCCAAAGAGCAGGGCATCTTGGTCTGCAACCGGCTCTGCCCCCCACCCACCCTGCACACGCAGCTGCGCGGCTGCCCTGTGACCCGGGAGTGTTTGAGCCACCACTCTGACTGCCAGGGAACCCATGGCTCCAAGGAAGGGCCTTCACGAGGGCAAAGGTTCTCATCGGAGCACAGAAGAGCCTCTAAAATGACAAGCCAGTGCGCTCCCAAAGGAAGAAAAGAGCATTCCCTTCCCTCTCTCTTGCTCTTCCCGGAGTCTCTTCGAACCTAAAGCCTGTCTTCCTAGGGTTCATCTTGTGCCTATTCTTTTCTTAAGGAGCAGTGAGGAGCAGCCCACCCCATTTCACCCCATTTCTGACTTTGCCCACATAGGACCTGAGCCTGCCCATTGCTTCAGCACCTTCCCTCTGCCCTCCCTCCAGACAGGTGCAAAAAGCCGGGTTTCCTGTGTGACAGATAAAATAGAACAAGTCAGCGGACGATCCATTGTCATTACTGACGTGTATTACCTGACAAGGAGAGCTGGGGACCCAGAGCAGCTAAGTGACACTTTTGCTCCCCGGGGCAGTATTTGAAAGTGACGTCACCCCAAAGCCCAATTACAATTCAAATCTTTTAACCTCCACGATCTCTTCTGAGATCCCTAGCAAGCTTGATTCCGGTAAGATGCCTCGATCGCCTAAATTATTTGTCAGCCTGGCACGGCAAATAAACATTTGTGAAATTCATTTCAAAAGATGTTAACACTGGTGAAACCCACGTGCCCCCAGAGGGATTATACAAATTTCCATGTCAAATATTTGAGGCAAAGCACTTGTAGAGAAACACTGTTTTTTTGTGTTTTGATGCCTTTCATTTCCATAAACTAGATTACTTTCTGAAATTACTTTCACACAGAGCACAGTTTCTATTGAATTCCAGTCAGTGAACTCCTCGAGTGTGAGGTGAATAAAATATCTCGGGGCTGTGGGGCTTCCTTGATGCACATGCACCCGCGTTGTGTAAGGAAGGCAAACCAAGTTGAGATGTTATCTTTAGAGAGCTCATGTACCCAGATCTGCTGTCTTACGGTAATTGCTAAACAACCAATTCATTTAGAGCCTAACAAGGAAGCTCTAGGGCTTTCTCTCCCCCCCCCACCCCCCATCTCTCCTACCTAGCTAACAATGACTCTAGCTCTGTTGTTCACTGAAGATTTGCTGCCAGGCAGCTGCTTGCTACAGCGAGGTTCTCCAACAGTCAAGTTTTATCTGCTTCTTGCAAACACTGATTCTGCCAAAAAAATTCTCACAAAAAAATTTGATCCGAGGAAACATTGTCCTATTGTCCTAGTTCTGTCAAGCCCATAAAATTAAAATGGACTTAGTTTCTTAAAGGGGGGTGGGGGGGGGGCGAAGGGAGAAAAAGGAGTTGAAGGCCCAAGTAGAAGAAAGCTGCTGAGTTAAATGTTACTTAAAACAATAGGCATTTCCGGTGGGTGTGGGCTCTGACCTGCCCTGTGGCGACAGAACAGTAAGTCCTGAGGGGGTCGGGGGTGGGGACAGAGGGAACAATCTCTCCTTAGATAAAGCCACTAGAGGGTCTTATCTTCCAGGGCTAGTGAGGAGAGTTCTGGGATCTGGGGAAGACATTTCTTAACAAATCTAACCTTGACCAAATTTTAAATGACCGACTGATTAGCATGCAAGGATAGCTCTGCTGCTGGGTGTGGTCTTGTAAACATTAGGAGCTCCTGTGTCCCTGAAGGAGCTGGAGGGAGAACCCAAGAGAAGGGCCTAGAGCAGGCAGGACTTGTTTTCTGTTTTTGTTTTATCCAGAGGAGCAGAGGTGAAGAGAACAGTTTCCAGCTTGACGCCTCAGGTAAAGTAGGAGCCAAGGGAGGGTATAAACCGAGGAGCCAGATGATGTGATTTCCGTTTTTAACAAGATCACTCCAGCTGTTAAAAGCAGATCAAAAGGAGAATTAGAAGTTTGTTGGAACAGCCAAAGTGAGATAGGATGGTGGGTTAGGCTAGAGTGGTAGCTGAGGAAAGGTTGAGTTCTGGATCTATTTGAAGGTGAACCAACACTTTCGGATGTGAGGATAAAGGAAGAGCAAAGGAGGGGCACCTGGGTGGCTTAGTCGGTCGAGCGTCCGACTTTCGCTTGGGTCATGATCTCGCGGTTCGTGGGTTCGAGCCCCGCGTCGGGCTCTGTGCTGACTGCCAGCTCAGAGCCTGGAGCCTATTTCAGAGTCTGTATCTCCCTCTCTCTCTGACCCTCCCCTGCTCACGCTGTCTCGATCTCTCTCTCTCCAAGAAATAAAAATATTTAATAAAAAAATAAAAAGAAAAAAGAAAAGAAACACAGTGTACACTATCAGGGAGGTGAGCCATGGTCACTAGGAAATGGTGACATCCAAGGGGCTGGGAGGGGCGGGAGGGACAGGGAGTGGTATCTACACCCTTCAGAGCAGACTCGCCCAGGAGGTAGAGGCTATACAACAAAGCTCACGGATGCAGATGAGAAAGACCAACTGAGCCAGGTGGTCATTACAGAGTTGAAGGAGGACATACGGAGAGAAATGGACCACAGCCCAAGGAACAACCCCTTTTTGCAAATTTCCTTCGGCTCCTGTTCCTGCTCACTCCTCTCTGCCCTCACGGGCAGCCTTCCACGCACTGCAGGTGCCCACGTGTGTGCTCGTTCCCTTCTCATCTGGGAAGAGATTGGAGACCCTGAGCTCTGCCACAGAGGTGCTCATTCGTGACAGGGCTGCCTCAAGACTTTCGTTCCTCGTCCCTTTTCCTGCTTCGTTTTTCTTCATCTCCCAGCGGCCGCCCCAAGCATCTCACCAAGTTTGTTTACTGCCTTTGCAACCACAGGCTTGGGAACTCCATGAGGGCGGTGACTTACCCTTAATGCCTGGAACTGTGCCTAATAAACAGTAGGCACTCAATAAATATGCACTCATGAAATGGGCGATGTGCTGAAAGGCAGGAAAAGTCAGCGATGGCAACACCTACCAGTTAATTGACTGTACAAATTTTGTCAGCCATCCCAGCCTCAGGTTTTTGAACTATAAAATGGAAATCTTATCTACCTATAGGCCCTGAAAATTAAAATAAGATTCCTTTTGTGAAGCATCTGGTCTATAATGGGTACACAAGAAAAGTGTTTTCCCTACCTGTCTTCCACTTTGGTCCCAAGAGAGTCAAGGTAGAGAGTTCCAGTCTGATCTCAGCAATGTGAACTAGCCTCCAGCATGATGGGTTCTTTCTGGTATCTTAGCTTCCTAAGAAGGAAACGTCAAAGTGTCAGAGAATGAATTTCCATGATAAGATGTGCATTTTGTAAGATGCTGTCATCATATGAAATAACAAGATTACCAAAGAGAACAGCAGAAAAGAACCCTATAACATTTTCTCGATGAGAACTTGGCACACAGGACACTCGAGGATATCTGATGAATGAATCAATGAATGGACAGTAAGATCAATTAAAATTTAGCCTAAGAGTAAAGGCTCTCCTAAAACTTGCTCTCGATTATCAATAAATTTCATTCTAATGAGAGTAGCCTACAGTGCACTTTCAAGTGCTCATGTTTGTCAGTGGATTTTCCTTTGATCAAACAGGAAAATGCAAATTTTACATTTCTGCACTGAAGAAAATATTTTCTACTCGGTTCTAAAATTTCTTTAGTTTTCCCAGCAGAAATGGAAACTTCTAGGTAATTTGGCATGAGATTTAAGCACCTCAAACATCCCTCATTCTCCCTGGCCCTTTTTTATGCTTTCTACACTGTACAGAAGTTGTTTCTCTCTACTTATAAGATTCTCATGAGAGCCCAGGGAAGTTCTGGGCACAGAATAAATAAAAGGAAATGATGCCAAGAGGAAGGTTATGATGTTTGCCATCAATAAGAGAATAACAGTGTGCTCAGTACAGGCTGTGGGCGGAGCTCCTGAAGGCTCAGTCCCAGAAGGGTAGTTTGAGATCATCTTGAAGAAGTTGTTCCTGCACCCGAACCCCCAGAAGATTGGGGTGGGGCTGAGCTCTACTTTGAGATAACTTTCCTGGGTCAAATTGACTGACAAGGATTTTAAAATCTGTCAAAAGGGAGAAATAAAAGCTTCTTCTTGGCTTGAGACAACCATGCCAGATTTCTGCCTGCAGCAAATTTTCATGGAAAAGCCAGGCGACAGTGAACATATGGGGTGTGCTATTGAAGATGACAGCCCGTGGGAGGTACTACCAAGGCAGCTGCAATGGAGAGTTGGCTGGGGGCCTCCTTCCAGAAACTAGTGCCCAGGCTGACCGTCGTCCCGCCAACCCCACCAACCCCTGCCCTCACCTCTTGGGCTTTGAGTCTGCTCCTCACCAGGACAGGCTTTCCAGGAAAAACAGTAATCTGTTTGCCAAGAGGCTCTGCAAGCTTCAGGCCTTGCCTCTGACACTCAGGAGAACTTGAAACAGCCTGGGAACTGAAGTCTTCATGTGGAACAGGACTGGAGAGGGTGGGGTGAGAACAATAATAGTGTTTTTGAGGAGCAGCTAATTTTATGGGCATTGGGTTTGATTCTCTTTTCTGCCTCAGGTAGGACAAGGACCCAGGGCACCCTGGAGACTTCTCAGTGGGCAGAACCAATCTGAACGCCTCCATAAGGGATCCGTTCTGGGAAGCATGGCTGGGGCACTTTGTCTGGCTTGGTCAATGATGAAGTTCAATGACGAAGTTCTGGTGGCTGTGGTTTGAGGGCTACAGGCTGCTAATGGCTTTATTCTACCCGTTATCCTTTGATCTGTACAACACGTCTCTGAGGCAAGAATTAACTTTTATGTGGAGGAGGAAACCAAACTCACAGAGACTTTGGGGTACTGTCCACACTCAAGCAGTTAGTTAAGTGGCAGAAAATCCTGGAGTTGAAACGCAATGCCAGCTTCAGGCTCTCGATGCGTTTTCTGCAGTATAAAGCAGATTCTTCTCTCCCCACCTAGCAGATGAGGAAATAGAACAGATCTAGTGGGGTTACAAACAGAGAAAGCCTTGCAAGGCCATCCAGTCACCCCTGTACCATCTCCCCAACCCCCATCTCAAGATGTATTAAGCCCAAAGGAAAACACAAAAGTAACTTTGCATTGTGCTTTTTCAAGAAAGCAAGGTTGGGCTTTGCTGATTCAATTCCAATTCCAAGATAAGTGGTGGTCCTCACCACAATTAGCCTGGAGAAAAACACTTGTCACAAAGAGCCGTTATGGTTTGAACTTGCTTGATGTTATATGCAGTTATGATCTATATTTCAGTGGAATCAGATAAAGACCTGAGAGGGACAATTACAGACCTTAATGTCACCTGGCCTTTGCCATTCTTAAGGGAAAACAAGACTATCTGAGCTTTTCTCCACGACCTTGTGAGTGGCCACTTGGCTAATCTTTACGGCCAGGGATGTTGACTTTATCTGGGTTATTAGTTAACAGGATTAGTTTTCTCATTTCTAGTGTGACATGGATGATTCTAGTGGCTTCGGGATCGTGACCACCTATTGAGAGTCGGGCTGCCTGTATGCAGCAAGTGAATGGTCTTTTTCTGGTTATGCTATAACAAGAGCAACCGGGGAAACCTTAGACCCCTCAGATTTCTGACTGTTGCGATCACATAGAGGGCTTTTTGGACAGAGCAGCAAAGATCACCTCCATCTCCTGGAGAAACAGACCACCCCAGGAGTCCAAATAAAATCAGTTCAGAGAAATTAAGAGTTTGTATGCTACTGACTCAAAATGTTTGCGAAACCTTCTAGGGATTTAGCTGATGGGAAGATAGCTCCAAAGGCTCTTCTCAAAGGGAGCTCCCCAGTCCATGGCTAAGTTTCCAGACACAGTCCCTTAAAGATGGATAAATATGGCAACCTGAGGTCCAGCGCAGAGCCCTGGCAAGGACAGAGACAGGCGTGCGCACTGGATGTGGCGCGGTCCTCAATGGACCGTTCTCCCTCTCGGTGGGATTAGGCCTTGCACTACCCGCCCAATACCCCTCCCAGCGCCTGCAGCCAGGTCAGCTCTGGAGGGACCCCTTCACCTCAATCCCGCTGTCCGTTTCATGTCCGCCCCACCCCATACCCAAAGCCACACCAGCAAGGACACCCACCTTCACCTCTGTCCTCGCCTGCCGCTTCCTCATCTCCGTCCCTCCCCTTCTTCATCACACACGGCCCTTAGTCTCAGGCTTGGAACCGGGGACTTCCTCCTGCTGCAGGCTACTCACAGTCGCTTTTCTTGGGAGAGGAAACACTATATTAGAGTTGTCGTAGGAGATGGGGCGCCTGGGTGGCTTAGTCGGTTAAGCGTCCGACTTTCGCTTAGGTCATGATCTCGCGGTTCGTGGGTTCGAGCCCCGCGTCGGGCTCTGTGCTGACTGCCAGCTCAGAGCCTGGAGCCTGTTTCAGTCTGTGACTCCCTCTCTCTCTGACCCTCCCCTGTTCAGGCTGTCTCTCTCTCTCTCCTAGAAATAAAAAATAAAATATTTAAAAAAAAAAAAAGAGTTGTCGTAGGAGAAAAATATTTGAGAGTTGGGGGTCTTAATTAGGCTCCTTGCAAAACCTTCAGCCACAAGCGAGGAAGAGTAAGAAGCCCCCAGTCACACCCTGACGGCCTCAGTTCTTGCCTGTGTTCACACCCAGAGACAGGAACCCAGCGGGCAGTGGGGCTCCTGGCCCAGAAGAACCTTCTGGCTCATGACGTTGCTGCTAAGGGGCTGCCTGCCATTTTCTGTAGTCAAGCAAGTCCCTCTTGTCCGGGGCCTCTCAGGCAGGAGTGACATCGGAGAGAACAATGGGGTGGCATCTCCTCTGCCCCCTAGGGAACAAGATTGCCCTCTACCCTGCCTGTGTGGGGCTAATGCACACCCCCCAGGAACTTAATGCCTGTCCCTTCTCAGGTAGCATGTGGCTGTCCTTGCCACACAGCGTCACATTTGGAAGCTCTGTGTGTTTTCAGGTGATTAATTCATTGTGAAAACAAATACCTGGGGAAGGCAAACTTTTCTCAGGGATGCAAATAACCATGGATGTTCTGTGTTTTGTAAAGACGGCTGCACACCGCTGGTTGCGTGAATGGCTTTATTACATGTGTGAGCCATCAGAAATTTAGCCTCACTCCCAGTCAACATGAGCGATTTGTAACCACAAACTTTGTGACAGAAAGACAAATGAGGAAAGCTCAGGACCAAATTAGGCGTAATTAGTATCCACACAGGAAACTCTCCAGTAACCTGGCAGTTTGCAGCTGGGGGAGGACACATGCGGCATTGTCTTAACAACAAGTTCATCAAACGTGTAATTAGCCACCGGCCACCAGCCACCTTTGCAAACCGAAACTGAGCTGCTGCCAGTCACAGACTGGTCTGCGGACGCCTCTGAATGGAAGCTTAGGTAGAGGTACAAATGCAATGCCCACCGGTAAGGGAAAACAGCCATGCCCGTCTGGCTTTTTACTTGACGGGCTCACCATCTTTTCCCTCCTTGTAATGAACTTGGATTTCAGGGGTAAGTTCTACTCAAACTACTTTCTGAAGAAGCAAGCCCAGGGCCTCACTTTAGTCAGACTTTAGTGACCACTACGGCGAGAGCTGGCCTATAGAGGATGACCTTGGTTGGGACAATTAGATTTTCCATCATAAAGAGTTGAGTTCAAACACTTCCAACAGAGATAAATATTCAGAAGCCCAATACTCCTAACCTCATACATCCAGTACGGTGAGGAAGGCCTCAGGCCCCCCACCTCCCCATTCCAGCATTACAGAAAGAATTAACTGAAAAATATTGTCTCTGCAAATAAAAAAATAATAGTACATCCAATTAAGCATGACCAATAAAGATTAAAGTCTGTGGCTTTTCTTTCTGGACATATCTGTCAATTCACTCTAGGACCAATATAGACTATTTCTCTCAGGAGGTGAGATTACAAAGGAAGAAAAATGTTCTCGGAGCTCAGTTGGTAATTAATCTTTGCATATGACTTCCTCATAGTTCCCATTAATTATCAATATTCAATCATGCATTAAAAATGGATTTTTCTTTGACAGAATTTAGCTGTTTGTAAGACTTACTATATCAAACTAACTTCTAATATAATCACAGAGTTTGGCCTTGGAAACCTTCATTACATTTTTACAAATCCTTTAGCGGAAGGTTCCACACAAACACATTAATAACAGCCAATTCAGCAAAATCAACATGCAAAAAAACAATATCAAAAGCAAACATAAGCATCTCAACCAACTGCTATGTGTGGCCTTTATTTGGATTCTGGTTCAAACAAACTGGATTTTTTAAAAAAAAATCATGACATTTTGAGATGACTGGAAATTGAACATTGACTGGATACTGTTCCGAAATACTTGTTCATTTTTAGGTGTAAGAATTGTATTGTGGTTATGTTTAAATATTTATGGATGAGATAATATGATATCTGAGATTTGCTTCCAAAAAATATGGGAGGGGGTGAGCACAGATAAAACAATATTGACCAGTAATTGATAAATGCACTTATCAATTATGGAAGTGTTTTATGTCTTCTCGCCCAATATTACACTAAAAAAAAAAAAAAACCCAAAATATATGAAGTCAACACAAGCATTTTCTCTTTAAATATTATTTGTCCAGTAGCAATCATTTAATAAAATTGAAAGCCAGTTCTTCCTAATGATGACAACTCTAAACCAGAGAGACCAGATCAAAGACCTGTTGGTTGAATCCGACTTTTGGTTATGTTTTATCAAAATTGAGTTGCTCATTAACACAATAAGTTCTTTACTAACACCAATCAGGATCTTCTGACAGATATCAGATTCTGGCTTTTCTTAAGAAATCACAAGATTTAGGGCCCCTGGATGGCTCAGTCAGTTGAGCATCCAACTTCTGTTCAGGTCATGATCTCAAGGGTCATAAAGTTGAACCCCACATCAGGGTGTCTGCTTTGTATCCTCTGACCCCCCCTCTCTGTCTCTGTCTCTCTGTCTCTCTCTCTGTCTCTCAAAATTTAAAAAAAAAAAAAAGGATAAAGAAAAATCACAAGATTTGGCAACCCCAAGCCTATGTCCCTACCTCACAGCCGAACAGAGGCTGCCCCATGTGGATGGGCCAAGACTACCCGCTGCCAGTCCCTACCAGTCCCTACTTAACTCATCAACATTATGGACAGACCTAGACTTTGGACCTTGCTCTTAGAGCAGTCTTCCAGGGTTATTCAGGGACCCATTGCTTGAGGACAGATGGCTTCCAATCAGCTTTTCAGCAATGACAGCAGCCACCCAGGTTTTCAAACCAAGTCACCTTTATCAGAAAGGGCACAAATCTCTCGGGTGTTGGGGAGGCCCTGAAGACCATCGAGCCCAGTGGTTCCCCCATCTTGGCTACAAATTAGAATCCCCAGTGGGGGCTGGAGAGATTTAAAATATTTCAAAGCACAAACTTCGTCCGAGGCCTTTATATCAGATTCTTGAGGAGTGACATGTAAATCCATTTGGCCCTTGTGCCAATGGAGCAGCCTGCTCAGCGGGGCCTTACTGGCCGGGCAACCTTAGCAGCTGACCGTCTAAACAGGCCCTGGACTTCTCATGTCTTTATAGAGCCCTCTGCCCTTCAGGCTTCAAAAATGTCCTCTGCCTGTTGAAATCTTTTCAGATCTTCAAGTGTCACCTCCTACTGATGCCTTCTCCTATCTCATTCCCCAAGCAAGATATTTTTTCCTCTACTGACCGCCCACAGCAAGTAATTGATAGTGTTCTTATAATGTTTATTCTACCTTGTGCTATGCTATTTTATACACCTGCTTTTTTTTAATATACTAGATCTTAATTTCCTTGAGGCCCAGGGTTATGTCTTCATTATTTGATTCTCACAGCATATAATGTTTGGACACAAGTATTCCAAGACATCAATGAAATAAATGGATTCAAGTTACATTAAATAATTAGGGTCTCATTAATTTGATCATCCTAGCTAACACCTATATATTTTTAAAGTTTGTTTTGTGTTTGTTTTGTTGATTTTTAACAGGTGAAGTTGGAAGTTGGAAGTAGGTATTAATTTCATTATTTTAAGTTTATTTATTTTGAGAGAGAAAGGGAGAACACAAGCAGAGGAGGGGCAGAGAGAGAGGGAGAGGAGGAATCCCAAGCAGGCTCTGCACCATCATCGCAGAGCCCAGCACAGGGCTCAATCCTATGAACCATGAGATCATGACATTAGCTGAAACCAAGAACAGGATGCTTAACCAACTGAGCCATCCAGGTGACCCGGTATTAATTTCATTTTTGAGATGGGTATTTTTTTTAATTAAAAAACATTTTGGAGAGCACCGGGGTGGCTCAGTTGGTTAAGTGTCCAACTTCAGCTCAGGTCATGATCTCAGTGTTCATGGGTTCGAGTCCTACATCGGGCTCTGTGCTGACAGCCAGCTCAGAGCCTGGAGCCTGTCTTCAGATTCTGTGTCTCCCTCTCTCTCTGACCCTCCCCTGCTCGCACTGTCTGTCTCTGACTCTCAAAAATAAATTTAAAAACAATTTTTTAATGTTTATTTATTTTTGAGAGAGAGACATGGAGCGTGAGGGGGGGAGGGGTTGAGAGAGAGGGAGACACAGAACCCAAGCAGGCTCCAGGCTCTGAGCTGTCAGCACAGAGCCTGACGTGGAGGCCGAACTCATGAACTGTGAGCACATGACCTGAGCCAAAGTCGGACGCTTAACTGACTGAGCGACTCAGACGCCCCAAGGTGAGTATTTTAATAGTAACAAGAGTATTTTGCTTACAGCCATTTGGAGTTGATGGCAGAACCTAGGAGCCGGAAGCCCATCTTGTTGATTCTCCCACCTGCCTCTCTCCTTTCCACTGTCCTGCTCTGTGTGTGACAGAGCCGTTAAGCTTGATGGGGTTATTCCAGTCAGGAGGCCAGGAATGCTGGGGTCAAAGAGGAGAGCATCATATTCGAAATCTAAGCTGCCTGGAGATTTTCTTCCATCAGCAGCTGTAGGCCCTCTGTTCTCCTTACCACCCAGGTAGGATCAAAAGTCTCTAAGAGGGATGATCTGTTCTCCTGCCCGGACTTGGCCCAGCCCTTCCAATGGATGAGAGCATTCAGCAAAGCTGGCACAGAGTAAGTCCTCAACAAATAGTGGTTGTTGATGTAGTATTGTTCCTCAAATATCTGGCCAAATCCAAGTACAGAATGAGGAGCATGTATACTGAGTGCCGCAAAGCCCTCAATCACTGGCCCTCGAGGAAAACCCAGGGCAATGGTGCTTATTTTTAAATTAGGTAGCCTTTCAGAATTAAAACAACAACAAAAAGCTATGGGGCTCCTCTTCAAAAAGGCACAAAAACATACAAATTTTATATAACATTTCCGGGAATTTGTGACCCGACTGCAGCTCATCATTCTTAACCCCTCACTAAGAAACTCTGCCCCACAGTGGATAACCCCATGTAGTTGGGCCTGGGAGACAGTGCAAAGTGCCAGCACCGTGGGGCATATGGTTGTATGCACAGTGACTGCTTACTGGCCATGTGGCCTTGGACAAATTGCATATCCTCTGTGCCTCACATTGTTCTTAGAAGTAAAATGGAGATTGTACCCCATTTACCCGCAGGACTTTGGAGAGATTAAAAATGAGACCCTGTTTTTGTTTTTTTTTTTAATGCCTGGCATATTATAGATGCTCAATAAAGGTTATTTCCATCTCCCTGAGCTGAAAGGACTAGAATTCTAGCTAACTGATTAGTAGGCCAAGAGAACACGAACAGTCAACATATTTGACCTGTCAGAAGTCTAATCAAATCAGAGGACTTGTACCACATCCCGAAGGTCAAGCCCTTGGACTTTGTCAGCTTGGGCTTTCAGTGGTTGACTTTTTTTTTTTTTTTTTTACTGCAGGACAGAGAGATGATTTGGCCCATTTGAATTGCAATTGAATGTAAACAGAGCTCTCCTGAATCACTGGAGAATATAGCCGGGTGCCCAGTGGATGCGCCGATCCTATTTTTATATTACACTGTGGTCCTGTTCTCCAATACCACACTCCAAACAAGGAAATTAAATTAAGCATTGCTTAAAATGCCTCAGACAATAATATAAATTTGTATTAAATGAATTTAGTGTCATTTTCTTGTTTGGAATGGAAGGTGGGAAAACACTGGAGTGGTGGAGAGAGTAAATAGCTAACTCGATTAATCCTATTGAAGGGGAGGATGGAGCCACACAAGCGACTTTTGTGTGTGTTTGGTTAATATTTTGCTGAAAATTGCTATTAGCTCTAACTGATCCGAATCAAAATCCGCTGTGTAATATAGCCAACAACTTAATAGCTGAAGTACAAGATGGTGGGTTCGACATGATACCACGCTATGGAGGGAAATAGAAAGAAAAACAGAAAAATTAAGGGGGGTAGGGGAGAACTGGAGTTTGAGATTTAAAATCCAGTGAAGGGAACATTCAAACCAAGTAGGGAGATGGGATGGTTGGGGGAAAGGAAGGTCGGGGCCCAAGGAGGGTTGAGACCAGTCCCAGAGCCTTGTTGTACTAGAAATCTGCCTTTTTGTAATTCACAAGGACAAGGAGAGTGTTTGGAGGTGGGGTAGAGAATATCCACGGGAAATCCCAACCCTACCCCCTAAGAGCTACTGCTATAATTCTCATCTTCTTTAGAATCCAGCAAAGCTGGAGAGAGGTTTGGGGACAGTCCCCATGCTGGCCCCAGCCTATGGGGTAAGTGTCATTGGGAGGTCTTTTTACCCTTAACTTGAGGAGAGAGGGTTATTTTTTTATTTCCTTTATAGGGGTATGGAAGGGGAGAATCAACAGAAGGGGTTCAGTGGAGGGTGTCTTGTTGAACCGTTGCCTCAGAGCTCATGTCTCCCTGTCCTCTCCCCAGTGTGGCGCCTGGAGCTTGGGGTTCTCCCTTTCCCAAGTTAGTACACTTGGGAAAACATGGGGCTCTCTCCCCATCATTGTCCCATCCTCCGGTACCCAGGATTCCAAATGTGGCAGTTTGCAGTTACAAGCCTGACTTTGCACTTACTTGCTGTGAACAGAAAATTACATGCAGAAAATTAGGGCAGTTGTGGAGGATTGGAAGTGTTTAGCACTTTATTTTCAGAGTAGAAAGTGGAAGTCCACTTTCACTGTTACTATCACTTCCAGAGATTTCTCAGATTCCTTTCCAAGAAACGTGAGCCTAAACCAGCAGAACTGACCACAATTCAGATTATGTCTCACATCTTCCACAAAGGGTTTCAGGTGACTTGCAGTGTGAAAAATCATATCAAATGGAACAATTAAAGATAGAAACAGAACAGAGACCATCTGGGGAAGCAGGGAACTGGGTCTTCCAGGAACTCTCTAAGAGGAGTTAATTAGTGTTGCCGAAAATTGATTTGGGCTTTAAGTCTCTAGGCAACGAAAACAAAGAGGAAAGTATGTTGGGTTCCATGGTGTCCTTCCTCACCAAACCCATGCACATGCGCACACAACACACACACGCATACACACACACGCACACACATTTGACTAAAGAGAAATTATTTTCTAGAAACTAATTTCCAGGGGAAATGTATGATGTGATTTCATGAATATAATATATTGGGTAACATAATGCTTTCTACTATGGTTTTACATATTCAAAGAGAACTCTCACCCACCCTGTTCACTGTAAGGTCATAATGCCCATAGTTTAATTGTGGTTTTGGAGAAGGGGAGCAGGGGTTATGAGAATGTCACTAAATATCTTACTTTTTTCTGGCTTTACTTAACATAGTGGGAGAACTTGTAGGATCTAGGAGAATGAATAATGAACGTGTCCCTTTGCTATCCCACTAAGATTCTCCAGCCGGTATTGAATCACTATCAGTTCATGACAAAAATCTCCAATAAGTGCCTATCATGACAATATTTGAGGGTAGTAGTTAAACTGAGAATTCCATTTGCTTTATCTGTCAGATAGGAGGGCAGAAAAGAAATATGCCACTGATCCAGCTTTGCTTTACTTACTTAGCCGAATGTATTAAAGATGTTAGCACATCAATAAAACGTGAATAAAGAAACAAAAATAGGGAGCAAAGGAGAAAACACAAGCACAACTCTTCATTTTAACAAGCTCAACAAATACTACCTATCATGAAACGGTAGCCATTCCTCATAAAACTAAAAAGCAAAGCATCAAAATGGATCTCATGGACTCATTTAATATTAGCCACTAGGGTAGCATACAAGTTGCCCATGGAGTTATTCCGACTAATTATTGTCATGATTTTGACATACAAACAGGAACTCTACTCTTCTAGACAAATTTGGGAGTCTATAAATAATAATATGTAATACATTAGCAGGTGATAAATGTTTAGGGGTGGGAAATAGGAGGTGGGGCCACAGTATAAGGAGAGAGGGCAGGATAGAATTTTAAACAGAATGGTCAGGGTAAACCTTCTGAGAAAAGGGTTTGGTGATTGAGGAGGAGACGAGGAAGGTGTAAATGACTGTCAAATGAATTCATGTTTTATAGCGTATTTGAACTCAAATTCAACAAGTCCTAATCCAAACCCCTGTTACCCTGCCCACTTCCTGCCACAGGCTGTCTACTACTGTTTAGTTCTCACTGAGGATGTTTCCAGTCATACATGGGGCCACTGAGACATGGAGGGCATTCAAGCAAAGTGGCCAAGAGGAAGGGCTTGGACCCCAAAGGCCTGGCCTATGCCTCAGTTTTCTCATGTACACATTGGAGATAATATATATACTATACAGGGCCACAACATACATTAAATGAATTAGTTCTTAGAATGGTGCCAGGACATAAAAGTGTTCAATAAAAACTGATCCCTCCCAGGACACCTGGGTGGCTTAGTCGGTTAAGTATCTGACTTCAGCTCAGGTCATGGTCTCAAGGTTTGTGAGTTTGAGCCCTTCATCGGGCTCTGTGCTGATGGCACAAAGCCTGCTTGGGATTCTGTCTCTCCTCTCTCTGCCCCTCAAATGCTTGTGATCTATCTCAAAATAGATAAACTTTTTTTTTAAGGCTTCCTTTAAAAAAAAATGGTTCTTCCCAATTCCCCATAAAATAATCAATCCCCAAATCCTTTTGCATCTTACTTCCAAATGTCTACCAAATATGCTCACTTCTCTCCTTTAACACACCGTCCTAGTCGAAGCTGCCGTCATCTCCCTCAGCTTAAATCCGTCAACAGTTTCTCTTGCTCTTCCCATAACACAAACTACAACCTAGCTTGCATGGTCCTGCTGACCACTGCAACCTCAAACCACCCCAGGCCCCCGGTTGTCCTCTGATCATCCCGTTCCTCACACCCAGCTTCTCCCTCCAACCACAGCGCCTTTGCTGGTGGTGCTCCTCATTGCTTCTTTACCTGAGTAAGTACTACTCATCCTTCAGGTCTTAGCTGAAACATCTCCTCCTCCAGGAAGTCTTCCCTGACCTCCTGGACCGAGTCAAATTGCATCCCCTGCAGACCGCCCCAGCACTATGTGCCCTTCTTTGGAGCACTTGCCCAGAGACTGTTTACATGTTTTTCCCCCCAGCAGATCATGGGCATTCTGAGTACCAGGCTTTCCCACTGCTGTTTCCGCAGTGCTGCGGATGGCCTGGCCCACAAACCCTCACTGAATGAATAATAGAGTCCCCAGATAGCAATGTATCACCACAGATGTTTGGATTGTACCCCAAGGGCAGAGCCCTCACCTCGACACCATGAAAGTCTCTAGGTAAGCAAGGAATTTGCTTGAGGAGTCGTCCTTGAGGAATTCGAGTCTAGCTGGAGAGAAACAGTGCAAACAACACATTGGGGGGATAAATCAGAGCCGTACAAAAGTAATTAGGGGTCAGTGTTGCAAAAGTGTACAAATAATGTCAGGCAGGGCTTTATGGGGGAAAGCAGCTTTGAGGCAGGTGTTGAAGGAGGAAGGGCTGAAAAGAGAGAGGGGCCACATTCTTATTCAGTCTTCGCACCCAGCGACTATCAGCTATGCTGCAGGCCGGGTCACCCCCTCTGGGGCCACGCTGCTGGATTCAAACCTGACTCAACCCCTTAGCTGCTGTGTGAGCTTGGACAAGTGATCTTTCCTCTCTCTCAACGTCCTTATCTGCAGAATGAAGAGAGCAACAGTTCCTATCTCAAAGTGATATTAGGAAGATCAAACCAGTCCATATGTGGAAAGTGCTTAGAATGGTCCCGCATGCAGCAACACTACATCTGTGTCTCCTGCCATTTTTGTGGCTGGTGTCATGTGGCCAGGAGAGTGGCAAAGGAGTGGTCATGAAATGCTGCAAATGGACTTTCTAGCATCCTACCACAGATCATAGGGGTTTGTTTGTTTGTTTGTTTGTTTGTGTTTGTTTTTTTTAACTAGGAAGACCAGAAGCTCAGTAGAACAAGGAGCTCAGTCTGTTACTCAGTCACTTTGATTTCCATCAGCACAATGCCAGGCATCAGTGGTCCTTTTTTTTTTTTTTAACCTTTTTAATGTTTTATTCATTTCTGAGAGAGAGAGCGTGAGCAGGGGAGGGTCAGAGAGAGAGGGAGATACAGAATCCGAAACAGGTTCCAGACTCTAAGCTGTCAGCACAGAGCCTGATGCGGGGCTCGAACCCACGAACTGTGAGATCATGACCTGAGCCGAAGTCAGACGCTTAACCAACTGAGCCACCCAGGTGCCCCATCAGTGGTCCTTAAATAGTTGTGGAATGCATAATTTTTTTTTACCATTTATTGATAATGCATAATATTCTCAGCGTTGAACTAAGTACTTTATAGGTATGCTCATACCCAATCGTCAGAATACACCTAAGAGGTTCCTACCATCACCATCTTGGCTTTTCAGAGGAGATTTAGGAAGGCTAATTTACCCAAGGGCACACAGTCAGTAAGTGACAGGTCTAAATTTGAATACAAATGGTTGATTTCAGAATGATTAATCAGTGAATAAACAGTTTGAGTATTATCAACAGCAGGAATCAGAAATCACCAAGGGTGGGAAATACAAAAAGGTATTACCTTGGTAAAAGAAAGTTCTTAGGGGGTAAGATAATGAAGACAAAGAACTTATTTAGAAGCAAATATGAGAATACAGGTACCCAGTGATAAGAGCCTGGAAGTCAGATAAAATAAGGTCTCTCTGGCTCTGCTGGGAAGACCACACCTGGGTTTCTCAAGCATCCTTTCTTTACCTGAGGGCATGGTGCAGGGCGCCACCTCCTGCACTGTTTTAATTGCTGTTTTAATTTTTGGAGATTGCTGTGCGAATCTGATGGAAACTACGCTCCTTCTCTTGAGAAACACACATATACATGTGCACGCATGCACAAGGGTTAACATTTCTAGAAAACCTGGAGCCTTCTGAAGCCCACTATGGGCCCATATTAAGAGTTCTCCTGGTCTAAATCCAAACTTTGGCAACCTCTGGATGCCCACCAACGTCACTAGTTAACGTAAGAGTAAAATACTGCCAAGAAGAGCCACCCTGCCATTGCAGAGGCACTGAGAGCCAGACCCCACTTCATCTCGACAAGCCCCACCCACCCCAGTGGGCCGGAGATCCCACTTTCTCCAGGCTCTGTAGAATGCGTTGTCCTTAAGGGGCACCTGGGTGGCTCAGTTGGTTAAGCGTCGACTTCGGCTCAGGTCATGATCTCACGATTTGTGGGTTTGAGCCCTGCATCAGGCTCTGTGCTGACAGCTCAGTCTGGAGACTGCTTTAGACTCTGTCTCTCCCTCTGTCTCTGCCCCTCCCCTGCTTGTATTCTCTCTCTCTCTCAAGAGTAAATAAACATTAAAAAAATTTTTTTAAACAAAAAAAAAGAATATGTTGTCCTTAGGCTCTAGGCTTTCATAAGGTTAAGTGAACTCAGTGGAAGGCCCTGTAAGATTGGGAACAGAAAGGAAAGTCACCTCATGGAAAGCGTTCTCTGGTGGTAAGATGGTGATTTTTGTGATTTTGCAAGGTGCATGATTGATTTGGCATTTATAAAAAGAATGTTTTTTATTTTTAAAGACTTTATGTTTTTAATTTTTCTTTTTAATTTTTAATTTTGTTTTATTTTAGGGAGAGAGAGTAAGGGAGAGGGGCAGAGGGAATGAGAGAGAGAGAGAGAGAGAGAGAGAGAGTCTCAAGCAGGCTCCACACTCAGCATGGAGCCCCACTCAGGGCTTGATCCCATGACAGTGGGATCATGACCTGAGCCAAAATCAAGAGTTGGACACTTAACTTACTGAGCCACCCAGGTGCCCCTTAAAGATTTTATTTTTAAGCAATCTCTATACCCAGTGTGGGGCTTGAACCCACAACCCCTGAGACCCCAAGATCAAGAGTCTCACATTCCACCAACTGAGCCAGTCAGGCACCCAGCACCTCCAAAGAATATCATTTAAATGATCTTTGCAGCCAGCACCAAGAGAAATAGCTGAGTTGATACTTTTCAGCTTATTGGTGATACCTTCAACATAATTACAATCATGGGAAATTTTACAACAATTACAGAAAATGCATAGAATTACCCAATATTCAATAAACATCGATGCAGAGGAAGATTAGTGAGAAATTCTGGGTGAAAAAACAAATTCGAATCCATCTTCTACAGTCTCTGCTACTGCAAGGAATTGCCCATACTAAATATTTCACTCCCTCAAGTTTGCTTTGTTCAACTTATACAACAGGAGAGATTCAATCTAAAAAAATTGGTGTACGTTGTGTTTCCAAACATATATTCACCTGATGTTGAAGATCATATTTTTCCCAGCCAGCTGTTCAAATGCATTTTGGGTTCCTCCTTAAAAGATACAATGAGTCCTCAATACTCATTTGAGGAAAAAAACATTCATTTTTTTTTATATGCCAATCTAATATCCCTTCCTATAGATTTGAAAAGAAATGAAATCTATTTCAGTAGGGAAAGCAGAAAGTCTGTACCTGAGTAAGGAGTTTCTCTTTTACAGCAGAATGCAATTTTATTTTTTTATTATTATTTTTTTTAATGTTTTATTTATTTCTAGGAGAGAGAGAGAGAGACAGCGTGAGCAGGGGAGGGTGAGAGAGAGAGGGGTCACAGACTGAAACAGGCTCCAGGCTCTGAGCTGGCAGTCAGCACAGAGCCCGACGCGGGGCTCGAACCCACGAACCGAGATCATGACCTAAGCGAAAGTCGCACGCTTAACCGACTAAGCCACTCAGGTGCCCCCAGAATGCAATTTTATTGTCAACATCCAGAAGAACCTTCGAGTTTTACTGCCTTTTTTTTTTTTTTTTAACATTCCAGTATAACTGGTTGGATGGCAGGAAATGGGAAATATGGGCAAGTAAGTGGCTACATGACCCCCAGAACTTGACTCACTGCTTTTCCCTTGAAGTGGCTGTTCAGTCCACTGCATCAAAACGCTGAAATGCTGTTAGCGTAGTATGCATTGGACTGGTGTGTTTAAGGGAAGAGGGTTGTTTGGCTCTCTCTTTATTCCGGGTCATGCTCTGGTCATCTTTATGTTGTTGAGTATGGACAGCTGAGGGGAATTTGCCTCCTCATGCTCCCAGGATTCCTGGCATCCCCTAACAGCCAGAGTTCCCCAAGTGGAAGAGAAAAGTATTGCGAGGGAAATCCTTAGGTAGAAGGTGAATTGGAAAGACGGATGCCCTTGGGCCACGCCGCTGAGTGTACCATGCCTCCCCTCTGCAGAAGAAGCAGAGGGTGTACAGAGAGCAGGCCAGGACTTCATGCTCCTCTGGGTTGACAGTTGCTAAAATGAATGTTCTGTTCTGTCTAGCTAACAACGGCTTTTATCGGACACCCACCCCCAGGTGAGCTTTTGGTTTCTGGTCCCTGGATGATAACCTTAAAAAAAAACAACTCAGCCTCGAAAATGCGATTCCCTGGGAGACCAGTGTCCAGGAATCTGGGTAACAACAGGGACACCATTTCAAAAAGTCCTACGCGGAGAGAGGACCGTTTATCTCGACCGACTTCAATGAAAATGGTCATGTTTTATATTGCCATGAAATAACAATCAGGAGCTGGGGGAAGGCACACAATTTTCCCTGCCCAGTGGTCCCAAATGGCAGCCCTGCAGAAGCCAATTATGCTGATAATATTTTCATACTAAAAAGGAAATGTACGGTTGCGGGTTATTTTGTTTTCAACGGATGTCATTTTTTCCATTGGGGAAAATTTAAATGCAATTTTGTTGTTTCCCTTGCCTCAAAAATGGATCTCAAATGGCAATAAACCCCAGTTCCAGGAATCTTCTAGTGAATTTTGAAGACTAAAGTGTAGGTAACAGGTTTTGCCCCAAGCTGCTTTCGGCCCCTAGCAGGTTAGCCTAAGTGCCAGGAATTCGGCCGCCCACCTCGACCTGCCCAGCTCCTTAGTCTTTTCTCAACTGTATCCAGACTCGCGGACCAAATGCTGGTCTTGCGAGGCTCAGCATCGCAGCCCACGCATGACCTTCCTGTGCGACCGTCCACGCTCAAGCTGGTTCCGGCTCGGACCCGGCAGGGAGGAAGCTTTCTCCCCTGTGTGGGCCACACCGCCTTAAAAACAAAATGACCCACCCCAAGCCCAACACAAAACAGTCTCTGTGCTCTCCCCACTCTCGGCCCATTCCCATCCCTGCAGGAGTGACGTGAGCAAAAGCCCTTCCTTCTTCAGAGTGCTTTCCAGTAACCTCCAGAGCCGTTTTTCTAATTAAATAAACCTCATCTTGTCTAGCTTCCTGGTCAGCATTTTGAACCCCCTACAGATGGGTCTGAAGGATTAACAGCAAATCCGCCTCGACCTAGCTCTGGCAGATGGGCGGCATGTGTCTGATAAATACTCGGACCAGCCTTGCTTCCTCCTGTTCCTAACAGATAGACAGAGCACCCAGCAAATTAATTTTAAAATGGTGCCCCTCACAACCCTCCGAATGGCAAAGGAGGGCAAACACAAATGATATGAATTTCATATGTGGAACACATTACCACCTCCCAATAACTGAGAAAAATATCAACCTGTTGGGTAAACAGGACCTCAGGGGAAGGCTGGGTCAGCAAGCTCACCCTCGACCCGGAGAGCAGACCACGCACACTCTCTACCCACTCACCTCCTTGTCACGCGTTCATTTGCATGTAGCCCTTCCCTGCTGTGAAAACTCCTTTCTGCTCTTGCATTTACTTTGGGGGTAATCCGGGTGCCTTTGGAATTTAGCGTAGATATGCCAGAAGATGGAACCTGTGTGGTTTTCGTATTTTCAAAAAGAAGCAACCGGAAGTAGGTGATGGGGATTTAAGGAGGGCACTTGTGACGAGGTAATATGTGGAAGCGTTAAATCACTGCATTGTCCTCCTGGAACTAATATAACATTGAATGGTAACTATACTGGAATTAAAATAAAATAAAATAAAATAAAATAAATAAAATAAAATAAAATAAAATAAAATAAAATAAAATAAAAAAATAAAATCTCAAAAGAAACTTAAGAAAAAAAGAAGCGACGGTGGACCTAACAAGGGAAGACAAAAATATCTTCCCCGCTTGTTAGAGATTTTTACCTTTGAGGACTGATGACTATGTCAGTCCAAAGCAACCCTAAGGTCTGGGAGAAGGGTGTATACAAATGAATTCAGCGAAAGCATTCTTCCAGTGAAACCCCGTTTTGGAAGCTGTGCAGAATAGCTGGCAAAACTCCGCACTGCCAGCCCGAGGTGTGTGCCCTTCTGCTCACACGCTGTGTAACCCGGCACCTCTGACCTCGTCTGTAGCCTTGAAGAAATACTATTTTAACTCTTCCCCCCTCCCCAGAAAAGCCCAAGCTGGATCAGCTATCTCGCAGGATCCTTTAGCATTGACAGCTATGATTTAGGGGCGCCTGGGTGGCTTGGTTGGTTAAGCACCTGACTTCAGCTCAGGTCATGATCTCATGGTTCATGGGTTCAAGCCCTGTGTCAGGCTCTGTGCTAACAGCTCAGAGCCTGGATGGAGCCTGCTTCAGATTCTGTGTCTCCCTCTCTCTCTCTCTCTGACCCTCCCCTGCTCACACTCTGTCTTTCTTTCTCTCTCAAAAATAAATAAAACATTAAAAAGACTTTTAAAAAGCTGTGATTTATAATCCTGGAAAATGGACAAGGTCGGTAGGGGAGGTATTTTTATCTCCATCCTACAAATACAGGGAAACACATCCCGGGTGAGAGGACATACACTTGTTCAGTAACTGGTGAGTGAGAGGGTGACGGGTGGAAAGGCCAGAACTCAGCCACAGGAATAAACATGCCAAAGACATGCTGCTACTTTCTGGAAAAGATGGGAGTGGGACCTAGGTCTCTAGACCACGTGTCACTCCTCTGTACAGAGGTGTACTTTGCAGAGAGAACTCCTTGAATTCCCCCAAATGATACAGGTGGCTGATTGCTGAGGACGGTTTCAGGGTGGGAGAAAACCGGTCCTCAGCAAGCAGGGTGACTAACCAGGGGTAACGCGCTGCGAGCTCCAGGGATGAACCAAACCAAGAATCTAGGTCTCTCGGCTCTTGCTTATGTGTCACGGCACTCTGCGACCTTACTAGCTTTATTTTTCTTCGTAGCTAAGGTGAACAGATGTCCATGTTTGCTCAAGACAGTCCTACTGGACGATCGTCCAAAAGCAACTATAAAAACTCAAAAGGAAAAAGACTTGGAAAATAAAATTACGTGACAAATCATCCCCTGACATATATTTTGTGTTTGTTTACCATTTATGTCACCCACCTGAATGTCAGCTCTGTGACGGCAGGAACCTTGTGCATTCTGTTCCGTGCTGTATCCTTAGTACCTTAACTGAAGCATAGTCAATATTAATAAATATTTATTGAATTAACTAATTAATATATTTTAAACCAGTGAGATTTATGACCTCAGAATAGTATAAAGGAGTAACACGATCAAATGGGTTTCAGGTTCAGTTCAGACCCCTTGTGTCTGTGGGTCCCTCAGGCATGTCCCCTAATCTCCGGAAGCTTCGGGGTCCTCCTGTATAGAATGGAACTAATTGTAACACTGGTCGTGCCAGCCAGGGTTAGGAGCAAACATGCTTCTGTGTATGAAAATGCCTTAGAACCTCTAACGTGCCTTCCAAATTGCTATCTGATTTCACTTCAACAGTTCTAGAACAGTGGCTTTGTTAGAAATGAGGCCGTATGGATGATAAGGGAGGTGGTCAAGCACATATTCAGACTTTTTTTTTTTTTTAAAGGGCTGGGCATTCTGTACCCTTCGAGCACTTGGGGGAAAGCCCAAGAAGCTAGTGTGGGCTGCAAAAGACTGTTTTACAGGGCTGGGCTTAAAAGGCAACCTTCCCCAGATTCCTGTTTCAGGCAGGAGGAAACACGGCATGCTGCTCTTAAATGTATTGTTTCCGGGCCCAGCTGGCTCCCTCCTTCTGTCTCTCTAGGCGGCAGAGGGCAGCTTGCAAGGAGTCAGGCTGCTTGGAGCAAAGACGTGGGTCCTGCTCTCAATGGGGCCGTCACACACACTTAGAGCCAAACCGAGGCAGGTCCAGGGCTTTCTACTCTCTCCCAGGGAGTTCCCAGAGCAATTAATGAAACAGAGGCCTAATTAGGAGCATTTGGGATTTACTGCCGACTTTAAAGTGATCCTGAGACCCTTTTAAAGGAAAGCGAGGTCTTTTCCCAGGATCCTCCAAGCAGGAATTTGTCAAAGATTTGTCTAAGGGTGGCAGAGCCTGGCAGCTAATTCTCCAGCCTCTCCCGATGGAATCTATACTCTTTGAAGGGCTTTCCCCCAATCTAGAAAAATCTAAGGAGCAAGGCAAGGAAACATAATTCTGACCACCTGAGGCCTCACCTTTTGCAAATTACTTTCTCTGCAGTTGATTTGTGTATTCTCCTCGGCAAACGATGAGTTTTGCTTTTGACTTTTTTTCTGTGTTGTAACGTCTGACAATAGAGAGAGACCACGTGAGTGTGTGCCTCTGTGATTCCCTCAGCAAGCCTTCCAACGGCAGGCAATTGGCCATTCCTGACTGTGCTTCTTGCAACGAGAGGCACCAAGAACAACATCAGTTGTCACCTCTGGCTCAATAACACTCATAGGAAGAGAGATGCAAGTTATAACTCTACAGAGATACCTTTTTCACCTATCAGATTAGCAACCGTCAACAAGTCTGTGGTGCCGCATCAGCGAGAGAAGATGGGAAAACGGGCATTGCCATAGATTGACAAGGCCCTGCCGCAGGAGCTGAAGGAGTTTAGATTAGTGCAGTTCGGGGCTATCTATCAAGTTCACTAATTCACTTACACTTGGACTCAGTAATTCCACTCCTGGGCATTTTTCCTAGAGACATCCTCGTTGGTGTAAAGAATCTGTTTATGGGGGCACCTGAGGGGCTCAGTCGGTTAAGCGTCCAGCTTCAGCTCAGCTCATGATCTCATGGTTTGTGGGTTCGAGCCCCACATCGGGCTCTGTGCTGACAGCTAGCTCACAGCCTGGAGCCTGCTTCAGATTCTGTGTCTCCCTCTCTGACCCTCCCCTGCTCACGCTGTCTCTCTCTCAGAAATAAACATTAAAAAAAAAAAAAAGAATCTGTTTACGACTGGGAAAGTGGTTATGTGAACTATTTGTAGAGCCATAAAAAACGAGGAAACTATTTCTGTACCAATATATGCCAGATATATTGGTAGATTAGGGAGAACAGTGTGCACAGTAGGCTCTCACGTTTTTTTTTAAAGGGAATGATTGCACAAACACAGACAAGTAGGTTTGAATATGCATAAAATATCTCTACAGTGATAAGCCAACCATGGTTAACACTGTTTGCCTTTAGAGAAATGAACAGGGAACCAGTATAGAAGCGATACTTTTCCATATGCCTTTTTTATAGCTTTTAGGTTTTGCGTTCTGCGCAATTAGCTTCTTTGGAAAAAAGAAGGAAAGAAAGAAGGAAGGAAATCTGTACATTTTCAATGCTTCCATTCTAAGCCCCACAATTTGCTTGGTCTGCAATCTTTATTAATTCATTAATAAAATTTATTTAAATTATTTAAGTTATTAAAATGTATTAATGTATTCACAATTTTTATAACTTTTAACACAAAAAGATACTGTATTGTATTTCTTTTTTAAGATTTTATTTTTTTAATAATCTCTATAATTTTTAGTAATCTCTGCACCTAACGTGGGACTCAAACTCACAACCCTGAGATCAAAAGTTGCATGGTCCCCTGACTGAGCCAGCCAGGCACCCCCTGTATTCTTTCTGAAGTGGTTTCAGATATGGGACTGACACAGGAGTTCAACCTTGGTTAAATGATCCCTCTCAATACAACATTCTGTTAGTTTCATAATTCTTTAAGAAAAATTAAAATAAGAGGGATGTAGAGATGAATTTAAGATGCTTAGAATCAGAAATACATCTCTAAAAGCAGACCTTAATATTTGATCTAGTAGATGATAACCTAATATCAAATAGCATATTTATTTATTTATTTTAAATATTTTTTTATTATT
Source organism: Proteles cristata cristata (assembly GCA_017311185.1). NCBI lineage: Eukaryota > Metazoa > Chordata > Mammalia > Carnivora > Hyaenidae > Proteles > Proteles cristata. The sequence goes on along the minus strand of JAESUZ010004426.1, from coordinate 675,546 downwards.
TATTTCTAGGAGAGAGAGAGACAGCATGACCAGGGGAGGGTCAGAGAGAGAGGGAGTCACAGACTGAAGCAGGCTCCAGGCTCTGAGCTGGCAGTCAGCACGCGGGGCTGGAACCCACGAACCGCGAGATCATGACCTAAGCGAAAGTCGGACGCTTAACCGACTAAGCCACCCAGGCCCCCCTCAAATAGTATATTTAAAGCAGAAATAAAGTTTACTCTCATATCTCTCTCTCCTTTGTAACCATTTCATGAATCACCCTCTTCATCCTCCATGTGACTTTTATGAAATTTAGTTTAGATTTTGTTAGGTCGCCCCATAGTACCTGTTGAGAAACACTGTGTCCTGTGGCCAAAGATGTGAGCCTTACAATGAAACAGACTAGGGGCGCCTGGGTGGCTGAGTCTGTTAAGCATCCAACTTCGGCTCAGGTCACGATCTTAAGGTTCTCCCCGCGTCGGGCTCTGTGCTGACAGCTCAAAGCCTGGAGCCTGTTTTGGATTCTGTATCTCCCTCTCTCTCTATCTCTCTGACCTTCCCCTGCTCACGCTGTCTCTCTCAAAAATAAATTAAAAAGAATAAAAGAGACTAGCTTCAGATCCTGGTGCCACATCCACCAGTTACAGAACCTTGAGCAACCTCCTTAATCTCTCTGACCCTCTGTCTCTCATCCGTGGAGTGGCCTAGTCCTAACACACGGGAGGGCGTGTCCATGAGGTCACTCACGCTGACTGCCTGGTGCAGGGCCTGTTATACAGCGAGCTCTCCAGGAAAGGTGACTACCTTCTTTGTCATCATTCAAGCTCCTTGCTTCATTTCCTTAACTTAATTGTAAGTGACACCGGGGCTGCCTCGTTTTCAACCAGTTCCTCTCCCACGGCATTCATGCCCTGCCACAGGCGAGCACTAAGGAAAGGCCAATAGGCTCCTGGATCTTAGAGCTGGGGACCTCAAAACCTCCCTTAGTGTGGGTCCAGCCCCTTGTACAGATAAGACATTAGCTCCATTTTATAAAAGGAAGAACAGAACCCCAAGAGGGGGTTAAAAGGCCCGAACTTTCACTTTCTTTAAAAATAGTTCTTTTGTTCTGACAAAAGTAGAAAAGTTGAGTACATTTAACTTTCTCATTGTGTTCAAATCCATCCCTTACGTTCTCATTATATCTGGTATTGGAGTCTCTCCCCCTTTCGTGCTCATTTCTAAGAGTTGATGGAAAAATATTGCTATTATTTTTTTCGGCTGTATTATACCCTTATCATTTTTATGAAATGAGATCAGATGATCACAGAGAGGTTCTCAGAGTTGCAAAGGAGCAGGAGGTGCTGTGTGGGGCACAGTTCCCCTAAAGCAAGGAGACAGGGTTTCCTATCTATGGTCTTGACAGCAAACAGCTTCTAAGAGGGCTTCTGGACTGATGCCCAACCTACAGGGGTCATAGAATGTTCTTAGAATGTTCTAGCCCTTCAGAAGCCCAGCCTGGAAAACGTCTGAGGGCCAGGTCGGTGGGCGTCCACTGGTTACTACTGCTACCATTACAAGCGTTGTGGTCATTACATTATCCTATTGTACTTTACTGAAGCCCAGTAAGTTATATTTTGCTTAATTTATATCAAGTAACTGTTTCCTATATTTAGTGCAGCGAAGTTGAAAAAAGGAATTAAAACAAAACAAAACAAATTTAGCTCCTTCTAAAGGCATCCAATGCCACATAGGACTAACCTTCCCCATCTCTCCACACTTATGCTTATCTTCAGGTACTCACAGGGGAAAGAGCGCTGCTATAAAAGAACCTTCAAGTATGGGCCTCTACGAATGTCTGCGGCGTCATGGAGCCTCACCTTGCGTCATGGAGCCTCACCTTGCCACATCCCCACCACGCGGAACCACCACCGTGAGAATTCAGTACAGCTTTTGTCTTCAACATGGTGACTCTGGAACAGACAACCTGAACTTGAATCCACCATCTGCTAATTACTGGCTCAATGACCTCGGGCAAGTTCTAGAAACTTTTTATGGCTCAGTTCTCCCATTTTTAAGATGAGAATACTACACTTCATAGCGTTATTGTCGGGGGGATATATATGTATATACAACGTTGAAGAATGACGTGCAAATAGTAAGCATTCAATACACGTTAGCTATCCCTGTGAACTCCAGGATTTTCCCCTTGCCGTTCCCCATACCCAGACACTCACACTTTCCATGTGTGCCCTTCTTGCCCTTTAGCTTTTCCCTCACTCTTTAGAATCATTAAAATAAACTTCCTCCAGGAAGCCTTCTCTGAAAAGCCCCCTCAGCCCCAGCCGAGACGAGGAGCACTTTCTTCGGGGCTTCCTTAGTCCTTTGTCAACCCTTAGGTGGAGAATGCCATACTCATTTTTGAGTGTCTATTTACTTGTCCGGCATCCCACCGTATTTCACAAGGATGGTTATTTAGTGGGTTTTTCCTCATATCCACAGCACCTCGGCAAGTGCTTGGCATGCAGTAGGTTATCAATATTTGCATAAGACAGAATGAATAAGAACCCTGTCCGTTGAGGCTGTGCTCACAAATGTCTTTGAGGAGAGTTTTGTATTGGAATGCCTCTCAACATTCAAAACTGGTGAGCCAATCAGAGAGGGACAGCTGGGATAGATCTTGACGTGGGTTTAAACCTTGAAAAAAACTGTGCCTGTAGATTATATAGATAAACCACTATCAAAATACCCCAGGTAGTAAGTGCTTAGTCCTCTGTGTATTTTGGATCCTGCTGGTGTTGTTTTGACAGATAGTAGCTAATTCCCATCCACAGAGGTGAATAAATACATTCATGGAGGTGAAAAGGGGTGGTGACATTAGAACTCGATCCTCTGGGTGTCTGCGTGGAGAACTCGCAATCATAACCTTCCTTTACCCCTTGACTGCCATCCAGTTCTTCCTCCTATCAGGAAAGTGTGACCTCAGGAAGAGTGGCTTGGCATGAGCACCCAATGGATCTAGCCAGGAGTTTCCTTGTAAGGACTCACGCTCCCCAACCTAATATATTTTTGAAAGTTTATTTATTTATTTTGACAGAGAGAGAGACAGAGAAAGCCAAGCAGGCTCCACGCTGATAGCGCAGAACCCGACACGGGTCTTGATCGCACAAACTGTGAGATCGTGACCTGAGCCAAAATCAAGAGCTGGATTCTTACCTGACTGAGCCACCTAGGCACCCCAACCTAATGTTTTTAAAACCTGACAAATAGGCCCCTTAATTGCTAATAGAATAGCAATATGGCTTTGCACCTCCTGATCTAAAAATAAGTCTTTGATAGCCTGAGGGTGTGTGTGTGTGTGTGTGTGTCTGTCTGGGTGTGTGTGTGTCTGTGTATGTGTGTTTTCAGAAGGTGGATTTCTCGGCAAGCCCCTGTGTTATTTCCACATAGATCTTGCTCTCTGGTCTCACTAGCAGAAGCACACTCCCTTTTCAACACGGCCACTAGAAAATGAGCAGTCAAAGCTAATTTTCAGAACTATGAAATATAAAAGAATCACAGGCATGCAGAACTTCAGTCCCTTGGCGATGACCTGGTCCTACCCCGTACTCTTCTGACGAGAAGCTGACCCAAGATGAGAATGTGAGAGGCCCCAGCAAGGCTTGCAGTTTGCACCCTGACCTCCCTTCTGACTCCATCTCACTGCTGCTTACCCTTCTTCACCTCACTTTTCTTGCTTTTTATTTCATCCTTCTCAACTCCATGTATTTTTATACGCTGCCCTCAGTTGTGTCTAGGAAAGACGAAATGTACGTGAATGCACTTGATAAAAACCACGTCGTCCTTAAAGCAAGACACTTCTGCTTCTGGGAGCCCTTGTCAATGGGAATTGAGTGACGGGTGCTCACTGCTGGTTTGGGTTGAGCCGCCGCTAGGAAGTCTGTCCCTGTGGTGAGCGGGTCGTGGACTAGAGGACGAACTCCATCTGCATAGTAAGTGCCCTACCACCTTATTTCATGGTGCGCTCCAAGACCCTGGTTCCAAGGTGAGTACACAAAGCTTATTGTTTTCTTTGGGGACCTTTTGCCACACTTCCCTCTCACTGTGCTTTGAAAATTAACCACCAGAGTCTGGTCATTATGGCTTCATTAACTATTCCTTGTAATTGCACCAGTCATAATTAATTCATTTGTTATTCACATGGGTGACATACGGACCCTTTAATAGATTTTCCTCAGGGAATTCCACATATTAAATGATATTGATGGTGCTTTCAGAAGAGATTCAAAGGGAACTACAGTATAAACCATTTTGTCTAAGTAGCAATGAGTTATTTTATTATAAAAATGAAGTTAATTATTTTAATCTCTCAACCTTTTTCAGATAAAAACCAGAAAATGTATAAACTAGTTTTTCCTCCCTCCACCAGACATTTCTAATCCATAATGCAGAGTACCAAAATAAAATCATTCTTATAAAAATAGATGGTGCATTTATACAAATGCATGCGAGAGTATTTAAGTAAATCATACTTGAATTAATTTCAGGTTAAAACCTTTCCTTTAAGCCTCTCTCTCTCTCTCTCTTTCCAGAAACCATCTGTATTTTAACATCTTACTGCACAGCTGCATTCCTCATGTTTAATTTATGTTGGAGATCTTTTGTGACAAGACCAACTTATTTTTCAAATGAAATCAATTCATTTTAGGTAAAACATTGGTGACCCAAATATTACACACTTTCAAATTATGCATAATCCCTTCCCTACCCCTGGGTCATGCAAACACACACACACACACACACACACACACACACACATTCCCCCACCACCACCCTCCCTTTTTCAGTAGGAATGAATGAAAATTCCATACTGCCAAATATTTAACCAAATACTTTAATCATTGGTTGTCTGGTAGAAACATCAGGCCTTTGCTGACAGACACACAATGACACGGCAGAACTACAGCAATTATCTATATAATTCAGGTTCAAAACAAACTCAACAACCAGTTTTGCCTGAAATACCCCAATCACGGAGAGGGAAAAAGAAAAGTGTCCCTTTGGTTTGTATTATCCCCGTAATTGCCTTAATTCCCATTTGACTCTGTGTGAGTGGAATCACAGACACAGAATTTTAGTCTCTTAGAGATTATCTAGTTCAACCCCCTTATTTTTCAGATGAGAAAACTCAGACCCACAAAGGTCAAGTGCCCTGCCCAGGTCATTAGTAGCTGGCGGCAGGGTCCAATCGTGAACCCGCATTCCCCCGTTCCTGGCTCAGCATCCTTACAATTGATACTGCCCTGCCACCTGATTCTGAGGCCCCAGAGGTCAAGGAAATGGTGTCAGCATGAAGAACTTTAAACGAAGACAGTAAAATGCCACCCAAGACTTCAAATTCAAGTCAAAGGCAACAATTCACCTCAGCTGAGTATCCAGTAATTTTCTTTGTACATGTTCTACTAGCAGTCAAATGACCAGCTTTTAAAATTTTTAAAAAAATGTTTATTTGTTTGAGAGAGAGACACACACACGCACACAGAGTGTGAGTGGGGGAGGGTCAGAGAGAGCAAGACACAGAATCTGAAGCAGGCTCTCCAGGCTCTGAGTTGTTAGCACAGAGCCCAGTGCGGGACTCCACCTCAGGAACAGTGAGATCAGACCTGAATCGAGTCGGATGCCCAACTGACTAAGCCACTCAGGTGCCCCTCAAACGACCAGCTTTTAAAAGTACACACAAGCATGACATCCAGCAGGTGATATAAATCAGAGGTGGGAAAAGCGTTAGGCTGACTCTATTAAAAAATGGAACAAGACAAAGCTACATGAGTCTTCACAAAATAAACTCATTTTTCCATTCCTAAAAGGACCCCAGTGAAAAACCTACAAAAAACCCCCTTAAGACCTGCAGGAAAACTCAGGTCCAGGATGAAAATTTTACGAGCTTCAAATCTACCCTGGTGTCCAAGCACACAAGCCGGGTTATCAGCTTGATGACCTTCAAGCAAAGCAAAAACATTACATCAGACCGTTATGAAAGAGCCCACACTCAGCTTCCCCGTTCTCCCCAGAAGGGCTCCGAGCCTGCTAGCGGGTGTGTGTTTTCAGTCTCCTAGGGCATTGCATATATCCTTTGTTTTTGAAACAAGAAAGTTTTTGTCGTTCTTCCCAAAGGGTGCTTTCTATTTTAAAGCCAGCCCAGAATCTTGACTGTTTTGCTCCCCTGCCTTTTCTGCCTCGAGGCCCAGCACATGATTTTTATTTTTATATTAGGACTTCCCTGATTCTCAGGGCCGTGAAGGCCACCTGTAGGGTCACCTGTTAGTGTAAGCCACCCAGCGAAGGTTGGGCTCGTCCTGGATTCTGCTGGGTAGAACGGAGGACCGGACTAAGGTCAAAATTATTATGTGGAGATTAAACTGTAGAATTTAATTATGTGTTCTGTTACTCCTGGTACATTTATTAATTTAGCAGTATAAACTGACTGGGGCTAAACAAGCAGGACTGATTAATTTGCAAAGACATCTAGGTAACAGATTGTGATCAAAGTGGAGACCTGATCCTGTTAGATTGAAATGTGTTGTTTTGTGCTTGCAGGAAGGACACGGTGTGGCGTGGTTTATCTTTATCAATGCTTTCCTCTGAAGGAGGGGAACAAGCTTGCAGATACTAATCAGGGCTGAGGCCCTGCCACTCAATAATTACCCACTGTCTCATCATAATCCCGGAACTAAGCCCCTGCCCAATCCATCTGGGACCCTTTTCCATCTATTGCACAGCTCAAGAACACGTGTGTAAGCTATTACCTCTGGCCGTGCTATCTGTCCCCTGAGTATAGATTCATGGCAGTGACCAATTAGGTTGCCGAGTTCTCTTTCCTCCTTTGCTTCCAAACCATGCTTGCTGTACTTCTCGGCACCGGAAAGGAAGCACAGACTCACTGGGGTGCAGGAATCCACTCACCTGTAAAAGCTGTCTCATCACCGTCACTGATAAACATCACAAGATGCTTAATTTTGTGGGATGCTCTGAAAATAGGAGTGGCGTGACCAGAACTCTGTATCTCAAGGTTTCTTTAAGCCACTTTCAACCTGCCACTGCCTTATGCTGGAAACAAATCACAGAGTGAGGAAAATATTTCTGACCTTAATCCAGAAATCAAATGGCCGGGAAGTGAGGAGGGCAAATGTGTCTATAATTGAACTCTGGATCCCTGAATGAAAACCCTGTATTGGACGATGGCTAAAAGCATGGAGTCCTGAAGTCCAAGAGACTTGGGTTGAAATTCTGGCTCTGCTGCTCACCAGCTAGTCACTCAACTTTTCCCTCTTGATAAAACAGTGCCTGCCATATAGGTAGCTTGGGGAATTAACAGAGACACTCCCTATAAAGCATACAACTTTAAAATAAAAAGACCATGGGGCATCTGATTGGCTCCGTTAATAGAGCATGCAACTCTTGAGCATGAGGAAATGAGTTCAAGCCCTGCACTGGGCACGGAGCCTACCTAGATAGATAGATAGATAGATAGATAGATAGACAGACAGATGGACAGATAGATAGTTAAAACCTCAATATGTGTTAGCTAGGCCTCCCACTACATTTATGGCAAGAACCAAAAAACCCAGCTTCGGTTCAAATTGTGCCAACCATTATGTGATAATTATTTTATATATATGTTTCATCTTCCCAAATAAATTGCACATTCCTGAAGGTTAAAATCCATTTTTGAACCCATTTTTATCACCCAGAGGTGATAGTTAACAAATGCTTCCTGATTCTTTCACCTGAACTTAAAAGCCCTTCATAAATTTCTTCATAAACAGTTTTGAAGGGGGACAAGTAGTCAGTTATAATTTTCAAATAAAGAAACAGAGACAGCAGTGGTGGTAAGTAAGCTGCTATTATCAGTGGTAGAAATCAGTGGATACAATCAAGTCGGTAGTAGTAGAAGAATCCGTGGAGCAATCTGCATGATGCCTACTGTATGCTCTTGGTCAGGGCCAAACCCATTTGAAACCACAGAACTGTTTTCAGTATATACACTGTCAGGGCACACGCCCAGCTCCTAATTAGCCAGGACCCCATTTCAGATCTCTGCTGACGCTGACGGTATTTTAATTAGTTAAATCTACAACTTGGCTCCTCTTGTTCTTCTCTGGCAGTCAGAGAGGAAAATATGCTAAAATGTGAATGTTTCACACTTACACTTCCAAAACACCCCTTCCCTAAGGCGTTGAGGATATACCCTGAAGACGGACCACCCTTTGGAATTTATACCAGCAGCTCTGACAGCTGTTTTGTATTTATTTCCACGGTTGGCCATTTCAATTTGGGACTCTTATTCATTATACAAGCAAATATTTGTTAAGGGATCAGGCCCAGGATGAGGTGTGTTTGTCAGGATTGTAATTAAGGTGGCGTGTGTACCAGAGTTAGAGGAAGACAGGATGGGTTAGATCCTCAACTCACTGTGGCTGTGTTACTTTGAAAGACTTCCCAACCTCTCTGGGCCACATCTGTCCCATGTATGTATTATCCTTGTTCGACTGTCCCAAAGCACAGATGAGTAAGAAGCAACCTGGAAAATGTTTTAAGACGCTCATACGTGAGTTTTGGCAAATTCTTTGCCTATAGCATATCCTAATGCCTTCTTATTTTTCAGAGTGAATTCTAATTTTGAGAAATTTTAAAAAATGTTTCAGTATGATGTTCTTATTTCTAATGGCATTCATCAATATTTTAGCGCTTACAAAATGATTATAGATATTACCAATGAGTACTTTGCAGATGACATCGTAACTATCTGAACAGTTATGTAGTTTCACGGATTCACCCTGCAGTTGCCCAGGCAGAACTCGTCTCTGGAGTGCGGCATTCACTTTTTAGTTTGCTAATTGAAATGTGCTGTTTTGTGCTGCAGGAAGGACATCCCTGTGTGCCCCAAATCTACGGGTGAGCATTTCATTGCATATTTGAACTGGCAGTAGACATTCATGTTTGTAAGTAGATTCCCTCATTTCACGTAATGCCTTGCATCTTGGGATCTGTACACATGCATTAGTTCAGACTCCATAGGCTGTCAGGTAGGGTGTGTCTAAGTTGTTGGACTGGTCAGCTGGGGCGATGACAAGTTTTGCCAGGGGGCCGGCCCTCTTATGAGGAACTCAGAATCACTAAACTATAGCTGGGCTCTGCCACTAGCGAACCCCGCCTTTTCTCTCTATGGCTGGTGACACTGCAGCACTCTCTCCATCAAACCTACCTTTGGCTTCCATAATATGACCTTCCCTGTTGTTTTCTGCCCCCGGTACTCTCACTGTGGGTATTCTTTAACCCTCCACTTGTTTCTTTCTAAATTTAAACCATCTAGAACTTTTTTATTCTTTTGTCTTTTCTATCAGCGTGTATAGCACTTGGAAGTCTCCTTCTCCATTGTTGACTGTTCACCCAGGCTCTAATTCTGGATTACCAGCAGGTTCTAGATGTCTGTCCCTGGAAAAAGCCTCATCTCCTAAAATTCAACACGTTCTCAAAGAAGCCCATTAACATCCCACCCCACCCCTCAACACCCACTACGGTATCTGACCTCCAGCAGTGGCTCTGTACAATTTGACACTTCCCTGTTCTCTAATTGCTTACTTTGTGTGTCTGTTTTGCCTTCTGACTAGATTGCAGTCTCAGAGGGAGGAGGGTCTGTGGAGCGGGCGGCCCCTGGAGAGACCCTAATAAGTGCCAAATGCAAAAAAGGTTGAAGTCCCCAGTTGAGAAAATCCGCATAAAATACACCTGAGCTTTTGGCCTGTATAAAACCAGCGTGATGTTTTCTCCTGGGAGAGGTTCACAGCATATAATTTTTAGTTCCTATTCTCCCCAGTGCTCAAGTTTCTCCAGGAAGCAATTCGGGGTGAAAGAAAGGCACAGGTTCCGCTGAACACATGGAAACCAAACAATGCTTTAAAATATCTTCCGTGAGGAAACTTTGTTTTCTCTTGGCTGGATATTCTGGGGGCATGGGTAAGCCTCAGAAGCTTCCCGCAGGCCGGCAAGGTATAAATACCTTGCTAAGGGAATACAGCATGGAATAATGGTTTCAGAGGGACCTGAGTTCAAATCTGAATTAGCTGCTTATGTCTATGTGTCCTTGAGAAAGTCACTTACCATCTCTGAGCCTCATTTTCCTCACTGTAAAAATGGAAATAAGATTATTTCTTAGGATTTGTGTGAGGATTAGTAGTGATACATGTGAAGTACCTAATACGGTGCTTGCCATAAGGCAGGTTCTTAATGAATAATGACTGTTATTTATGATGAGGATGAGGACAGGCTTGATGGTTGTAAGGATAATGGTGAGGACACACCCACCCACAAGAAGGGTTCACTGGTATGTAACTTGGGACACGAGTCTACTCAAGGCATATGATTAGAGAGGTAAGGATCTCCACCGTGAAAAGTAGCCTGGGTAACTAGCCAATGAATTCTTTCCCTTTGGGATTCTTCATAAGCCCTTGGGATGTACTGCTTGCTCCCTGATACCGTCATACCCATTTCCCCAAGCACTGCCCTGCTCTGAAGAAACTTGCCAATCATCTGTCATATTCCCCTTTAAGAAGCTGCCTTTTCACAGGGACTCCTGGATGGCTTAGCTGGTTAAGCGTCCAACTTTTGATTTTGGCTCAGGTTATGCTCTCACGGTTCATGATATGGAGCCCTGTGTCGGGTTCTGCACTGACAGCATGGAGCCTGCTTAGGATTCTCTCTCTGTCCTTCTCTCTCTGTCCTTCCCCCGCTTGTGTGCACACATACACACTCTCTCTGTCTCAAAATGAATAAATAAGCATTAAAAAAAAAAAAGGGTTGTCTATTCACATCCAGTCTTATACCCATCTCTCAGCAACAAAAGTGCAAAACCACAAGCATTGGTCATGACATTCCCTTCTGGAAAGCTTCCAACCTAATATATAGACACTGTCATCTCCTATCCGTCTCTCAGTGCATTCATATAGTTAGTCCTCCGTTGACTGATGTAATCTATCTATACTATGCGAATCCAGCCCTTAAGCAGTGAGGAATCCACCACTTTGAAAAATGCTTATTCTATTGAAATGTTGCCTGGCTAAAGGTTCTTTAGGGACAGACCTCAAAAGGCTTTGTGACAGTGTCACAAGCTCAGTCTATGTAAGTTGAAGTTACAACTCCTGAGCTTTTGAGGTAAAACATCCTATAGAACTAACACACCATGAAATGACCATGGGATGAGAGCTGAGAGGTGTTTGATTTAATCATCGAGCTCTGTGGTTGAGGGATATTCTAAAATGGTTTATGGTGATTTTATCAGCCCACTTGAGTTAATGTTGAATTTTCTATTTGACAGGACCTGCCAATTTCCCATCTGTTGGATTTCAGTAATATACAAAATGCCCAAGATGAATTATAATCCCTTTACTATCATAATCAATGTAAAGTACATATGGCGCCTTGGCCCACAGACAATGGCTGGGGGTTTGGGCAGATGATTATCTTCATACACTTGCTGGTTGCCTGATGCTTCCCTTTCTGTTTTCAGATTATGTGCCTCAACTTTGCTGTGATAGAGAATGTGTTTATTGGCGGGGATTTACTCAAGTCCGAAGCATTTGTTAGACTCTCAGATTCTGATCCAATAGTTGCGTTTGGCTTTTTGTTTCGCTCACACTGATAAGGACTGAGAGCCTCTAACCTCTCTCTGAAAGTGTGAGATGAAATCTGAATCCCACCAAAGTTGAGTCTTGATAACATTTCAGAGTTTGAGAAGGGAGCCTACATAGGACTGAGACAGGAAACGTGTGGATTTGCCCCTCCAGGAACAGAGTGCAAATCTTGAAATGTATAGTCTCTGATGTAACGGATTTGTTAATCTTAAAATCCCTGCCTTTACAGAGAGGAGATGTCTACATGACATTTTCTCAAGTCAAAATTTATTAGCTCATTGTCCTCTGAGGCAATTCATGGACTTAAGTGAATTGTTCTAACCGCGAATCAGTAGGATAGCATCCTATTGATACAGACAAAATTAAAACCAAGCCCTTCCTCCCCAAACAGTCAACTGGTGACCAAGGGTTAGGAAAGGGCAGACAAGTAAGTGTTCCTTGCTGAGAAATTTCTCCCCTGACAGATAACGTGGGCAGGCTTCCTCTGTGGCTTGAGCACAGAGAAAAAGGGGACAACAGTATACTCTAGATGATAAATCCCCCAAGACAGAAAATATCTGGATGCTTAATGACTCTCCTATAGTTATAGTTCCACCTTCCTCTCGCAGCAGGGAGAGCAGTGCCTTTAGACCAGTGACTTGACTTCACATTTGAGAGGCTCCATGGGCCAAAACCAACCACAAATGAGGCTCAGCTCACAAATTAACAGGCTCTGGGGGGAAAGCATCATTTTGATTGTTCCCAAATGTCATCAAAATCTATCACCTCTATGATAGGAAGAGCAGAACTAAGATGACTCTTGCCCTCAATGTTCCCACATCTGTTTGGTGGTACCTGGCTGTCCTTTTGTCCTGGATCATGCCATTTATTCCACAGTAAAGACCCAAAACGTATGAGCTAGGGTAATACTAACCATTATAACAAACAGACATCAGGTTTATGTTTTTATATATATACATACTCCAAGCAAGTGCTGGTGAGAGCTAGCACTGCTCAGGGACTCAGAGGTTCTGCCACCTTCAACACATGACTTCCAAAGTCACCTTGATCATTCTCCATCAGGATGGGGGAAAGCATGGAAGAGCACAGACATCACCCTGAACCATTCACATGGTCACACATAGCTGCAAGGAAACCTGGGAAATGCAGGCTAGCTGGGTAGCCAGAAAGAAGAGGAAATATTCTTGGTGAACAGTTGGAAATCTCTGCCCCTAGCTTATAAGACAGAGATCTCTGGGAAAATAAAGCATTGGCTATTAATGTTAGGGGCTGGCATGAGGTTTGGTTAGGAAGGAAAGTGTAAGGAGACTGGAAATATGAGGAATAAGGTGAAAGCACAAGATCCCAGATGGCGGTGATGATGAGGGGACAACGCCATTCCTGACGGTCCATCATGTTCTATAAGATGACTTCCCATGTCACCCTGAGCCGTTCACATGGTCCGACAAGGTCCTGCTTATGGCCAATGGTATGATGGCTGACAGAGGAGAGGCCAAAGCTGTGATCAGGGAACAGATTGATGTGGCTAACACAGAAAGATGAAAACTGTAAGCCTCAGCCATTGACATCAAAAAGATTGCAAAATTGACCTCCTTACAGAATTAGCTCTGAAAAGAAAGGTGAATGTGATTGATTTCAGGTCATGGAGCTATACAAAGCCAGAGTTAGAAATTGCATATGGAAAAATCCAGGTGTCTACACATCCCAGCACTCATCCTGCAGGCTAAAGAAGCCACTGTCCTTAATCCAAGATGCTATCAGAAGGTTCTGGCTATATGGCCAATCAGATGAACAAGTAAACACTTTCGTGGCAACAGGCACTTACACACTGATCTGAGGTTGGGCCCAAAATGCTGTATAACTTTTGGCCCAAAACGCCACCCCATTGCTTCAGATGAATGACAAGCCGGCCTCTTACAAGGAGCATGCTCCCACTCACCCAATATGAGACTGCGAAGTTTGATGTGTAATTCATTGGGCCCTTACATTTTTTCTTTGATTGATCTGACTTTTGGCTACTTGATTTTAGGTAACTGTTCACCATTCCCCTGAGGGTTTTGCCACCCATTTTCTTCATGTGTCCACCCCAGGGTATGGGGAACACAGTAAGCGGCTTTTCAGGGCTGGCAAACCACAGTCCATGCTACAGTTAGAGATTCATTATTGCCGTGGTATATGCTGGGCTCCAACATTTCATGTAGCTTCCAAAGCTACCCAGCATACTTGTAGGGGCTGGTTTTTAGGGGCTGATTTACTGCAGAATCAGGGCCATCAAGCCATGGCTACTTGGATACCAGATATTCTTTGAGTGGTGTGATGTAATGGAACATGCATGGGATTTGTTCTGCTTGCCTCTTGCCAGCTCTGTGAATTTGGGCAAATTCTTTAATCTCTGAGTCTTAAATCTCCATTCTGTAAAATACCAATGATAATATCTACTTTATATACCATTATAAAATAAAAAGCAGTAAGTGCTATATTGACTGCCTTCCATAGATGCTAGAGATTTTATATATCTTGTTTAACTCTTGAAACCATTCCTTGAGTTAAGCCCCATTTCCACACCCTCCATTTATAGATGAGCAAACAGAGGCTTTTAGACTAATTGGCCGAAGACCTGGAGCTAGTAAGAAGTAGGATTTGAATCCACAGCTATCTCATCCAAAGAGAGACTTAATGACTAAGTTACCCTGCTTAGCTGATAAAATGAGATAAATTATGATACTTGGCAGAAAGTGCTCAGAAAATGTTGGTCTCCTTCTTTTTCCCTTTTGTTTTTAAGGTTCTTCATTCCAGCTTTCCTTTCTGTGCTCAGGGAATTCATACCATAGCGTAGTTGACTTACTTTCATTCACATTCACTTACTCAATAAATATTTACTGAGTGTCTACTATGTGTCCTGCCCCATGCCAGACACTGGGTATTCAGTGGCGAATACAAAAGACACAATCCCCCCTTCCTCAACGTACTTGTAGCAATGCCAACTGCGTCCTCCAGGAGTCTGAATATAGAGACTGAGCCACGCCGCTCTTCTTTAAGATGGATTAATACCACAGCATTTGCAACTATAATATTATGTTACCTTGGACACCAGGCAATTAGCAAGCAATTAAATCTCCCTTGGTCTGAATACACCTGCAACCAAACTGTCTGCTAAAGTTCTGTTACACTCATTAATTAGCATGAGTTGAATGACAGGATAATCAGAAAGGAAATACCTCCTCCCGGAGACTAGGAGTAAATGATTAAAAAGTGGAATGTGCTTTTAACACTTTTTGCTTGAGTTTATATCAATGTAGAGTAGATGGATGGGCCCATGGGCCCACTGTTTATCGATATTAATGTCTCTGGGCAGTGAAGGTGCCAAGGGAGAATTGACATATGCTAATATTTATATTCATCCATGTGACATCACAAAAACTGAAAATAACTTGCTTAGACGCCAGCCGAATGCTTCCAATAGTAACAAGCATCCATCTCTCAGAGCTAAAAGTGAAGACCCTAACACCTGATTAAGCACAGGAGCCCTCACTCAAGAAGCCACAATTTTATTTTTATGACCACCTACTGCAAAGGCACTATAAAAAATAAGAGGACTCTCATCCAATTTCTCTCCCACCCATTATATTGCCTGTTTCTTCTTCTTTAACTGTTTATTTTTGAGAGAGGGAAAGAGAGAGCGTGAGCAGAGGAGGGCAGAGAGAGAGGGAGACAGAGGATCTGAAGTGGGCTCTGTGCTAATAGCAGAGAGCCCGATGTGAGGCCCAAACTCACAAAGCATGAGATCATGACCCGAGCCGAAATCAAGAGCTGGACATTTAACCTGGGTGGACTGAGCCACCCAGGGGCCCCTGTATTGCTTGTTTCAGTAGATCCTGATGTCAAGCCAGATTAGCTGATACCTCAGGAAAAATTAGCTTTTTGGCTATAGAGTATTTTTTAAGTAAACAGGCAAAATACTCAATAGATCTTTAGATATTATATTTCCTCCTTTTAAATCCCTTAGGTTTTTGATTAATAGATTGCTTTAAAGACGTCCGGAAGGCATATCACAGTATCACATTACTCTTGTGTTGTCCCCCACCAAGGAGCCCGTGAACATCTCTCAACTGGAGACAAAAAGCAACCGTCTGGGCTGCGTGGCTGGTTCATTGCACAGGCTCTGCCGAACCTGCCACCATTGAGTCAGCACTTCTCATCCCTCGAGCCACAGCCTGGGCAGACCCCAGCCTGTGGCCTTCACGAAAGGTCATGAATCAGGGCTGGTGCAGTAACAGTCAGTTAGAAACAGACACAGGGCAAAGTCAGAGGTCCTGGAGCCCACTCGGAGTTTTCAAATGTTTTATTGTTCAAAACATTTGCCAGGCCTTCAACAAAAGCTCGATGGGACAGACTTCAGTGCTCTAAGCTCTGAGGGAATTTAGCTTCATGCTAACGCAGAAAAAATGTCCCAGCCACTCGTGTAACTTTATTAGACAAAGTGGAGCATGCCCGCTTTTAAAGGAGAATAAGGGAAAAAAAGACATTATTTTCTTTTTCCGAGATTGTGCTACCCTCGAAAGGGAATGCAGTTGAAGTAGCAAACGTAGACGTTTCGGGCAAATGTGTACTTTGTCTTCAAATGAACAGCTTTCAGAATGATCTTGTTTAAGCCCCCTTTTATTTTTATCTTTTATTCCCCCACAATGCCAGCTGAGGTTGTCCATCTCCCAACAGCTACCAAATGGACTAGTAATTGTAAGGCTCAGTGATTTAATTAGACTCATTCTAAACACTCACATTTTTATCAATTAGTTAATGGGCTAAAGAGAGTCTCTTTGTTGGAGCCAGGTCATTTGGAAGCTAGAGGCTTCTTGAGGGCAAGAAGCTGAAGAACCACAGCGTTAATATCTGTAATTAACCTCACCAGTCCCAGGTTGTTCAATTAGGAATGACCTCCGTTCCCTTCCATATGCCTTTCCTCAAATGGGGTGCTCCTGTGAAATAACCACTGAAGAAAAATGAATCCAAAAAGGATGCTGCAAAAAAAAAAAAAAAAAAATCATACCTGGATGAAAATAAAACAAAAAGTGCCCTGTCTTCAAATGTTTCTCAGTTATCTTTCAATTAAAGTTGTTTGTGCATTGCGGCTTCCCCTAAAAATACTAATTCTGGTTGTTTCAGATCAGCAATGCTCCCAGGAATAGATAACTATCAAGGGATAGTTGAAAAGTAGGGATTTGTCTTATCAAACAGGCCAGTTCTAAAACAGGGATGGTGTGCTGTGCATCTGAAAAAGTTCAACCTTTGATTACTTCTTGCAAATGATTGCCTTCACCTTTTTTGGCTTGGAGAATTCCACTTACCATTTCTCTGTGAAAGAAGACTTCCACCTTGTACCTGTGCTTATAATAAATAAATACCAGATTCGTTAAACCACGGACTATTTTGCTTCTCAACAAGCTACTCAACTTCTTGTGTGAGAAGTCTATGGAAAATTCGTAAACTGCCCATACTTATTCCCCTACACTGATAAAAGGTGAACAGGCTTACACAGAAATAAAAACTAGTACTGGCAGAAGAAAGTTAATCTGTAAGAAAGGGATAAAACAATTTACAAATTAAAGTATACAAAGACCATACCAAGTGATGTACCAGGAAAAATCCATACCCTCAAAGAATATACACCACCATTTTTCATTTGTAACTAAATCTATTTATCAGTTGTTATGGCTCAACAACATCAGTATTTTGAAGTTGACGGAAAAAGATCAATTCGCTTTGAAGCCAAACACATCAAAATAGTAGCAGTTACAAAGATAACTTCTTTGTTTTCTGCTTGGTTAGAAACCACCCACAGATGAGAAAATTAAGGACTGAATTTTCGAGAACCAGGCAAAACAGAGGAAAAGACACTTGTTTTGAGGATTATAACAAGAAATGAGCACGGACGACTATTTGAGAAAATCTGGGCCTATCAGGCATTCTTCACAAACTTCAAGTCCTATCTCTTACCGCCGGGCATCAAAATCAAAGGCACCCAAACAGCTGGTAAGAAGTAGCAATCCCCCACTCCTACTGTGATTGTGTTTATGTATCGGCCGCTCTGACCAGTAGCAGTTTACGTTTATTGTTATGGTCAACAATTATATTGTGCGTGCTCAGTAAATATGCTGCTTGCTGCGCTTCATAAATGTGCCCTTTGTTCCCTTCATCATTAGGCAGACAGTTCGTTCTGTACAATGTCCAACTTCCAGACAGGTGGAATAAGGAGGTGGCATCTGTCTAAATATTGAATGCCACGCTTCCCCCATCTGCTGTAATAACAGTGCCGGGTCTGCTTGGCTTCGGTTACCCTCTTCTGCATACAACCAGTCAGCCATATGCCCTAAATAGTGCACGTGCCACCAGAGCGACAGGGCCCGCTCTGCAGCCTCTAAGCTGGTCACCAAACAAGTGGGGAAAAGGCGAGAGGTGGAGGTTGGAGGTTGGGCACGTGCAGGAATCAGCAGGTGATGGTCAATATGGCCACTGGGAGCTGTTCAAAGAACCGGTAGAAAAGGCCTTCAAAAGTCAATGGCCAGCATGGAGCACATTGCCAATCAAATTTTACAGGGCATACCTTCCAGGCTAGGCAAATAAGAAGATTTAGAGCACATGGCAGTTCATCGTTTATAATCCTGTCTTAGCCCAGCATGGCTTAGTGATAGTTCAGTGACAGATGATGAGCCCATGACAGCTGCAGGATCTTATACAAACGCATACAGTAAAATTAAAATTAAATTAGTGACACACGTGTACACATTGGTTGTGCAACAGTTACACAATCTGTTTGGGACCCCTCCCAGACTCGGCCACTATGCCCTCGATTTGGGGTGCCCATACGCCCATTCGGGCCTCTCAAAAGGCCCCCAGGAGCTGGTCCTAGTCAGACAGGGCCCTTCCCTTGGGCAAAGGTGGAATCCAAAAGTCCTCTAAGGCAAATAAGTGTGCTCAGGATCCCACACACAAAAGTGACAAAGTTTAATGATGTATCCAATTGGCCTAATTAAAATCGACTGAGGGTTTGGAGTACCTAAAGGAAGGAAAAAAAAGGCCAGCACGACAGAAGGAAGTAAGTGTATCGGGCCTGGAGTAAATAATGACCTTGCTCCTTCAATCTGTAATCTGCTGATTTTATTACTTACAAATTATATACGGGATTTTTTGTAAAACCATGAGTGCCCATACTTGAGAATTCTAGTTTGGGTGTGACTTTGATTGTTCCAAATATCTCTGTCTTTTGCTTTAAATTGCAAATGTTCTATCATTCATTTGTCTGAATCTTTGTTCAGGTAACTTACCATAATAAAGGGGTTTCTCAAATTGTGCTTCCCTGTGAAACTGTATGAAGATGTGACCTATTTTGAGAACCTGAAATTTATATTTAAAATGTTTTTACTCTCTTCCTTTGACCCAACCCACTTCAAAAGGATTTGCGGCGACTAAGTTTTACATTTACATTTACTTCTCAGATTTTAATAAAAACCGCTGTGTTGGCAAGCAAAACTGTTAGATAAAGAATACAGTTTCAGCTCTGACCTGCTTGTCATATGTCCATATCTTTCTTTTTTTTAATATATTAGTCATACAGTCATGTCTTACTGAATTTGCAACTCGCAAATTCCTGGAAAAGAATTTGTAGGGGAAACAAATGTTAGTACAGAAAAAAACTACTTACTGATTTGAAAGACTTTCCCATTCATCTAGAAAAATGTTAATTTTCTTCGCAGGAAATCAACTCAAAGATAATGACAATGGTTCTTCTAAATGTCCAGATCTGTTTATACTTCATGAAATCAAATCAGGAGGGACAACTCCACAGCTATGCGTGTTTAGGATAATTACTTTAGAAATCAGTCCACATTTTAACACACACAATAACTCTTGAAAGCTTTTTTAGTTAAAGTGGTTTTTGAAGACTATTTTAAATTATCAGAATATTATATCAACAGTAATTTGTCATAAGTAATTATTGTGAATCCTCCCAATAGCTCTGTGAACACTATGACTCACCAATGCAACAAAGCCCTGAAAGGGACAAGCCATTTGATCGATGTCACGTGCAAAAAAATTGGAATTAAGATTCAAACAAAGAACTTCTTACTTTGCCTTTTACAGTTTTACTGTAGACTCGAAACTTCCTCACCGAATTTGAACTCCTCACCCAATTTGGGGCTGCTCCTCTGCTTTAGGTCACCTGTGTCTCTTATGTTATAAACATGTTACTAAACATAAACCCACGTGAATGGGTTTATGAATAAAGAAAAGGCCATAAGGTGTTTAAGGTGGGTACTGAAGCCTGATTTCTAGATGCTTTGGGGCCATTTTTAAAAACTTGTAAGGATCAGAGGTGCCTGGCTGGCTCAGCTGGAAGAGCACGTGACTCTTGATCTTGGGGTCATGAGTGTGAGCCCCATAGGGGATGCAGACATTACTAAAATAAATAAATCAACTTAAAAAAAAAAAACACTTGAAAGAACTATATTTTCCTCAGAATGAAATCATATTTATCAATGCTGATAGTGTTTTGGGTATAAGATGTGTTGGAACCTTTCAAATTCTCCTGAGATAGTAATAAAATTACCTCCTGTTTTCTAAGTAAAGTATCTTTGAATATTTCTTCTCTGACTCCCATATGGTATGTAGCTTCTCTTGAGGGCAGTATCTACTGAGTGTGCACACAAAATATCACATGCCTCAATTAAAGAGATTTCCTGGAGCTACTCTTAAAAAGAAAAAAAAAAGAAAGGAAAAAAGAAAAGCTATGATAAGCAACTGTTTTCTTGTTTAGTTATCACTGCTCTTTAACCAAACTTCCCACTGAATCCCAGTTCTCCATCCCATTCCCAGAAAGACTGTCCCACAAGTTTCTGTATTGGTCCTACGTGCTGCGTGGTGGTATAGTATAGAAAAAGCATAGAAAACACGAATCCTCTACATTTAATGTAAAGCAACAGGGGCATTTGCTTGAAAGTGAAAAGCAATGACAATTATGAATCTGTATTGCTAAGCTTTATTTGGTATATCCACACAACGGGCTGAAAGTCTGTCAGGTCCAGGACCACGTAGTCAAGTCGGATTCCTGGTCCATCCAAACCACACACGTGGTCTGTGTACCGGTGAGCACAAAAAGCCAGAGGGATCGTAGTCCCAACCTGTGCGAGCCCTTTGAGATCTCCAGACAGACCGCGATAAGGTTGCGCACAGAAGAAAAGGTGCCTCTTGCCAAAGGTTGGAGGAAATGGAAAATAAACACTGGTAGAAACTAATATGTATGTGCTGTTAAAAAAAAATACACATATGTACATTTTTGATAAATAGGTTCACGCAGGGAGAGCATCCAGAAGTCAAGGGCAGCGAGATGGTTGTAAAAGTTCTCCAGGGGAATGAACCACACTACGTGCAATGGGAAATAGTAGCGGTCACTCCAGGTGGCCTCGAGTTTATTGAAAAGTGACACAAATCATACAAATAACAAATCATAAAGCTTCATCACTAGGTTGATGGAGTGGCTATATTTGGCACAAGGGTGTCCTCTGGAGGGAGTTCTGTGTCCGAGCCTCTCTGCAGCCCACCCATGAGAATCGAGCTTAAATCTTTGCCGGGTGAGCAGCTTTGGGGGTGGGGAGAGCAGAAGGCAGGGTAGGGAGCGATCTCCCTAAGTCACTAAACAAACCTTAAAAAAAAAAAATCTCCTCATTACTATTATTATTTCCTGCCCCAGTTCTTCATTAGAAATAAAAGAGTTGTACTCAGGAGCCAAATCTGAAATGATGAAAATCCTTCAAGGAAAAGAAGGAAGAAAGATTTAGCTGTTCACCCTTTTATTACTGTTATGATTACTCTTTATTACTTAGCACTTACACGGTACTTTATTTCTTCCAAGTGCTTTACAATCCTTAATTACTTAATCTTGAAATATATTTAGCAAGGCACTTGAATTTGTTTGACGCTGCTATTCAAAACCTATTTTGACCCATTTTCAGCCCCCACTCTTGGAGGCACAGTATCTTCCCGCTGGGGAGCGAGGTGCGGGAAGGGGTGGCCCATAGAAAACTCCTGAAGAAAAATGGAGGGGGAGGAAGGAGAGGAGAAACCAGTCTGTGGTACAATAACAATAATCAGCCATGACTATTACTCTCTCCTTCTCTTCGGCGTTCTATGCCAATCTGCCGCCTTTCAAATTTGTAAATAATCAGTAATTTATAAAATGCAATAAATATATATTATGCATAGCATACACACAACAGATTTTTCTGACTGAATTATATTGCTTGTCATGCAAATAGGTAATCCTGAACCAATTAAAAAACAAAGGCACGTTGTAATGGAGTAATGGAAGTTTCTGGATGCCAGCTCCTAGGCACAGGGTCCTTAAAGGCAGAGAAGAAAAAGAAAAAGAAACCCGGAGAACAATATCATCATTCTATCAGCAGCTAACTTGAGTCTACTTATGCATGATCAAAGACGGCAAATATAGTTTAAACAGCATGAAATAATCGCCGGGTTTACAATATGAAATGATTTTTAAAAGCAAAGACCGACAACAATCGTGGTGCCACTCTGTTCGGGGACTAAAGACTCATTTTGTGATGCACAGCCAAGCTGAGGTGGAGGTAGGGAAATTAGGGTTAAGAGGCTAACCTCCCTCCCGGGTTCCCTTTGAAGATTTCTATATTCTGGGGGAGAGGGTAATGAAAATATTTTACCTCCCCCATTGCAATTAGGTCAGTGGGCCAAAGAAAAGCGCTGCTCCACACCACACGCCAGTTCAACTGCGGTCCCAAAAGAGGCAGAAGGGACGCGATTCAGCAATATCGACTGCTCTAGAAAGGCCAGTCCCGCGAGAGCGAGTTGGGCTCCTCTTCCAGCTCCCGGCATTTTGACAAGGGAGTGAGAGACCGAAAGAGGTGCCAGGTCTTCCTTCCCGATCCTTAGGCTTCTCACGCCCCACACCCACACCAACTGGGAGCCCCCGCAAACCAGAACACCTCACGGCCGAGGCGTAGAGATGAGGGCCAGCGTTCACAGGGACGGAGAGGGCCGCCTGGCCTCTCGGTGGCCGGACACTCCTGAGCAAGGAAAGAAAGCCATGACGGGGCACAGCCATCTGCCCGGCTGCCTTGCGGTGGCTGGTTTTTCTCATTTCACTTCTGACACGGATGAGGCAAAGGGGTGGCATACAGAACATTTAGAGCCCAGAAACTTAATAAAAAGGCTCGAGACATGACAGCGTTTATGAAAAAGATTAATTACCAGGAGTAAGGGGGCCTGATGCCAGGAATTTATAGGATTGATACAAATAGGATGCCCTGCTGGGCTGCTAGGCCCATAAAATGCGACCCTAATCTTCAGGCCTATTGTTGTTTTTGAAGAAACAACAGGCTTCAGCCAAGACAACAAAAGGGTCTATAATAGAGTTTCCGTAGGGGGAAAAAATCACCAGAGCTGTAGAAAATAAACACCTGTAGGGAATCTGTTTGTGAACACCTCACCCGGCCTTCCCTCGAAGCACCCACGTCTACAGAGTGAAGGTGCCATTGTGTTTATCTCGGGGCCCAGCTGAAGGAAAGGGGAGGCCCAATTAGGAAAAAGAAATGGGGTCGCTAACTGCACAGCCTCTAGTTCCCACTGGCGGTGGACAGATAGTTTGTTCTTTAATGGGGAAATAATCCAACCGCCTTCTTAAAGAAGAGAATTGCTCTTGCTGACACCCAGGAAGACCTCTGCCTCCAGTCACTACTTTAGTTCTTTGTGAACATTTTTTAACCTCCTCTCCCCCCACCCCCCCGCTTTGGCTCCCCTTATGCATCTTGCCCACCTCTCATAATTGACGTGTCTGACATTCAGAAACACTTTGCGAAACCGCAAATTAGTCATGGCAGGAACAAGAAAAGAAGCTCAGCTCGGCAATTGGATTACGCTAACCAATCGGACCGGTGTCTGCCTGTGTTTGTACTCGCCACACTGATGGTAAAAAGAAAGACGACTTTCGTAACTAGTAATTTGAGGTTTGCACTACATTTGTGTTTAAAATCCTACACATTCTCTGGGTACCGACCGAGGGGGGAAACATTGCGTTTTTCCACATTCGTGCGTCTGCAATGTCTTCGTAAAGTGTGAAGGGGGAAATGCAAAAACACCTACTCTAAGTGCAACCCGGGTTCACGTATGAATTAATCTTGACATTCTACCTCGTTCAGAGGGTTCGTTTACAACATATGGTGTCTGTTTCACACGCTAACAGTGACTTTTTAATTTGAAGTCAGCCACAATCAGTGGTCCTAAATCCTCACTGTCTCTGGGATTAATTATGGGCACGAGACAGCAATAGCAATCCTCTCTTCATGATAAGCTGCATGGAGGAGTTGGCAAGAGGAGAAAATAGGCCTTTCAAGGTTAGAGAGTAACCCGACTGACACACACATCTTAAAGACAGCCATTTGAAATATTAATGATAAGAGATGGCCTCCATTCGTAGAGCACTTGAGTAAAACGCCCTAGATGCAAGAAACGCCATCTCTAAATGCTTCCTATTTCTTCCCCTCAGTAGAACGATTGACAGAGCTACATACTTCTGCCTCCACAGTGAACAAGTGCGACACAAACAAATAAACGAAACAAGAACAAAAACCCATGATGGGAATAACGGATGGCAACTCTCGCCGCATGCGTCGGCAGCTCCCTGGCGTACCAAACCCGAACCTGCAGGCACACAGGCGGTGCCCGTCCAGGACACGCCGCCTCACCCTGCACAAAAAGAATCGCAGTCTCTGCCCACAGATGAATGGAACAGCTATAGCTTCAGGACCACATATCCACCTCTGCTCCCCGCAATTTATAACCCAAAGCGGAGTTCCTAATCACAGTCATTCGTGCAGGCCGGCTCACACAGTAAGCTGCCCAGACCTCTGAATTGTTTCAGCAATGTTTTCTTCTACCTGGTCATCACCTGTTTCTAAAGAATGAGGAAGTGGGGGGTGCCTGTGTGGCTCAGTCGGTTGAGCATCCGACTTTGGCTCCGATCTGATCTCACGGTTTGTGAGTTCAAGCCCCATGTCGGGCTCTGTGCTGATAGCTAGCTCGGAGCCTGGAGCCTGTTTCAGAGTCTATATCTTACTCGCTCTCTGACCCTCCCCTGCTCACGCTGTCTGTCTCTCTCTCAGAAATAAAGAAAACATTAAAAAAAAAAAAAGGACTGAGGAATGGGGTCAAGTTGTTTACTCGCGATACTTTCCAGTCCTATTTTTCAAAATCTAAGATGTTTTACTGACATAGCCTGAACGTGTCTTGGGCAACTTGTTGTATATTCGCTTGAGAACTTAAAACACCTACAATGTGTCCCGCACTGTACTGCGCCCGAGGAGACAATGGTGTGCACAAACAGGGCAGTTCTACCTTAAGAGGGAGGATGCGCATTAGAGGAAAGAGGCCAGGTCGTTGCGGGGACTGCAGAAAGCTTCCTTGAGGAAATGACATTTTGGCTGAAATCTTAAGGAGGAGTAGGAATTACCCAGGGAAAGTGGAAGTCTGCTCGCTCTTGGCAAAGAGGACAGCATAAGCAAAGAGCCTGAGGTGGGTGACAGCGTGTTCTTTCCAGGAACCAAAAGAAGGCTGGTGACTGGAAGCAAGGGGTGCCTGGTGCTGGAGAGCATGACAGAGGTAGGCAAGGGTTCAACTACAGGATGGCCTTGCATAATTACAGAAACCCCGAATCTTTCTTCGTAGTAAGTTCATTGCTCTTGCAGAGCCTTTTCGATTGCGTTGTGAACAAATAAGAAGATAGGATCTCACTTTGGAAACTCTTAAAGATTTCACATCCCCAAGGTCCTCACAAATCATATAGAATATAAAACCCCAGGTTGAACTGGGTTCAGTTCTGAACTGAACTGTTCAGACATCCGACTCCTGTTTTGTTCATTTACAACACAGTTTAAAGGCTTAACCATCCAAGAAATACAGACCTATTGCCAAAATGTTCTTCTGTGTATAGCAGGTTAGTCTCTGAGTTGGGAGCTTTACTAATGTACAGATGAATAAACTCATTTTATAATTGACCTATATTCAACAGAATTTTAGTTTTTTATGGCTAAAGCATTGATTCCATCATAGCTCATAATTTGTCCCCCAGTGTCTTCTTGTGAAACCATCCAGGATGGGGTGCCTGGCTGGCTCAGTCAGTAGAGAATGTGGTGGTGAGTTCAAGCTTCACATTGGACCTAGCGCTCACTTGAAAAAAAAATGTCCAAGAGATTTTAAATTAAATACCAGCACTGAGATACTACCCTATAAAAACAACTAAGTCCTGAAAAACAGCCAAACCCAAAATGGCAGCCAAACAAACTTGTTATGAGATTCAATCCTTTTTCAAATGTGGACAAAAGACTTGAACTAACCGTAGATATACAATTATGATAGAAATAGTTTTAGGTCATTGGAAAGTGGACTCCACGAAAGGCACTGTAAGGGCACATCACAAATAGGGATGTGGTGTCTATCACACTTGACCCAAACATTGCTAAGGAAAACATCTTTGTTTTCTCAGCCTAATTACATGTGGACATTCTTGACAGACAAGACAAGATTCAGCATTACATTTTGCCATTTCTCAAATTCATAAATAGCCTCCAATGCATTGATTTCTCACTGAAGAATGGAAAGCTTCTGGCTCTTTCTGGCGTCTGGGATCTTGTCTCCCATTATTGACTCTATCTTAGTAATGGAGATGGATTCGGGATTTTAAATGAGTTGCCTTCTTACTCTATATTCTCTTTTCTTTCACTCAACCTTTCCTCATTAAAAGACAAAGACAAAAACATGTTGCTGTTGTTGTTGTTTTCCTGAGGCAAATACTGCTTTTGTGGGATGGCAGTGTCCTTTTCTTTGTCTACCAAGGTGGGACTTCTCCCTGCCATCTTCTCTTCTCTTCAGCACTGGCTCCCGTAGCAACACATCAGTCTCTGGGCTTTGTTTTCTGAAGTTTCTCCAGGGACTCAGGGGACTGGCAGCAACTTTTCCCTCAAGAGTAGTGCTTAATTTTCAGGAACAGAAACTCAAACTTCAGGAACACCATTCCCCTTCCGTTGCCGAAGAGCAACTATCCAAACAAAACCCACTCAGTGTATCCAGAAGCCGTATTTGCAGCCTTTTAATTACATGGCTCCACAGCAACCCTGCAGGCTGTTGGCTTTTTGGCCACTTCACTTTTCATTAGCACTTGCAGCAGAAAAAGAACAGGAACAACCAGAAGGCTGACATTCTCATAAGGCAGCCTTGGATCCTCGCCTGCAGTGTTTGGGATCTCGTAATTTTGGAAAGGGCTTTAGGGATCACCTAGTCTGTCCCACACTTGAGGGAACAGGCTCAGGACCCCATGTGATTCTCAGGAACACAGGCTGACAAAATGGCAGTGAGGAGATTCAAACCTCCACAGCAGACTCCTGTGTCTCCTACTGCAGGTAGAGTCTTTTAGAACGGGAGGTGGAAGTTTGAAATTCTAGTTCCATCTTTGTGTCTGCACATTGTACTTTCAGGGAAGCCACAGAACTTTTCTGAAGCCCAAGATGATAATACCTGCCTTACCTACTACACACAGTTACTGTACAGGAAGTTACTTTAAAATCTGTAAGAATGGGGAGGGAGCTCGTTCCTGCTGTGCACGTTTTCTCCCCCTAAGTGCTCCGGGAGGCTCCCCCCAAACGCCATCACTCCTCAGGGCAGAGAACTATCACTGCCAGTCCAGCACTGGCTGGAGGCAGCAGGTAACATCAGAACAGCCTAGAAGCCCATTTGTAATGAGGAGCTGATAACATAGTCTATTTCTGGAAATTCCAATCAGAATTCCAAGAGGACTTGAAAAAAAGTGATAAAGTTACTGTGACTTGAATATGGAAAATAAAGAACCATAAATAGCTGAGATACTTTTGAAAAAGAAGAGCAAAGGAGGAGGAGCATGATTCGCTCTACCAGATTCAGAAATGCAATAAAGCCTTGGTGACAATAATTGTTTTTCAAAAACAAGTTGTGCAGGTAGAGGAGTAGACCAGTGATCCAGAATAGAATGAATATGTATGGAATACAATTCTGTTTAAATATATGGTATTTCTCTTATGCAACAAGAACACTGTATATAAGAAAAATGTCACCAAAACTCAGTGAAGAAAAGATGGCCGTTTGTTTATTAACCATTATTATTATTATTATTTTAATTTAAATCCAAGTTAGTTAATATATAGTGTAATGATGATTTCAGGGGTAGAATTTAGTGATCCATCACTTACATATAACACCCAGTGCTCATCCCAACAAGTGCTCTCTTTAATGCCCATCACCCATTTAGCCCATCTCCGCACCCAACACCCTGCCAGCAACCCTCAGTTTGTTCTCTGTATTAAAGAGACTCTTATGGTTTGTCTCTCTCTCTCTCTTTTGATCTTATTTTTGCTTCCCTTCCTTTATGTTCATCTGTTTTGCTTCTTAAATTCCACAGATGAGTGAAATCATATAATATTTGTCTTTCTCTGACTGACTTCACTTAGCATAATACACTCTAATTCCATCCATATTGTTGCAAATGGCAAGATTTCATTCTTTTTGATTGCCAAATAATACTCCATTGTATATATATATATATACCACATCATTATCCATTCCTCAGTCAATAGACATTTGGGCTCTTTTTTCATACTTTGGCTATTGTTGATAGTGCTGCTGTAAACATTGGGGTGCGTGTGCCCCTTCAAATTAGCACACCTGTATCCTTTGGATAAATAGCTAGTAGTGCGATTGCTGTGTCGTAGGGTAGTTCTATTTTTAATTTTTTGAGGAACCGCCATACTGTTTTCCAGAGTGGCTGCACCAGTTTGCATTCCCACCAGCAGTGCAAGAGGGTCCCCTTTCTCCTCATCCTCACCAACATCTGTTGTTGCCTGAGTTGTTAATGTTAGCCATTCTAATAGGTATGAGATGGTATCTCCTCGTGGTTTTGATTTGTAAGAAAAGATGGTCATTTAGACTGATTCGGGGTTGGAAAACTGATTACCTATATCAAGAAGAATAAAAGTTGTTCTCTTACCTCAAAAAATGAACTTCATAGAGAATTAGTGATACCAATGTGAAAGACAAAACTACAAAACTAAAATAGGAAAAATGTTGAAGAATATCTTTGTGAACTTAGGCTAAGGAAGGATTTTTTTTTTTTTAATTTAAAGACATAAACCAAAAGAGGAAAAATTGATGGACTTGACAAAAAATAATAGAGATAGTAATTAGAGTAATAATAGACAAAAAATTGACAAAAATAATAGAGACAGTAATTAGAGTAATAGAGACAGTACTCCATAAAAGACACCACAAAGGTAAGGAATTGATGACATATAAGAAAAATATATTTGTCATAAATAAAACCAATGAGATATAATTTCTATATGACACAAAGTACTCCTGCATATCAGTAAGAAAAAACCTTGAACCCAAATAGGAAAACGATCCAAAGATATAAATATTCCATTTACAGTGAAAGAAACAGAAAGAGTTAATAGATACACCAAAAAAAAAAAAAAATAGACAATAGTGCTAATAGTCAGAGCTATGTGCATTAAAACAACACTAAAATAACTTTATGTTCATCAGATTGGTACAAAACTGAAAAGTCAGATAATGTCAAGTGTCAGAGACTATTTGGAGAATTAGGAATCCTCATACATTGCCGGTGGGAGCATAGACCCAAGTACAGTTATGCTACAATATGATTTGACACTATTTACAGTATATACCTGAAAGAAATGATCCTGTACAAGGCTGTTCATGACACATTTTCATTACAATGGAGATTTCAAAGTAGATGTATGTGACATAATATGTGGCAGTCAAAAGCCACTAGCTACACAGACATCTAGCAGTGTTCATTTCAAGCAGAACTTGAAAATTGCACGGACAGAAAAGTGAGAACTGGAATGGGACCCATAGCACAACATCACTATTTATAGTAAAATCATACATCTTTGGGGGCACCCAGCTCAGAAGATTGAGTGTCCTCCTTCCACTGAGGTCATGATCTCACACTTCTGGGTTCTGGCTCTGTGCTGACAGCTCAAAGCCTGGAACCTGCTTCAGATTCTGTGTCTCCCTCTCTCTCTGCCCTTCCCCTGCTTGCACTCTCTCTCTCAAAAATAAATAAACATTAAATTTTTTTTTCATAAATCGTACATCTTTTAGAAAAATTCACAGTGTGGGGCACCTGGGTGGCTCATTCGGTTGAGCATCTAACTTGGGCTCAGGTCATGATCTCATGGTTCATGGGTTCGAGCCCCACATTGGGCTCTGTGCTGACAGCTCAGAGCCTGGAGCCTGCTTCAGATTCTGTATCTCCCTCTCTCTCTGCCCCTCCCCTACTCCCGCTGTCCCTCTCTCAGAAATAAATAAAACATTAAAACATTTTTTTAAAATAAAAAAGAAAGAAAAATTCACAGTGTATATCTTCCAAGGACCCATGCATATCCAAAGAAAAACATGATCTGTGTTAGAGAGAGTGCCTATGGAAGGTGGGGACACACGGGGAGGGGTGTGGGGGAGATGACTGTGTGACCCACTGAAGAGTATGATTAATCCAGCTCTCTGCACCTGATATTAAAAAAAAAATCTGAGTGGAACAGTTTAATGAACATGATTTTTTAAGATGCTAAGACCAACAGCAAGGAAAGGCGCACTGTAAAAATTAAATAAAATGGTCACTCTAAACTTTATGTAGAAACTCTCTCATAAATTCAGCATCATTGAGGGAGCGATCATAAATGTTAAGCAGTTCTTTATAAAGAGTCTGTCTTGTGGAACTGGTATAGGATCAATGTTGTGTCTCTAAAACAACGTGCAAAACAGTTTATTAACAGCCGAAAGAAACACTCGTGTCTGTTCTTCAGGGCTAGTTTCAGAGAACACCAGTCGGAGAGGGACATCATTGTTTGCAGAAGTGACTAAGTGCCACTCCCGAGACACGGGGACAGCACCCACTCTAGGAGATTGTGCAGATTTGAACCAGGCACCATTCTAAAGTCCTAAAACGTGAGAATCAAAAATAACGGCATCGCTCTCTATTTACGTGCTTTCTAATTTTGCTAGTAGCATCCACCCCATGTTTAAATGGAGAGTCATTCGAAACGTACTTTCCATTTCAGCAATTCGAAGCTATTATAAAGCTGCTCAATACAGAAGCACCATATAACTTCATTTCAAAAGGACTTCATTTCCAAAGGAATTTCATGATGCATGTGATACCACCCCTCCGTCGGTAGGAGGGACTGGAAGTGAGCGGGAGGGCTGCGAGTCCTGCCCCGTTCAACTCTGAAGTCATCTGCATGGCGTTGGGTGGTGTAGACCCAGCAGGTCCCTGAACAGCATTTGTAGCTCCTCTCCTTCCGGCCCTGCGTGGACTGTCACCAGCGCATTACTAATTGAACATGATGGGCACTAGGTTGATTAAAGGGAAAACTGCATTCCACTTATCAAATGCTGATTAGCATAAGGAGCACATGTGCTTGCTTTCTCTTGCCTTATTCAGTAACCATTTCATTAGAAAAATGAATTCTGTCACTTGGGCAATGGGGCTCTAACTCATACACTTTTTACTCGGCATGTAATATTCAGAGGAACTTGCTATACAGTCCTTGGTGGGTGTGTTGCTGTATTTATTTGAAAAACTCCCCGAGCAGATCTTGGCCAATACTTTGCTTTTAAAATAGGGGAAGTAAGAAGGCAACTTTTTTTTTGTCTAGGAGAGAGGAGAGAGAGAGACAGCATGAGCAGGGGAGGGTCAGAGAGAGAGGGAGTCACAGACTGAAACAGGCTCCAGGCTCCGAGCTGGCAGTCAGCACAGAGCCCGACGTGGGGCCCGAACCTACGAACCGCGAGATCATGACCTAAGCGAAAGTCGGACGCTTAACCGACTAAGCCACCCAGGCGCCCCAAGAAGGCAACTTTTGAGAGGTCTTGGCCCCAGGCCGTGAAGAGCAGCTGACCCAGGCCCCCTGGGCAACAGATCGGAGCCCTCCAGGCCAGGGACGTCAGGAGCCCTTGGCAGACAGTCGCACAGGCAGGCGGCAAAAGGCGTCGCTGAGTGTGGCCCCTGCCTGGGTTTCAGGTCTGGTCACCACTGCAGCGGCAGGGACTTTCCCAAGCAGCTGTAAACATCTCTGGTCCGACCCTACCTCTTCCTAACACCAGGAAAAGTTAGAGGAATGGCAGTGTATGGGAAATGAGGGGACTCAAGCATTGATTTCCCAGGACACCTGAGTGGCTCAGTCGGTTAAGCTCAGGTCATGATCTCATGGTTCATGGGTTCAAGCCCCTGTATCGGCACAGATAGCGTGGAGCCTGCCTGGGATTCTCTCTCTTCCCCTCTGTCCCTCCCCCACTTGTGCTCTCTCCAAAATAAATAAACTTAAAAAAAAAAAAAAAGAATTGGCTTCCCCCTCTGTTGTAGGTGACACCCTTTGGAGTGTCTGACTAGCTTGCCGTGGCTCCCTCAGTCCTAGACAGTTTGCCAACTTGCCTGTCGACATGGTAACGACTTGTACTCCATGAGCCACCTGGATCTTCATTGATTGGCCTGGGCGGGGAACCACCTATCTCAGGCTGGGCCAATTATTTCCCTCTTCAGATTCTGGAACTGGGTCAGAGTGGCAGCAAATTCCAGTAGTACTTGGAATCACAGCAGGTAGGCCGTATTCCACCACATGGACCACAGAGATAGAGGTGGTCAGAGAGGAAGGAAGCAAGAAAGGAATTAAGTAAAAACAGCCAGAGGAGGGGAGAGGAGAGGAGAGGAGAAGAAAACCTAGAGACTTTGCACTTCAGATTCAGAAACGCCCTTGGCATGCATGCCCTTGAGTCTGAAAGAAAACCTCTAGGTCCTGAAATATTTTTCCCACTTTTGCTTAAACCAGTTTGACGTCGTTTCTTTTCCATGAAACTATTAAGTCTTGACTAATTAATATAACATGTTTCTTTCAAGCTGCTCAAAGTGACTGAAA
This sequence comes from Proteles cristata cristata, assembly GCA_017311185.1. Lineage (NCBI taxonomy): Eukaryota > Metazoa > Chordata > Mammalia > Carnivora > Hyaenidae > Proteles > Proteles cristata. The sequence continues at coordinate 642,851 of JAESUZ010004426.1, read as the reverse complement.
GAGAGCCCCGGGATTCATCAATATCCATGAGAAGCTCGTGCCAAGATGTCCACAAAAGTTTGGAAGATGGAAAGCAGATGGCCGGGCAGTAGCTGACTCAGCAAAGCAGAGAACATACATCATCAGCACCTGCAGAAGGGAAAGTCCAAAATAAAACAAAAGCTAGTGGATATTTGCCAGAATCCAAGAAGGGGTCAGGATTTAGAAGCACCAGACAGTATGGAAGAGTGAATTAGGGGTGGGGATTTCACACCGAAGAACGCCGTCCTGTACATGGCTGCTCACACTGGAGCTGAGTGACCAGCCTTCTCTCTGACCGGCAGAAGTGAGGACGGTGCCTCCCTGGAGAAACAGAACCAGAGGGGCTCTGGCCACGGCCAAGGGCTCACCAGACAAGGAAGAGGGAAGGACAAAACGCTGCGCTGAAAGACAGAGGGGATGACTGACAGTTGCATGCTGACTCAGGACCACCCAGCCCCCCTTTCCTGCCATCCCAGAATGCAGGTGCATGCCTTATTCGTCATGTGTTAAATCCAGCCAGGACAGTGCGGACACCACCCAATGGAATGAACACTGGCGTTAGCAGTGAGGTGAGGTCTTGTAGGCTTTAACCCCATAGTTGCTAGTTATGGGGAGTGGGGCTTCAGGAGGGTCAGGGTGCTAAAGTAAGGGACAGTCTGATGGCTCAGGGCGGTGACTCTACCCTCCAGTAATGAGAGCTTCATTATTTTAACAACCAGTGTGTCTGCACTAGTGTGTCCCAGCTGAATATCAGCCCTGTTCATACCCATAAGCAAGAAATTCTTCTCTGGTGAAACTGAATTTTTCTCTGATGAAAATCTGAAAATATAGGGTCCCAAAATATAAAAGCCAGGCCATGCCCAATTATCCGACAGTGAAACCCAGAGGTCAATAAAACTCTGCCCGTGCACACAGAGTTTCCAACCGGCTCCTGGTACCTCAAGTTTAAATAGGAATGGACATGCCAGGACCACTCCACTTTTGAGGAAAGCCTCTGCCATTAAAGACAGAGACCAAATAAAGGAAATGCAGAACTCAGAGGAAACAGACATGAGGCAGGGAACAGGGGTAAAAAAAAAAAAAGACTCCGAATTATGGAATTAATATCTTTACAGGGCTGAGTAAAGAAATTGCAACCAGAGAAAAAAAAACCAACGAAAACAGCATATATGCCATTCACATATTCAACAGTTGTTTATTTAGCATGTACTATATGTCACCCTGTTTCAGTGATCATAGTCCTAAAGGCATGCTCATCACCTCTCAGCTAAACCTTAGCAAAGACCCAGTTCACTTCCCTGTCTCTAGTCTTGCTCTCCTATAATCCACTGTTTACATTTAGAAGGTAAGCTCCCAGGATCTGTGGGATTTCCACTGCCCAGAGAAAAGAACCCAGAAACCTTGGCTCTGCACACACAGCCCACAACTCGGCAGTACGAAAGTACTTGACATTCCCCCAAACATGTTGACATTTCCCAGCTTCATGTCTTTGAGTTCCTTCCGCCTGAAATCACCTTCCCAACCTCTTCCACATTGAGGGACAGCTCCTTTCATGTCATCCTAACACCAGGCAGCACTGAACGTGCCCTCCTCGCTGCCACTCTGCCATGGGCTTTGTGCTCTTCCCTTGCATGGAAATGTTGATTCTGTGTCTGTTGTTCCTCAGGGTTTGGGACTTTGGATACTCGTTTGGATCCTCATGACCTCGCACAGTGCTCAACACCGGGTGGAGTAATGTTCTTAGACTAGATAGGTGGGTGGGTGGATGGCTTTAGGTACTGAGCTGCGTCTTACAGGATTAATAGAATCTGGACTGGCAGAAAGAAAGGAGGAAGGTGTTCCAAATGGGGAGAATGTAATTAGTGTTCAGAAGGAAGTAGGGATGGGCGCGGTAAAAACATTACCCAAGCTAGATAGAAGACAGGATCGGAGCTAGGCAGGGGAGGGTCCATGAAGCCTCGGAACAGGAGTTTGGTTTAGATGTGGCAGAGCTACTGTTAAAATGGTTTGTGGGTCTGAGTAATTACAGCTTTGAGTAAGATCAATGGATCTGTCATGAAGCCTGGTATAGACCCAAAACAAGCCAAGTGTGCAAAGAGCAACACATGTGAACCCTGAGTATGCACAAGATGTGTCACATGGAATATCTTAGGTGAAACTATTTCCATCTCATGAGGCAGGAATCATTACCCCCATTTTGGACACGAAGGAATTGAGACTTAAAGAAGTTAAGGAACTAGCCAAAGACCACAGCAAATGACAGTAAATTTGAATCCACATCTAGCTCACCACAAATATCATATTCTTTAAACTCCATATTCTAATTGTATTCAATAACTCTGATTGGTATAGAAATCTAGGTCATTTCCATACTTGACCAAAAATGTGAGGACTCCTCTGAAATAAACACCATTTAAATTAATTTCTGGCTTTAAGATCTGGTTTATTTTGTTTACAAGTAAGCAAGAAAACACTTGGCATGATGGTAAACAATTCACATAACTTATCTGGCCCTAGTTTACTCATTTGAAAACAAATCTTACCTCACAGAGTTGCTATGGGGGGGGCTAATGAGTTAATGAATTTAAAGTACTTAGTTAATATTTGATACATCCTAATGGTTGATAAATATTAGCTACTCTACATTTGTTGTACCAACTTAATAATACCATTTATGTAATAACTCTAATCCTTTAAATGTTTCTTTTATGAAAGAGACTAAGAGAATAGATCTTAAATGTCCTCACCACGAAAAAAGAAATGGCAGTTATGTGACATGATACAGATGTTAGCTAATGCTATGGGGATAATCATTTTACAATATACGAGAGGAATATCAACACTGTTGTACACCTTAAACTTACACATGTTGCATGTAAATTATATCTCAATAAAGCTGGAAAGAAAGAAATAAAATAAATAAAATAAACATGAAATAAAATGTTTCTCTTCAGGATACAAAAAAAACCTCCTTCACATCTTACATTAGATATAAGAATTACTTTGCAAGTTAATATTTTGAAATTACAGGCAACATATAAGTGAACTTTCTCTATACACTCTTATTATATAAATAGCTGTGCTACAGTCAAATATATTAAAATTACTCACTAGAAATCAGAGCCACCATTTCCATCAGAGTGATTTCCTAAGACATCCCACAAAATATAAAATCAGACAGATAATGAAGCACTGCTTTTGAACTTCTTATAAGCCCAAAAGGTACTGCAACTTGTTTACTTGACAGCTCGGCCATTAATTTCAGAAAGGCTAAAATGAAGAACCACCCAGGTTACAGTTGCCTTGCAGGAATCCCTCTGCTATAATCTCATAGTTTTTTCACCTAATTAATTTCCCCTTTCCTTACACCAGAGTTTCATGAGTGTATCTTGTTTGGAGGAGATTAAGAGTCACACGCTTCATTAGCAAGGTGTAAATTATCAGCGAGGCCCTCTCCATCCACCTGCTTAATCGGGTTAATGAGGCACCTCTGCAGGCCCTTCCTAGGGCCGCCCTCTCCATGCTCTCTGCAGGGTACACCTCCCTCGGCTGCTGGAAAAACAGGCAAGTGTTTAAAGGTGCTATAGGCCTGCTCTGTTTCCAACAAGGGAAACCCTGACTCTCAAATTCAGCTTAGCTTTGGTCTTTTGAAAGACAAAAATTGTTGCTTGAGGAAAATTACCAACAGGTGTTTCTGCTTTTGCCTTCCTGTCTCCTGCTCTTTCAGAGAGTTTGTCCTGAGTGGGGCTTGAGTCAACTCTTGAGATTTGGGTCCTGCCCATCTAATAGAGAGTCCTAATCTCCTCTTAGGCCTCTTGGATATCAGTGCAAATATCAGGAAGGTAATCTCCATCATTGTTTTTTTCTGGTTATCTCTGCTTTGGAGATCATCAGGGTAGCTTTTCTTTTTCATCATTTCTAAGTTCTTGAGTGTTGACTCAAAACCTCTGCTAAGAAATGTTTTTGAATGTGATACATCATGGTTAGCTGTGTTTACGCTGGTCATTTCTACAATATCCTTCCTCATAAAGGAATGTTCGTGGTGGCTCTTCCAGTCCTCCAGGTGACCTGCAAGCTTACCTGGGGCATACTGATCTTAGACTTATAAAGACAAAATGAGACAACTACATGCATCTAAGGTAAACATTGACTGGGACGCTCTTAAATGGGCTTCTGTCCTACTGTGCATTGCACTCTGTCCTCCAGGGGTAAAGCTACCATTTTCATGGTTTCCTCAGGCCTGTAGCTGAGCGGGAATGAACACTTGGGTCCCCTCTGGCATCCCCTCAGGCCAAATTTTCAATGAACTTAAAATTAATTAGAGGTCAAATTTGGATGTCAGCGACTATCTCGGGAATTTGGTCCAAGAAAGAAGCCCATTGTGCTTAAATCCCCCAGCCATATGAATTAAATCTCTACTTAGAATTTACCATTATCAGTTCACTGAATTGCCCATCCCCGACGGCCAATGAGAAATACTCCAGCCCCTGCTTTCTGAAACTCCCTAAAGTGTAAAGACAGCATGCATGGAGAGAAAAAAAAAATCCTTTACTAGATCAAATTCTCCCTTTCACCATCTGTATACACTTTGATTCGATATGAATGGGATTGGGGGTGGGAGAGGAATAAAGATACAAGTAGAAGAGGGTCCGTGAGTACATTCAACATGTGTGCTTGTTTTGGGTATTCAGGTGGAAACTACCAAGTCCAGGTGTGCTCAAAGCTTTAGTTTCTCCTAGAATATTTATACTCTTCAGTTTATGCAGCCTTCAGCACATTGCAATTTGAGCTTTTAAGATCATGTCTCATATGATTAATGCCATCCCTCTAACATAAATACACCACACACCTATGCAAGCACATATATGGTCCTATGTTTCACAGAAATCCTTCCTTCAGCCTCTTCTGATAGGGTGATTTAAGGTAAATTATATGAATAAGCAGATTGGTCCATCCGTAATGTCAACACTGATCATGCAAATATAGTAGAGGATTTTAGACACGTAGATTTTTCTTTTATTATTGATGAAAAGTAATCAAATGACAGCTGAATGTGTCTCCATTCAGGCCAGTGAGACAGACATTAATGTTGAGACATGTTTCTCTTCGCACTCAGTCCTGGTTACAATGATTATGTTGTTCAGATAAGAAGCCTTTACTTTTGCAGCAGGTCCCTCATTTACTTCCTTTATAATCACTGCCATTACAGTCACAACTACCCATGTCTGATGTAATAATTCTCTTTGCAGCCGTGTAATCTCTAAGACGACATTCATTAACATGCACCACGCTGACCTGAGTGTGTGCAAGGCATCAAGAAGTGTCCAGGGCTGCCTGGCAGGCAGGGATCAGCAGATAGCTCTGCCACCCAAAATGTGCTAAAAAGCAACGTCCTGCCTCCTCTCCACATAAGGAATGCTTGGACCCTTCTTGTCTCTGTAGGCACATGTGGGTTCTCACAGGCTCCGGACTAAGGAGAGAAGGCAGCCTTAAATTTCATATCTGGATGACAGCTGCACATAGGACACATTCCAGGATCTGATTTGTACCTCTTCCACATGGTGTTTTTGAAGGCAAACCGGTGAGAAGAAACATCTCCCTGAATCCCAGGCATTAGCTACGTTTGGACCATTCTCCACCTTGGGAACCATATATTTCAGCCTCATGTCAACTGGACTGAAAGTCTGCGTTAACGTACACTGACAACTGTGGGCATTATAATCAGTGTGCAAATAATATCAAAGGATAGGTGAGAAACTGGATCTTTTGGGAGAACCACCTGCGATGTCAAATGATTCCCAAGAATGTGAGGGCAATCACATGATGCTGAACTGCCCCAGAGCTGTGAAAGCTGACTCTATACTGTTTTTTTCCATAGGCACCTTAGTATATTTCTAGCTATTGAGCTTTTAATAGCCACTGGTGTTTTTATGCCTTCAAATTTTCATTTAATTAATTAATTAATTAAATCTCATTAATTAAATAAAAATCAAATGCAACTTTGAAGTCTCTTAATTTTCTGTTACCCTGAAAGCATGTTCTGACTTTCCAGATAAGATGATTACATTCCATTATGATCAAACTTTCTCCTGTTTCTGATAAGTGAGTCTGCATTAGGGAAGAAGAGGGAAGGAAGGCACACAACTTACGAGAATGAGACTCCCCTGTTGAAGATGGCCGCAAACCGGAGTGGTCCAGCTTAACTGCCTTGACTCATTTCACAGTTCATAGTTGAACGGAAATTGCCTTCATTCATTTATTTATTCAGCATTTGACAATCATTTACTGAATGGCAGTACTCTGTGCCGAACACAGCACTAGACAGTGGATATATGTAGACAAAAAGACCACCGAGCCCTCAAAGTGAGGCTCCCTCCCTCCAGGGCAGGAGGTTCCTTTGGTGAATAGAAACCAATGGCTTCAAAGTAGCAAGATATCTCAAACATCTGTAATTCAACCTCCCTTCTTTAAACTACAGAAATTCCTTCTACAAAACATATGAACAAAGTTTCAGCCTGTTTCTGCTTGACTAGTTCACAGATGAAGAGCTCACTCCTCTGCAGGTCAGGGCTTTCCTACTATTTGGTCACTCTCCATGTTACTGAATTATTTCTTAGGATAAGCCTCAATTTTTTTCTTGTAAGTCCATCTACATCACCCCACACTACCTTTTACTCTAGAATATAATTAATTCCTTCTTTACTTCTTTGTCTCACATATTTAAAGACAGCTATTATATCCTCCCTATTTATTAAATATTCTAAATTTCTTCCAATGTTCTTCAGTGGAGAGAATTTGCACGTCACCATGGTTTTCAAAGTCCTTTGTAAAGTGTGAACCCAGACCTGGGTGCGGTTCTGCAGTTATGACTGGGACATTGTATTTCTACTAAGTCAGTCTACAGAGGCATTTCGTGTTTCTTTCTTGATTGCGAGTCTCTTACTTTTCCTGCACCCCAAGAGTTTTTAGAGCCCAAGCCATTCTTATCCTACAACTATCCCCGAAACCCTTCCTGAATACTGTTCTTAGGAATGTCATAGTACTCCCAGGCACCTAGATGTGAAACCTGGAAGTCTTTTTTTTTTTTTTTTAATTTTATTTATTTTGAGAGAGGCAGAGAGAGAGTGCATGTGGGGGAGGAGCAGGGGGAGAGAGGGAGAATCTCAAGCAGGCTCTGTGCTGTCTACACAGAGCACTATGCAGGGCTCCAACTCACAAAACTGAGAGATCATGACCTGAGCTGAAATCAAGAGTTGGGTGCTCAGCCGATTGAACCACTCAGGTGCCCCAAACCTTGAAGTCTTAAGTGGGTATTTATTATATCTCACTTGGACTATTTACTTTTTTTTTCTTTAATAAGTAAACTCTACCTCCAATGTGGGGCTCAAACTCATGACCTCAAGATCAAGAGTTTCATGCTCTACTGACTGACCCAGCCAGGTGTCCCCAACTTGGGCTATCTAAATGGCTGGAACTGGTCTTTCTGCCTTAAATCTCTCTCAGCTATAATCCATCCTTCAGCTACTACCAGTCATCTTCCTAAAGAGGTGCCTCTGATCATTTCACTCTAAGCTGATGTAAACTATGTATCTTTTTATACTTCCCCTCCACTTCTACTGGAAATGTTTAAATTTCTTAACCAAATATACATATTTTTACCTGCCACACTTTATTTGTAATCCTACCATTACCATTAGAGTGATAACTGTGCAGTGATATTTACAACCTTGTTAATACTCCAGGTTCACTTTATTACTCAGATACTCATATAGTTTATTGATATCAAACTATCGAGGGCCCGAAGAATTGCGTTTTTTAACTTTCTAGTCTGCTTTTCCTTCCATCCTTGGGCACTTTTTCTAGTATAATTTTTCTCCAAAGGCCACAACTCTTGTTGTCCATAGTATCAACAAAGAGAGTTATAGATCATAAGATAAATCAAGATAAAATGCTATAAAAGAGGAAGAATTTGAGTTGAGCCTCAAGGGATGGGTAGAACTCTGGGACTATGATAGGAGGAAAGGCATTTACAAAGAACAAACTGGCAGTGGGCAAAAATTTTTGACAGGTCTAGTTGCCAAGAATACAAAGTACATGATAAAAAGACATAGGCCCTATGAGAAAAAAGGGAATTGGGTCTTAGTGTGCTTTAATGCCAAATAGTGGCATCTGATACCATTGGAATGACAAACTTGTCATTTACAGTGGTCAAAATTCTACCTGTGCCTCCAATCCTTGGATTCCCTATCTCTTCAAAGTTGATGAAGATACATACTAGGTTAGGGTTGACACTGTTGTTTGCTCTAATTTGAATCAGCTGAAGTAGATGGAGGGTAGTGGGTTTTATGCCCCTTGCCACGTATCACTCACTGATCCAGGAAGATGGAGACGCTGCCCACTTTGCCATTACTCAACAACTGCAGGCACAGGTCCCTTCGTGCCCCTTAATATGGTAACATCACAATGTGGCTCTTTCTGTTGGGGACAGCAACAGGATTTCTTCTAATTGCTCAAACTCATATGTACATGTTTAGATTCCTCCAAATATTCTTTCTCCATCTTCTGTTGGAAGCTCAACAGCTTCTTACCTGTTGCAGGCTCTAATGCTGACAAGTTTCTCCTCCTCCTCCCTCCCCTTTATTATACTCCTTCACCATGTACCCTTTGCCACTGATTTTGTGCCATTTCTGCGCACATGACAACTCTTCCCATCTGGCTGACTTCTATCTCTGATCATGCCAACCTCTTCAAAAAGGGAAAGACTCTGTCCTTTCTAGAACATGGATTCCTAATCTGAAGTTCACAGGACCAGTACCCACATATACATATACAAGGTGTTTGTGCAGAAAATTCTGGGGGAGGGGGCCATGAGCTTAGATGGAAGGAAAAAAATCACACCTTTAATTGTACTCACCTCTTATAGAAATGTAGTGTTTTCTACCATTACAAAGATAGCAAACAAACTTCATTATCTTAAGCAATACCGGTGACTTTGTCTTGAGTAGAGAGAGATCACAGATATTTTCATCATATTTCATTAGTAGCAAAGATCTCAAAATATTGTCTAGGCCCATCAAAACTTCAGAATTAAAGTCATTATTAGTCTCATTGCCAGATCTTATTTTTAAGGCATTAAAAAAGAAAGGCACAGGGGGTGCCTGACTGACTGTTGGTAAAACATGCAACTCGGTGTCAGGGTCTGAGTTCCAGCCCCACCTTAGGCACAGAGATTATATAATAAGGAAAACTTGAAAGAAGGAAGGAAGGAAGGAAGGAAGGAACCTATTACTATATCACAACTTTTTTTTTAGTGTTTTGATAACCATACTTCAACTAACTGGTTTCCTTTGCAATTCTGTTGTTTTTAATGCATTTAAAAATGTTCTGGGGTTGTCTGGCTGGCTCGGTCAGAAGAGCCCGAGATTCCTGGTATCATGGTTGTGAGGTCAAGCCCCAGGCTGGGCATAGAGCCTACTTAAAAATAAAAAGCCCTTCAGTCTCTGACACCACAGGACATGTGCTATGTCGCCTCCTACCTGCTGACGCCCTCTAGTCCAGTGCCTCTCCCCAGTGCCAAGGACATCAGGAAGACTCTGGACAGCATGGGCACTGGGGCAGATGACGGCCTGCTTGACAAGGTCATCCGTGAGCTGACTAGAAAAAGCCGTGAAGACGCCATGGCCCGGGGTATTGGGAAGTTGGCCAGCGTGCCTGCTGGTGGGGCTGTGGCTGTCCGCGCCGCCCAGGGTCTGCAGCTCCGGGTGCTGGTTCTACCCCAGATGCAGCAGAGGGAAGAAAGATGAGAAGAAAGAGTTAGAGGAGTTGGACAATGACATGGGATTTGACTTGTTCCATTATAACCCTGCTCTCCTGCAAATAAAACCCTTGTTATATACATACATACATACTTTAAAAAATGTTCTGAGGAGTCTATAAATATCACCATACTGCAAAAGGTATCCAAAGCACAGAAAGGGATTAGGATCCCTGCCCTGGAGGGATCTTCTAAATGCAGTGGGGTTTCCCTCCAGGGCAGGGATATATATTTGCTTATATATATATTTTTTATAGTACATATAACTGGGGGCGCTTGGCTGGCTCAGTCAGAAGAGCATGCGACTCTTGGTCTCGGGGTCGTGAGTTTGAGCCCCACATTGGATGTAGAGATAACTTAAATAAATAAAACCTTTTTAAAAATAGAGTGCTATAATTGGTGAATGCTCTAGAAAGAAGACACACTTAGCAGAACCATAGAGCAAGTCTATTCTTCCAGCAACAGAAAAATGGGTAAGAGCATGGGCTGAATCCAAGAGTCAGGTTTCAAATCTCAACTCTCGTTTCCTGGGGTTGCAGCATTGGGTCTATCCTCAAAACCCTGTGTATACGTACTTACCTAAGATAAAACATAGGTTGTAAAATTTAAATGAAATTCCATATCTAAGTGATTAGCAAGTGCCTGGTACATAGTCAATATTTGGTAGATAAATAATAGTTATCATTAATAATAGTCAATTATTATCTTATATGATAGCATTATTAATACTATTATCGATTATTAACATTAATTATTAATATAGTTATGGTTTATCATAATGACTATGATCCCTTGTTACAGCATTCTAATTCATTTTAGTTATCATTGAACATCAACGACTATGATCCCCTGTGACGTCCCCCTCCATTCCATCATGACGTTTTTTGTCTCAAAACGTTCATCATTAAAAGTCTTCTGCAAAAGAGTGATAATGAAAAATCCATTCAATTCAACTAACATTAAGGAACAATTGTGTGTGCTGTGCTCTGTACTGGGTGCTGAGACTGTCAGAAGGTGAAGGCTTGGCTGGCCCCCTGCCCTGGGTAGCTCGTGGTCTAGCTGGAATGACAATCCTGTAAACAAACAGTTATGATAACTTAGACTAAGTGCTAAACATTAGTCCTAGCAAAGTGCTGTGCGAACCTGGTAGACAGAGGGATTAGCTGGCCAAGGAGGCAGCAGCTGAGCTGGAAGTCTTCACAGAGGTGGTGATATTTGAGCTGTCTGGAAGGACGAGTCATGGTTTAGGAGGCAGCAAAGGTATGACGTGAGTCAAAGCCCAAGTCGGAGAAGTGCCAAGGAATGCCAAGCACAACAGTTTTGCCAGAATGTAGGGTGCAGGGTGAGGAGTGAATTGAGATGAAGCTAAAAAGGCATTTAGCACCTGGGCCAGGCCAAGTGTTGTAGAGACTTGCAGCTCAAAATAGGTCCCAGGACCTGCAGCATCTTCATTGCCTGAAACGTTGTTAGAAATGCAAATTCTTGGGCCTGGCCCCCAGGCTGACTAGATGAAAATCTGCATTGTGAAAACCCCGGGTGATTTGTATTCGCATTAAAGTTTGAAAAGCACTGTGGTAGAACCGTAAAGGCCAGGCTAACCTGTTAAGCCTTTATTCTGCGGCCCTTATATGTTACAGATCTGGTTTCTACAAACTAAACTTAATAGCTGGATGAACAGACTGGAAGGTGGAGAGGAGAAAGCAGGATGAGTAGATAAGAGACCAAAGTAAGGGCTCTGTCAAGGTAGAGAGGATACAAAACAGACAGATAAATGCCCTCTGGCCTTGCCTTTGGTTGCTAGAGTCATCATTACCTGTCAACGATTTCTCTGTATTAAGCACCTGCTGTATTCCAAGTCCCGGACCGGGAACTGGGAGGACAAAAATAAGTTTAAAGTGAAATTCCCTGAAAATTTCATCCTATAGAGTGAGATGACAGACACATGAAAAGTCAACAAATACACAGGGGAGTGTAGATGTGTTACACATATGATACGTACACATACATATATATGAACACGATGGTGGCCAATTGCCACCTCTCCCTGGCTCCTGCTGTAATCTATGATAAAGTGATTAGTGGTCATCTTCTGGAGGTGAAGCTGGGAATATGGAGACAGGAACTTATCCCAGTTGCATGGTTGTGCCCAATGAATCTGAGACTAGAAGGGATGGCTAATGGGGGCTTAGAGCATTGTCATACCAGCCGTTAGCTTGAAGGGAGGCAGTTTTTCCCCGACAATGCAATCACTCGCCTTGTGCTTGGAATGTTCAAACATAGATAATATTTTGTATCTAGCAATGCTACTTCTGTAACAAAGAAAATAATAAATAGTTCTGCAATGTACTTTTTTCTCTCCCCCTTAATATTATAATTAGTTTGTTAGATGTTTGGTGTAAATTTAATGGCTTCATGGACAGGAAGCACTTAATAGTATCCAATAAGTATTAGTGATTATTCCAAGCATATTAACCATTTTATTTCTTACCAGAATGCCTATCTGTGCTTGTCAAATGAAAGACCGTTACCTGCAAGAAAACCCCCATTTTGACCAATATTGTATCGTAAAGTACACTGGGATTTTCTTTCCTACTGGTGTAGGCAACAAAAATCATGTCTTAGAGTATCCACAACACCATGAGTTTTACAGCAGAAAAGTGTCAGAAGGAGCTCCACAGCCATTCAGCCTGAGGAAACGTTCTCTACTCTTCCTCCCTGACCCAGAGGGGTAGGAGAATGGATGAGCAGGAACTTGGCTACAAACCTACCAATCTCTAGATATACAACCATCACCTCTCTGTTTCCCCCCCACACCTCTGCACCAATCTCTGTCTCTCTCTCTCTCTATGATTCACACACACACACACACACACACACACACACACACACACACACACACACACGTCTCCTTCAGGAATTTCCTCACAGGAGTCAACTGTAAACAAGGCCAGCCCCATAGCTGACACAGTAGCAATACGGACTTTCACACTAAAGAATAAATATAATCTCACTGTATTATTTTTTTGATGTTTATTTAGTTTTGAGAAAGACAGAGCATGAGCAGAAGAGAGGCAGAGAGAGAGAGGTAGAATCCAAAGCAGGCTCCAGGTTCTGAGTGGTCAGCACAGAGCCCCACACAGGCCTTCAACTCATGAACCACAAGGTCATGAACTGAGTGAAGGGTGCTTAATTGACCAAGCCACCCAGGTGCCCCTAATCTCACTGTATTATCAAAGGAAATATGAATGTGTGCATAGAAAGCCATTTTGTAATGAATTGATTATTTAAATTGTGACAGAACAAGGAATTGGGAGCCCTGGATACTGACAAGGATCAAGAATGTCAACACAAATCACACCATTTTGAGAAAGATTTGGAAACAGTGTGGGGACTCCCTCTCAGAAAAAGCTGCGGAAGCTCCATGTACCACAGATGCAGCTTTCCAATGTCTGCAGCAAGTCTGATTGCTTAAAGACTCATATATTCACTTTTTTCTCCATAGAAGGATTATTTCTAGTAGGATTAACACCAGACCGTAAGAAAGAAAACAGGGGCACCTGGCTGGCTCAGTCAGAAGAGCATTTGACTCTTGATCTAGGGGTTGTGAGTTCGAGCCCCCACGATGGGTGTAGAGATCACTTAAATAAATAAATCCTTCTAAAAAAATAAATACTTCTAAAAAGAAAACAAAAACAAAACCCTAGTTTCTTTTTTGTTTTTTTAAATTTATTTATTTTGAGAGAGACAGCATGAGCAGGGGAGGAGCAGAGAAAGAGGTGGACAGAGGATCCAAAGCAAGCTCGGTGCTGACAGCAGAGAGCTCAAGGAGGGGCCTCGAACTTACGAACCGTGAGATCATGATTTGAGCGGAAATCAGATGCTTAACTGACTGAGCCACCCAGGCACCCCACAACCAGCTGGTGTCTAAGTTTACCTAGCCGGTGAGAACTTGGGGCACTCACCTGGCATATAACTCACTACTTACAAAATGATGTTTCCTTGTGGTTTTAAATTATAAAAGACCACCACGGAGATTAAATATCGCCAATATTTTTACTAAGTCAGCTCACTTCTGATGAATCAAGGACCTAATGGAGACCACTGAGGTTTAAGTTGAGACCTAACAACAGTACTTGTTCTATTCTAAATAGAATAATGCCCTTCGCCATTCTGCTTCTGTCCCTACCACCCCACCCTCCACTTCAAGACCACGGCCATCCCCTGGTCCTGACAAAGACAGAGTGGGAGAAAGGTGGTGAGCTGTGGATGGACTGCCAAGTTCATGCCAGCTGTAAAAAGGGAAATATTAAAGCCACAGCAGTCTTTTTGCGAACCCATTGATGCCAAGCGTTGGGAGAAGAAAATCTGCATTGGCAGGCTTTGTTATTTTTTAACTTGACCCTGACAATACCTGCTGGGCTACCTGTGCTTTCTGCCAAAGAAGTGTCAGATGAGGGAGGAAGTTTGCACACCTGGTGAATTCAACATCACAATACCATTTGGAGAGAGGAAAGAGAAAGAAAGGCACCTACAGAAAAGAACAGAGCCAAGAAATAGAAACTGGGGAGGAGGAGGAAGAGTAATGAAACAAACAATTTGGAGGAATTCTTGTGTGACATTTTCCAGGATCATATTACACCACAGGGACAGTAATAATGAACTATTATAGTAGCCTTGGAGTGTGAGAATACACCACTCTGGGTTTGAATTTTTGTACCTGGAGTTCAAAAGGAAACTCTGCACCAGCCACTATGTCTGCCTGAGATTTTGATGCCCTGTTTGGCTGGGCTGCTACTCTGCAGAGTTTCCAACCGCATGTAATTAAACATTGAATGGTCTCTTAATGGGCTGTCCTTTCCAAAAAGGCCTTTCTTTAATTTGCAATCAGTACTTCTGTAGAAAACACTAGATGACTGCTTTGGCCTATCCAGGGGACACTTCGGCCATTCCATTCACAGCCCTGTTTATCAAGGAGTCAGTGTGACAGAGGCAATTGACCGGGGTGAAGGAGGGGTGAGTTTCAAAGACGTTCAAGCCTAAGCCAAGCCTGTTAGCAGCAACTGCCACACAACAAGGCCAGGACACAGGACACCATATGGAGCTCCTGCAGCCACGGGCCCTGGGACCCACATAGGTTCTCAATGCAGAGCAGCTCGTGTGCTCTAACCTCCCTCCGCACGTCCAGGGCTCCCAGAGGGGCCTGAGCGTGGAGCATCACAAACTACATGTATTCGTTGGAACATCTGGATTCTGTTCAAACGTGGTTTGAAAATATGTGTTCTCATCCCTTAGAGTATCAACAAACATTAAGCTTCTAGTGTCCCTTGCATTTCCATACATCCTTAAACGCACCAGCATTTCCCTTCAGACTCAGAAGCTTCCGCTCCCTTTAGGACCACCCAGCAGAAGGGCCTCCTGTCACCATGAATGTGAGCTCCACGGGAGCTGAAACTTTGTGTGCCTGGTACACAAAAGACCCTCAAATAGTCACTGAATGAATAGATACACCTTCCGATGGTCCTGGGTTTCCTAAGTCCTAATGAAAGTTTAAGTGGAAGCTTAATTTTGTAAGCTTGACACCTGAGAATCTTTTCCTATAGCCATGCTAATATCCATTTTAATGTTTATTTATTTTTGGGAGAGAGAGGGAGAGAGAGTGGGGGAGGGGCAGAGAGAGAGGGAGGTAGAATCAGCAGGCTCCAGGCTCTGAGCTGTCTGCACAGCCCAACATGGGGATCGAACTCATGAACCGTGAGATCATGACCTGAGCCAAAGTTTGGACACATAACCGACTGAGCCACCCAGACGCCCCTCTAATATCCATTTTAATATCTCTGGGGCCAGAAAAATATTATAGTTTTATTATTCATATAATTGTTAGTAATGCAGTTCATGACTGCTCTTCAGAGAAATTTACAGCAGGCATGAGAAGCTACAATGTGCTTGGCTATTCTTTCACTCTCCCGAAGAGGTCAAAGCTGAAGGCAAACATGGACTCTTATTAATATAACTACATCTCCTCTTGGAACAAATGCAAATCTATATGAACCTACAAAAGTCCCTTTGGCAATAATACCATTAGTGTCATAACTGTCAAGAGGAATTGAAAAATAAGAGTGGTGTTTAATAAGCATACGGTAAGTACATTATAGGTGGGAATTCTCACCTAACAGGTCACCTACTCATGAATCGAGCTGTCGGCTGATGCTGGACAGTTCCTGAGGCTTAATTCCAAGGCTTCCTTCCTGCCTTTCTTCCTTCCCTGACTTTAAATGTTCCAGACTGGTGATTCTGTCACTTCCCTTGAGCGACTCTTCCACAAGCATTTGAGAGCTCATCACTGAGAGATCTCTTGTTTTCCTACTTTTATTCCAAATTAGCCCCCTCGGATGACCCTGGACAATTCTGATGGCCCTGGACAATTTCAGACCCTTACAGGTGGCTGTCAGGTCCCTGCTCCATTGCAGACATCACAGAGGAGATCCAGCCTCCCTGTCCATGCCCTCAGAGATGTTTTGAGTTTGCATTCTTAAACAAATTGCTTGCACGGACCTGGGTGCTGAAGAAGTGTGGAAGCTGATGACTAAAGCTTTGCTCTTTGCATTTTGCCTATTCAGGCTTTCTTGAGATACCAGCCCTGCTACACTTACTTCTTGTTGTCTCTGTAATTCTTTAGAGAATTGTCGTGTTCCGTAAATTCATTTGAACAAATTCATTACCCCGTTCTCTTCTCCTTCTTCCATTACCCTTACGAGTTGATTTGCATAAAGCTTTTTTTTTTTATTCCCAATTATTCTCTTCTCTTTTTAAACCATGGGCCCAATTTACAAGGTCTTTATTATTTTATTACCAAACAATTTTTACCACACTTTTCTTGTTAAATGTCGGTGTTGAGGGAATTTGTGAAATGTGTTGGCAGCCCTGTTTAAGCCACATTTAAAAGGAAAATTTTTTTAAAAAGGAAATTAAAACCATGTTTTGACAGCATTTTTGGAGATGAGAAGGCAATAAACATTGCCCACAGGCTGAATTAACCTGCAGTATATGGGACTAAAGGTGCTCATATCATTCTCAACAACACTGAGAGCAGATTGGGGTTCAGAGCACTTGGAGCTGGGAAAACACTACTTGCAATATTGGATAAACATTTCAAATCTTACCTGGAGAGGACTAGAAGTATGATTTAAAGCTAGCAGTGTGGGGGCGCCGGGGTACCTCAGCCGGTTAAGCAGTTAAGCATCCAACTTCGGCTCAGGTCGTGGTCTCCTGGTTTGTGAGTTTGCGCCCCACGTCAGGCTCTCTGCTATCAGCGCAGAGCCCGCTCTGGAACCTCTGTCTCCTTCTTTGTGCCCGTCCACAGCTTGTGCATGTGTGCTCTCTCTGAAAAATAAATATTTACAAGATTAAAAAAAAAGAGTTAATAGCAGTGTGGGGGCATCTGCGTGGCTCAGTCAGTTAAGCGGTTGACTCCAGCTCAGGTCAAGACCTCATGTCTTGGGAACTGGAGCCCTGGTGGCTGTGGCCTTGGTGGGTCTCCGCTGTCAGCATGGAGCCTGCCTCGGATCCTCTGTCTCCCACTCTCTTTGGCCTTCCCCCTCTTGGGCTCTCCCTCTCTCTCTAAAAAATAAATAAACACTAAAAAAATTTTTTTAATAAAATAAATATAGCAGTGTGGTTTGTTTTGTTACACTTTGACCCTCTTGTCAAGTTTGTCTTTGCTCTTCCTTCCTTTTTGCTGAATACATGCGCAGATTTCAAAATCCTTATGGCTTCTTGGACTGTTGAACAAAATCAGCGGCTCTTTGTGACAAAGGCAAACACAACACATGATGAATTTAATGTAGTTATGCTACATCTATAATTGATACATGTTATACAATATTACATGATCACTCTTGTATTCTTCCTATATCTGTGTTCCCGTCCTTTTGGTAGAGTGAGTACAGCCAGGGTTAGTTCATCAAGGCTTCTGACTCTGACTCAGTTTTGCTGGCCAGCGACTACTACCACGACAGTGACCATAATGGTAGTAACAGTAACAGGGAACAAGGATTGAGGCACCTACTACCTAGCAGACACTGAGCTAAGGGCTTTAGTCCTCATAACAATTGGGGAAGTCAAAACTATTATTTTTTTCCCACTTTACAGATAAGGACAGTAAGGCTCCGAAGGGTTAGAAAATCTTCACAAGGAAAAAGATCTACTTCATTATAGAGGAGCTTGGATTCAAAACCAGACAATCGAACTTCAAAGCCTACATGCTCCACCACTACCATTAACTACTCCCCTGGTGGAACCAGGGGTCAACTTCTCAAATAACAACAACAACAAAAAATGTACTGACTTACGTTTCCTAAGACACCTGGAAGTTACATCTACTTATTAAATAACGTTGTATGAGGGTTTCTACGACATTATGAGAACCAGAGTCATAGGCAAAAACCAAATGCCTCTCACTCACACCACCACTACCACAACCCAATTTGTATATGACGTTGAGGTGAAATTAGCCAAAGCTCAGAAAAAGCTCAAGATATTCAGAAAAAGATAAGCAGGATGAGACCAGGCTGCACTTCCATGAGGGAAGCTACTGGTTTCTGCTGGCACTAAATCCACTCGAATTATCGATGAAACCCACATATGTAAAAGTTCTAGACCTAAGGTAAAAAACTGACCTCTGGAAAGCAGCAAAACTGTCCGTGGGGATAGATCTTTGAAAGGCTAATCAAATCACCTGGTCCCATGTCCTGTTGGTCTGCGATATATGCAAATCATTTCAATGTGGGAGACTGATCCTACCTTCATCACTGCCATCGTAAAGATGTGGTGGGATTAGACCAAGAGAACACGGGCCTGGTCTCCTCTGTCCAGGCTCTAGACTCTATCCAGTCCACCTCTCATGAAGCATGACACATACTAAGAACAGACAGTCCTGAAATTGGGATCTCCTCCAAATATCTAAACATTTTGTTTTGCCTCTTGTCTGACCAGGCAAACGCTGTTGATGTTATTATTTTTTTAAATATTTTTATTTATTTCTAGGCGAGAGAGAGACAGCATGAGCAGGGGAGGGTCAGAGAGAGAGGGAGACACAGACTCTGAAACAGGCTCCAGGCTCTGAGCTGGCAGTCAGCACAGAGCCCAACGCGAGGCTTGAACCCACGAACCGCGAGATCATGACCTAAGCGAAAGTCGGACGCTTAACCGACTAAGCCACCCAGGCACCCCCTGTTGATGTTATCTTTGAACATTATACCATCAAGACACTGGAGCCAAGGCCAGTTCTAAGCAGTAACAAGACTCACTGTTTATTCCGTGCTTTATTCCCCACAATCCCTTTAAAAATATCTTCCAATGTTACAAAATACACCACTGTTATCAGTCAGTGACTTTTTATCTTAAGGGGTGTCCTTTTACCGATTGTATAAAACGCTCTCATCCTGCAATTAGCAATTAGGACTTGAATTTGTTTATTTAGTGTATCATTTTGGGGAGAAGATACCAAACAATGGAGTAGGGTTGGCAGATACCGGTTAATTAAAAAGCTAGGTCAGCAAACAAAGGGTCTAGGAAGGAAGTTATAGAACAGCATAGTGGGATGTCTCTGTGACACTGTTTGCTGACTGACTAAAATTCTGCATAGGTCAGGTTGATTTTTGATCTTGGCCAAGGAGCTTATTGCTAAAAATACCTAAAATAATTTGTGTCTACTTTTACCATCAATGACCCACTTCCGACACATGGACCTTGAACAACATATTATTAAAATAGCTACAGTATTTTGCTTTTTTTTTTTTTTAATCTGTCGATCCTCTCCAGAGCCATCTAACAAAATCAAATAGAATGATTACAACTAGGATACTGGAGTAGCAGAGGCAGAATGATTCCACCAAGCAGTAAAGGCGCATTTCTATGACTTTAGGGTAGAGCTGAGCACCCTGGGATATGAACCTACAACTGTTCTCTCTAGATATCTGAAAAGTGCAAATAGTTAATAGTTGCCCTGCGGGTCACTTAGCGTGGTCTCCCTCTGGGCATCAACTGCTTTCCTTCACCACTACCCCCCTTTCTTTATTCTCCACTGTTCTCCGCCCCCCCCACCCCCCCACTTTCTGCTGCCACTTCTATCCCTGCAAATGATATGGAATGAGAACATGGCGATCTGTACTGACCTTCCAGATTGCAAAAATAAAGCCACTTTCAAAACAATAAAAGCAATTCTAGATAGTACTTCGCCTTTTATTTTTTATATGTGCATTTTCCTTCCACTGTTTGGCAAAAAAACCCATTTATTCCCAGAGATGCTTTTTCTAGTCATAGTCACAGTGATGTTGTTTAAAGTTTATTGGGCAGGGAAAACACACAGTTACCTTTTCAACCTTTCTAATTTGTATTGGATTCTAAGCTCCCACATCTTGGCCCTCGGGCATTTTCCTTGATAAAGCCCTCCTACCTTCCAGTCCAACAAAGACCAAAGACTTTGGATATGAAATTTTAAAGTAACCACTGGAGAAGAGGCTTCAATTGTATTGGCCCAACTGGCAATCTGTGGAAGGCCACATGAATTGCTCAGAGATAACGCCCTGCCTTTCACCTTGCGGTCACCAGTTTGAGTCAAGCAGAGATTAACGGTGTCCAAGGGTTGTTATCATCTGGTGATGGCTTGGGAGCTGATATGAAATAAATTGCTAGTATCTTGCGTCTACTTGCCTGAGGTCACTCAGTTCAGGCTATTTTAGGGACCAGATCCAAATCTTAGCTGCAATGGTTACTCTAAATGGAAGCCTCTGTGCAAAGATCAAATGCTAAATAAACCCAAAGATTATGCCTCCTCTTGCACTAATGGAAGATATCCCCTTAGACAAGGTTGGAAGTAAGCTGAGGAGTTGTGGGTGGGGGGAAATGGGCAAGATCTGCTATTCTGAAGACAGGCCTCTGAGTATTTAATTTAAATTCTACCCTGGGTCCCCTACAGGTGACTATACCATCTGACCTTGAATTCCTCACCTGGATGGTATAACCATGCCCTCCTTCTGATTCAGTAGGAAGGTCCCACCTCCCTTATCTATTATTCGATCCACCTTTGACAATCATTAAACTTTAAGGAAAAGGGAAAACCTTTCAACAGAAAAATGTGGGAACCTAGGCATGATTACTAAATTTATGTTTGTGTGCAAAGAGAAAGAGATTCAACTCATACCAAATTTTCTAAAGTTTTAAATCAGAGGCAGATAATATTTTGCTGTTATTACTGTCAATTGCCTTGTTTTGGTTAAAGAGGCTTGGGGCACCTGGGTGGCTCAGTCGCTTAAGCATTTTGGTTTTGGTTCAGGTCATGATCTCATGGTTCTTGAGTTCAAGCCCTGCATTGGGCTCTGTACTGACGGCGCAGAGCCTGCTTGGGATTCTGTGTCTCCCTCTCTCTCCGCCCCCTCCCCACACACGCTCTTTCTCTCAAAAATTAAATAAACATTTTTTTTAAAAAGGGGTTTTTTTTGGTCTGAATCATTAAAATATTTGCTTAAATTCTCTACATTACATTCCATGTGTAGATAATATCAAAAATAAGTCTTAATTACTTCATTTGTTATTTTACAATGTGTTATACATAACCTCATGGCCAATAATTCAAGTTGGGCCTAACTTGATAAAATTTAAAAATAAAAGGGAATTTTTTAGATTCCTTTGTTTAAAAAAATAAAAGTTTCAAAGTATTAGGGGTAGATCTAAATTTCACTGGGCCGCCATCTCGTCCAGCTTTTGTAAGAACTACGTGTGTCTATCCCCAAGTTCATCCTTCTTTCACAATATATGAATCATAAAAACCAATGACTCTTAATTTGGAGTGGTTACAGCACTTTTTTTGTAAATTTAACAAAAGCTATGGATCTGTCCAGAAAAATTACACTGAACACAGACCAAAAAAAATTATTTTTCTATACAATTGAGGGAATTTACCCATCTTCTAAAATCTATCCATGTACAACCATCCTCAAAGGGAAGTGTGAACCACAGGTTAGGAATTCCTAAAGGGGCATCTGGGTGGCTCAGTAGGTTAAGTGACAGACTTCAGCTCAGATCATGATCTCCCTGTTCCTGAGCTGGAGCCCCACATCAGGCTCTCTGCTCTCAGCGCACAGAGCACACTTTGGATCCTCTGTGTCCCTCTCTGTCTGCCCCTCTTCTGCTCACGAGCTCTCTCTCTCTCAAAACCAAAAAAACATTGAAAAAAAAAAAAAGATTCCTGTAAAAGATACCAGCTCAGGCACCTCTTAATAAAAGTGGGTATTATATACTCCATACCTTTAGCTATACATATGAAGGAAAGGGGGCAAAAAGGAGGAAGAAAAAGGAAACAAGAAAGTAATGTGTTAATCTAAAACGGTCAGGAATCAAGATTATTGGTTTAATCAACTCAATTATTTGTTCTTGAAAATGGAGACTGTATGTTTGTATCACTCTCCCCCCTCCCCCATCTCCCCCAGAGGGCCTTTTCCGTGGTCAGTTTTAAGACTAAATCAGGCTATGATTTTTGGTAGAGAACTAATAAATAGACTGAGTTCTTGTTAGCCTTCTAAAGCTTCAAAGTGGCCAATTTAGACTAAAATTAAAAATAGAATCAACTTAATCGGCGAGAAGAGCTACTGAGAAGTACATTTCAATTAGAGGCTCGCATCAATTTAAAATGTATAATATTAATGTGACTCTTCATTCCAAAATTACCTAATTTCATTTTTGGATGTGTGCGTGCATGTGTGTGTGTGTGTGTGTGTGTGTAAAAATCTCCAAAATATCTGCCTCCAGTATGAAAAAATTCCTTAGCACGGTCTAGCACTAAGAATGAATAGCTGAAATGTGGAGCCAAACATGACTCAAAGGCTGTCAAACTTGCATGGGTCCACGGGCAACAAGGACCTGGGAAAAGCTTATGCGTATGTGCACCTTCAGGGTTCAGAACTCGAACTCGGTGTTCATTTCAGGACACTCGTTACCAGTCTTCTGAGCCTACCTTTCAGCTCCCGCGGGTCAGGCCAGGCCGGGCCTCCAGGTGGAACCGGAAGCCGTCACGGCCGGCGCCCAGGCCTCGGGACCCGGATGGGCGCACCGCGCCAGGCCCCAGGACGGCGCGCGGCCCCTGGGCACTGGGGTCCAAGCCCAGGCCCGGCCCGGGAGGCAGCGGGCTCTCTAAGGACAAGCGTGTCTCAGTTCCCGCGTCTTTTCGCCACGAGGAGCTGGAAGGAGGAAGTGGGGACTTCGCCGCGCGCCGGGCGTGGGGCGCCCCCGTCGTCCCGACGCGGGGCGGTGTGGCCTCCCGCGTCGTTACACCCCCACGCACCACCCCGACCTTCCGGGAGACTGCGGAAGCGGCTGAAGGTGGAGCAGGAAGACCGCGGGGCTCCCGCTTCCGAGGGCGGCGACACTGTGCCGGGGCCCGAGCCTTCTCAGTCTTCACGGGGGATCCAGCGACCGCGGGTTCGAGGCCCGCAGCCGTCGGAGGTACGAGTTCGGGGTCGTGGTCCCGCTGTCCCCAGCAGCTGGCCGGAAGCTGCCTCTGGGCTATGCGAGTGAGCCTCTCTGCGCTCCCCAGCACTCCCTCTGGTCGTCGGGTCACCTTAGCGGGGGCCGAGGGAGGTGGGCGCCGCCCGGGCTGGGAAGGCCCAGCTTTCGCAACCCTCCGCTGCGTTTGCCGAGTTGGGGCGGGTGAAGGGCAGGAGCACTCTGCTCCTGCACCGCTTTCCCTTAAAACCTGGGACCCCGCTTGTCTGGCTCGGCAGCCGCTGCCGGGGCATCCTCAGCGCCGTCGACTGCGAGCAGCCAGGCCCGAAGGCTTCCGCGCCGCCGGCAGGAGCGCCCGGCGAGCTCGTCGGGGCGGCCCGGCAGCGGCCTCAGGGACTCCGCCGGGGCGGGGAAGCGCCGGGGTCCCGCGGGGAGGCCCCGGACTTCGGGCAACGCGGACATCCTGGGCGCGGGCCTCCATCGGCCCCAGCCACCGTCTTTCGGGCAAAGCTCCCTTAGAGGCAGGGAGGAGGGGCAGTGGCCCGCGACCCGCCCCTCTTTCGTCTGGAGGTGACCTTATGCCGACCGGCAAGATTCCCCCTCCCCTTTCCAAAACTCTACGCGTTTGTTAAATCCGGTTAAATGAAGAACACCGAAGTCCCCCTCTACTGTTGGGAAGAACGCCTCTACTTAAGAGCATCGCAGCTAAAATGTGGTTTGGCTATAAGCTGATAATCAAGTAGCTGTGGTCAGACACCCACTCCAGAACATCGCTATTCAGGGACCATGTTGTCACACACAACGTCCATTAGGCCCCAGTAATCCGCCATCAACGCATTTTAGAGCCATTTGAATGTTAAGGAGATTTTTATTAATGGCCCATGAGCCTAAAATGTGACTATTGGTTCTTGGAACAGATTTTAACAACTAGGGGCCGGGGTGAGTGATTTTCAGGTTGCAGTGTGGCCGCAGGCCTCTGGAGACTCCAGTTGGGAGCCTGGGGGCAGGGCCTAAGGGAGAGCCTTCGGCCCAAAGCTGACTCTAAGGGCGCTTTCAGGCCTTTACCTGGGGAACCGAGGGTGGAGGTCAGCAGACCTGCAGGGTGCAGTAAAGTGCTGCTTCTGTGTTTCCCCAGGGTCGCATTTGCGGGTCTCCGCATGGACAGTTCAAAGGGGTAAAAATCAGCACTGGTATAGCTGCTGGAACCTGGCATCTTATTTTTAAAAGACACCCTCGGCTGGAAGTGTTGCCTAGTAAGAAACGTTTAATCCAAAGGCCCCCTTCCCACCTCCACAGTAGACAAGCTAAGGCGAGGACACAGGGAGAGGGTGGCTGAGGATTCTGATTCTTGGACACTTTTTTTCCCCTTCTGGGGCTGAAACAGAAGTCAGTTCAAACTTTGGCCACTTACCATTACATACTTGCTGTGGGATTCGTTTTTTCTTTTTTGTCGTTTTTCCACCGCCAAATACCATGTTTCCTTCCATTAAGAATGGAAGGTAAAGAGTCGGGGAGATTAAGGAATAAAAGTGAGTCATGGACCTCATGCTGTTCGACTTTCCCTTTAGGAGAAAAACAAAATTTGGAGTCGCCCCTCTCCCCAAGTGATAGCCAGGCATCTTGGGCACCTGCAGTTATCTTTGACCGAATGGGTTGGGCTTGGTAGGGCTCCTTTATTTGAATTTGCTTATTGTTTGTTTGCAGTCGACAGCAGTTTGATTTTTAAATATAAAACACACTGCTTGCAAGAGAGGAAGTCTGACAGAATTCCCTTTAGAATTGGGGAGGATGCCTGCCTTGCTTCTGGGAGCTGCTGCATAGTAGAAGGTCTTTCAAACGCATGCCTGCTTACTTCTCCTCTCCAGCCACTTCTGCAGACAGAAGCGTCCTCCAGCTGGCCAACCGGTTCCGCTTCCTTCGAATTGCCTCCATTAGAAAAACTGCCCTTTCCAAATAGTGCCTAAATTTTGTTTTAATCGGGTTAAAAACAAAAACCCGCGTAGGCTTTCAAGGCCTCATATTGCTATTAACAGGCAGTTTGGAAGAGATGCTCCAAGCAATTCTATACAATGTGTCTCAATACACCGGAGCACTATGGTTTCACATGTAATGTTAATTCTGTCCGAGACAAATCCCATAATCTGTGCAGTTTCAGAGCCTAATGGTGAAAGACATCGGGGTGGGTTTTGTTTGGGGTTTTGCTCTCTCCATCCCAGGGGCTCCCTGTCTTTCCTATCGTGCTAACCCAAGGGCGGAAATTGGGGCGGCTGGGGGATCAGGTCTCTTCCGGGCACGCTGCGTTTACAGGGCGCTACCCGTTGAGGAGAGAAAGAGAGGTGTGTGGAAGGCACTGGTCACAGATCTGGGCATGCAGATGCGCGACTGGGGCTTGGACCCTTTTGTGGCAGAAAGGGAAAGAGCTGTCCTTCCTAAAGTTTTCCAAGGAAGGCGAGAAGCAGGCTGAGGTCATGGCTCAGTCGGGCCCTGTATCTTCCCATTTGGGTTGTTTTCTACGACGTCAGCTTCCATTTGTGTGGGATGCGCCCGGCTCCTGCCCGACTCCTTTGTTTTTCTCTTTTGCATGATTAAAACATGTCTCTGTATGCAGTAAACCACCACCTAACACTGGCACGCCTGGTTTTGGGTTGCAGCTTTTCCCCGGTAACAACAGCGAGGTTTCCACCGGGTGTTAGATGCGGGTTCAAACTTGTGCTGTACGTGCCAGGTCTGGCTGCCCGATCGCCCGCTTCTGGTTAAGCGGGGGCGGGCACAGTTCTTCGGCCGCTGCCCTGCAGGTAACTAGAACCGGCTTCCTGGCGCTGTCCCGGACGCCTAAGGCACCGCTTCCCCATTCCAGACCTGGCTTCCGGCCTTCGGGGCCGTTCAGGGCTGCGCCCAGGTCCAAAAAGGAAAAGACCGGGCACTCGGTTAAAAAACGAAACGTCAAGGGGTAGGAGAAAAGGGAGGAGGCTCCCCGCTGAAAGCCTCAGCTCGGAGCCCAGGACCCCGAGGGAGGGCGGAACACACGAGCACGACTTCTCAGCCCCGCCAGCCCCGAAGCACCCGGCTCTCCGGGGAGATCTGAGGGCCCGAAGCAGGCCCAGCTGGGCTCCCTGTCGGCGCCAAGGACGCCCCGCGGCGGGAGCCCCCGCTGTGGCTGCGGCGGCGGCCTCCCCCTCGCTGCCGGGAGGAGACCCCAGCCGTCTACGGCGCTTCCTCCCGGGAGCCGAGAGAGCCAGAGGCCGTAGGCCCCGCCGGGCGCGCTTTCCCTCCCTGGGCCCATCTCCTGGGCCTGGCCGCTCCTTGGGTCTCGGTTTTCGTTCCTTCCCGCGCAAGGTGCTCACCTCCTGGCCGGACCACACACACACACACTCTCCCCCCACCCCCACCCCCGCAACTCGGCCGGGCCGTGCTGTCACCCCGGCGACGCGCGCCCCTGAGGCCCGCGGCTGACCCAGGAGAGACATCAGGGCTCGCGGAGGCCGCGCTCTCGGGGCGCTCAAGGCGCGCAGGCCCCGCGGGGGCCCTCGGCCCCCTGGGCTGGGGCGCGGCCGGATCCCGCGGGGCCTGAACCCTTGGCCGAGCGGGGTGGGCTGCGGCTCCGCGGAGGTGCTGGCTTCGGACCTGAGCCAGAGGCAGGGCCCAGGGAGCCGGGCCTGCAGGGCTGTGAGTGGGGCCCAGAGGGCGGCACCAGCTTGGAGAACGGACTTGGGCCTCGGCCCCAACTCGGGCACTGAGGGTTGGAGATGCGAGTGCTTTCCCGGGCTGACTCCGACGCGCAGACAAGATTTGGAAAACACAGCTCTGGGAAATCGCGGTGGGTTGAGCCGAGAACCCAGGCCGCTCTCCCGCGCCGCCCCTGCCCACAACTTGGAGCTCAGTTTCCGCAGTCCCGCCCAGGGCCTCCCGGGGCCCTGCACCTTCCGCTCTGGCTGTGCGTGGCTGGGTAGGAGGAAGCTTGGAAGAGGTAAGGGAACCTAGAGGGAGTTGAGGAAACTGACCATTATCTAAAACTCGTAAATTTCGGTAGCCGGAACTTTATTGACTTGATTGAATTTCTCTTCTTATCTGTGAAGGTTAGAAACACTCCCAAGGTGAAATACAAAGGGCCAAGAATCTTTGTGGGGAAGATAAAGGATTGGGACAACAGATCTTTGTGAAGCAGACTACCCCACCCGACCTATGTCTCCCCCCCACCCCCCATTGCCAATATGCAGTTGAAGTAGCTCCCTGACGCCTTTGGAGGGTGACGTCATTTCAGTACAAGTGTCGCCATGACTGGGCTTAACTTTATTAAACCCGGTCTTGAGTAGGAGTGGTGATCAGAACTCTCTGGCCTCTTTAAAGCCGCGCTTGCTCCCCGCCCTCCTTTCCCTCCCTTCGTTGCCTTCCGTCCGGGGGAATTCATTTCTACTTTGCCATCAATTCAAAGGGATTTAACTCCGTGGTCTGTTAAACGAAGTTGTGCAAAGGTGATGGAAAAATTAGCTTCAGAAGATGCTCAAAAGCCTTTTTCTGACCTCCTCCGTGTTTCTAGTATTGGGAGAGAAACCTTACTGCATTATTTGCTGAGCAATGCCCTGTTTGTTTGCCACTGCTATTTTTAATGAGAGGGGGTCTTTCCTGATCCTTTGTGGGGCATTCTGAAAACTGAAAGCAGTGAAATTACTTTCGATCTGCTTTACTGTTGCATGAGAAAAGCTGGGAGAGTGAGACCCGGAAGCTGGAAAATTATAAAGCAAAGAGTCTCTCTTAGGCCTCAATTTCACTTCAGTGTAAACTACTGTAGGGTAAATATCAATGGGTACTGGAAAATCTTGCCATCAAGTTTTGCCTCAGTTGCTTATTGTAAACTATTGCATTTCCTTTAGCAGTAGAACAAAACCAATTTACTTATTAGGCAAGATTACATAGGGTTCAAGAGAGCATGCACAGCCAGGGACAGAAAAATTAGCCAGAAAACAAAATGGTTGTAACTGCTAAAGTTCTTTTAAAAAGTTACAATCAAGAGTCACTTAATTTTGGTGAAATTTAAGAACATAAAGAGTTTAAAATTAAATACTGCTTTTGCTCAAGGTGCACCATGACCATTGGCCCATTTGTCTTTTCTGGTTTACAAAATGCAGGTATAAGGAGAAGGGACCGATTTTCTTTTCCCCAGCACTTTCTTTAAACAAAACAAAAACAAAACTGACCAGGGTGCCTTATGTTCAACTACTGAAATTATAGGTTTTAAAACTTTTCTGGAACTCTTTTGTTCGGAAATCATTTCTGCCTGAACTGCTTTCAGATTCTGATTACATTCCCTCTCATGTTCACCTCAGATTTTTTTGGAAGTTAAAAAAAAATCCCCTTAATCAAATGAGAGAATAAAAACAAGGAATTTTTGTCATTCCCATTTTCTCTGAGGTACTACAGTTCTTCCTTTCTCACTAAAAAAATGAACTATGTTAAAATGTACCAGTAAAGTGTCTAAGAAATCACTATGGTGTGCGGCAAGGAGAGCAAGATCATAAGGATTGTTAGGCTCTCCATAGTCTATTCCAGAGCAGTCCTGATGGAAGTCACACAAAGTTGACATACCACAGTCACTCGTATCTACTGCTTCCATTGATAAAACCAAAAATGCTTTCTAAGGAGAGTTTACTGATTTCCTCCCTGACCTAAATAAAATATGTTTAGGGAAGGAGAGGCTGAATGTGGGCTTTTCATCCATAAACAGTGGCATAAAATTAAACTGGACCCAATATTGTGCTAGGACCATTTTAATATAATTATACATATCTGCCAAATCCAGGAAGAAAAGATTTATGCATATATAACTTTTCCAGTTAACATCTGCAAGCATAAACGACAATGATCTCGGTCTATAAATTCATCAGGGTCAGAGCAATTGACCAATGTCTCTTTCCTGCCAGGCTTACCAACAGTAAATTACAGATGAATTCGTGTCCTTCCGCTTCTCTTCTCTCACTCTCCTTGTCCAGAAACATTTTGTTGTCAAGTTTCAGTGCCGCTCACCTCCAGCCAAAGGTAATCTTTTTAGATAAGTACTCAGTTGCTCTGAATTTGCTTATAATTATAACCTATTTAATCACAGAAGAACCCCTGCAGAGGCGGAGTTCAAGGTTGCATACAATAACAGGAGATCACAGTTTTGAAGTCTAGCACAGATTAAAAACCACAGATGTACCATTTATATAAGACACACACTGATTGTCTCTTAAACTACATATTGACTCCTTATGAACATTATTTTTTAAATAAAGTAGTGCATCTAGGACAATCAGTCGCACAATTCACACAGCCCTGAAAAGTTTTTCAGTGCCAACTACCAGTTGGTCATGAAACGTGAGTGAGCTTGAGACACTGTCCATTCCTAAGATTCAACCACGGATTGGCTAAAACATTGGAACACCTCTGCTTAAGAAGGCTATGTCCTTCCCTCCTTTCCCTCACAATTTAGTTTTGTTTGTTTTTT
This sequence comes from Proteles cristata cristata, assembly GCA_017311185.1. Classification (NCBI taxonomy): domain Eukaryota; kingdom Metazoa; phylum Chordata; class Mammalia; order Carnivora; family Hyaenidae; genus Proteles; species Proteles cristata. Next base: position 613,038 of record JAESUZ010004426.1, on the reverse strand, counting down.
GTTTTTTTTTTTGGTGGCGTTTGGTTGCCCATGGCTAGAATGCTTTTGATCACTTTGCAAATCAGGAAAACCAATGATCTAAAACTATGCCAGGATCTTAAGTAGACTGGTTTGTCCGTTTCAGGTTGCTGGTTGGTGGGCCCCTCTAAGGCCCTTCATTTTTCCTTCTATGCCTCCGGGAACATTGATCAGAAGATGAGTCTGAGCATCATCCCATCTAACTCTTTTAACCAATGCCTGGCTAAAACTGGAATGTCCAGCCCAGTACATTTAAAAATCACCCACAAAAAGGTTCTACAGATCTTCACAAAACCTGGAATTTCCACGAGGATGTCTGATCTTTATAATCCAAGCAGTCAGCATTGAAGTTAAGCTTCCAGGAGGCAGTTTGGTCCTTATAATCCAAACAATCAGTGGTTGAGTTAAAACCCAAGCTTGAGGCTCCATATCCCTGGGTGGAAAGAGAAGCTGGGGACTGATTGAGGTGGCTGGTGACTGCATTGGTACCCATGGGGCTGAGTGTGGCCCCTGGTCCAGGAAGCTGGTGATGCATAGGGGTCAAATAAGATCCACAGTCCATGCCCCCAAAGTAGGAAGTTGAGCCAGCATATCCTTGACTATAACCTGAAGCCTGAGTATAGGTCATGGGGTAGGACCTCTGCATGCAGGAAGAGGAGGTGGACAAGGGGTCTGACAGTGGGGAGATGGAAGCTGGGCTCCAGATAGACACAGGAGCACTGCTGCTGGAAATGGCCGGGACTGAGGTGCTAGAGGGGGGAGTGAATTGGCCACTTGTTCCACTCTCTGAACTCACTTCCCGAGCTGGAGAGGTCTTCTTTTTGGCAGGTCTCACTTTGTTTTGACCTCCATTCTGTTGCTGCTGCTGCTGTTGGCGGCACTTAGCTCGTCGATTCTTAAACCATACCTTGAAAGGGAAAGAAATTTCTTTAACGTGGTTGCAAGGACAAGAACGGCTCCCAGATTATAAAGCTTATAAAGCTGCCCTCCACGGACAGATGAGCTAAGCAGACAATCTCTCCTATCACCGAAAACCTATTATTTGGTGCCGTTATATATAGCCCTGGTTTTGAAAGAAAGTGAGGAGGCTGTCTAGAGGCACTGGACTCCTAGCCCAGAATAAATCATATGGCTAAAAATGCTCCCTCTCATTTTCCTATCTTGTATTTCACCTCAAATACACACATCCACATAGACCCTGCAGTATCGTGGAACACTTACGGTGGAATACAATGCTTCTGTGTCTTCTGGAGCAAAGCACAAGAGAAGTGAGGGATGACAATTCTGTCGCGACTTGCCAACAAGAACAGCCTAAATTCAAAGTTGACAGTCCATCTTCTAAGGAATAACTTTTAACATGAAGGTCGGTTCCATCACTCTTACTTTTTTTTTTCTTCCTTCTCTCCTAAAAAGGCTCACTTACAAACAAGGGCTCCAGGGAGAAGTGTTCCCGTTGAAGGAAGTCTAAAAGCCACTATTTGCTGAAACCTTCTTTATGGCAAGTGGAATGTCTTGTACGTACTCAGCTTTGAGCTTGAGAACAGACTTCTCTGCTCCTCTCAGGTCTGATACTAGAGTCTTTGCCTTCAGGGTAGTGCCATTCAGTACACAGCTTCAGTTCCCTATGCCGTGTTCACTGGCTTGTCAGGGTAAACCTCTGCCTGCAACTGTGAACACTCTCTTTACCAGTCCTGTTCATGGGCTGCAGTGAAAGGGGGGTGGGGGGGCTAGCGAAGAAACCACCACCCTCTTTCAAGAGAAAATTACAGGCATTTTCTGAGCAACAAGTCCTCCATGGTCTTCTCGAGTGAGCACTACATACAGGTGGGTTAGCGGTGCCACCAAAGCTGAGCATATCACCACCAACCATTCAGAGCCATTTACTTTCTTAAAGTGAAGACTTGAGTTCAAGCCTCCCAAGTGCTAAAACTTCTCCCACCTTACTTTGAAAAGTATCTTGCCTGGTTTGCAGTTCACACTGATAGGTCCTGGCTACAGGGGAGTCCCAAGGGTGTGTGTGTGTCTAGGTGCTAAACATTCTGTCCAGGGAACTCTACATGGGGCTTGCGTTTCAGTAAATTTGGAGTTTACTCTCCCTCTCCAGCTTAATTAAGGTCAAGTTAAGGGGAGGGGAGGAGGTCACTGAGGATGTTGCGTTGATATTTTATCTGCTAAATGGCTCAGAGCTAGCAAATTCTGTTCAATCCCTAAGAGGTCAAAGAAAACACTCTTATTGTGTAATTTCTTTGATGAGAGCACCAGCTGCTTCTACAGCCTGGCTCTACCACCAAACTGACATGTGACCTTGAGCAAGTCATTTACTCCATTTCTTCACCTGTAAAAATATTGGGGCTATCCAGGAGCTAAGCTTCTTTCATCTCTAAAAGTAGGTGAGAATGGGGTAGGATTTCCACATGGGGAAAGGGAAGTATTAAAATATTAAGTGACTGCCCTTGAAATCTGCCAAGACGAGGCCTCTGTTGGCTGGGGACCCAAGAGCTCTAGGACTGGGCTGCATCACTGCAGCCAGTCTTACCTTACAGCCTAGGCCTGGAGACTCGTACTTATAGGGTGGGGTGGGGGTACAGAAAGAGGCAAGGCGAGTAATCGGGCACAAGGAGCCTTAGGAGAAGAGTGTACTGGCCTCCATCTGAGGGCTGTTTCAAGCCTTCCTTTGGGGCTTTCTTAAGACCTGGGACTCTCCTGGGGTCCTCAACATACGCTGTGCTCAGGGGAGGAGGGGCACTCACGGCCGGGAAGGACGGTTCTATCTACGTCTGCCCTACCTGCACCCTGGACTCGGGCAAGTTGATTTTCAGCGCCACCTCCTCCCGCATGAAGATGTCTGGGTACCGGGTCTTAGCAAATAGAGCTTCCAGCACGTCTAGCTGCGCCCGTGTGAACGTCGTCCTCTCCCGGCGTTGTTTCCGGGGAGTGGCTGCGGGACAAGAAGCCCAGGGCCCTTTAGGGTGGGGGAGCAGTTTCTCAGTCATAGGGGTCTCTGCGGGTGCTCCAACTGCCCCGACCCCCACTCCCGGCACTTCCTTTGTCCTCCCAGCCCTTCCACCCAGAGCCCAGAGGTGTTCTCCCCACCCCCTCCCCGGACTCGGCTCCCCAGGCCAACACTGCCCCTTCCAGGGGAGCCCTCCCCTCTTCGTCTGGCGTCGGAGATAGCTCCAGCCAGAGTGACCCTTCCATAGCTAACAGATGAAATAAAAGGAAGCCAAGAATCCTAAAACCCCACAAAAGCAACCCTTAAACCACAACACAAACAAAAAAATCCACTCCGTGAAGTCAAAGGATCCCCGAGGACCCGCAGCTCGGATTGATGGGGCGACATCTTGATCCTGCTCGAGATCTTGGTTTTAAGAGCCTTTGTTCCTCCATCTTTAAAATGGGGGCATATTTCCTACTTCTACAAGGATTTTAAAAAACAGATCTGAGCGGAAAGGAAAGCACCCGTACCCAGGGTAAATCACACATCTAGGGATTAGAGGCATGAGGCCTGGAGGTCACAGGGGAAGCCCCAGGAGAGGCCCGGAGAATTTACGAGGAGAAACCCAGTGTCTCGAAGAGGGCCCTTTGAGGAACTGGGCCTCAAGATAGGGGCGGAGGCAGTAACCGCCCTCGAGGGGCTCCGTAGTGTGTCCCCCAGTCCCTCCCATTAAGAATAAATGGGTGTGAGTTTCCGCAAGTGTTGCAGGATCCACCTACTCCCTCCAGCCCCTATCCTCCCCTTCCTGTGGCCCTGAGCTGCTTCTCAGAGAGAAAACCCAGTGGGTACCTCACCTGCAGCTGGGGTGGGAGCAGCGAGACCACCCGCCCCAGAGCCCCCGGGAAAGGGCGTCACAACCCGGAGGGGCGGGCCTGGGGAAAAGGTGAGGCAGGAGTGCGGGAGGCTCACTTACCCGGGTAGCCCACCGAGGGGTGCAGCAAGTCCATGCCTGAAGTGGTCAGACTCAGTCCATTGACTGCGTAAGGCGGTTGCTTAAGATAAGACATCATGCTAAGGTTGTTTGGAGGCGCAAAATTGGCCCAAATAGGGGGGACCCAGCCAGAAGGTCTCGCTTCGCTGGGGGTGGACAGACTCAGGGTCCTTAGTGTGTGGGTTTGGAGCGGTTGAACTGTGGGCAAAGCAAACAAACAAACAGAGGTGCTGGTTTACTGCTTCGCAGGCAGCAGCTCTACCACGTTCCACCACTAACTTAGAAAGAGCCTGGGCTATGCAAGGTAGAGGCTTTTAAAGGGCTTGCAACCCACCCACCCCCAGCTGCTCTGGAACTAGAGGGGACGGAGAGAGGCCAGATAAACCTGTCTTCCCCACCCCCACACTAAACTTAAAAAAAAAAGTACCAAAAGAAAGCAATTACAATCTGCCTTCCCCCAAAGAACAAAACCCCACGCCTTCAAATGCACACATTGCATTCCTATCCCTGCATTTGCATAGGACTCATTGGCTGGCACTAGCTAATTGTCTCAAACAAAACTTGATTGGGGCCATTTGCAGAGACAAAGAACTCTTTGGCTAAATAAATAATGCTGATAACAAAGCCCATTGGTGAGAAACAAAGAAACAATTCAAGAAATCTACCTCTCCCCAGACTGTTGCCTTTCCAAGGCAAATTTTAATTATCTTAGCTTTTTACCACTTTTAACTGCTGTGAACCTAAAATGTCAGTGCATTTAACATCTAAAATACCAACTTGCTAATCGACAAACTTGAGAAAACTGCTCAACTGCTATTACTCCACATTTGAAGTCATTTCCAGTAATCATTTTCACCTAATTAGTAGTCTGGGTAATTAGATTTTGAGGTAAGTAACAGATTTAGTAAGGTTTTGGAGGACCTTGATTATGTGTCTAAAGAACTAAAGCTAAACAAACAAGTATTTAACTTTTAATCGACACCCATCAAATATTTAAACACTGCAAAAAAAAAAGTCTTAAAGATTGGCATGAGGTTTGCTAGAAATTCTGAAGTTAGAATCCCACCAATCAGGTAATGCCCCACATTTGCAAGCAGAAAGGGTGAGCATTTGGAGTGCAAGCCTCTTCCATGTTGGTTTCGATGCTGTAGAGGCGCAGATGCGGCGGGAGGCAAATATTCAGACATTGGGGGTCCCTCAGCAGCTACAGCAGTTTCCTGTTAATGCTGACTGCCTTTTGCACATTTTAGTTCTGAAGAAAGTAGATCTCCAAACACCCAAAGTTGTGAAACTAATAGAATTTCTCCCTACCTTTCAAGTTTTCTACAATCCTATAAGAAAAAGAGCTCAGGGAGGGAAAAGGCAGGAAGAAAAAGAAAAGTTATTTACTTTCTTCAGCTGAGTGTCTCTCACTGCCCCCAAGCAAAGGGATCCAAAACGGATGTTAATATGGGCTGACAGTTTTCTAGTCTAGCTTTTATTTGTCTAAAAATTGGCACTTATCCTGCAAAGATCTCTAATTTGCAACTTTGACACTATGAGAGATTGCTTCAAAATGGCGGATACAAGATTAGAAGTTCCCTCTTACTCTGATAAAGGTCCTACTGAGTTTTTAGGACTGGATTTTCATATTTACATTGCTTTAGAGATCAAGACACAAAATTCCACAAATGGAAGTTAGTTACTGCAACTTCTTCCCTATTTAAATCCATAGTACAAAAAACATGCTTTTCCACCCTCGGGTCTAATTTAATGTAATTTTTATAAATACCCCTCTTGGAGGAGTTTGTACTGTCTGGTCAATAAAACTAATTTAGTTGCTCCCGTAACAAAGACTTGATATTTTCTACTCTCTTTCCAAGACAGGGTTATTTAGAGCCTGTGAAAACAATGTTGCTTTAAAATACAGTCATTTATTTGTTTATATATAGCCTCTAAGCTGGAGTTCTTTCTTGTTTAATACAATCTTACTATGTTGTAAAGTTCTGAACTACCATAGGAAAAGCTAAAATCATAGCAGATGTATACTTGAGAAATACAGAATTGTTCTTACATGGAGAGCTCTCACCCAATTAGAAATGTCTGATGCATAAAGTGGCACATTCCAACATAAAAAGCAGTAACAGAAAGCGCTAGGCAAAGATCCGTCTCGGAGCTCTTTGGCCCTTACCACGATAAAATCACTGAAATTCTGGGCTAAACTGTTTTCTCTTTAACTACTGTATGCATCTTTGAAAGAAAAAGAAAACTGCCCCCCAAATAAAACTACTAAATACTTTCAGCAGCCGGCCTAGGTATGCGCTCTCCAAAGAAGCAGCCACGGGCCCTTCCATCTAACTTTCAAAAGCCCTGCAAGGAAGCCTTTCTCCCTTCCGCTCTAAGCCGAGCCCGGTAGGGGAAACCGAAATACCTTTTCGAAATTACAAGCGTCAATATGACTGCCCGTGAGGTGGCCCCTGGAGAAGTCCTACCTACGCGAGCGGGCGACGGTCGCTGGGCGAGTCCGCAGCCGCTGGGCGCCCGCGCCTCGGTGCGGCGTCCCTGCGCGGCAGCCCGCAGTCCTGGCGCCCCGGGTCCGGCTCCCCTGCCCGCCTGGGCCCGCGCCGCCTTATATCTAACGGTCAATTCGTGCAATCTGTCGCTCTTCCCTCCCTCCCCCGCACCTCCCCCCCCCCCCGCCCCGGTGGTGGTGTTGGGTTTTTTTTTTTTTCTTCCAAGGAGCCCATCTACCAGTTGCTGTGTCCTCGCTCAATAATAATGACCTCGTCCAAGAATTAATTATAATAAATGTTTTCTTGATAAACTAACGAGATAATCCGGGGGGCACACGTCCCTTAATTACAGGCCGCCGTGCTCAGCTCTGCTTCTCGTCCGGGCTGATTAATTTTCTGCATGATGGAAAAGAAACAAAACTACGCGGACTGGCGACTGGCCTGTGGCTCGGAGGACAGCGAAGAGCAAGAGGAGAGAAAGAAAAAAGGAGAGACGTGGGCCCCGCGGAAACAGCCGGCGCGGGCCTCCCTCTCCGACGAACTCGAGTGCAAGTTTCTGGCCTCGGGGAATCAAGCGGCGCTGCCACCCGCGAGGGAGGGAGGCAGAAACGTGCCAAAAGGGTTGGCCTTGACTATTAATTATGGTGAGGAGAGAGCCCCGATGTTAGCCCTGGGAGCGAGGAGAGGTCTGGTGTCCACCTTGCTTTGGGGGGAGGAGTTTCCTCTCCAACGGGTCTCCTGTGCTAGTAACTTTTGGTGCCTGGGAAGAGTCCCGAACTGAGCGGGAGAAACCCCGGGCCCCGCGCTCGAGGACGCAGGGCAGCGTTTCCAGGAGCGGCTTCCCCACCCCTCCCCGGGCCAGCCACCATTCCAGGCTCCGCGCGGCTCGGCCTTCTGTCCCCGCACCCCACTTCCGTCTGTAAAGGAGGAAAAAGCCAACTCGCTGGAGTTCGGACGAGGGACTGGATTTCAAAAAATATGTTCTGAAACCGAACTGTGGTTTCAAGAGCCACTTGAACGCGTCAACACGAAGACTTCTTTGGACTTGGCGGCCTGACACGTCGCCGAGGCCGGCCGCTGGCGGAAACCTGACGGTTCAACCTGGGTGGACCGAGAGCGGAGGCTGGGCCTCAGGGCACCCCCCTGACCCAGGCCCGGTCCCGGCCCACGACGCCCGGGTGTCCCCGAGCCTGGGAGGGGAGCGCGCGAGCGCGCACCAGGCCCCGGAGCAGGCCCAGGTCCGGATCGGCGGAGGGCCGCCTACCCCAGTGGAAGGTTTCTGTCCCCGGCCCCGCCGCGGCCTCGGGCGGAGCCGGGGCCCCTCGCCGACGCTTCTGCCAGCCCCAGGTGCGTGCAAAGGGCCGCATCACCCGGCGGGCCCGGATCCGTTCCGGGCACAGTCACGTAGCAAAACGACACTCCCGCTCTCGCTCGGCCTGGCGACCCGGGTCTGGGACCGAGACAACCCGGGACCGGAGGTGGGGGGCTGGCGGTGGGCGTTACTGCACTCCCGGGTCATTTCGGAGGGAGGAAAGTGGTGATCAAAAAGTAAAAGGAGACCTGGAGGCCTTTGGAAGAGGCCGAGAACCGAGGGCGACTCTTGGCGAGCTGCTCTTGTCTCTAAGGAAAGGGACCAGGACAGAGCGGCGAACGCGGGGCGGACGAGCCTCCGGCGCTCCACGCCTCCTCGGTTATCCGCTCGGGTTTCCTCTCACGTTCGTTAAGGGCAGGCAGGGGCTCGAGCTGCGACCATCCTCACCCGCTGATCCACGAGCGAGCCGGGCTTCGGGCACACTGGCCCTAGAAGACGCCTATCTTATTACCATCATCATCATCATCATCATCATCAACATCATCATCCGTCTAGCTACATCTGTATATTTTTGTCTCGGACTCTGAAAATGTCCTTGAGATCAGTCCAAATGACCCAACCACATCTGAGGGCCAAAACGCAAAATAGCAGGGAGAAGCCCAGAATGGGCGTTGACATAAAACAACACCACAAACAAAACCCCTCCAAAACACCCCACATTAGACTCGCAGGGTTTCCACGACGTTGGGCGGTAGCAGCGACCCCAGGAACGCGCTGCCTCCCCTCCTCCCACACCCGCCCTCACCTCCAGATCAGAAATTTTTCGCAATGCTCGTTACTACACCTAAAAAATTTACGAAGGAGGAAAAAACCCGGCATGCTTCAGAAGAACTCCACGTTCGCAGAAGTGTGCATCAGTCCGTCTACTGGAGGTACCGCGGCGATGGCAGACACAAGAACACATGGGTAGAGACAGGCAAGCAAGACAGACAGACACTTACCTTACAGCCGCATAGGAAGTTAGAAAAAAAATTAAATTATCCTTCAAAATTCCAAATAGCCAGCTATCCTAAAAGAAATCAAGAGTATTGGGTTAGAAATCTTGCTGTCTTCACCCCTCCATAAAAAGTCAAACAACGAAAAAAAAATTTTTTTAAGAATCGAAAATGAGGAAAGTAGCTCGAGTTGGAAACACGCGTGCGTCCCTCTGTGATACATACAAAGTAGACGTGGTGAGGGCTGCTCTAGCGATTTTTATTTTTAATAACAGTGGAGGCTGAGTTGGAGCTGAGGTCGGTCCCGCTCTCAGGGAGATTTGCTGAGAAAGCGCCTCTCTGGCAACTTTTTGACGCAAACTCTCCAACCAATGGCAGGGAGAGAATGATTGACACATCTAAGCCAGAGGGAAAATAATAAAAACACACAACAGGGGGAGGAAAACAGGCCGCTGCTGCACGGGGGGACGAGCAGGCAACAAATCCAGGCCTCCGACATTACCAGAATGTTCTTGAAAGACACTGGGCTCCGCTTAAAATATACATTATGGACCGGAGCATGTGAACTAATTGTATAATTAAAATGATGGACAGGGAGGCCTCCCTTACCTTTCCTCTTTACTTCTTTTCCTTCCTTTCCTCCCTCCCCCACCCCCCGTTTTTTGTTTTGTTTTGATTTTAGGGAAGGGGAGAAGGGAAACCCATACAATACGATGGAAAGATTAAAAATATTTAGGTAAATGCTGGAGAAGAGCGAGGGTGGGGGTGGGTTATCGCGTTCAACGCCAGCAACAAGGGTGTAGATCAAACGCAGAAAGCAAGTCAGGCTGAAGCCTGAAACCACCACTGTGCTGTCTTAACCAGGATCAGACCACGCTGAGGGCCAGAAGGGGTGAAAGGAGGAGGCCTGGGAGTGAAGCGTGGGCGTGTAAGCAAGAGACAGACAGATACACAAGTCCAAGAACAAACTATTTTCAAAAACTCGTGTCTCTCCCACTCGTTGCGCCCTTCGAAACAGTCCCCGGTGCCCGGAGCAGCGACTGGGGCTCCTGGGATCCGCGCAGGGTCTTGAGAGTTTGAAAGAAACCCAAGGCGGGCTGCAAAGAACACCATCCGGGGCCTCTAACCCCAAGGGCCGGTTTGGGGAGGCGACAGGAGCCAGGTCGGGACTCGGGGATGGAAGAGGGGCCGGCTGGACACCGGGGAGGGAGCGAACGCTGGAGGCCCACACTGGACACAGAGTTTCCACGTTGAAACAAACGCTACTCAACGCGCGCTGGCGGGGCCTGGAGCAGACCGCCCGCGCGGCGCGAGCCGGGCGCTGGGAGCCCGGAGGCGCGAGAGCGGCGGCACCGGGGGACCCGAGCGCGGGAGCGCACCCCAGCCTAACTTTAACGCTGCCGCACAGAGCCGGACCCGACAGCCTTCAAACCGGTCTGAGTCCCTAGAAAAGCAGAAACAGATTGGACGGGAGGGGGTGGGGGGGGCGTGGGGGGGTGCCCAAGAGGACCGGCGGAGGGTGTGAGCGGTCGGGGCGGGGGGAGCAGAAGACATTTCTTCCCTCACCACTCCCAATGCCGGAAAAGAAAAATAAAATCTCCTAAACACCCTCCCCTTTCAACCACCACCACCACTACCACCACCACCACGGCAAGTGGGCCCAAAGAAACAGCTCGCTGCCTTTAATTTGGGGACCTATGTTAATGAAGTTGGTAATTAATTCGTCGCTTTGTTGTCGGTTCTTATACTGTATGTGTAATCAAATGTGGCCGTCCTTGGGATTTACAGCAATTAACGAATTACGGGAGTGCGCACGAGGCGGCCAGCGCGCGGCAGCCCGGCTGGGCTCCGGCGCGGCCCGGGGCTGGGCATTCGGCGGCCGCCTCCAGCCCCGCAGGTGTCTCTAGAGCTCTGGGCCCCGGCGTCCCAGCGAGCCCCCGGGCGGCCCGGGGTCTGCCCCGCAACGCCCGGGCCCTCAGCGCGCGCTCCGGTCCGGAGAGACCCGCTGGCTGCCGCGTTCCCAGGAGTCACGACATTCCGGGGTCCCGGGCTGAGGGGGGAGGGTGAGTACGGAGCTTTTTTTTTCCTCACCCCGCCCCCCGTACTAAAACACCTGGCGACTGCTCTCACACCCCCAACACACCCCGGGCCTTTAGTTGGGGGAGGGGGGGAGGGAGAGCGACAGATGCCCCAGGCGGTCTGGCCCATTGGTCGGGAGCACTTGGCCAGAGTCGGGATACTTTCGGTCAAGGAAGGGCAAAGCCGCCCAGATCTCCTGAGCCAGAGCCTCCTTCCTACCCCGAGAAAAGACAGGGTTTCTCCCAGTTTGATCGCAAGGATGTTAAAAGCATCAAAGAACTAAACAGAAAAATGGACGTTGTGCGCCTGGCAGAGGGGAAGGGCCGGAGGGAGGCCTTGGGGACCGTGGAGGTTGGGGGGGGGGTGGAGAAATATCGGAATATGCGCTTCTGTTCTCCACGAAGTTAGGGAAGCAATTTAGGCCGAGAGAGCTCTGTGTGTGTGTGGGGGTCCATTGCTGTGGGAACCACCCCCCCCAAGCCCTACGAAAAGGTTGGCGGTGTCCTCTCGGTCGGCGGGGGCTGCTGAATCGCCCTGAAAACTCCCGGGTTCTGCTCGACCAGGGCAGGTTTCGGCCCGGTGGGGGCTCGGGAGGGCTTTTCCCGTCACTGCGGCGGGAGCCCACAGCTCCCGCTTCTCTGCCCTTTAGTCTAGTAACTTCGCAGAAATGCAGGACCAATAAACCACGAGTTGGAAATGGACAGTGTTAAATAAACAAGGGTCTCTTTAAAATTCTCATCCACTTCAGATGTCTAAAGTAAGATTGTGATGATTTTGTCACGGTTTGGTAAATTTACCCCTTTAAGAGGCTTTCATAAATCCCAGAACACACCTTCAGCCAGATTTGAATATAGATTTAGGTTTTAAAACCCAGAAGCTGGAAACGCCGCTTTATCAAAGAGAATTTCCCTTTAGCTTAGCGATGTGCTGAAGCTCTTAAAAGATTGGATCTGAGAGAGAGAGAGAGAGGGAGAGAGACACAGAGAGAGAGAGACAGAGAGGAGAAAGAGAACTAGAGACAGAGGCAGACCGGGGGGAAAAAAGACTTTCTTTTTCTTTCTAGAGGAATTCTTCCCAGACTCTGCAGCAGTTGGTAGCAAGAAAGCTTTCTCCTGGGTGTCTCCTGGAAAAGTTGCAAAATTGCTCTTCACCTGTAAGAACATGCTCTTTATCTTCCAGTCTCTTCTTGTCAATTTGGAAATTGCAGACAGCCCGGCTCAGGTACAGTCCCCACAAACCATACTGTAGGTCAGGACAAAAGCCACTGGCTTTGGTGGCAGGGGGGGTAGTGGTGGTGGCGGGGGTTGGGCTTTTGTACTGAAAACCTTAGAGGCTTGGTGAGAGAAAAAGACTCCTTGGATGAAAAGTCTAACTCTTGATTTCCAGTAAGTCCTTGAACTTCCAATATACTTACTATGTGGTCATTGTATTTTCTCTGTTCATGTTTAACTTTTTTCCCCCTCTATATCTTCTGTCTTGAAATTTTTTTTCCTGTGAATCTGACTTATGGTAGGTAGCATGCTTTGTATTTGTAAGTAATTTTCATTAACAAGTGGATGGTTTTTAATTGCCATGAGTTCAATGATCTTGCTATCAGTATGAGATATAAGCATTCAAAAGTTAAATTAAGAAAACCAGTATATAGGAAATCAAATTGTCAGAGCTTGCATACAGTTTCCAAAATATGGCCGATATTCATATTTTGAAATCTAGATTTATGTCTCCCGCTAGCTGGATTTACTTTCTCCACCTCACTTGCCAGGCCGGTTTAAAATATTCCAAACTTTCCTCCAAGTTTATTAACTATGGGGCTGTGTGGGGGTGGGGGGGTAGAGGGTGGGGAGGAGTGGGAAGAGAAAGGAGAAAGATTTCAGGATTCTTCAGGCTAATTAAAAAAGAAGAACAAAACCCATATTCCGTGAGAACACAGCCTCTCAGGGGGAAAGGAGCCAGTTAGGCTCCCTGAACACTTACTTCAGAAATATGAAGATTAATTTCCAATCTTTTCAGCGATTCAGTGGACAGTAGGGGACCATATCTTGCCTTAGAACTGCCACAATATTTAGAAAGAAGTCATTTTTCATTATGTTTTTAGATATGTCTTTATTAAAAACTTTGACAAGATTAACTTTAATTAATTTTTTAACGAAGGTTAAAGATTGGCAATGCAGGCAGAATTTGGAGGGAAACAGAAAGCAGTAGATCACTTATGAATTAAGCTTGAGTTGCTTATTCCCTGCATTACGATTGCCTCAGAAAAGAGGGTAAGGGAGAAAGAAACAACTTCAAAGATAGGATTGTGCTGTCTTGATAAAAGAGTAGGAGGCAAATTCCAAATGCAGAAAAGAGGAAAAGAGGACCATGTTGTTCCGGAATGAAACGGATTAAGATTGTGTGACAAGTGCGAGATGTGGGGCTGGGAGACATTTATGAGCTGAGTGTGAGCCCGGAGCTGTGCGTCTGTCCCTGAGCATGTGGGGACCCAGGGTGTGTGCAGAGCAAGGTTAGGGTGGGGGATAGGAAGGGTTGGTGTGAGTGTGAGAGAGGGACAGCACTGTGAGGGGTGTGAGTGTGGCTGTGGGTGTGTGTTAGGAGGGTGTGGACGGCAATGTGGATGGATTGATGAAGGGTGGGAGCTGTCACTTTATATAATTTTCATCTTCTGGTCCCAAACTTTCCTTGAAATCAATCCTACTGCAGGCAGTAGCCTTGAGCTTACAGAACTGATATGAAACAACCATTACAGTACAATATCTTGCCTGTTTGCAAACTTCATTAAAACTGGGGGAAAAAAGACCCAGGAATGGTTTTGTAAGAAAGGGAAAAAAAGAAGAAAAGAAAACCGCAGTGAAGCTTTAAACTAGTTTGGATAAATCTCTAATCTTTTATTCGTAACCTTTTACAAGCTTTATTTCCCGTATATGAAAAGCTTCTTTTATATGGGCACGACAGACTTTTCCTTTGGATTTTTAATTAGAGCCCATCAATTGTAGCCATATTTAAGAATCAATATAAAGTAATCCTTCGAGATGGGATAAGGTTTTAATCGAAAATCTAATTTCCCACTCTTTGCAGATCATTTTGAGGGGCTGGTTGATTAAAAAAGAGTTCAGTTTTTAAAAGACATAACACCTAAAACCTGGAAAGATCATGTCCGCAAAAAAAAAAAAAAAAAAAAGCAACTGATGTTGTCTTACAAAGAAAAAAAGTCTGGCTGTTGTTGGGAACTTTTTTTTCCTATTTAGAAGAATTTGACTTATTTTTCCGCTCACACACTACACTCTAATGTGGCTCGGAGGAGGGTATTCACATTGAATGGGGAGAGGAAAAAAAGAGGAATTGTTTGTCTAAAACAGTATTTCATATGCAAAGAGCAGTAACTTAAATTTTTTATTAACAAAGAAAACATAGATCTTGATAGATCTTTTTCACTACAACCTCAGAAATTCCCTAGATTAGAAAATGAATAACACACTTTTTTTCTTTTTTGTTCAATGGGTGCAAACTTTCCACTTTCGCATCTAGGAATGAATTATTTCCAACAGATTTTTAAACTTCGACATTAGAATTTTGCAGTTTTAATTTTCTTACAATTGAAAAGTTGCCCATCACAAAAGTGTAGAATTTTAAACAGTTCTGACAGATTCACTAGCTTTGAATTTGTCCTTTTTTAAAGGAAGAAAAATGATAGCAAGGAAGGAAGCAAATAAACAAAAACTAATTGTAGGTGCACAGCCCAGACATTTTTTTGCTTCTTAATGATCAAGCTGAGGCATTTGTTCAATAGCTGCACATTATCCAAATGGGCACAGTGCATTTTCAGCAAACACACCACCATTCCATTTTAAGATTTGCAAGTCATCTCTAAACGGGAAGAGATTCCCCCAAAAGTTTATAGGGAACAACTGATGTGTTGTTATTGTTGTATCTGTTAAGTGCATTTCAGAATAAGAACTCATGATACTTGCTTTTTGAAATCTGAATGGAGCGGTTTGAACACAGTTGATGCTCATGCTTTTCTATTATCTGCAGAAATTTCAATTTATTTAAAAGCCTGGCGTTTAATGCACTACATGACGGCATAAATTTTAAGAGGAAACTCTCTTGTATTTCTCTGTAATCGCGCCTAATGAAAACCTGGGATTTTCCAGTATTTAAAAAATGTGAAAATATAATGCATCTTCATTAGGAAAATTGACTGCTGTGCTCACGACAGTTCTTAATTGAAAAGGCAACCTATTTTAATGGTGTGGTTGAGAAGATTACATACTTTATCCAAACACAAAGACAATTAATAATGAGAAGCAGGCTGCTGCCATTAACTCTAATGCAGTTGCATCAATGTCAGTGAGAAGGGCTCATACCTGAGATGCATGGTGCAAACTCCCCCGGCTCCCTCCTTCCCCAATTCACCCACTCCTTAATTGGGGTTTCTTAAGCAAGCGCCTGGACCGGCTGTGATCCGGCGGTCTAGTGTCTGGCAAATGCGGCGCGGGGCCAGGCGCCCCTTCTTCGGGCGGGTCGCGCGGTCCGGGGCAGCGGCGCCCGGCCGGAGGCTCCCCGGTCGCGGGTGTCTCCGCGCACACCTCGCGCCCTCCCGCTTGCGCGCGGAGCCTGGCGAGGGCAGCCGCGGCCCCCGCGCGCGGGCGAGTTTGGAGACCCAGGGCTACCTGGAACGTGTTAAGAAGTTTACCAAAAGGGACCGGGCTGCTTCGGAGTCTGGGTTCTGCTTTGATTCACTTACGGAAAGGTTGTAGGGGGAAAACATCTTTTAAAATTGAAAGTGTGGTGGGGACGTCTGGGCGCAAATGGTCATCCGGCAGATCCACCAAGTTTCCAAAGCGCCCCCTCTCCAACTCGCGCCCGGAGAGCAGAGCGTGCGTGTGTGCGTGTGTACGCGCTCCTGTGTCTCCGTGTGTGTGTGTGTGCGCGCTGGCGCGCGCGCGTGTGTGTGCTCGCGCGTGCGTGTGTGTTGACGGGGCGATCCCGACCTTTCCTAGATTCGAGCACGCCCCGACTCCAGGCTGGGAGACAGGGAGGAGGAGGCAGCCACCTCTCGGCTTTTTCTTTCCTCCGCGAGGTGCGGCCAATTCAGGCCTCCAGCCGGCTGCCTCGAACCCTGGCAGGCGAGCTGCGGAGGCTAGCGCAGGAAGGGGAGACCCCGGGCTCCCAAACCTCGGCTCGGGGGGAGCGGCGGCGCCTCGTGCCAGGCGCGGCCCGGCGCTCGTGGGCTCGAGAACTCGAGGGTGCGGTCTGCCTTTGGCCTGCCCTGCAGGCGCCAGGCCCCGGGGACGGGTGCGGGTTGAGGATGGGGCAGATCTCAATTTGGGTCTCTACGAGGTGCTTTGGCGCCCGAGGAGCGTTAGGCTCCTGCTGCTCGGCTTACGACAGCCCTCGGAACCCGCTCTGCCCCTGGCCCTTCCCCGGCTCAGTTTCCCAAAAGAGGCTCGGAGCAGCTGGGGGAGGGAGTGCGCCTCCATTGGCATTACTCCCTTCTCCCAGAGCGAGCCAGCCAGGCTGCAGGCTAACAGGAGCTTTCACGCGAGGCAGTCACCTGCCCTCGCCAAAAGGGTTGATGGGGGGCGCGCTCCTTAGGGAAATTCTGGAGGCTTCTCGCATTGGCCAGCCATGCGCAGCGACCGGGAGAGAGTGCTGGGCGAGTACTACACACACGCATCTCGCAGAGGAAGAGTGAGGGATCCCACCCTCTAAGGCCCATAGGATACATCTCTTTCCCTTGAGGGATAACCTCGCAGGAAAGTACCTTCCACAAATGCCACACTTCCCTCTGCAGCCCTCAGTGTCCCTGGGCCAACCTTGTCCTATCCTGCTTTCCCTCTGGTTTCCACCTTTTCATCTACAGACTTCCTGCAGATTTGCCATTTTTTGTTTCTGCCCACTGGTTAGGAATCCTCCCAGAGCTTCTGAAGACCAGCTGACCTGGAGTTTTCCCTGAAGCACCAGGCTCCTCCTCTCCCTCCCTCAGGACAGGTGATCTCTGGGTGGGTTGAAACTTCCCTTTGGCGCAGGTCAGTCCTGGGCTACTTAGCATGGTCTAGGAACTTTCTCCCCTCTTCCCTACCTCATTCTCTATGATGTATCTAGAGCTTTTCTTGTTCCTTTCCACAAACTTTACATTGCAAAGGTTGAAGTACTCCAGTTATTATTTATCAAGCAAGTCTCAGCTTCTGCTGGTGCTGAAGCTAAATATGTCAGCTGAGTATCAAGGGGGAGACTAGGTCTCCAAACCATTGAGAAGTGATTTTCTTCTTGGGAAAGCTTGAACCTTAGATGTCATATTTGCCCCAGAACGTAAGAACAACAACAGACTAACTTGTATTTATGGATCTGTTCCTTGGCATATGACCTACGGATGCTGGAGGCATCTTTATTAGCATGCATGTGACTTTGGATAGCCAACCAGTAATGACATTCCTAATCATTTATTGCAAACTATTTAAGCTAGTTCAGCAAAAGACAGTAGCTTTTAGCCTAAATGGCAATTTTCTGGCAGCTTATTCAACTAGCGAACAAGCAAAAAAGGAAAGATATAATTGCTTCCAATACTTAGCTCCTGAATATAACAGAGTCACCACTTAAGGGACACACAGACCATACCACAAGTAGATGGTATGGTCTAAGTTATTAGAAAAACAGTTTCTTTCTGATTGTGCTCACTTGTATTTACTGTACAAAATTACGTCAAAGAAACAGAAGAACCAGGCACGGTCTATAGATATTGGGTATCAATAGAATCATGGCCCTGAGTTATCCTGACCTTTTCCTGCTATTTCAGGAAAAAACAGAAGTAGCAAAGACCTTGGTGGAGACTTTCTTCTAACAGGAATGTTCTGTAGAACTAGGTATTCAACAAGGAATAGGTCACCTCAAGTCAGCCTGTGTCTGTGTCAAAACACTTGGAGGGAAATTAAACAATTCCATTATTTTTAAGAAATATTTTTAAATGTCCTGGTTGTTGACATTGGGTAATTACATCCTCAGTCAACTCTAGAATCCTAATGAAGACATTCCAGTAAAAGCAAAAAAAAAAAAAAAAAAATCACACTAGAGCACACAATAGTAGCCCCTTATCTGTGATTTTCACTTTACGCAGTTTCAGTTACCCAAGGTCAACAGCGGTGGGGAAGCAGACGATCTTCCTGGTGGCCCATCATCAGAGAGTCAACAGTAGCCTAAAGCTACGTCGCAATGCTTATGTCATTCACCTCAATTCATCTCAATTCCAAGGCGTTTTATCATCTTACATCGTCACAAGAAAAGGAAGAATGAACACAGTGCAGTAAGATATTTTGAAAGAGAGAGAAACCACATTCGTGTAATTTTTAGTACAGTATATAGTCGCAATTATCCTTTAATTATTAGTTGTTGTTAATCTCATGCTGTGCCTAGTTTATAAATTTTTCATAGGCGTGTAGGTATGGGAAAAAACATAGGATATCTAGGGTATGGTTCTATCTGTGGTTTCAGGCATTCATTGGGGAGTGTTGGAACACATCCCCTGCAGTTAAAGGGAGACTGCTCTAGCGTCTTAAGTCTCATTGCACATTTGGATCAATTTGGTTGATTAACCAATTTATTCATACATGGCAGGATGGATAAATCTATTTCTTTTTCATGTGCAGAATTTTTTCAAAGAAGTCTCTGATTTCTCTAAAGGTTTGTGATTTGCAATGTAAGAAGTCTCCAGAGTACATGTTTTTTTTTTTTTTTTTAAGTTTCCTGTAACATGAACTCACATTGTCTCATTCTTTCATTTCTTCATTTAGCAAACACTTTTGGGCTCCTACTATGTCCTACGCAATTGTTAGGCATCAATTATGTCTGAAGATTCATGCTCAGGACCAGGAGCTAAGTTGTTTTTTCTCTTTTAAAGCAGAAGGCAGATGGTTATATAATAAACATTTGATCTCAGGGTTTACATTATCTGCTGTCTTCTAGAAAATTCACCATCCCAAATCTGAGGGCGGAAGTCTTCTTGATTTTTCTGCTTTCCAGAGTATAGATTATTGGGGACAAAAATTAAGCCTGGAGAGATTTGTGAGTTGTTCAACGTCATGAGAACCTGTCGTTGGTCACCCACAGCAGTGCTCCTAGAGAAAGCTGTAGGAGTTGTTTGTATTAACAGACACAAGTAGATGACTCTTAACGTTCAAATTTGATTTGGTTCTAAAAAATATAATCAGAATGCAGCTGAGTGTATAATTTGTTACATGTTTAGATAAATTACGTGCTCTTCAGGAACAGCTAACTTTTTGATAGGAATAAAAACAGGCTTGATATTTAACATTCTTTTATCCAGCACCTAAAAGATGTAGAGATGGTGTGTATACCATCATCACATTCTTATCTTATTTTTAAGGGCATGCAAAAAGTCGGATGCCTGGCTGGCTTAGTCGACAGACCATATGACTCTTGACCCCGGGGTCTTGAGTCCCAGCCCCATGTGTGTCGTGTTTACTTAAAATTTAAAAATTAATTAATTTTTAAAAAGGGAGAGAATGCAAAAAGAGGTATTTGTAAGTCTAAGTCTAATACTGTTTACTTTTTGAATCCCCTTTCCTGGGCTAGAAATAGTTGTTATAGTTTATTTGTTTGTTTTTGGCTTTTTTAGCTTCACCTACTTGCCAGTCCTCAAAGTTGATGGGCTTTTATTTCTTTTTGAATTTAGGATTTACAGAGTATTTGAGTATACTCAAATATAGCCTTTTCTATAAAGATTCTCTCCTCCTGTTTTTAAATTTGCTTCTCATTCATAAAAGAAACATGACCATGAATTTTTCCATAGATCCTCGATGGGGTTATTGAATGTGGTGATCAAATGACAGATTAGAACTGGGTCTCCATAGAGGTGGCCAGTGTAGAAAGCCCCCTTTTTTGCTGGTGAACTCTACCAGGAGGGATTAAATGCTACCTCTTATAAAGCAGTCTTACTGATCTATGTCTGTTTAGGCTCACTAGTCTTTGAGTCCCCTCTTTGCTAGGAGTTATTTTATCTTTCGAGTATGATTTGTGGGTCGTGGCATCCGTGCGTAGCCCATGGTCTGTAGAGAGGCCATATTGATTAATGCCTTTGGTGCAAATTATTCAGAAGGTTATTGTTGTTGGTTTTTATCCTAAAAACATCCAACCACTAATTCTTTACTTTCCCGATCTGGTCTTTTTAATTTCCTTCACAGCTAAGACGGTATGAGAGCCCCTTTGTTCTGGAACTGCCGATTCTACTGTTCAAGGTGTTTGTTTGTTCCAAGGACTGCACTTATGATTTTAAAGTACCACAAATTCTTCAAACTAAGCCCCTCTACTTTTTATAACACCTTACGAGCTTTGATTGTGTGATCTTGAGAATGAAAAACAAGTTTCCATGAGCTTAGGTAGCTATTCAGATTATAAATATGACTTTATTAAATTTGACTGGCAAAGAGATCTATTGCAAGTAAAGAAAGTGAGAACACAGGCTTAAAATATCTAGCACTGAAAATAGAACATTTAATTTCTGATTCTCTCTGCAGGTGGGGTATGAAATAGAATGCTAGTGTTGCTGCTGCCAGAACGCTTGCCTGTTTTTACACTTTCATAAAGGATGTGGGCAATGGAAACAGATACTTACTGAAGTACAACAGGGTTTACGCAGACATCCATGAGACTTAAGGAGGGCAGTATTTCCCTTACAGAAAGAAGTGGGGCTCTCGGTGCCGAGAAGGTATATGAGAAAGATGGCAAAATGAAAAGAGATGAGAATCCAGACACTCCATCAGCAGCCTTACCCTGTGACAGACCCAGAGGCAACTCCAAAGCCACCAGGGCAACTGCCTGTTCAGTTTGCCAAAGAGCCAGATGCTGCTGCTTGGAAGAGTCTCCTCCACAGCTTGATGTCTGGGTCCTGTGATTGCCGTCCAAAGAACAGTGGTGGGGCATGCTGCGGTGAGTGCAATCCCGGCATGCCACTACCGTGTTGTCTTTTTAAAAAGAGTCATTTTAAATTAAATAAGTTTTAAAACTCCCATGTTATTTTTTTTAATGTCAAAAGGCAATTGGAGGACGACAGTACAAATCAAGGCTGTATATTTGAAAAAAAAATCCTCTTAAGCTTTATTTTGCTTATAGGTCATATGTAATTATCCCTTGAGGATTGAGACATTTAGAAAAGACAAAAGACCATCCACTATTCACAGTGATGAAATAAAAATCACTATTATCTAGATAATGGTGATGCAGAGAATAGTAATTATTTATGTTGCTGATGATGGGATATGCAGTTTTAGCATTAGTTTTGCAACCGAATGTTGTTGTGGGTGCCACACTGGACATGTGTTTAAATTAAAAAAAGCAATAAAAAAAAATGATAGGCGACATGTAAGGGAAGAAATTCTGCCAGAGTGTCTGATAAGTCACTAACGTCTCTTCTTAAATAGCAGCAGTATTAGTACACGAAGCAACATGTCTCCTTTTCAAAATATGTGTTAATATCTGCTGTGTTGTAGCTGAGTGACTAACAGCTGCTGTATGTCTTTGGAGTTATTCAGACCACTCCAACAAATGAATGTAATTTGATTCCAGAGTACAACCAAAATCTTTGCTCTCTTTGTGTAGTCTCTTATTTTTGTAATTATAGGAATTTTTTCCCTTTAATATTACCAGGCTTTGTCTAATAGCCTGATAGTAAGTGCTGGAGTGCCAGAGTAAATCTGTAATTTCTTTAATCATTGTGATCATTGCGAATCATGGCATGATTAATGCAGCCATGGTAATAGGTAATGGTTAAAAAGATAATCAAAATATTTGGAGAGTAATAACTCACTGTAGAGCAGTGGTTCTTAACCAGGGATGGTTTCTCCCCCCAGGGGACATTGGCAATGTTCTTCAGGCATTTTTGGTTGTCACAACTGTTATCTAGTGACTAGAGACCAGAAATACTGCTAAACATCCTATAACGCAAAGAGCAGCCCTCCCCACTCCCACAGCAAGCTATCTGGCCTAAAATGTCAAGAGGTACCAAGGTTGAGAAATTCTGATGTAGTGAAATAGAGAACATGTATAATGATGTTGACATTTAAAAATTTTTGGTGATCCCCCAAATATAGGTAGCTATAGATATCACTAACCCCGATGAAAAGTAAACAAAACAAAACAAAACAAAAAACAAAAAAGGTCTTAGTCACTCAAGTATTTTCAAATACCTTTAAGTTTGGGGTCATATAAACAAGGCATACAGACACAGTATTATTCTCACTTTCTGTAACATAGATGTCTCATCCTCACTTCAGCTATGATTAAAGCACATAGCTAGCCACATAGGGGTTAAATCATTTAGCAGCTTTGAACTGTTAAGCTCTGTTTCTTGAACAGAATACATTCAGCAGGAAAACCTATATTAAAGAGTTTTCAGTTTTTGCCTTTTTTTCTCTTTTAAAAACTCTTTCCAGAAAATTTGGAAAATACATACAACTATAAAAAGGAAAATGAAAAGAATCCTTAATTTTACCACCTTAAATTTTTTAGTTTCTGTAAACTCAAAGGTATGCATATGGTCACTGATTTTTCACTACAGCAACAAATATTGTTTGACAAATATTTCACTATGGTTAGATTTTCATGATATTAACTCTGTTAACAGGGGAGATAAAAAGTGAAATTTTTAGTCATTTTCATAATTGTTGTTTGACAACATTTCACTATGGTTAAATATTTCGTGATATTAACCCTCCTATTAATAGGAGAGATGGAAAGTGAAATATTTAGTCATTTTCGTAATTATTGCCAATACTAGTTTGTCTCCCTGCTTTGGACCATGAATTTTTTAAGTTTTTTTTTTTTTTTAAGTAATGTGTAGAGTTATACTAAATAGAAGGCATCTCTGAATAGAAAACCTTGCTCAGACAATACTAGCATCCTGCCTTAACTGTTTTTATCTAATCTTGTATATAAATTGTCTTCTAATAATTTTTTTGTAACTCAGGTATTTATGCTAAAGTTGTTTTTCAACTTTGAACTACTGTTCATAAGGTAATACTTTTGTCTCAGTGAAATCTATGGGTGAAGATACCACCGCTGGACAAGGCGGTAGTTAGTTACTAATGGGTATTAAAGGTCCTGGTCGGGAGATACAGGCATGGGGTCCTTGTCAGGGAATGAAACCCAGACAGTAGTGTAGGGAGAATTGCCAGAATGACAGACTGGTCCAGTATAGAAAAATGACAGAGACAGAAAGGACTAATCGAAGTTAATTTTTTTTAAATGTCTATTTGTTTTTGAGAGAGAGACAGAGACAGAGCATGAGCAGGGGAGGGGCAGAGAGCGAGGGAGACACAGAATCTGAAGCAGGCTCCAGGCTCTAGGCTCTGAGTTGTTAGCATAGAACCCGACGCAGGGCTCAAACTCAAGAACCACTAGATCATGACCTGAGTCGAAGTCAGACACTCAACCAACTGAGCCACCCAGATGCCCCAAATCGAAGTTAATGGAATAAAGCACAGCTTTTAAATAACAAACTGAACAGCAAAGAGTTTGTATTATCATTTAGGCAATTACATCCATAACAAGACTTCTGCTTTATTTAAGCCATTAATATTTGGTTTCTTCCTCAGACCCAATTACTTCTTGTCAGGGAAGCAGAGGGGAGAGGGCAAATGGCCCTTAATTTGTAGGGTTTATCTTTTGTAGGATTTTAAAATAGGGACTAGTTATCCAGCTACCACCAGCTTTGTCTTACGCAGTTGATAATGGCAATTTTATGGTGGTCCCTCAATACAAAACAAGAATTTCAATGAATTGTTTCTTTCTTTCTTTCCCTCCCTCCCTCCCTCCCTTCCTTCCTTCCTTCCTTCCTCCCTCCCTTTCTTTCTTTCTTTGCCATTCATTCATTCACTTAAAAAAGTAATCTCTATACCCACCATGGGACTTCAACTTAAGAACCCTGAGAAGAAGAGTCACATGCTCTACTGACTGAGCCAGCAAGGTGTCCCTGAATAGTTTCTAGAGCAGAACCACTTTTCTTCTTCACAGAGTAGGTCTCACTCTTGTTCCTGGGTAATAGGTAGTGTACTCAACATTAAGAGGCCTGTCTAGGGTGTTTTGTTTTGTTTTTTACAGACTCTGAGCAACAGGGTTTAGAAGAAGTCCACTCTCTTGTGTCCACCAAGTCAAGGCACATGAAAAGGAACATAATACAGGGCTCTCGAAAGATTGCAAAAGAAATATTTGAGGAGGAATAAAATGTACTATAGAATGAATAATATTTCAGTTAGTAAAAAAATCATATAAACATACAACTAAAGTAGGGACCCTTTCTCCAGTAGGGAATGGATGAACCCTTATGCCTCTAAGACAGTGGAGTGACTTGCTCTGGCTCCCTCTGGGGCCGTCTTTCTCATCAGTTGATGGTAGGTATCTGTTGGGCCCCCTGTGGGTTCTGTCCCAGTCACATTTAAAGTTGTCCCATGCTAGCCTAGCCATTTCTGTGAATCACAGAGAAATTCCAGTCTGTGGGTGTTTCAAACTTGAAATTTGAAATCCAATGTGGAGTGTCTTTGTGAACTTTATTTCCACACCTCTAGTTATTTCTATTCCTATTTATATGTGCAAATGCCAGAATAGCTTGCTCATTTAATTCTGTCTCTTAAAATTTTATGGCTGTTAATTATAAAACTCATTTTATTTTGTTCCGCTGTGTATAGAGAATGGGGCCTTATACATCCACCCCAGTGTTGATGGGAAGAGAATGTTAACTCTTCTGGGTCCAACTAGAGGTTTCCTTCTTTACCACTTCCATGTGCTTGGCTTAAGGCTTCTTGGCATATTCTTGCTGCACTTTCATCATTAACTAAAAAACAAACTAAAGAACCAGTTGCAGATTCTTTATTAAGGTTTTGCACTTAGGTGATGCCCATTTGTATGTGGTTTGTATACACAACACCTAACTTCTTCCCAGACTGTTTTAAAAAAGAACAGAGAAAACAATGGAACAGAGCATGCATGGCCTAGGAAGCACTCAACCCTCAGGACTGCGGCTGAGTATCATTAACAAGAATACAGGACCTACTTTAGAGGCACCTGGGTGACTCAGTCAGTTAAGCATCAGTTAGGCTCAGGTCATCATCTCATGGTTCGTGGGTTTGAGCCCAGCGTCGGGCTCTGTGCTGGCAGCTTAGAGCCTGGAGCCTTAGTTAGATTCTGTGCATCCCTCTCCCTCTGTCCCTCCCCTGCTCTCTCTCTCATTCAAAAACAAACAAGCATTAAAAACAAAAACCTTTAAAATAAAATAACATACACTGGATGTGTCAGACCCCAAGTGAACATATTATGATAGAAGTATCTTATGGGTACTTCTATGATCACAGCACATATAGGGTTAAGTTTGTTGAACTTGAGGAAGAATGACTAAAGTGATGACCCAGTTAATATCATGAAGGGCATCTACAGAGATTAGAGGAGGAATTTTGAAGGACAATCTCCATGTCTTCTTTCTGAGATCAGAGATGATAAAAACATTTTTTTAATTAAAAAAAATTTTTTTTAAATTTTCATCCAAGTTACTTAGCATATAGCGCAATAATGATTTCAGGAGATTTTACATCCCCTACATATAACACCCAGTGCTCATCCCAACAAGTGCCCTCCTTAATGCCCCTTGCCCATTTATCCCACCACCCCCCCGAAAACCCCTCCAGCAACCCTCAGTTTGTTCTCTGTATTTAAGAATCTCTTGTGTTTTGTCCCCCTCCCTGTTTTTATATCATTTTTGTTTCTCTTCCCTTATGTTCATCTTTTGTATCTTAAACTTCACGTATGAGTAAAGTCATATGAGATTTGTCTTTCTCTGACTGACTAATTTCGCTTAGCATAATACACTCCAGTTCCATCCACATAGCTGCAAATGGCAAGATTTCATTCTTTCTGATTGCTGATTAATACTCCATTGTATATATACACCCATTGTATATATGCACCACATCTTCTTTATCCATTTGAGATGATGAAAGAATTTAATGTAGGAGCTATTTTAGCTAAACATACAGACTGACATCCCCAACTTACCCTGCCCAACAGTAAAAACAAAAGAATACGTTTATTGTTGGCCATCATGGTATCTCTGTGTTTGGAGATCTCTGAGAAAAGATTTGAAAGTTTTGGTTAAATAGCCTGAGATAATCATATGATTCCTTAAGTTTCTTTCCAGTTCTTATTCTTTGATGCAAACATAATTTTAAAATTGTTTTTATTTTTATTTATTTTATTTATGTTTACTCCCGACTAGTAAATCCTAGGAGGGTCTTCTTGTGTTTTGAGGCTATAAAAAGTTTACACTTGGAAGTGCTTTAGTAGCTTTGAGATTCTCTCTTTAGTAAGCTCATAGTCCCAGATTGTATAGTTCTTTCATATTTTTTGGTATGTACTTTAAAGCACTTTTCCTTGTGAGGCACCTGGCTGGCTCAGTTGGAAGAACATATGATTCTTGATCTCAGGGTCATGAGATTAAGCCCCATGGTGGGTGTAGAGATTACTAAAAAAAATAAATAATTTTTTTTCTTTGTTCCATAAAGTCTTAGCACTATTACTATTTACTTGTGAATTTTTATTTCTTGCCATAGGTTATATTTTATCCTTCAGAGGCCAGCACAAACTTAAAAAAAAAAATCTAAACCACTTGTTATATGGCTTATAAAATGATTTAAAAATTTAAAACTACTATAACTTTTTTTAAATTTTTTTAATGTTTTTTTAAATTTATTTCTAGGAGAGAGAGAGACAGCGTGAGCAGGGGAGGGTCAGAGAGAGAGGGAGTCACAGACTGAAACAGGCTCCAGGCTCTGAGCTGGCAGTCAGCACAGAGCCCTATGCGGGGCTCGAACCCATGAACTGTGAGATCATGACCTAAGTGAAAGTTGGACGCTTAACCAACTAAGCCACCCAGGCGCCCCTACTCAAGATTTTAACATTTTTAACTACTATAACATTTTTAAAAATTAATTTTGTTTGAATTATCATACAGTAAATCTGACCTTTTCTGGTGTATAGTTCTGTAAATTTTCAAACATATATATAGATTCATGTAACCACCATCCTGATTGGGATACCCTGAACTCTTTTAACATCAGACATCATCCATCTTTTAATGATTTTGCCACTGAAATCAATTTTCTAATGAAATTCCTCCATGAGTTTATATCCAGCAAAAACACTTAGTAGAATATAGTTACTAAGAAAAAATGTAAAGGGCAAGTGTTTATATGCAAGAGTAAAGCACAAGAAAGTGCTTTACTCAAGATACTTTTTTCTTTTTTTTAGAAAGAGAGAGCAGGGAGAGGGACAGAGGGAGAGTGAGAGAGCATCTTAAGCAGGCTCCATGTTCAGTGCAGAGCCTGATGCAGGGCTGGATCCTACAACCCCTGGGATCATGACCTAAGCTAAAATCAAGAGTCAGATATTCAATGAACTCAGCCACCCAGGTGCCCCTACTCAAGATACTCTTTAAAAAAATCCAAGTTTCTGAATTTAACCTATTGTGTCCAAGTTCATTTTATATAATTCCTTGCTATCACAATAGCTATCATTATTAACAGAAATAATGCATGTCAATATAATACCAATATTCCATAATTTTGAAGACTTAATAGTATCTCACAAGGTTTTTAACTTTTTTAAATCTAACTTAAACTACGATATAAGCTTCCAATCAGATTATAACTTAGAACATTTTTACTCTTTTGCCTGGTATGGAATCTCTATCCTGATTATATTTTAATTTATTCTTTTTGTAAAAGTTGCTTTTTCTGCAATAGATTGCAGAAAATATGACTTCTACCATAAGTCATCAAAACAAAACAAACTCCTTACCATGTCAGAATTATAGATACTAAAAATACTATCCTCAGGATGAAAGAAATGGGTTTGAGATTCAACCCATATTTTTATGGTTGAATTGGATACAACAAAAATTTGGGGTCATCCTGACTTGTGTAAGCTTCCTAAGAGGAATTAATACTACATGCAGAGTCTTTTATTTTATTTTTATTTTAAGTAAACTACACCACGCAGAGGGCTCAAATTCACCTCCTGAGATCAAGAGTCATACACACACTCTATGGAATGAGCGAGCCAGGCAACCCCAGAGTCTTTAAAAAAATTTTTTTTCATGTTTATTTATTTGTGAAGGAGAGAGAGAGCATAAGAGCAGGGGAGGGGCAGAGAGAGAGAGAGAGACCGAGACACAGAATCCAAAGCAGGCTCCAGACTCTGAGCTGTCAGCACAGAGCCCGACACGGGGCTCGAACCCACGAGCTGTGAGATCATGACCTGAGCTGAAGTCGGATGCCCAACCGACTGAGCCACCCAGGCGCCCCAATCCCAGGGTCTCTTTGATAGGCATGATGAGTTAGATCTTTTAGCAATGCCAAATTTGTCTATCTGTTTGTAGATGTACAGCATGATAATAATTTGTTATAAGCCCAGATTTTATATACATAGATAAATAATAATATAAATAACGATAGCATTGATTTTTTGGTATGTTGTTTCTACAGATTGATGAAAATATGTGTTTGTAATTTTTTAGATAGCTAAGTTGAAAAAGTCAAGGATTTGTACTTGTAGCAGTCAACGCATTGAAAAGAATTCTGTTAAACATGCCCCTTTCTTCCCATCTCTTCTTCAGAAAGGAAGGTTATTATGAGACAGTAAACATAATAGGGTTAAAAATACCTGAAAACTTAGTACGAGGTATCAGAGAAGATACCACAATAGTCAAATGTAATGAGGTTGGATTGTGTGTATTCTTCCAATTTGTCATTTCCTTTCAAAGCTATTATTTCACCCTTACTGATAACCTCTCTTCAGTTAAAAAAAAAAATTACCATTAACATTCACTACTTTTTGCAGGTTTTGAACAATTTTTTAATCCAACAAGCTCTTTTACCTTTCACAATAGATGTGGTCTTAGCCAATAATCTTCATTGTTAACAACATCCAATGGCTTTTTAACAATTACATGACATCCATTGTGTTCCATTTTCTTTCTATGTCAGTAAATGCCTTATAAACTAGTAAGGTACATGAAGTATCACTTTCATAAAGCTATGCTAACTGTCTCTGATTCAATTATTCAACTCAAAGACTTCCTTCAATGCTGCAGAATTGTCCTGATATTACCCCATTTCTGATGTTAACCTGAGCTGTTTGTGGTTCCTTGGGTTGTGAAGTGTTTCATTATCTATTTTGCTTATCTTTTAAAACCATTTTACTTGTCCTGAAGAAATGGTTTCAGATTTTTTTTTAATCCCTAAGAGTGACCATGGGGATTATAAATGGTTGTCATTTGTATAAGTATAGAGAAGAAATGAGCATCTTGTGGGGAAAATATCGGCATCTCTACCCGTGAAGAAAGCCATGATGTTAATGTTTAGACTCTGTACTACCCATGCCACTGCTTCTTATTGCTCACTGCCTCCTACCCCCTTATTTCTGGGGTAAATCATATTTGGGTCATTTGATTATTTACTTATTATCTCCAGAGGCTGGGTAAGCTAGTACTATCTGAACTCTAAATACACTCAAAATGCAATAAAGGCCAGAAGCTAGAGAGGATTAACCCCTCTACATTTTATAGTGATTGTTATATTTACCTTTCAAAAACCCATCCAGCTTCACCCCACAATTTCATTCTGGGAAAAAGTAGAAATGATATTGGATACATTATCAGAAGAGATTCAGCATGTAGTTCTTTGTTGCTAACTAACCATGAATCATTTCTTCTCATAAAATAAGTATTTGGGAGTTCGTTTGTGATTTCTTTTTTCTTCCTCTCTGAATTTTTAGGGATGTAAACCACAGACCTCAAAGTCTCCCCCATACATTTGATTCTACAGTGACTGAAATGAAAAATCATTTGGTTGACATGATTTTACCTTTTTAAAAAATCCCTCAAGCGGCACCTGTGTGGCTCAGTCGGTTGAGTGTCCAACTCCTGATTTTGGCTCAGGTTATGATCCGAAGGTTCATGAGATCGATCCCCATTTTGGGCTCAGTGATGAGCAAGGAACCTGCTTAAGATTCTCTCCCACTCTCCTCCCTCTCCCGCTCTCTCTCTGTCTGTCTCTCTTTCTCTCTCTCTCATTCTATGTGTGTGTGTCCCTCTCCCCTGCTCAAGCTCTCTCTCTCTTAAAAAAAACCTCTCTTAAGATTGGTGGGTATAAATCTCAATCTGACTACATTACTGTTAAGTATTTGAATAGTAGGACCCTGTCATACCCACCACAAACAACCTGCATTGTTACTCATTGACCTAGCAAACTACCAACCGGTAGTTCTTCACAGACTATAATTAGGCTAAAATTCGCAAATCAGGTGCCTGGGTGGCTCAGTAGGTTGAGCATTCAACTCTTGATTTCGTCTCAGGTCATGATCTCATGATTTGTGAGATTGAGCCCCACATCAGGATCTGTGCTGACAGCACGGAGCCTGCTTGGGATTCTCTCTCTCTTCTCTCTGCCCCTTCCATGCTTTGTCTCTCTCTTAATAAATAAATAAACATTAAAAGGTAAAAAAATTCATTCTTTGTGAACAATGATAGCTATGCTAACAGGATGCTAATCAGACATTGGTGCTGCTCAAGCAAGCATGGTCCAAGGAACATGTATTTCGTGGTCATACACCATCTTCCGAGCCTAGAAGACAATGCAGAAAAGCATAACCTAAGTGTTTACTAAGGAAGACAGACCACTGAGGAAGGAAGACCACCTGCATCTGAGTTAATGTGTGTGTTGTGCTGATCTTTGCCCTTTAGAAAGTTTGCTACTCAGGAGTTGTCTCTAACCTGTTCTTGAGGTTATCCGTGTACATGTATCTTCTCAGCTCTGCATCATAAAGCGAACACATGTCTCACTCACATGTTACAGGCCTGTGTCATGTGGCACCTTGGTCATTCAGTAGGACAGGGAGTAGATAAGCTGGTGAAAAAACTGGGATTTTCTGAGGAGATTGACAGTTCGTCTGTTTATCAAACTTATTTAATTTTTTACCACTAAGCCTGAGGTGTTGATAAACATGTTCAGAAAAAGCCCCAGGAGTGGGGAGAGGTAGAGTCTGGTATGACTGGGGCATCAGTAATGGAGTTCCTAATTAAAAAAAAAAAAAGTGAAAAAGAGAAAAAGAAGGAAAACAGAAATTTCAGTTCATTAGCCCACCCAATTTTTCCTCCAGAAGAATAAGTAGGCATAAATATATGAACCATATTTAATAAAATGTAATATTACAAATACAGATTCAGTAGAAGCCTGAAACACTTCAAGAAGAAAAGAAATAGCAAGCACTATATTTAGTTAGGTGTAAGTACTTGCTTAAAGTGAATCTTACTGATTGCAGAACCATAGTTCATAGAGTTGTTTTTTCTTCTGCAAGGCATAAAATGTTAATTCAAGTCTGGTAGTCCTTGCTTTGTTTCCTTTCTTCCTTCTGCAGATGCTTACCAAGTACCCCCTGTGAGCTAGAAGCTGTTGGGGGCTACAGAGAGGTATAACCCGTGGGAATTCATAGAGGCAAGAGCCACAGTGCTGTCCTAGTAAGCAAGGTTTGGGCAAGGAATAGACGGTAATTGAGGAGAGTTTAAAGAAGGGGCTATTTACAAAAGTATTTGGCAGGGGGCCAGGAACCCACGAGGGATGGTGAGGCACCATGGGACTAGGAATATTGGAAAGCCACCCACCTCCACCTCTCCACCGGAAGGATAAGGAGAAAGAGCGGTAACTGGAACCCAGGGCAGGCTGCGGCTGCGGCTGTGGCTGTAAGGAGAGCCACCTGATAGGGGCTGTGGCCTTCAGGAGAAGAGTGCTGATACATCGTGCCCCAACAGGGATGCGACTGGGCAACAAGTACCACACACTCTCTCCTCCCCCCCCTCTTCTTTCCTTCTGGCAACTGCCATCGCTTAAACTCAAACCCAAACCAGTGACCAAGAGAGCCCATTGACAAAATTCACAAAGGCCAGCCTTCTGGCTTGTAGAAGAGAGTGGAAAGGGTAGAGGATGATGGTTTTTGAAGGGCAGGCAGCAAGCTTAGCACACTGATCTTGAGATATTCATGCAAAGAAAGCTAACTCAAAATAAGGCAACAATACAAAAGATATCCCAAGATAAATGGTACCTGGTGTAGACAACAAGTCCTGGGTAAGGTGTATGGTGTAACTCAGGGAAGACTCCTAGAAATAAAAGGAATAACTCTGTGATTGAGCCTTAAGAACGGTTTGGGAGGGTCGCCTGAGTGGCCCGGTCGGTTGAGCGTCCAACTTTGGCTCAGGTCAGGATCTCACCGTTTGTGGGTTCGAGCCCCGCGTCGGGCTCTGTGCTGGCAGCTAGCTCAGAGCCTGGAGCCTGCTTCAGATTCTGTGTCTCCCTCTCTCTCTCTGACCCTCCCCTGGTCACGCTGTCTCTCTCTCTCATAAATAAATAAAAACACTTAAAAAATTAAAAAAAAAAAAAAAAAGAACGGTTTGAGATTAGGTGAGCACCGAGGAATGTGCAGTATGGTCTAGCTCGGGGGAGAATAAAGGGAACAAAGGCATGGAAGTTAAAAGTAAATATGACCAGACTGAGCTTATATTCAATTGGCTGAAGCCTGGAGTACGTCGAAGCCGTAATAAAAATGCCAGGGACCTTCTGTGAGAATGGTGAACCACTTCCATTTATGAAAAGCTTTTTAGTTCTACTCTGTGCTTGCTGTATGCCTTGTACTCTGCAAAGCTTTTGGACGAAAGAGGACATCAAAGATCAGTGATCTGGTGCCGAGCGAGATCTTTTACTTTCACCCACATTCACGTGGAACAGTGAACCAGTTAACCACACAAAGACAAAAGACCAAAGTGACTGTTACTTGGGGTTCAAAAGTGGGATCCAGAATGTGTAATTCCTGATGTGTGTTCACTCACTTAAAAAAAACCTCATCCAACCAACATTTCTGAAGCAAGCAGGACGTGCCAGGCACTGTCATTGAAGATACAGCCCCTCGGGTTGATCCAGATCCAACAGCCAACAACTGAGAATTTGGCTCAGACTGAACCTGATCCAATTTAGGCAAGAACAAAATGAAGTACACTTTTCCAAATTACACCTTAATAAATCTATGATAGGTGCTCACTAAATATTTGTTGACCATGTGAATGAGATAAGTAATTGTAGTGAAGAAGTGTCATAAATTTCTATGATATTTTGACACAGCGTAGATGCTAGGCATTTATTCTGATGTCCAAAATCTAATCACAGCGCGGAGCCACCTTTGAAGGCCGAGACCTGGTCTGTCTTGTTTGCTGGAATAATCCCAGCTCCTAGCATAGAGCCCAGTGCAGAGCTGGAGCACAGACTGTCTCTTGTGAATAAAGGCGGGGGATAAACTGATAAATGAAAGCATACTTGAAGCATGTACTTTTACAGTGAGGTTGCTTTGGGTGGACGCGTCCCCTGGGAGCATTCTTTGGGGGAATGCAGTTACCATTCCCACACGTTAAGTACTCCTTCAGATTTTCAATGAGGACTTCTTGTAAATGCATTTTTAACTTTTCCTCACTTTAATTCCTTGCGAGTTCCAGATGTGCCGTTGTTTCAATAGCTCTGAATATAGAGGAGGAAGATCATGTCCTGCATCACCTTTGAAAGGCAACACAGGAGGGCAACACATGAAGATGCAGGGCTTCTGTCTCGGGCCAGGGCCCAGGTGTGCATACCTGCGGTTGGCCTCAATGCCACTCGCACTTTTACTGTTGTTCCTTTCTGTGAGAGCTCTGCCTTCTTTCCCTACTGCCATTAAAATCATATTAAATCATTCTGAAGTGGTTCCCATAAACACCAAATAAGAGGTACAGCCGCGAGAAAAATTATCTACCTGTGTGGAATGGGTTATTATTTTAATTTGTAATCTGAGTGGCATATATTTTAGAGAAGAGAGTGTTGTGGTGGGCACCCTCCTCCCCTCCCCCGCCTCACGTACTCAACAAGGAGTGTGGCTATTACCCCCCTACCCCAGGCAAGTTTTAACCCCACTGGCTTATTAATTATGATACCTGCCGGTACATTTCTATTTACTGCTTTTATACATCGTATTTTTTTTTTATTTGCCATTGGACACAAATAGAGATCTGAGTTCAACCTGATTTTATGGCTTATAGAAACTGAAAGTCAGATAAGATTAACATTGCCAGATGATGATGGATATGTGAAATTTTTACCTTTAAAGCAGGCAGGCCTTCTTGCAGAGTGAATTGCATTTACACAACCAGATTTCTCCTCTGGTCAGCTTTCAGTTTAACAATTCCTGCCTCTGTGGGGATGAGACAGGAGATTGGAGTCTTTTAGGTGTCTGTAAGATCTGGGAATGCATGCACAATCCAATTGTGGGTGAGGTGCTCTACACACCAAATCTTTGTGTTTATATTTAGAAAGAACTAGAAAATGACTGTTAGGGCTGATGGCACCCTGCTGACCTGAAGACGGAATTTGTAAGGAGGGGGTTTTCAGAATCTAGTAGCTGAGATAGAACAAATTCTTTTCACTTGAACAAAAGATTATGATGAAAACCTTAACCAACGCACACTAAGACAGACTGAAATCTGAAAGAGATGAAGGAAGTCTGAAATACACGGATGAAAAAATGTTTTGAACATGTGCTAGGAATGGAATTACGAGGGTGCCTGGGTGGTTCAGTTGGTTAAGCATCCGACTTCGGCTCAGGTCGTGATCTTGCGGTTCGTGGGTTCGAGCCCCGGGTCAGGCCTGTGCTGGCAGCTCAGAGCCTGGAGCCTGTTTTGGATTCTGTGTCTCCCTCTTTCTCTGCCCTTCCCCCGCTCATGCTCTGTCTCTGTCTCAAAAATAAATAAATTATAAAAAATTTTTTCAAAAGGAATGGAATTATGCACATGCCACTCTGAATTGAGTGTTTGTTCTTTCTTGTTTTAAGGATTCCTGCCCCCAAATATACCTAGATATCGATTTGCAGATGTCCCTGCCAGGATTCAGTTTCTAATTGTGCATGTAATATTGTAAGCAAGTTTCTTTTTTTTTTTACTTCAAATTATGAAATTAAGCTGGTGTGTTTAATTCCTCACCGTAATGATGATTGTGGATGCTATATAAAAATAAAAGTAAATGTTTTGGGGCGCCTATCTGGCTCACTTGGAAGAACGCCCAGCTCTTGATCTCAGGGTGGTGAATTCGAGCCCCACGTTGGGTGTAGGGATTACTTAAATAAATAAATAAACTTAAAAAATTAAAAAATAAAAGCAAATGTTTTGAACACAGCTGACACCACCCTAGTCTTACAATTTGTGGGGGAAAAACATTGTTTTTCTTTTGAAGGTTTGTACTGAGATTTAAAAAAAAAAAGATGCTTTGGGCTGAAAATAAAACATGAGATGTCAGTCAAGAAGTATAATTTGGAATTACTTAAACCTTAAGAAAAATCTTCTGAACCTCAAGAAATTACAATTAATACACCATAAAATTAACTAGTAAGTAAGAAGCAAAGATGGTCTATTTATTAGACTATTATTGGGTAAGCCCTAAATAGTTCAGCAAGAAAGAAGGAAGGAAGGAAGGAAGGAAGGAAGGAAGGAAAGAAAGAAAGAAAGAAAGAAAGAAAGAAAGGAAGGAAGAAGGAAGGAAGGAAGGAAGGAAGGAAGGAAGGAAGGAAGGAAGGAAAAGAAAGAAAGAAAAGGAAAAGAAAAACAGGAGAGAGGGAGGAAGTAAGGGAGGGAGAGAGTAAGGAGAAGGGAGGGGAGTAAGAAGGGAGGCAGGAGAGGAAGGGAGGAGGGGAGGGAAGTAGGAGAGGAAGGGAGGAAGGAGAGAGTGAAAGAAAAAGAAAGAAGGAAAGAAAAGAAGTTGGTTTGATCATATGATTTCAGCCTTAAAAAGTATATAGTATATAATGAGTTCAAATAAAAAATTTAGTTATTTCAAAACTCATGTCTAATTCTACATATGGGTAGGATAGGCAAGGCTGCCATGATGAATAGACCCTAACAAGTAATGGCTCTATGCAGTGGAAGTTTCTTTCTTTCTTTCTTTCTTTTTTTTAATGTTTTATTTATTTCTAGGAGAGAGAGAGACAGCGTGAGCAGGGGAGGGTCAGAGAGAGAGGGAGTCACAGACTGAAACAGGCTCCAGGCTCTGAGCTGGCAGTCAGCACAGAGCCCGACACGGGGCTCGAACCCACGAACCGCGAGATCATGACCTAAGCGAAAGCTGGACGCTTAACCGACTAAGCCACCCAGGCGCCCCAGTGGAAGTTTATTTCTTGCTTCTCTCAGAGTCCTAAGAAGACAGACAGATTGGTCTGTGGCTCTCCTGTATGCACTGCACAGGGTACAGGTTGACAGAGGCTCTTCTGGGATCACCATGGTCATCTGTGTCATAGCCTGCCTGCCGGAAGAGGGAAAGAGTTCAGAGGAGTGAGAGTAGGCGGGCACTACGGGCGGGCAAGTCCTGGAAGTGGTGCTCGTGACTCTGTTCCCATCCCCTTGGCTGGTGCTCGGTGATGTGGGCCACCTAACTAGAAATAGGAGTCTAGCTCTGTGCATAAGAAAAAAGGGAGACAGACTTTGGTGAATAGCCAACACCCTCTGCCACAGTTCAGCACCTTCCCAGCCTACCGGAGTGTGTCACATGTACTAGACCGTCCATTAATATTTGCTGAATTGACTACGTGTCTGTTACCTTCCAAATGTGTATGTATTTCTACAATGTAGCAGTAGGATAGTGGTAATAGTTCCTATTTTGCTACTGTGACTTGGAAGTTTATTATTTATTTCGGTAATTTATATTCCAGTTTGTTTAAAATTAAACATATAGCCATGCAGCAAGATTAAATAACTGGTCATTAACTAATAAATATTTTTCTAGGGTTCTACATAGACTCTAAAATTACAGTGTTGCAACTGAATTTACTAGGGCTTATATCTTAAAGGTGGACATATTTTTTCCTTTTATACATACAATATAATGTACATTGATAATGATTTAGCTGAAGTAATTTCTTAAGAAATATGCCTAGAAGTGAAAATATTGGATCAATAGAAATAAATGATTGCATGACTTTTGTGAGATATTTACAGTATTTGCAGAAAGGAGTACAGAGCTCAGTGAGGTGACAACCTCACTGACTTGAATGGTATTTGAAACATACTTCACTGCCTAAAATGTGCAAAAAGGTATAATTGTTTTAATTTCTATTTCTTTGAGTATTAATCACATCTCCTTACTACTTTTCCCCTTTTTGGGGAAGTAGTTCTTTCTATTTAGATATAACTTATTGAGTGCTATGTTAAACATGCCATTCAGGAATTAAATTCACTTTAAAGTCTTTAAGAAAAGTGGGGCACCTGGATATCTCAGTCATTTAAGTGTCCAACTCTTGATCTCAGCTCAGTTCATAATCTCAGGATCATGAGTTCAAGCGTCATGTTGAGCTCCATGCCCAGAATGGAGCCTACTTAAACAAAAATTATTTAATTAAAAATTTAAAAAAAATTAAAGTCTTCTTCAACAAAATGCAAATCCAGTGTTCTTTAATCTGGGATCTGAGGATTCTTGAGTCCACAGATGTCCTTCAGGTAAATTGTGACACTTCTGAAATTATGGGCAAGGGGCTGTGGATAGTAGCACCTACATATATTTTTCTGGGCCTAGAATATGTAATATTTTAAAATTTATTTATTTTGAGAGAGAAAGCAAGAGTGAGAGCAGGGGCAGAGAGAGAGGAGAGGGAGAGAATCCCAAGCAGGCTCCACATCTGTCCGAGGAGACCGATGGACATGAGGCTTGACCTCACAAACCGTGAGATCATGACCTGAGCTGTAATCAAGAGTTGGATGTATAACTGACTGAGTCACCCAGGTGCCCCTAGAGTATATAATATTTTAAATCAGGTTCTTCTGCTTCCATTCTTCTTCCTTTCCATGAGAAACAAGAATTTAGATCTGTCAGAAATAGAAAAATACATTAACTTCTGCTCAGTTTCACTCTAGGACTGGATACTAGGTATCAGAGGTGCCTGTTTTCTGGTTTGAAAGACAGAATTAATAAAATGCTAGTTCAGTCAGAAGCTATCTCTTAATTTTATTTTATTGAGATTCTGTGGCTTTATGACTCACAGATATCAGCTGTATGTGACTAATATTTCTAAGCTTTAGGAACTTTGGACAAAAGTTTCAACAACAATGTGCTATTATTTTCTCAATAAAAATTTTTTTAAATGTTTATTTTTGAGAGAGAGAGAGACAGACCACGAGGGGAGAAGGGGCAGAGAGTGAGAGAGACACAGAATCTGAGGCTGCAGGCTCTGAGCTGTCAGCACAGAGCCTGATATGGGGCTTGAACTCTTGAACGGTGAGATCATGACCTGAGCCAAAGCTGAACGATTAATCGATTAGCCAGTTAACTGACTGAGCCACCCAGGTGCCCCAGTGTGCTGTTATTGTTGAAGGGAAGTTCAAACATCAGAAGATGTATGGAAGAATAATGGGAAAGATAGAAACAATAATCCCTAAGAGAGAAAAAGCCCTGGGTTCATCGTACGTTTTGGAAGTGAACCAAATTATCGCTGGAAGTAAAAGTAAAGAAAAGGCAGAAACACAAAGTGACATGGGAGAAAGATGAACGTTTTTGAGCCTACAACTTATCATAAGTTAGGAATTAAATGATTGTGTAAGTGATTTTACCTGTGAGTAGATATGCATCACACTAGAATCTAAGCTCTGTGGAGGCAGGAATCTTGCCTGCTCACTGATGTATTCCCAGCACTTAAAACAGTGTCCATTATAGTGGGGGGCATTTGTTGATAATTTATTGCAAACTATTAACAAACCAAGTAAATTCCAAGTGAAAAACACACACCTTGAATTATCATTGGAAAGGAAGCCAAAGAAGAAGGGCGTGAGACAGTACAGTGACCATTGATTGATACAACAAATGTATTGGGCACTGACTGTGTGTGTGGCACTGTGCTAGGGACCACAGAGGTTACAGGTGGCTTCCAGTGTTGTAAGGCCAGCGTCTGCACCGAAAGAAGCCTTGGAAGGGGAGGAAGAATTTCTCTCCACTATAGTCTCCAATGCCATCTTTTCTTCAATAAGTATTCTGTGAAAACAAAATGGATATTTTTTATTAATTTTAAATACAGTATGAATAGAAATATCTTTATAAAATGTTGTTCTCATATGGATTTAAAAAACAGAACCTAAATACAAAGGAAACATTTATTTTTCCTGTCCAGTTTCATGCTAGGAGTGCCTGGCTGGCTTGGTCGATAGAGCACGCAACCCTTTACCTTCGGGTTGTGAATTCACGCCCCACGTTGGGTGTAGTGATTATTAAAAATAAAAATAAAATATTTTTTAAGACTTCATTTTTAAGTAATCTCTACACCCAATGTGGGGTCCAAACTCACAACCCCAAAGTCACAGTTTGCACACTCTACCGACTGAGCCAGCCAGGTGCCCCTAAAAATAAAAAATCTTAAAAAGAATAAAAAGATTTGTGATAAGTCTCTTAAACCTTTTCTCCTTTTGCTTTGCCTATATAGAATTCTGGGAACTGCTATTGTGTAAGACAAACACAACAATGGCAGGGATAATTAAGTGCGCTAAGAAGTTTATAGGTAAAATCTTACGAGGGTTTGGAAGAACGAATGATCACCATTTATTTCTCTCTCTCTCTCTCTCTCTCTCTCTCTCTCTCTCCCTTCCTTCCTTCCTTCTTTCCTTTCTCTCTCTTTCTCTCTCTTTCTTTCTTTCTTTCTTTCTTTCTTTCTTTCTTTCTTTCGCTCTTTCTTTCTTTCTTTCTCTCCAATATTTTATCTTGAAAATTTTTACTCTTACAGAAAAAGGATAATAGTAGTACAATGACATTCATATGCCCTTCCCCTAGATTCACCATGTTAACATTTTACACCCCCTTTCTCTCCCACTTGAAAGTAAATTGCAGACGTCACAATACTTTACACCTAAATACTTCCTATGAATCTCCAGGAAACAACGACATTCTCTGACATGAATCACAATACTCCAAAATTTTAACATTATGGTAACAAGATCAACATTCTGTTACTCAGTATTCATTCCATAATGATCACCATTTCTATCAACCAGTGTCTTTGGTTGCAAATAATAGAAACTGGAAGTTGCTAATTTTTTAAGAGTTTACTGGAAGGGTATGAAGTCCTTCATAAAATAAAAAGATAGGTCAAAGAAACCAACACTGGCAAGGACTGGAACAGAGCAGATACATTCTTCTGTGAGCAGAAATATGGATGGATTCTTCAAGGTAACGAATGAGTTCCAGCCATTTTCCATGATTGCAACACTCAAGAATCAAATTGCAGAGAGAGATGTAGAAGGAGGCTGGAGGAGGCCCAGAGGAATGGCTCCTGACTGGCCTACTGAGTGTCACATCTCTGTCCCCTCTTCACTGGGGATAGGGCATTTTGAGTTATAGTCCCCTCAAAATTGCACGCAAAACTGATGCATTCCTCCTGAAAGAATAGTGAATGGATGGCGAAAGGAAAAACCTGTAGGTGTTCAAATACTTATTAAATATGGGGTACAAGAGGCAGAGAAGTCTTCCTGAAAGAGTTGGCATTGGAATTAGGCCTTAAAAAAATAAATAACATTTGAATATGTAAGAATGAAAAGAAGGCTTAGGTTTGAAGGCAAGAGATGATGGTATGGAGAGAGGCACAGAGGGTGGACCAGAGAACAGGTATACCAGAGGTATGTGGGGAAGAGAGAATGGTACTGCCTGGAGAGAGTAGGGTGAGAACATACCATGAAGAATTATGAATGCCAGTCTAAGAAGTTTGGATTTTAGGGGCACCTGTGTGGCTCAGTCAGTTAAGCGTCTGACTTCGGCTCAGGTCATGATCTCACAGCTTATGAATTTGAGCCCCACATCAGGCTCTGTGCTGACAGCTCAGAGCCTGAAGCCTGCTTCGCTTCTGTGTCTCCCTCT
Source organism: Proteles cristata cristata (assembly GCA_017311185.1). Taxonomy (NCBI): domain Eukaryota; kingdom Metazoa; phylum Chordata; class Mammalia; order Carnivora; family Hyaenidae; genus Proteles; species Proteles cristata. The sequence continues at coordinate 572,217 of JAESUZ010004426.1, read as the reverse complement.
CTCTCTGTCTCTCCCCCACTCACACTCTGTCTCTCTCTCTCTCAATAAATAAACAATAAAAAATATTTACAAAAAAGAAGTTTGGATTTTATTCCATAAGCAATGGATGGACTGAATTTTTTTAAATGGGATGTACAGCTGTGTAATTAAATATTGAAATATCAGCTATGTACTTTTTTTTTTTTTTTTGAGGAAGTTTCCCCCTGGTGACAAAGTTTGGATGGGAAAAGAGATTTGATTCAGGGAAACCAGTTGGGACAGTAATGCAAAAGCTTGGTCTAGAAATATGAAGGAGGGGCCCCTGAGTGGGTCAGTTGGTTACCATTTTTCTACCATTCGTGCTCATTCTCTCTTGTGCTGTCTCTCTCAAAATAAATTAATTAATTAAATTTAAAACAATTAAAATTATGAAGGATATGAACTAGCATAACAACTGTGGGGATGTTGTTTGAGGAAATGGCACAGGAAACAAGTAAAGGTTGTGTTTAACAGTAGGGCTTGTTCTCACCAATCCTACATGAAGCGAAGCTAAATGTGTGGCTGAAGATTCAGTCAACAGAATCTATGTAACATTGTTCACAGAAGGTATAGTAATGTAATTTAGCCACTGTACCTTTTCACATTCGTTATCAGCTAATCAAATATTCTTCATGATTAAAATCAAGCTATTTGAGAAAATCCTTAAATGCATAACTATGTTCCTGGAATTTGAAACTTTAATGTTTCAATGTGAAAGAGATCAATTTAAATAATATGTATCCACCTTCCACTAAAAACAACAGGAAAGAGGGGCACCTAGGTGGTTCAGTCAGTTAAGTGCCTGACTTTGCCACAGGTCATGATCTCCCAGCTCCTGGGTTTGAGCCCCACATCAGGCTTCCAGCTTCCGATCCTCTGTCTCCCTCTTTCCCTGCTCCTTCCCTGCCTCACACACACTTTCTCTCTCTCTCAAAAATAAACATTAAAAACAGCAACAACAACAACAACAGCAAAGGTACCATTGGGAAGGATCTGCAAACTTTTCTGGAAAATGTCCTATAATAGACATTTTGGGGTTTGTGGGCCATGCAGTTTCTGTTGTAACTATTCGACTGCCAGAAAGTAGCTACAAACAATATTTAAATAAATGAATGTGGCTGTATCCCAATACACTGTTATTTATGGACACTGAAATTTGAATTTCATATAATTTTCACAAGCCATAAAACCTTCTTTTGGTTTTCTTCTATAATATAAAGATGTCCAAACAATACTTGCAACTAGCAGATAAATCGGTCCCAGAGACCTAATACACCATACAGTGGTTATAGACAACAAAACTGTATTATAAATATTAAACTTGCTAAGAGACTAGACCTTAATTGTTTCCAACACTAAAAAAATGGTAATTATGTAAAGCGAAAGAGGTGTTAGCTCCTGCTACAAAGGCAATCATATTGCAATATAAATATATCAAATCAACATGTTATATACCTTAAACTTACACTGTGTTATGTGTCAAATGTCTCCATAAAAAATAATAATGAATACAAAATTGTTAATAAAAGCCTGGAAAAATAGAAATTAAATGAAATAAAAACATAAAAATCATTCTTTGCTCCCAGGCTGTGAAAAACCAGGCCGTGGATTGGATTTCACACTTGCTAATTGTCTCATTGGCTACTACCAGAGCTTTAGAAATCAGGCCCAACATTTTTTTCTCCTGAGTCAACAACAATGTGAACCCATTCTGAAAGTAGACGTTGAACTACAAGAAGGAAACAATGAGAACCAATTTATATCTCCATTATTGATTCTGTTCTACTTGTTTTTAGTTTAAATGAACGGAGTTTCCCTTTCAGCTTTCTTTCTTAATGTGGCGTGGTGTTAACGTTTGATAAAATACAGATTAGGCTAATGTAACAGAGATGTTCTGAAACACAATGCTTTGGGCAATATAGAAGTTAGTTTCTCTCTGAGAAGTAAAATCTTCATCTGGAAAGCCATATATCCTACTAAAATTGGGAGTTACATTCTTACCGGAAGGTGGGGAGAATAGAATAGTAGAAATATTTGAAGACAGCAGGAAGTCTCTGCCAAGTGTGGCATGTGACTAAACAGTTTCTTTCTTTCTTTTTCTTTTTTTTAAATGTTTTTTTTATTTATTTCTAGGAGAGAGAGACAGTGTGAGCAGGGGAGGGTCAGAGAGAGAGGGAGTCACAGGCTGAAACAGGCTCCAGGCTCTGAGCTGGCAGTCAGCACAGAGCCCGACGCGGCTCGAACCCACGAACCACGAGATCATGACCTAAGCGAAAGTCGGACGCTTAACCGACTAAGCCACCCAGGCGCCCGACAGTTTCTTTATTCTAAACAGAGATGGTTTTATTGCTTCAGGCTGGGGGGGGAGGAGTCATTCTAAATATTTTTAATGATTAAGTGCTAAAAATAGAAATCAGTTATTTTGTTGGTGGTGTCTTTCCCCAGAGCTTTTACTATGGTAACTTCTATAACATCATATATTAATTCAACAAACATTTTAAAGCACCTATTGTGTTTATCTTTCTAGGCAGGAAAACCTCATTTTCTCCACCACTAACAATTCTAACACATTACCTTAGAACACATGGGAAAAGCCCCGAAAAGCATGGGGAATGAGAGTTGGGAGCCATGGTTGTTAGAATACAAAGTGAGGGTGGCTGGGGACTCCAGCCCTTCAAAATCTCTATCAGCCTTACAGATTCACTTCCAGTAAACATGAACTCCATACAACAGTCTGTTCAGTATGCAAACATAGATTCAAGGGAAGCCCTCTAGACCTCTGTCCAAAAGATTGCCATCCTTGCACCTGTCCTTCCTAGAAATTCCAGACCCCTCCTTGGTGTGGGGATGTGGGCAGATATTTAGGTGCTTCCTCTCTCCCAGCCTTCCCCATGGGAAGATAATGGTGGATCCTGAAATAAGAGTCTACCTGCACGCATTGGTGTTTTTCCCAAATTGTATTAAAAAAATGATAAAATAAAGGAGCGGTCCAACACTAAGCCCTCCACCTGGCATGACTTCAGAATGCTTGTGATTAAGATATTCTGCTTATTGTTAGTCAAAGATCTAGGCCTGCCTCGCTCCACATACACAGAAGCTCTGTTTCTCAGCTGCCTGCGCATCCTCTCATGTGTCCTTAGGGCGCTAGAACAGCAGGTCTTCTCTAAATGGCTCTTAGACTCCAAGAACATGAAAAGAAGCAGCGAAGGGCTCCTGAAAGCATTTACATTGATGAGTAATATGTATCGACAGTACATTTCCCCCTTTCTTTTTTTGCTATAAAGCGAAAGCCTTTGTGCACTGCTTTCGTTGTTAGCACCAAGGCGTGGCCAGCAGCAGGAGTTGGCTGAAATTAATTAAGTGAGGCAGTTTGGGCCACTCCTTCGCACTTTAACTGTCCGAATTCAAGGGACATGGTTGGGGGCCGGGGTGGAGGGAAGAGTGTGTGGCCATGCAAAATAGAAAGAATGAGAAACATTTGTTTGGGGTTCTGTCACCTGTCAGGTGGTTGGAGAGGAAGCCACAGATTAGAAAAAGAAAAAGACAGAAAGACATCCCTTTAGTTTTTATAGCGTGAATTGGAGCGATTAAGTACCAAATAACAGCTAACGCTTATTGAGCCCCTTATATATGTCAAACACATATTTGTACTTTACATGTCGTTTTCTCCTCTGTTTCCAACAATAACTCTCTGTAGTAAGGGCTCTAATTATTTCCATTTTACAGCTATGAAATTGAGACCAGGAGAGGTGAAGGCTTTCAGCAGTAACCCTGGGATTCTGTCCTTGGCAGTCTGACTCCAGAGCTGTCATGCCATCCACTATGTCATACGGCCTTGAAGGCAGTGGAGCCCCTAGTTGTCATTTTCCTCTAGATTTATAGCACGGTTTTTGCCACAGGTGACGGCATACATTTGCATTTCCTAATGAAAGAGGGAGTGAAGTTAAATCACAAACAAGAGAATGTGTGCAAAGTATGAGCTTCAGAAAAACCGCATAGAGTTTGTGCCTTTTTCCTGGTTGCCTGCTAGCACATTGCCTGCTGTAGGGAAGAAAGTACAGCCTAACAGTACTAGATTCTCTATAAGGCAATTTATTATTTTTTGAAAAGTGATAATGGCCTTGTTTTCATCTTAAGAGTCCAGAGTGGCAAAGGACTGATAGGAGCCTAAGAAGCATGCACTCAGCAAGATTCCCTAAATAGTTCTTTCCCCTCCAGTCCTGACCCAGTAACCTCCGGGCCATTCTATTCCCTGGAATCTCCTGTATAGGGCCCCAAAGAGTATGCTGATGCCTGCAACATCCTTTTAGGATTTGAAGACCTGTAGACAAATGGCTCCTGGGGACAGGGAACATATCAAAACGTAATCCTTACTCATAACAGAATTGAGTTTGGTGTGAACCCAGCAATCAGGGAATGAAAGGTGAGTGCATTAACCTACCATGTTATCTGTATAGGAGTTTTATATCTTAAATGGAACAGACATCCCTGCAAAACAATGACGGACTGAGATTAATGAGTTACAGGTGACCCTCAGACACGGGAAGGTTGACTTTGGATAAGCACCCACAAAGGTCAAGTGCTTATCTGAATTAACCACAAGTCTTGGATCTGGGGTAAAAATAAAGGACGAGAAATACCCCAGGGAGAGGCTTTCTTCAACCTGAGTTTTGTGTTCTTTCTTACCTTCTGCTAAATTCTGCACTGGATTGGACCAGTCCTTTTCTTGTGGCATTTCCATGCACATCTCTGGCCCGAGCCAGATCTCGACACCGTGGAAACAGAACGAAAACCCAGAGCAATGCTTTTCAGATTTCCAGGGTTTCAGGATGTGTTGTAGACCAATTATTTCTGCTGACGTAGAATTGGGTCTTTTTGACAGAGGTTTTATAAGAATGGATGGAACCTCACAGCTGTAGTCACTTTTGCCTACGCCTGACTTGAGGATTTGTGCGTCTCGTTGTAGAGTGCAAATATGTAGTGGTGATGACACCTTTCTGTGGTTCGCGCTCACGTCCTTGGGTCAGCTTTATTTCCATTTGAGACAATAATTCGTCCCCAGAGCAGTCTATATTCCATTTTTTGAAAAACACACTTGACACCCACCTCCATTAATTAAGTGGAGTTATGTAGCTGCCTAGTGTGTCCCCCCATAGGGAGTATGTGCTGGGCTCTATCTTAGGACCCTGCCTGGAAGGTGAGTAGAGTGGGAGAGGCCCTTGGTGTAGACCGAGCTCAGGCGGAGTTCTGCATGGAAAGTAGAGTGGTCCTGCAGGAAGGTGAGCATCCAGTCACCTTATACAGAACACGGAGGCATCTCCGCTGGTGGATAGAATCCTGGTCCAGGTGTGTTGTCAAAAATAGAGAAATATACAGAGCCAACTCTCAGGCACCCCACCCCTGCCAGAACTTGGAAATGAGAGAGAGAGAAGATGCCCACTGAGAGCAAAATTTTAAAAACAACGACTAAAATAGAGCATAGATATGCAAAACTTTTCTTGCACCTTAGCTGAGTCCTCAGAAACCTAGGCAATTGCATTAACACATGCAAAGAAAGAATGTGTTAATCAAAGGGGGTTGGTCAGCCCTGGAAGGTGGTAAAGAGAGAGTTCCTGAGGCCAAGTTAGAGGTGCTGGTCCCAGTTTTGCCCCTAGAAGACCAGGCCTGGCCAAAATGTTTATTTTTCAGACGAGGTAAGCCTCAACTAAACGTTTACTCAAACGAATCGGTATGGGGTGCTTATAACATGCCGGGCTTGTGTCAGGCTTTGGGAGGAAGTACGGTGGGGACTACCTCTCAAGACGGAAGACTGACCAGAGCCAGGCACTATATGAAGGAGAGAACATTAACATAAGGAAGGAAACTGTAGACTGAGGACTCTTGGTCCGAGAAGGAAGTAACCCCAGACTGAAGAAGCTAAGGACTTGTAGGAGTTAAACAGAAGAAGGAGGAGGTATAAGGAGTGTATTTCAAACAGGGCCAGCATTTGTTCAGAGCACCAGGCTGAACTGATCTTGGCTTGTAGCGTATTTGAAAGATGGAGGGAGGGCCGGTGTGGCTGGACCCAGGGTGGTTTTAGATAATAGATACCACTTCCTGAGCACTTAGTAGGTGCCAGACAGTGTTGAAAGCAGTTTGCTCTCCTAGTTTCATCGCAGCCTTATGAAGTAACCGCTATCTCTATTCCTTTTTTCCTGAAGAAGAAACTGTGGCAGGATATAAGTGAATAAACTACCTGAGCTTCTAAGTAGAGGGAGGGGATTTGAACCATGGGGTGTGGTTGCAAAAACCTCTGTTCTTAACCAGTTCGTACACTGAAGGCAGAGACTGGGCAGCTGGACCGTGGAGGGCTAGTGGGTGGAGGGAGGATCGTGCCTTCTTTCGAGAACAATGCCCAGTTTTAGAGGTGGGACCTAGTTGAATGTGTGCTTTGAAAAAAAATCACTCTGGCTGCAACGTGATTAGCTACTATTTTTCAAAAATCTGATTATGATTTTGCTTCCTGTGTATGTCTGCAGAGAAAGAGGGAATGCACAGATCATACGAACAGATCATATGCCAGAATTTTGCTCACCAAGACGGTCATTTCTCACTGTGAATTAATACACTAGCTTTTTACAAAATACGTATGTTCTAGCTTTCAAGCACGATCTGGCTTTTCAAAATTCTTGATGGTAGGCACAGAATATGTTGTGCGTGTGGCTTTGAGTATTCTGCAATCCCTCCTTCCTTCCTTCTTCCTTCCTTCCTTCCTTCCTTCCCTTACAACAGTTATTTCTTAGTGTAAATTAGTAAAATGGTACCTTGGTTTGATATGTCAGACTCATGAGATAGATGAAGCAGTTTGCCTTAGAATGATTGACTGACTTTCTAAAAATATGAAGTTTCTGATTTGCAATGCTAAGATCAGGCTTTGAATACACTAGTAAATTCACCAAAGTAATGACTGCCTGTGGCTGCTCAGGAGAAAGCCTGCCGCCTTTTCCCCAAGGGTAACATTTGATTACTCACAACAGTCAACATCACTGGGGCTGAGTACAACAGCTATGGGGCCGTTCCTTCCCCCTTTCCCCCTTCCTCCTCTTCCTCCTACTTATAAGGCATTCAGAAACCTAGCCAGGTAGGTAGTTATTAGGAAGGTCTGTCAGAAAGTATCATGTTTAGAGCCCTTTGATAAGAACCAACAAGAACAAATCAGGGTCTCAGGCCTTAAGGATTGTGATGTTAGACAGGGAAATAAGAGGGAAACCCACTCAACATAACTAGGGAGCAAGACGGAACCTGGATCTTTATTTCACAAGAGGGACGCGGTGAAAGAGCCATTCAGGCTGGATATATACGTCTAGACAACGGTGTAGAGATGGTATATAAAGCTCCGTGACTGATGAAATGCTCTGGGGATTGAGTGTAGTTAGAGGCCAAAAGGATTAGAACCCTACTCGGGGTTCCATCTCATGACTAGGAGACCATGACCTGAGTCAAAAGTCAGGAGCTGGAAGCTTTGCTGACTGAGCCACCCAGGGGCCCTGGAATGACAGAATGTTGAGGACAGTGGAGGAGGGAACAGTGTAGGACAACACATGAAAGCTGAGTGCCCTTATTGGTCCATGGGAGGTTATGATGCCCAGGAATTTAGAGTGACATCAGCCAGCATAGTTGTCTGTATTTTTCTCCCACATATTCTGTTCAAGGATGCTGACGTTGGAATAGGCAGAAAGTTGGACTTAAGAAGTTGTGAGAATTTATTTACCAATACGCGCAGAGAGAAGGGAGGAGGAGGAGGAGGGCGCATGCAGGAGAATAATAACGGTCATGGATCTTGCACTTGAAGCAGGATAAAGAGGAGGAAAGAGAGGACACAGGATGAGGACTGTGACAAGGGGGGAGGGAGGATTAATAGATTGTTCCAGTGGAGTAAAAAGGGCATTTCTGGCCTTCACCCGAGTAAATCTCTCAAATTTGGGGCCTCTGGGTGGCTCAGTCAGTTAAGCGTCCGACTCCAGCTCAGGTCATGATCTCGAGGTTCTGGAGTTCGAGCCCCATGTCGGGCTCTGTGCTGACAGCTTGGAGCCTGGTGCCTGCTTCGGATTCTGTGTCTTCCTTTCTCTCTGCACCGCTCAAAAATAAATAAACATTAAAAATTTTTTTTTAAATAAATCTCTCAAATTTCTTTAAATGTTGATGGAGATAATAATACCGTCTTTAGTTTTGGGGGGAGATGGGGCTTCTCAGTCGGAGCAGTTACTGCTGGGAAGCCACCAGCATCCGTGGCTGCTGACAAGAGAGAGGAGAGGGGGAGTGTTGGTTCCTCATCAAAGGGGAAAGTGGCTGGTGTGGGGTAGCAGCTCTCAGAGTCTCCAGTCTCCTGAGGTTTATATTCCTAGGATTGTAGGAGGAAGTGTTTAGATTCCAAGCAACACACACACACACACACACACACACACACAGAAGCATTTTTTTTTCTTTAGTAGGAATTAAGATCATGCCCCATGCTAGATGTGCCTTCTGTCAATGATTCTTCAAAAGTTTTAGGAGAATAAGAGGAAGGCCACCGAGAGGACAAGATAAGGTGAAAAATCAGGACAGGAAAAGGCAGGAGGAAAAGCCTTTTAAATACAATGTTTTGCCTTAGAATTTAATTTACGGATGGTATCAAAGAAGTGTGTGTTAGATGGGCACCTGGGTGGCTCAGTCAGTTGAGTGTCAGACTTTTTGATCTCAGCTTAGGTCATGATCTTGCAGTTCATGGGATCAAGTACAGTGTCAGGCTCTGTGCTGACCATTTAGAGTCTGCTCCTGCCCTGCTCTCTCTTTCTCAAAATAAATGAACTTAAAAAAAAAAAAAAAAGAAATGTATGGTAGAAGGTTGATAATAATTTCATTGAGACTATAAGAATGCTCACAGATGTCTTTATGTCTTGACCGTAAGACAGGCAGTTACCTGAAGCTCATCCTTTGGGAATTCTTATGTCTGTGAATTATGTCAACTTCTTGTCCCCCGGTTCAGCCAAAGGTACTTGGTAGTTGAGATTTTTAAATCAGAAATGGGCCTTTTAGATTATCTAGACCAATCCTTTCATTTTACAGATGTAAGTAAGAACTAAGTTCTAGTGAGGTGAAATCTGTGCTCCTCTATTTTACCATGATATAAGTCCCAATATTCTGGCATCTGGCTTTGATGAAAGCATCCCCTTCTTCCATGCTTCTGTTGGATACTTGTTCCTCATCATGGCTCCCCTTGTTCCGTATTAAAAGCATAGTTTACGAGGCACCAGGCTGGCTCAGTCGGTAGAGCATGTGACTTGACCCCAAAATTGTAAGTTTGACCCTGTGTTAGGCATAGAGTTTACCTTTAAAAAGAAAAAAAAGTAGTTTACCTTCAGATTGAGGCGACCTTCCTGTGACCCAGGAAACATAAGCTTGCTACTTCCAACACTGTCATACAGAGGATGGAACAAAAAGTTTTGGGTTTTCTTTGCAAGTTGGATATAAATCTTGTTCACAAGCACAATCAGGGACTAGGGTTAAAGGCGGAGCGGAGAAAGGTTTTCATCCTTTTTTAGAATAATCTTGTATAAGAGACATAAAAATAATAGTAGGAACTGTTTTTGGAAGAACTTGAGTTTTGAAATCTGACAATTCTGATAAAGGCTGTACTGAGTCTTACATTATGCTGGGCATTGTCCTTTCTCACATCCTGGTACCACTGATTATGGGATCTTGGGCAAGTTTTGCCTATTTTTTTTTGGACTTTTTTTTCCCCAATAGAAAGAAAAGAATATTAATGCCTTGTTTACATGGTTATTTTTATAAAATATTAAATTTGCTGTCATGTAAATGTCTCGGGCACATAACAGGTGCTCAATAAATGTATTTTGTTCCTTCTCTTTCCCCAAAGTTCCTTAGGTTTAAATACTTTTCCAGATTTTGAGCCGTTGAAAATTTCAATGGCAAGGTGACAATGGTTATGATTAGAACCAGTGGATACCGTGTATTCAGTTTTGTAATGTAACCTGATACCAGCAGCCAAGATCTTTGTCCTGAAGGGAATTTCAATATTCAGCAAAGTGAGGCTGATTTAGTAGCCATTAATTCTGAGGATACGTTCAAGTTCAAAGTCCATTTGTTATAAAATGTAAATTGCTCTTTTTTTTTTAATGGATTTTGTATTGGAATTTAGGAACAAATACTGTCACTTTTCTTTCCCTTTGCATGGGGTTGCAGCCACCTTTATTATCACAGAACCCTATTATTGTGATACCTCACACAGGAAATGCACACTCTGACATTTGTTACCAAATTGCCGACATATCATGTGTTTCTATTCATTAAAGCCCTAAAGCACTATGTGCAAATTCCCTTACTTTAATTACACACCTCAGGGATGTGCATGCCAAAAAAGGAACCAGTCAGACAAAAAGCCAGGTCTTTGCCAAAAAACCCCAACCCCCTAAACTGGTAAACATTTATTTTCAGCTGGGAAATCTGCTATTAATTCATATAGCGACTTTCCCAGCTGAAATAATGAGCCAAGCCAAGTGAACCAAATGTTCGCAGTGAGCAAACATGAACAGTGGGGAATCAGACCATCTCTTATTTACATGTTTGTTCCTTCAGCGGTTAAGGAGCGTTTGAACATTTCCTTTTTACCTGGAAACATAGCAGTGTTTATGCTTCAAGTGTCTTCGTTTTCAGACAGAGTTAATTCCCTCTACTGTAGGGTAGGTGTTTTAAGATTTAAAAGAGAAAAAGCACAAGGCCAGATTATTTATTAGGGCTTAAGAACAATGTCACCCCATCAGCTTCATGGACCTTCCTATTTTATCGGAGCCCTTCAGAAAAATCAGAATTCGCAAAATAATGAGATTTTGAAGGAAAGGCCATTTTGGAATTTCTGTTTTGAAAGAAGTTGACAAAAATTCTAAACTTGTGAAGGAAAAAAAGCCCATTGTCCCATAAAGCAAACTAGGAATGAAAATACATGATAAAAGTTTTCAAAAAACGTTCACGCATTCTCTTTTCATTTCCACTTAATTACGAAGCTTTAGCATGTGGAAAATAAGAAAAGAAATCTCTGTCCACAGGCACCATGGGCATATGACCAAGAATAATAATAATTACTCCTTGTTGAGGTCTGAATACTCACAAAATGCACTCAGATTGTAGAACAGAAAGTTGCCCTATGTGTATAAAACTTAGAATAAAAAGTGGGTTGTATAGAAGAGCGCACATAAAGGCTTCATGGGAAGCCAAGAAGGAAGGAGAAACAGTTAAATTAACACATGAAATAGCCAAGTTCAAGAGTCAAAAAGTCAATATATTGATTTATCCCTATGATGATGCTGAGTATCTACTCAACAGTCAATTAACCATTTAACATTTTTCTTGATATAAAGGACTTTAAAAAAAGGTCCCAACCCCAAATTTATATAAAGATGTAATCAACAATTGGAGTTTTAATGCCACTTTTAAGATAAGCCTAGGTGCAGAGTTTTTAATCTTTTCTCGAAGAATAAATGCTTTACATTTTAATGAAGGTGTAAGTTTTATTATAACAAACATAAGAAAAAGCAGCTTTTAATTCACAGTCCTTTAAAATCAAGGTTACCCACCCCCAGACCTTTTTCCTAAATGAAATTTTTAGCAGATACATGATGTTTTAGCAATGAATAAATGAATAAAATGTATGAAAAAAAATTTTTTTTGTTCTATAAGAAGAAGCAATGCCCTATTAATTTTGACAGACAACTTGGTATTAGCCATTTTAAAATCCAACATGGGATAAAGTTATGCATTACTAGTCTCTCTACATTTTTGTCAAGAGATGAACATTTTGCCAGAGTTTTAATAATATGCCAAGAGCTTTGTCAGTCAGTTTGTTTAGCCCCGCGTGGTTATGCCAGTTTTTGTGCACCACCCCCACTGGGTGTAACGCTGCCGGTCACAGCTCACAAACCCCTCCCCTGCAATTAGACAAAGTCAACACGGCAATCACTCCCAACCGCCCTGAGGTACCTGCACTATCAACAGTGCAGATTCGGAGGCTTGAACAAGCTTTGCTTTGTCGCTGGTTCCCCACCCCAATTAGGACTTTTTTTTTTTCTGCCCAGGCAATTTAGCACCAACACCAAGGGTGGACCAGATAACTCTTTTAAAAAGCGTGTTTCAGTCATTCTTTTGCTCTTCCCCCCTCCCCTAGCCCAACCCAATCAATTCTTTCTCCACCCCCTTTCACTACTTCCTCCACTGCTATTGCCTCCTGCACCCCCCTTACCTAAAAAAAAAAAAAAAAGGCACTCTCAGAAAGAACTAGTCTGCAAGGAGGCGGCTTGCAGCGCCTAACTAGTTACCATAACGACTGGAGCCTGTGCTGAGGAATGTGCGGCTGCCGCACGGAACTCAATGAAAAGATGAAGAAAATGTGCAGGCAATACTAGTTTGGCTGGGATGCTGGGGAATCTGAGACAGGGCTGTGGGTAGGGAAGGATCTCACTGCATGCAATTTGCAAACATGCCAGCTCGATAGCATCTGATAGGCACTGGGTGGAATTTCGAGGTCTTGGAGTCTTCGCGACTGTTAAGGAATAAGAGAGCTGACTGGGGCAGGGGGGTGGAGACCTGCCCCACAAAACAGCCCTTGCCCCCTAGAAATAGAAATATAAGACTTATTATTAGAGTTGTTACTGAGAATCTGCAGAAAATGCTAAAAGAGATTGATCTTTTTATAAGCCCTCCTTTTCTGAGTCCAATCATTATACCCTCTTGAGATTTATTTGCACCTTCCTTTTGACTGGCCATAGCACAGTCTGACTTCCTGTCCTAAAAATCATCAATAGAATTCATATGACACCAGGGCTGTGTGGGTCAGGGGCTCTGATGCAGTTGGAGATCATAGACAATATTTCCTGAGCAATTGCATGAAGGAGAGGACTGCTTTAATTCTGTGTGAAGAAAGGTGGAGTAGAAATGCAGAATTCTGAAAGTTGAAGACTTCCACGACTTTCCACCCAGATGGAGGCAGAGCTGGGTCTCCACTGGGCTATTATATTTCTAGGGCATCTCCCTTAGTCTGGAGACCTAGGCTGCCATGAGATTATTTTATTTCAGAGGAGCACTTGGAAAATTGAGAGTAGATATGGGACCACCATGGGACTGAGTGCACTCCAACAAAATTCTGACCCAAAACACACTTCCTCCTCCAAGTTCACGTGACCCAGAAACTGCTGTAGGTTTCCTGGAAAGAGTGGGGAACATTTTCCAGAATTAGGATGGTTCAGGCTTACTACTTATACCTCACGCCCAGAGTAGTCACATTTCTTACTTCTTGCCTTTTCAATCTCCCGCATTGATTGGTTCCAAACTGTCCTGCACATCACTGGCAAAAGAGTTTTCCATGCTTGCCAATTCGACCCTGTCTTTTCATTGCCCACAGCCTCCCTATGGCTCCTCATTGCCATGGCAACCACATGTCCTGGATTTTTCAGGACATTTTGATTTCAAATATTCTGTCATGTGGTCAGACCATGTGTCAGATCATATGCCAAAAGATATGTCCTGATTTGGGTTTTGAAAATATGGTCACCATACCCATCACTCCCCAGATATGAGTGTTGTCTCTTCTTCCCTTTCTAGCAAACTAGAAAATAGTGCTTCTACCTTAATATAATAATATCTTATATTTTTACATGATATTTTGCTGCGTGCTCTCACATAATCATATCGATGGAGCCTTTCCTACCTGTGAAGTAAGACAAGAAGGGAGACATTGTTTCGACTTTATAGATGGGAAAACTGGGGCAGAGTAGTGAACGGACATTGTATTCTTTCCACAGTGGCAAAGTGACTAGACTCCCCATCTCGTGATTCTAATGTTCTGTTTTGTTTTATTTCCTCACTAACACACTGCTGCCAAATATAAATGCTTTATACTCTAGGTTTGTTTGCCATTTTGTCCCTGAAAGACTATCTGTCAGGGACTGTGTGACCGTAGATCAATTCTTTCCTGATTTATGCTGCACATCAACTCACGAGGTCGGGGAAGAATTGGGGGAAGGCTTGAAGGTGAAAGACTTGGGGCTGAGATGTTAATAACTGACGTCATATATAACTTAAAAATCAAGAGAGAGAAAATGAGGAAAGAGGAGGAGGAGGAGGAGAGAGAGAGAGGGAGAGAAGGAGGGAGGGAGGGAGGAAGGGCTATTCTTTATCATTAAAATTTCTGAAAAATAGTATTATTATGTTAAATTCTCCCTAGCCAATATGTTGTATGGTGCAAGACACTATACATCAGAATAAAAAAAAAAAGAAGACAATGAGGGAAGAGCTTATTATTAGCCTAATTATTAGCCTAATTATTTATTCACGTACCCAATAATAATTTGACAATTATCAAGCATTGTCCATGAGCCAGGCGCTATACCAGACGCTAGAGATGCAGTGGTGATAGCGCAGTGCTTACAGTCTGGTGATAATTATTGATTGTGATAAGTGCTACAAAGAAGATAAACAGGACGATGTGATAAAGAGACCTGCAGGAAGCTGGGAAGATACTTAGGAGAGCCGCTTCAGATAGAGTGGCCAGCGAAAGCTTCTATGAGGAGGTGCTGCTTAAATTGACACTTGAAGGATGATAAGGAGCCAGAGACATGCGCGCACAGAGCTAGAGAGAGAGCATTTCAGAAAGCGGGAACAAGAAACACTGAGCCCTATGCTTGTTCTATGTGTCTACAGCGTAGTGACCAACCAGTGGGGGATCAGAGGAATGGTAGGAGGTGAGGCCAGAGAGTTTTACTCACCTTGAAGGCCACGGTAAGGGATTGGGAGTATATTCTAAGAACAATAAAAAGCACTGAAGCCTTTGAAGAAAGAGACCTGTAGATAAGATTTTTCTAGGGAAAAACTTGCAACAGACCCATGTCTTATCCTTAAAGCCCAAGTCTACAGAAGCAATCCTATAGGTGGAATATTAGAACTCTCAGGAGCTATTTGTGCAGCATTATCAAGTTCTTTACCATCTAAAAGTGTTCAGAACAGAATTCTTATGCTAGATTTCAAAATGTTGATTCATTAACATCTCTTAAACGCCAAGAACTGTATTGTCTAGCCATCTTAACTCAAGATCAAGCATATTGTCCCCAAATGGTAATGCAACCAAGGTTAATTTGAGAGGAGAGGGCATGGAAATAGGAATAAGCAGACAGGTTGTTTCTGGCTAGCCAGGGATGGAGAGGCTTTGTTATTAAGCACAGAAGAGCTTTACATTCTAATTGTTGTTGGTATCTTCAGCTTTAATGTTTTGCCAGAAAATAGACCGGAGGAGGCAATGGTATGTAAATGAAGCTTTTCTGCCTAACAGTTTACTATGGAATCCACCCTCTAGGCTGGGATTTTCATTCGGCTGTGACTCTGGTCAGAACACGTGTGATGTGCATCTCTTTCTGTTGTGACCCATGACAACTATTTCAATGAAAAGGGAGAACTTTTAGTTGGTGTCAGATGTTTCGCAATAGTCAGATGTCATACACAATGCATGACTCACAGGTTTCGTTTTTAGCTAGGTGTGTTGGCATTAAATTGTGAGTGTTCGCTAAGGACAGTCACCGATGCATACATGACCCTCAAAGGAAGCTCACCGAATGCACAGTTGCATAGTATAAAGTCACAAGTTAATTTTTATGAAATGTATGACTCTCAGTCTATATTATTTATAGGCTCAATTTTAGAAAAGAGGGAATTGTTGGATAATTTATATTTAATTTGCTACGCTGTTGGAGGAAAAAAGATTCCACGTCAATTCAGGCTTATAATCATAGCTTCTTTAGTTCTTGAATGTATATATGTAAGGGCAGACACACATAGGTTGGCAAGAATCCCTATTCAAGAATGCTTCCTTGAGAAAAGTGAGAGAACTGGTCCATTTGAATCAATGTGGCTTATCATTGTGTTTCTTCCAGAATAATCACCTTAGATCTATGTTAATAGTCTTAACAAAGAACACAGTGATTCCAAGCCTCAGGACCCTGTAATGTCAGGTAGGTTCCAGTATGCATTTGTGTAGCAACTGTAAGCCGAAATACCTAACCACTCGTTTTTTAAAACACACATCGCAAAAATAAATTTTACTTTAAAAGCATTGGTTTTCCCATTTTGTTCTTTGGACTTGAGGGTTTTAGATCACATAGCATAAGGCAAACACTTAAAAGCCAAAGTATACTTAAGTTACTTCACGTTATTTTTAATTGCTTTTTAATTTAATTTAAAAATAGAAGTGTGTTGTGCAGTTAATACTAAGAAAAAGCATAATTTTTAAAATTTTATTTGAGAGAGAGCGAGTGAGCAGGGGAGAGGGGCAGAAGGAGGGAGAGAGAAAAATCTCAAACAGGCTCCACACTCAATGTGGACCCTGATGTGGGGCTCGATCCCATGAGCCTGGGATCATGATCTGGGCGGAAATCAAGAGCCAGACAATCAACTGATTGAGCCATCCAGGTGCCCCAGTTTTTTTTTTAAATGGCCATGCTATATTCCCCAGCTTTTGGCCTACATCCTAAAATTATCAGTTCTTAAAATGAAAAGTCAATTAAGGTAGTTTTTTAAATAGCTGACTGAAGTTTTCTTTCTTTAGTCATTACTAAATAACTTGGCATGCCTCCTGCATGCCAGGGACATGGTTACAATCCAGGGAATGCAGTAAGGAGAGAAACCCAGTTTAGTTTAGAAGGGGGTTTGAAGGCACTGACCTGGGAGAGGAGGCAACCCAGAAAAGCACAGAAGGCTTCACAGAAACCAGGTCTTGGGATATTCTGGCCAGTGATTTTTTTTCCTTTTTTTCCTTTTTAATTTTTTAAGCATTCATTTATTATTATTATTTTATTTTATTAACATTTATTTATTATTGAGAAACAGAGAGAGACAGAGCATGAGCAGGGGAGGGGCAGAGAGAGAGGGAGACACAGAATCCGAAGCAGGCTCCAGGCTCTGAACTGTCAGCACAGAGCCCAATGCGGGTGTCGAACCCACGTTCAGTGAGATCATGACTTGGGCCAAAGTCCGATGACCAACCAACTGAGCCCCCCAGGCGCCCCCCAGCCAATGATTTTAGGCAGAAAGTAACTAAGTGTGAGCATTCTTCACGTCAGTAGTTATGATGCTGTGTTGGTAAGGGATTTCCCATCGTAGATGGCATGCAGTTTTCCACATCCTTGACCACAGAGTCAGTAACTAGCATTAGGCTTCTTTTTTTCTTTTCTGTGGATGGGTTTTAACTAGGAGAATTTTATAGTTTCATCTGTCCTAATGCTTTGGCATGTTTGTCTGCTCCTCAGAGTACAGCTTCTTCAGAGAACATCCTAATCCTACATGCTTTGGGGGCCGAGATGCGTGGTGGTGGAAGGGGAGACAGTAGATAGGGAGGGGGTTGAAAATCCTTTTGAAAATAACTTCTTTTCCTGGATATATTTTTCTTCCGTTACTCTCCATTCCCTTGGATCTGTTCTAGTTCGGCCGTTTAGTGAAAGCTCACAGAAAGACCCTGGCTCCCAGTGCGGGGAGAATGGGGAGTTTTGGTGACCCCAAAAATAACCATCTGGCACTCAAGCTTTATTTCGTCCAAAGAGAGCTCACAGTAATTCAGTTGTGAAGTTCACATACTGAGACAAACACTTCTATAACTGTGAAGCAGGTTTAAAATTGTAGTCATTTTCATTGTTTCCTACCCAGATGAATATGATAGCGCTCCTTTTAAGTAAACATTCAACTCTTCTGTTTTGGGTAACACTGCCAAATATTTTGAGGACCTTAAAGAACGTGTCAGAGTAGAGTTGTCAGAATACTGGGCGGCTGATTAAATTTGAAGATCAGTGACAAAACAAATATTTTTCTAGTACAACTATGCCCCATGCAATGACTAGGATATACCTATATTAAAATGATTATTTGCTATCTTGTATTTTTTAAATTTACTAATGGTTGCCAACTCTGTGCCTGGGCGATGAACAGCTGCGTCGTCTTCTTGCAGTGTCAGCAGACAGATTGGGAAATCATTCCAACCCACCATTGTCGGCGCGGCTTTGGTGCCATCCGTAGCGGCACCGTGAAAACAGTTATGAAGCACCTGCCTGCTCACCAGAACTGTGCTGGTTGCCATGCCGAGTTAGTTAAGTGGACAAGATCCTTTCAATCGAGGAAGACAATAATGGGACAATATCAACAGCGAGAAACCAGATAAAAAGAAAAGGAAACAAAAAAAATCCTCGACAGACATCAAAGGAGCATATACAATAAATAAAGTACTTCTATTATGCGGACACCTCGTTGTTAGGAACCGACACAAGACCACAAACATTTCACAGAGGTCACTGGGCAACTGTTGACATCTTCTGTTTGGAGGCAAAACAATGACTCAGAAGTAAAAGAATCTCTGCTTCATTTAACTCCCAGAATTTCCCCAGCTCCAAGACCACCTCAACTCCTCATCTCTGCAGGACACTTCATGGGATTAGAAAAAAGTATGTGCACGTATCCATTTTGATACGTGCACATACACGCACATACGCATGTAAACTATACACACAAATAAGGGAAAATGCAGCCATTGATATAATCAGAAAATGCTCCCATATGTTTGTGTGACAGATTTGATCAGTTTGCCATCAGCAATGAATGTTCGGGTCAACTGCAAAGACGCTGTGCTAAGATCCTGAAATGACCCAGTCCATTGCACTACAGCCTAGTCTTTTTAATTTTTAAAAAATTTTTAAATGTTTATTTTTGAGAGAGAGAGACACACACAGAGCATGAGTGGGGGAAGGACAGAGAGAGAGGGAGACACAGAATTGGAAGCAGGCTCCGTGCTCTGAGCTCTCAGCACAGAGCCCGACATGGGGCTTGAACTAAGGAACCATGAGATCATAACCAGAGCCAAAGTTGGACACTTAACTGACTGAGCCACTCAGGTGCCCCAGTGCCACTGTCTACTCTTAACAGTGAATGCCCACTTGGCAACCACCTTCTCAAACTTTAGAGATTGATTTTAAATGATTGATTCCTAATGTCCATATGTCCATATGTAGCCTAGGAATTTTCTGTATATTTTTCCATATTCCTTTCTTTTTATAAAAGTAATGTAAGGGGTGCCTGGGTGGCTTAGTTGGTTGAGCATCCAACTTTGCCTCCGGTCATGATATCACAATCTTTGAGTTCTAGCCCCGCACTGGGCTGTGTGCTGACAGCTCAGAGCCTGGAGCCTGCTTCAGATTCTGTGTCTCCCTCTCTCTCTGTCCCTCCCCCACTCGTGTTCTGTCTCTCTCTCTCTCTCTCTCTCTCAAAAATACACATTAAAATAATTTTTTAAAGTAACGTAATACCATCATAGAGTTTCAGAAAACAGGATAAAAGATAAAAAGTAACCATCATCTCACTTCTCTGAATTCCTCTTTAAAATTGTTAATAATGACTCATTTCATACATCTCCAGAAGATCAGAAAAGAATCTACCCAATTTCTGTCTATCCACCACCAATATTGAATACATATTATTACTCCATTTATACCTATGTTTTTAAAAGAATTATCGATTTCTTAAGGGAATAAAATATAATAGATGCTGTTGAAGACCCATCTCCATCCCTTCTTCTTTCCCTTTCCCCTTTCCGGGGCAGCCACTACCTTGAAATTATGTGTCATTCCCACGGATCCTTTTGTACTTTTACAACACATGTAGAAATACATAATCTATTTGTGTGCTTTAAAAAAAGTCATTTTTCCTATTTTCTTCAGAATTACCTTTTTTTTTAACTTACCATCATATTTTTGAGATTTATTCATGTTAACACATGTAGATCTAACACATTCATTTCAACTGCTGTGCAGTATTCCGTTGAATGAACGCGTCCATTCCTACACTAAGGGACATTTAGAATGTTCTTTAATTTTTTACAGAACACTTTTCTCTAACACAGTAAGTTTTCTATAATATAAACAGTATAACGATGGGTTTCTCCAAGTATACACGCTCAAGAATTTTTTAGAGAGGATGTCTGAAAGTATACTTACCGGTGGCAAAGTATGGAAACCTTCAGTTTTCTAGGTTTTCAGAATTGCTCTTCGGAGTGATGTTGCCAATTTATACTTCCGCTAGGAGTGTGCATAATAGTTGAATGCCCCACATCTTTAAAAATGCTTGGTACTATCAGACACTAAATGCTTGCCTGTCTGATGAGTGTGAAATAGCATATATTATTGATTTAATTTGTATTTCATTAATTGTTAATGAAGTTGAGCATATTTTTCATGTTTATTCGCCATTCACCTTTCTTGCTTTGTCAATAATTTATCCATAATTTTTGCTTTATATGTTTTCAACATCTCACTTTTTTAAGGAATTTTTTATATAGCTCACATCCAAATCTACCTTCCTATCATTTGTGAATCTTTTCTTCCAATTTGTGGCTTGTGTTTTATTTTATTTATGATATCCTATCAAATATTTAAATTTAAGGTAGCAAACTTTATTCCTATTTTCCTTTAATGCTTATGCTTTTCATGATTTGTTTAAGATATTCTTCTTTACTGTAAAGGTATTCAGTACTTTCTTCTAAAAGTTCTACAATTTTGTTTCTTACATTTGAAGTTTTAGTCCTTCTGGAATTAATCTGAGTTTACAGTATCAGATAAGGATTCAACTTTATCTTTTTCCATATAAATTTCCAGTTGTCTTAGGGCCATTGGTTGGATGATACCTTTTTCCCCCATGGATTTGTAATGTCATCTCTGTTATGTATCACGCATCCATATACATGAGAATCTCTTTCTGGGCTCTTTTATCCCATGGTCTTTTTGTCTATTGCTGCTCTAATACCACTCTGTTGGGAGTAAGCCTTCTCTTCTCATTCCTACGCCTCCTCCTTCTCAAGGATTGTCTCGCCTCTCCCTGGCCCTTCACTCTCTCATATGCTGGGGGTTGTCACTATCTGTGAAAAATCATATTGTGATTTTGATTGGCATTGGATATAATTTTTAGATTCATTGGGAGAGAGTTCTACCAAATTGACTCTTTGCTATGTAGCAATACTCAGTATAAATCTTCAGTTTATATCAGTCTTTACTGTTGAGTCTTTACTGTATAGATATTTTATGATATTGAATCTTTGCATCCAGTACCTCGATATACCTCTCTTTGTTGTAGTTCTATTATGCTACTTAATAAAGTTTCCTGTTTCTCCATAAGGTTCTTTTGTTCATGTTACATATTTCCCTACATTATAGTTCATGAAGCTCTTGTACATAGTGGTAGTTTGTGTTGTATAGAAATGCAATTAATTTGGGCATATGGATCTATGTTTAACAACCTTGTTGAACTTCTATATTTTTTGGAACCAATTTTATTTTCTTTGAATAATAACAGCTTCATTTCCTTTTTTCCCAATTCTTATATTTTTCATTTTTCTCCCCTTGTCTTACCAGGCTACCTAGCGCTGTCAGTACAATGTTTAATAGAAATGGGGGAGTACCTGGGTGGCTCAGTCAGTTGGGCATCTGATTCTGGATTTTGGCTCAGGTCATAATTGCAGGGTCGTGGGATTGACCCCTGGGTTGGGCTCTGTGCTAAGTGTGGAGCCTGCTTAAGATTCTCTCTCTCTCTCTCTCTCTCTCTGCCCTCTTCTGTGCTTGTGCTCTTTCTCTCTCTCTAAAAGAAAAAAGAAATGGGGAGCATCCCTGTAAAGGCATCCTTATAGTACTTTACCATTAAATATGATGTTTGCCGTAGGTGCATGAGGTTAAGAAAGTTTGCTTATCTTCACAGTTTGTTAAGAGCTGTTGGTTTTATTTATTTTGTTTTGTGATTTAATAATGGGGAATTGAATTTTATCACATATTTTTGTGCCTCTAGTATGATAATTGTATGGTTTTTCTCCTTTAATCTATATTTTTCTTTTTATCATATACCTTCTCTGCTCTTGGTGTAAAAGTGAAGGGAATACCTGCTTCAAAAACTAAGCGTTTTCTTTTTTTTGAATCACTTTGTATATGATAGAGTTTATCTATATTTCG
Source organism: Proteles cristata cristata (assembly GCA_017311185.1). Lineage (NCBI taxonomy): Eukaryota > Metazoa > Chordata > Mammalia > Carnivora > Hyaenidae > Proteles > Proteles cristata. Next base: position 550,150 of record JAESUZ010004426.1, on the reverse strand, counting down.
ATAGCTTGGTGGAATTTTTAAAAAGTGACTCAGTGTGGTATTTTTTATTTGCTTGTTCTGTGGGTAGGTTTTTTACAACTGACCTAATTTCTTTTTTAATTTTTTGAAATTTTTATTTATATTTGAAAGAGAGAGACTGAAACAGAGCATGAGAAGGCAAGGGGCAGAGAGAGGGAGACGCAGAATCCTAAGCAGGCTCCAGGCTCTGAGCTGTCAACACAGAGCCCAACACAGGCTCAGACTCATGAATTGTGAGATCATGAACTGAGTAAAAGTTGGTGCTCAACTGAATGAGCCACCAAGGCACCCCTAGTTTTTTTCTTTTTTTTAATGTTATGGTCTTTAGTTTTCTATTTCTTCTTGTATCAGCTTTCATAGGTTTTCTTTTTTTTTTTTTAATTTTTTTTTAATGTTTTTTATTTATTTCTAGGAGAGAGAGAGAGAGAGACAGTGTGAGCAGGGAGAGAGAGAGAGGGAGTCACAGACTGAAACAGGCTCCAGGCTCTGAGCTGGCAGTCAGCACAGAGCCCAACGCGGGGCTCGAACCCACGAACCGCAAGATCATGACCTAAGCGAAAGTCGGACGCTTAACCGACTAAGCCACCCAGGCACCCCATAGGTTTTATTTTCAAAGTAAAATTTCCATTTAAGGCATTCAAAGTATTTTCTTGTGATTTAGAAAATCTTTTATTTATCTGTACTCATGTTCTCCTTGACTTCCTAGTTTTTCTGAAACAGAGATTCTTTAATCTTGTATCTTGTCTGGACAATATAGGATTGTTTATGATGTGCTTTGGCTGTGACACTTTGCTTCATGTCCAGTGAGACTTCAATCTGTGGGAAACCTGTGGGGCCTAGGTTGACGGACGTCCCCCCAGCCTGGCAGCTAAGTGATGTCAGTGGATCCTTGAGGACCATCTCAAAGGCTGGCTGCCCCTGGCACAGAACCTCCTTTTATGTTGGTTTCTACAGTTTGGGGCTCCCTGACTCTGTGGCTTGAATTCAAGAGGGGGTTATATTCTCACCTAGAGGTGAGGAAGATTCAGATAAATTTCTATGTCATTTCTCAGTGTTTTCTGGGTAGATTTTCTCATCCTCCCTTTCACTGAAGGTCCGAGTCCTGGTTTTATGCCAGAGTCTTAGTTTCAACTCCCACTTCGTGGTACCCCAATCTTTTTTTTTTTTTAATGTTTTATTTATTTCTGAGAGAGAGACAGCATGAGCAGGAGAGGGTGAGAGAGAGAAGGAGACACAGAATCTGAAACAAGCTCCGGCCTCTGAGCTGGCTGTCAGCACGGAGCCTGACGCGGGGCTCAAATCCACAAACCGTGAGATCATGACCTGAGCCAGTGTCGGACGCTTAACCCACTGAGCCACCCGGGCGCCCCGTGCTACCCCAGTCTGGTCTTCTGGTTCTGTCTGTGTGTTAAAAGCCAAGCTTCTGTGAGGGACTCCTGAGTGGCTCAGTTGGTTAGGCAGCCGACCCTTGATTTTGGCTCAGGTCATGATCTCATGGTTTATAAGTTAGAGCCCCGTGTGGAGCCCCACAGGGGGCTCTGCGCTGACAACGCAGAACCTGCTTGGGATTCTCTCTCTGATTCTTCCCTGCTCATGTGTGCATGCTCTCTCTCTCTCTAAATAAATAAACAAACTTAAAAAGTCAAGCTTCTGTGTCACAGAGGCCTATACTCTCCCTTCCTTTCTCAGATGCTTATATATATGTATTGAAAACCATTTGTGTGTTTTATCTAGTTTTCCTAGGTGTTTGTAGGGGAAGGGATTACAGGTCACCTCGTTTTCCATTTACCAGAACACAAGTTTGCTCATGGTACTATTTCAAGAAGCAGAAGTCAGGTGATTTGTTTGTGCCTGAGCCACTCTGCATATTCTTCATGCAGGAAGCAGGGGGGCTCCCCGGCAAACCTGGAAAGTGGTGACATTCATCTCTAGCACCTCCTCACTCAGAGCTCTCTCTCCCGCCTCCCCTGTCCTCTGCAGCCTCTCACTCCTCCTTCCTCACTGGGTCCTACTTTTCTGGGATGCTCCAACCTCCATCAGGGACTCGTCATCGCTGTGCCTTTCCCCCCGCTATTTGTGGAAATGTGCCTCTCCAGTATCTCTGCCCTGTCCAAAGTGTCCAGGTGACAATTAGCTAATCTGATAAGCTCATTCATGCTAATGTGCTAATGAAAGAGGCCTACCGAAGATGGCTGTCCTTCCCCTATCTCCTAATCGGGGCCCTTCTTTTCCTGCCAGGTAACATATGTGCATAGCAGCAGTGATCTTCGAGAGACCGTGACCTGGCTGCAGTGGTCTAACCTGGAGGATTGACGTTAATGGAATGAGATTTTTAAGTCAAGTAGGAGGGACGGCTGAGTTGAGGCAGGCAAGAGAGGGTTAGTCAGGCAAAAATGACCCTCAGATCGTGACCCGTGGGTTTCTACTAACGTGATGATTGCACTAACCGTTTTCATGGCTGCACAACTAAGAATAAAGAGGATTTCTCAGAACATCCTTTTGCTAAATCAGAATTATTCTTATCGAAACCCCCTCTACAAAATAAAAGCCAGAACTTCACAGAACCAAAAAAAAAAAAACCACCCCAAAACATATGGGGCTCATTGCTATGCATTCTGATATTTTCCTTTTGCTGACTCCACAGGAGAAGTCTATGGCCCTTGAAGGGGATGGGCAGGAAAGAGGTGGGTCCTTAGGCTGGAGGCCAGAACTTGCAGAGTTGGCTTTAGGCAGGATAGAGAAGGACTGGGAACTGTTTTTTCCCTCCGTCTGGGTCTCATGCTGTTGGGTTTTGACCGTGGAAGAGTTAGGGTGTCAGTTCCCAGGAAATGGTACAGAGGTGATCCACACTCCTTGGGCTCCACGGAGGAGTACGGCCTTGAGCCCCAGAGGGTAAGCTGTGTCTAGTGAGAAAGAATATCCAAGTACACGCATGTTTCCTTTTTGTTTCTCTGTGTTTCCACAGAGCAGATGCTTTGGCCTGGTTGTTAGTACCCTATGGAACCCAAAGACAAAGCAAGCTTGGGTAGTATGTATCTATGATGCTAATGGGTCACTGTTACTGCTTTGAGGACACCATATTAGATCGAACCCTGTGGTGGCTATCTTCCTTCTGCCCTTCTGATCCACTCCCCGTGCTCCCTTCTGGGACCCTTTCCTGCAGGTTTGTTACAGGCTGGCTCTCCCGCATTGAATATGTTACTTCTCTAGAAGAACCTTTCCACACAGCCTTCTGTTTCCTTGGCTTCAGGTTCCCTGCTCCTTCCACCCTAGCCCTGGGGTTCTCCTCTCTCCCTTGCCATTTCCTTATGCTCTGTCCAAACCTTTGTAAAGAGTCCTTTTATTAAACTCTCCTCAAATTGTCCTAATTTGAGTGTGCCATCTGTTTCCCTCTGGGAAGCTGACTTATAAAACACTCAAATTCTTCTTTTTATTTGTATTCTTTTTTTTCTTAAAGTAAAAGGTAACTTTTTTTTTTTATCGTGGTAAAATATTCATGACACAGAATTTGCCGTTTTGACTATTTGTAGGTGTACCGTTCAGTGGTATTAGTTACACTCACAATGTTGTGCAGTCATCGCACCATCCATCTCCAGAACTTCTTTATGACCCCAGACTAAAACTGTGTACCCATTAAACAATGACTTACCGTTCCTCCTCCCTGCCCCTAGCTTCTGTAACTAACATTCTACTTCCTGTCTCTATGAGTTTGACTACTCTAGGTAGGTCTCTTACATAAGTGGAATCATACAATGTTTGTTCTTTTGTGTCTGGCTTATTTCACTTAACATAATGTTTTCAAGATTCCTAACAGTTACAAGTGAATTGATACAATAGTGAGATTCACAGGGGACAACACTGGTTTCCCCCTATAAGCCTTTGAATCTTTGAGATATTTGTGGACAACTTCCCATGGAAAGCAGCTACGAGAGAATCAACATCCTGATTCTTTAGTGGTATTAATCTAGTTTCTCCCCCAGAAAATTTTGTGCAGTAAAACCAAACACTGACCAATAATACCTTCAAATAATACCAGCTGTGCAATTGTTGTAACATTGAATGAATTTGAATCTTGATAATCCTTGAAAGGACCTTTAAAACTATTGTGGAAGATCTCTTTCTTCCAAGTTGCATTCACGGTCATTTATGAATATTGGTGTAAAAATTACAGAATCCAAAACTATCTTGTCCCATGTCCTCTGAACATGCCTCAGTTCCTAAGCTACACTATCATATGAATGATGAAGATCACTTTTGTCACATAATGTGGATTGTTACAGCATTTTAAGGATTGTATTCTAATGGACTTTCCATGACACTATGATTTACAGATTATGTGAACAGAGCAAGGATATATAACTTCCCAACAGTTTGAAGAATCTTTGTTCTGTCTAGAATTTGAATCCCCTGTTTTGTGTATTTTATTGTTGCTGTAGGTACAGGTGTTGAGTCAGAGGATGGCCTAGTTATCTATTGTCATATAACAAGCCATCCCGAAATTTAGTGGCTTAAAACAAATTTGATTATTCTCTATCATGCTTCTGTGGATCAGCTGGGTGTAGCTGGATGCTTCTAACTTAGGGTCTTTTATGTGGTTACAATCCAATGTTGGCTGGAACTGGAGTCATCTGCAGGCTTCTTCCCTCCTATATCAGACATCTGGGCTAGGGGGCAGCTGGAACAGCTAGGTGCTGGACAAGACTCTTTTTTTTTTTTTTTAATGTTTTATTTATTTCTAGGAGAGAGAGAGAGACAGCATGAGCAGGGGAGGGTCAGAGAGAGAGGGAGTCACAGACTGAAACAGGCTCCAGGCTCTGAGCTGGCAGTCAGCACAGAGCCCGACGCGGGGCTCGAACCCACGAACCGCGAGATCATGACCTAAGCGAAAGTCGGACGCTTAACCGACTAAGCCACCCAGGCGCCCCATGGACAAGACTCTTCATGCTGCCTTTCCACTGGCTATCTTGGACTTTTTCATGGCATGGCAGTCTCGGGGAGCATCAGACTTCTTACTTCTGGCTCTTGTAGCTGGCATTCCAAGAGGGCCTAAGCAGAAGGTGCAAGACAGAAGAAGGCAAGGAGACCTAGCCTCCTATGCCCTAGAATATCACTTTTGTTACATCCTATTGATGAAGCAGTTTGATAAGGTCAAGCTAGAATCAAGGAGAATTAGACTCCACTTGTCAAGAAAAGTAGCAAAAAAATGGTGACCTTAATCTCAATTCTGCAGCTCCCAAGCTCTGAGAAGTTAAGTCCATCCGTCATATGCTCTTTCTGAGAATTAGTGTCCTCATCTGTAAATTGCCAAAAATTCCGTGAGTGATCTTAAAAATTCTTTCACTTCAAAATTCTAAGTATTATCTGCCTTCAAAGTATAGACAACATTTATAATAGGAGTTCCTCTTTAAATTTATCTAAAGTGAATGTCTTGTAGTTCGAGTGTCTTTTAGGGTCTTTTTTCTGGTCCTATGTAAATATAAAACTTGTTGGCCAAAAGATATCAGTACAAGGTCTCACTATGAATTATGAATTCTTTATGAATTTTTCATACTTCTTGATGCTAGCCAAGAGGTTTACAAAATGACAGTGTTGAGTAGAAGACATATTTCTCTGAAATGCAAAGAGCAATGCCCTCATTAAGGTGTTGATTCCAGATGCAAATCTCAGTTCTTTTAACAATGGCTAGCATTGATGCCCTTTCCAAAATCTGAGGCTCATCGAAGGCTCTTATCTAGTTTTAGGTGAAGCAGGGACAATAACAGATATAATTAGGGTTAGTGTCTGAGCCTGGTAGATAGTCAGAGCACATTGACCATCATTTTATTTGTTTTAGAGTAGGATGAAAGTCTCTCAGATATGAATTTCTTCAATAAGGCTGACTCTTCAATTTTCATGGACACAAAAATAGCCCTTAAAAAATTTTTTTTGAGAGACCACTGTGAGTGGAGGAGGGGAAGAGAGAGAGAATTGATGGGGGACTCAATGTCATGAACCGTGAGGTGAGGTCATGACCTGAGCTGCAAGCTGAAATCACGATTCTGACATTGAACTGACTCAGCCACCCAGGTGCCCCAAAAGAGGCCCTTTTCTTTTCTTTTTTTAAAAATTTAAATCTAAGTTGATTACCACATAGTGTAATAATGGTTTCAGGAGTGGAATTTAATGATTCATCACTTGTTATAACACCCAGTGCTCATCCCAGCAAGTGTCCCCCTTAATGCCCATCACCCATTTAGCCTATCCCGCCACCCAAAATCCCTCCAGTCATATGATATTTTTCTTTTTCTGACTGATTTATTTTGCTTTGGATAATACATTACAGTTCCATCCGTGTTGTTGCAGATGGCAATATTTCATTTTTTTTGATCACCGAGTAATATCCCAATGTATATATATCCCGTATCTTCCTTATCCATTCATCATGGACAAATATACATGGATGTTTGGGCTCTTTCCATAATTTGAAAATAGTCCTTTTAAATAGAGGTTTTCCTCCAGTTCCTAGGAAAATCCTTAGTCAGTTGTATACCTGTTACACCTCAGAGTTAAATTGTATTGCTTGCACTGCATAGATCTCAGATGTGTTAATGTTTTACTTTTTAAGTTTATTTATTTATTTTTTTAGGAATCTCTGTACCCAACATGGGGCTTGAATTCACAACTCTGAGACCAAGAGTCACATAATCTTCCTACTGAGCCAGCCAGGCACCCCATCAGATGTGTTATTATTTTAAGAACAAAAGAATATATAAAACACAAAACAAAGAGTTCACAGCCCTGGTAAAATACTTCAGTCTGAATAAGACTATTTTCTGATCTACTTCTTCTAAAATAAACCACTGAAATAGGCATCAAGATATCCAAAAAAAGTACCAAAAAAATTTCTATAGCAGACCCTGCTGATTGTCTTTTCTTTTTTTTTATGTTTTTTTTTTTTTTTTTTTTTTAATTTCTAGGAGAGAGAGAGACAGCGTGAGCAGGAGGTCAGAGAGGGAGTCACAGACTGAAACAGGCTCCAGGCTCCGAGCTGGCAGTCAGCACAGAGCCCGACACGGGGCTCGAACCCACAAACCACGAGATCATGACCTAAGCGAAAGTCAGACGCTTAACCGACTAAGCCACCCAGGCGCCCCGCTGATTGTCTTTTCAACAGCCATTCTCTCATTCTTCCTTGCTTGTAGAACCTCAATCATGTTTGAGAATCTACCCCTATTCCAAACTCTAGGGTAAATCCCAGTCAATGTAAATCAACCATGATGATCCCATTGACAGTCTTTGGTTTAGGCTTGGGCATGTGACCCAAATCTTACCAATGAGACAGGGAGACATTCTGCTTGGGGCCTCCGTGAGAGGTATTTTTCATGTCAGAGGTATTTTTCTTGTGTGTAGCACACAAGAAGAGACATTCTTCTTCATCCAGTGAATATTGCTATGTGTGAATGTGACTCCCAGGCTATAGTTACTGCAGCTCTCTTGTAACCATGAAGGTCCTGGCCTCAAGTCAACCAGAAATACAGAAGATGATAGAGCAGAAAGATGAAAAGAACCTGGGTCCTTGATGACGTTATGGAGTTGATCGTTTGACCAGCTGCAGCACTGCTTACTTTTGAATTTCTTATCATGTGCCATAGTAACTTCCTCATTGTTTAGGCCAGTTTGATCAGAGGCCTCTATTTTGTGAAGCCTAAAACACCCAAATATACCCACTTAATCACACATGGCTAGAAAATAGTGGCATACCTAATATCTCCATCTCACTTATGTCTGGGGCTGGCCCTGATATCACCTGAGACCTGAAAAAAGAAAATAATGTAGTAACGTAACCCAGTGGGACTGTGTCCAGGTTTTCAAGCATGGCTGTGGTCTGACACAGCCCTATACCCCAAGAAGAGAAGGATATGGCTAATCATAATGACGGCTGACATTTTTTGTGTGTGTACTCTACATGCCCACACGCTGTTTTAAGTTCTTTAAATGCATAAGTCATCTCATCCTCAAAAAACCCCATAAGGTCAGTGTTATTTGTACACAGGCAGAAAATGAGGCACAGAGAGGTTAAGTAGTATTTTCAAGGATGCATATACAAATGTGGTGGAATCGGGCTGGCCATTTGAGAATTCACGGTCTCAATCTCTGTGCTTTTTAGTCTTTCTGTTCCCGAGGAAGGACTCCTCTCTATTGCTACCAGCAGCCCCAGAGGAGGCAGACTGTTTTCCTTTTCTTTTTTAAGTAATTAATTAATTAAAAATTTCAAGTAATCTCTACTCCTGTCGTGGCACTTGAACGCACAATCCCAAGAACAAGAGTTGCATGCTCTTCCAGCTGAGCCAGCCAAGCACCCCAGAAAGTTCTTCTTTTCAAGGGAGCTTTGTAAATAACCATCCCTGGTTTGAAACATCCAGTATTGGGGGTCATTCATTCAATTAGCAAACACTTATTTAACACAAACTGTCTTCTGGGCCTTGAATGAAGCTGAAGAAAAACCTAGTTTCTGCCCTCAAGCATCTTAATCTAATGGGAGGACTGATTCTTAATCAAATATTTATCAGACATCATACTCAATGCTATATCTGAGAAATTAATCATAACTAGCCTTAGCATCTTGAGGACGTGCCAGAGAGTCTTAAAGATGTAACATGTACTAACTATTTGGTCATCACACGGTCCCTCTTTTCCCCGACAGGGAACCAGGGCAGAGCACAGCCCACCGTGCCACAGCTGGTCAGTGGCAGAGCTGAACGTGAACCCAGGCAACCTTGCTTGTGCTGGAAACTGCTTTTGCTAGAGGGCTAGCACAGAAAGCTACTACTTCAAGTAGACAGGACAGTGGCAAAGGAAGGATCTGGAATACTTCATAGATGAGATGACTTTTTAATTGGGTCTTGAAGGGTAAATGTGAATTGAAGGACCATAAAGGGTAAACCAACGGAGAATTAAGAAGAAGGAGAAGGAGGAGTAGGAGAGGGAGGAGAGGAATAAGAAAAAGAGAAAAAGGAAGAAGAAGATGGGCTCCTGACTGCCCCAGTCAGTAGCGCAAGTGACTCTTGACCTCAGGTTGTACGCGTTTGGGGCCCATGTTGGGTACACACATCACTTAAAAATAAAAATCTTTAAAAGAAGAAGAATGAAAAGTAAGGAAGAAGAGGGGGGGCATTCCAGGCAGAAGGAATAGCGGGTACAGAATGACATGTTCTGGGTGACCCCTCCTTGTGTGGGGGATGAAGTAATGGGAGATGCGGCTCAAAGCTTTTTTTTTTTGCCTGTAAGGAATCTATATTTGTTTTTTTTAATTTTTAAATGTTTATTTATTTTTGTTTTATTTATTTCTAGGAGAGAGAGAGAGAGAGACAGCTTGAGCAGGGGAGGGTCAGAGAGAGAGGGAGTCACAGACTGAAACAGGCTCCAGACTCTGAACTGGCAGTCAGCACAGAGCCCGACGCGGGGCCCAAACCCACGAACCGCGAGATCATGACCTAAGCGAAAGTCGGACGCTTAACCTACTAAGCCACCCAGGCGCCCCAGTGTTTATTTATTTTTGAAAGAGAGAGAGAGAATGACCTGGAGAGGGACAGAGGATCCAAAGCAGGCTCTACACTGACAGCCTGATGTGGGGCTTGAACTCACAAAGTGTGAGATCATGACCTGAGTTGAAGTCGGACGCCTAGCCGACTGAGCCACCCAGGCGCCCCTCTATATTTGTTTTATAGCTAATAGGGAGGCATATTGGAAATTTCAAAAGAGAAGAACGATATGAACTTCTTTTATGATGATTTAAATGCAAAGGAAAGAATCGACATCTTGGGCTTTCAAATGTCTAATATAGAAAGACCAGTGCGGGGAGGCCAGCATGGGAGGTCAGCCTAGGAGAATGCCCTAAAAGTAGGTAGACCTACCAGGAGCTGTTGCTGTTAACGAAAGGCCAGATCCAGTCTTGGAGCCAAGAATGGTTTGCACATTTTTAAAGAGCTGTAAAACAAACGAACAAAAGCACAGAATATGCAGCAGAGACTATCCGTGACCCGCAAAACCCACCACACTTAGCATCTGGCCTCTTACGGAAAATGTTTGCCGACACATGCCCTGCTTAGAGTCGGTGGTGGCCTGCGAGAGGGGACGGGGTGAGAAGGCACGAAGAGGAGGAAAGTCATCCTTAAAATCCTTAGGAGGCGGAGCTGAATGGAATCTTGGCCAGAAAGAGGTGGTGAATGTGAGGAGGAGCGAGTTCAAGGATGAATCAACGACTTCTGCCTCTAAGAATATCATCATCCAACCCAGGAAATACAAGAGGGGGGATCAGAGCAGAAAGATTCTTTGATTGGGACCGGTTGCTGGGAAGCATCCACAAGACTTCGATGTGGAGATGCTCAGGAGACATTATGCTGAACAATGCTGATGTCTGCTTCTCTGTGATCTGTGATATAAATTCCTTAAGGGAAAAGATAACACAACTGCTTAGTATAGACCCTGGCACGTAAGGGGCTATTCACCAAGTGTGTCGAGCTCACTAACCTGAATTAGGTGGTTGAATTTGGGAGACTCGGTGTGAGATATAGGTTAGAGGAAAAGACTTCAGCCCTTGGCTTTGGTGGTTCCTGAAGTATAGAAGTCAATGACATATTTAATACACTCTTATCGGTGCAATATTAAGTGACATCGTTATATGCATTTTTCTGGATGCTCTTCTTTGGCAGAATGTGTCACTTTCTATTTTTAGAGAGGCAGGAGAGCATAGCAGTTAAAAGCCAGGGCTTGTACCCCGGCAGCTTGGGTTTGAAAAACCATCTCCTACTTTCTAAGCGTAGCTTTGGGCGAGTCACTCAACTTCTTTGTGTGTTAGCTGCTCCTCTGTTAAATGGAGATAACAATAATGCCCTTCACAGGGGTTGTTGTGAGACTTAAGAATACATGAATGTACTAAAAAGGGCAATATCTGGGGGCACCTGGGTGGCTCAGTCAGTTAAGTATCCGACTCTTGATTTTGGCTCAGGTCATAATCTCACAGTTCGTGGGATCGAGCCCCACGTGTGGCTCCACACCAACAGTATGGAGCCTGCTTGGGATTCTTTCTCTCCTTCTCTCTGCCTCTCTCTCTCTCTCGGTAAATAAAAATAAACGTTAAAAAGGGGCATCTGGGTGGCTCAGTTGGTTAAGTGTCTGACTTAGCTCAGGTCATGATCTTGTGGTTCTCAGGTTTGAGCCCTGCTACAGGCTATATGCTGTCAGCACAGAGCCTGCTTGAGATCCTCTGTTCTCCTCTCTCTGCCCCTCCCTTGCTTGTGCTGGCTCTCTCTCTTTCTCTCTCAAAAAGAAATAAGCATTACAAAAAAAAAAGAACAATAAAAAAAGGGGCTAGCTCTGTCCTTAACACAGCGCCCAGTGCTGTCCTTTTTTTTTTTTAATTGTTTTTTTTTTTTTATTTATAGAGAGAGAGAGGGCAGCGTGAGCAGGGAGGGTCAGAGAGAGAGGGAGACACAGACTCTGAAACAGTCTCCAGGCTCTGAGCTGGCAGTCAGCACAGAGCCCGACGCGGGGCTCGAACCCACGAACCGCGAGATCATGACCTAAGCGAAAGTCGGACGCTCAACCGACTAAGCCACCCAGGCGCCCCCCCAGTGCTATCCTTTTAAAAAGTCCACCAAATCATGGCAACCCACTAAGGAAAACCCTCCAGTGGCTCCGAGTAAAGGTCAGAGTCCTTACTGTGGCTTCCTTTGCCTTACTTCCCGAGTTTATCTTCCCCCTCTGCTCTCCTGGCTCCTGCCACACCAGCCTCTCACTGCCTCATCCTCACCAGACACACTCCTGTCTCAGAGCCTCTTGCACCCACTTTCTTTCTGCCTGGAGCACTCTTCTCCAGGATACCAACATGTCTTGCTCCCCTCATCTCCTCTAAGTCTTTTCATTCAGACGTCTCCACCCTTTTCTGAACAGCAAACACCATCACTCCTAGACCTCTCTTTCTTCCTTCTTTCTTTATATTTCCCTACACTGACTCTCACATGTTAATATGGTAAATAACTTATTTTCTGCCCTCTCCCACAAAAACGTGATCTCCATGAAGACTGAAGGGCTGCTGTATCTGTGAGTGAATGAATGATGCCTCCCATATAGTAAGTGCCCAGGCCAGGTTAGCTGTGGTTGTTCCCAAAACATCTGGTGCTGTCTGCCTCCATGCGCACACACACCCCCAGCAGATTGAAGGGACAGGGGTAAGAGAGGGCAGATGTCTACTTCTCCATCTGTAAACCCTGCGTGAGAAAGCTTCTGTTCCATCCATTTTAGACAGCCATCTTGTTAAATACATACATTTGGGGGAAATACTCAAAACAAGCGAATGCTTTATGGGAGTACAAAACCCGTTTATGGTCTTTTAGAACTAGTTTAACACCCCAAAGAAGAAAATTTGTGTATACACAGTAATGTTGTTCCTTTGATATTAAATTAGTATTAAAGTGGGATGGAAACTCCTCTTACATTGGGCTCCTATGGAGATGGACAAAGTAATTTTAGAGAAAAAGCAGCTGCTCTCAGCAGTAGGCTCAGAAATGTCAATTTTAATTAAAACATTTATTTTCAAATACATTTCACGGTTCATATGTAGTGATATGTCTACTTCGTGCAACTGTTCAAACCGCTGGGCTGAGGAAATTGGAGAAAGGCATTGTGATAAAGAACATGAACAGTATGATCAAAACAAAGAAATGCAAAGAAAAGAAAAGCCACATTGTGCTTCAGTCCACACGTCAGCTTGCTCCTCATGGACTTGCTCGCTGCTGGCCAAAGGCCTATGGACCCCCTCGTAGAAACCTGGTGTTAGTGGGTCATCGTGGGCAGACGTGGGCCATGCCCCTACTCCCAGGTGAGATCCATTTTGTGTATGGATTCCTATTTACTTCAAGAACAGAGGCTCTCTCCATGTGTTACAAGATCTTAGCCAGAAGAGACTACCGAAATGGCCAACTACCAAATCAAAATTCTCCCCAATTCCGTCTTTCCCCGAGTACTATTTTGGGTTTGAGTTATAAGAGCCTCGGAAAGGTGTCCAAAATTTTACAATGACCTTCTGAGCTCCTGTCTCCTCTTGCTCTCTGCCCTGCCGAGCTTACACACCTGCCAAACTTCTGTTGACTTCCCAGGGAAACCAGCCATGGCTTCAGTGTGGCCAAAAAAGCATTGAAATAAAAATGTGGCAATTTAAATAAGTAGCAATTTGGGGGAAGGATTTCTGAAAATTTTGCTCAAATTTCTCTAAAGGCTTCTATGAATATACTGTTATTTAGCATTAGAATATTAAGATAATCACTATGTGTGCTGTGCTAAAAAAATCATTGCCACCGGGTTGAAATCAAAGATGATAAGCAATATTTATTAGTGTGACAAGTGTCCTTTCTCTTGTAATCTGGTGCACGCATTTCTGATTAAGGTGTATCCTAATATTTGAGAAAATTACAACATATAAATACAGTTGCATCGATTGCTGCTCTCAATATGCTTTTAACCTCTTCAAAGGAGCCATTAACATCACAGTCAGAAACACATAGTGAAGTCCAGAGAATGTATGCACGTACTGCAATTGGCTCTGTGCGCTGGTGCCAAGCACGTTTACAAGTTATTGAATGCTCCAATTTGTAACTTGTGAGAGTTTGACTTTGTACTTAATGATGTCAATAGCATATTTCCAATTTTTTAAAAATTTCTGAGCTAATTTTAAAATGCTTTTGAGTTCTGCATTTTGATTTTAAAAGTGTACTAAATTATAATCAATACTTTCTTTTAAAAAATATTTATTTTGAGACAGCACGAATGTGTATACATGAGAGGGGTCGGGGCAGAGAGAGGGAGAGAGAGAATCCCAAGCCGGCTTCATGCTCAGCACTGAGCCTGACTCAGGGCTTGATCTCATGACTGTGAGATCACGACCAGATCCAATATCAAGAGCCGGACGCTTAACTGGCTGAACCACCCAGGTGCCCCTAGTCAATATTTTCATGAACCCAAACATTTCATTCCTTCCCAAGAACCATATATATAAAGTTCTGATTAAGAGCTCTGATAAAGGAAAGGATACCCTCTATTTTCTTTTTCTTTTTTTTTTCAAAAAATTTTTTAATGTTTAGTTGTTTTTGAAGGAGAGAGAGAGACAGAGCTTGCGTGGGGGAGGGGCAGAGAGAGAGGGAGACACAGAAACCAAAACGGGCTCCAGGCTCTGAGCTGTCAGCACAAAGCCCAACGCGGGGCTCAAACTCATGAACTGCAAGATCATGACCTGAGCCGAAGTCAGACAGTTAACTGACTGAGCCACCCAAATGCCCTGAGACTCTCTATTTTCTTTGATTGGTAGTGAAAGGGCTATCTGTTCACAGAGTTATTTGGTGATGGCAGACATATGTCCTGACTCATCCTGGCTTAGTGAACAGAGTGGGGCATCAATGTCACAGAAGAGTATATGGATAAGGCTTAGGTTTACGTAACCTAAAATCACCTCTGGTTTACATAACACCAACAAAAGAAAATAGGACCCTTCTTAAGTGTTGACCATGTCCAAGCAGCTGTTGTTCTTCTGCGATGTTTTGCATGGCACTTCATCTAATCCTACCAACACACTGTGAGAGGCAGTACTGTTATTGTTCCCATTGTTCAGATGAGGCAAACTGTCATAGAAAGGTTAAGTCCCCATCCACCATATAACCAGTAGATGAAGACTTGAAACAAGGCAGTTGAGCTCTATAGTCTGTGCTGTTTAAAAGCACACACTTAATTTAAAAAATAATAGGGGCACCTGGGTGGCTCAGTTGGTTAAGCATCCGACTTCGGCTCAGGTCATGATCTCACGGTTCGTGGGTTCGAGCCCCACGTTGGGCTCTGTGCTGACAGCCAGCTCAGAGCCTGGAGCCTGTTTCAGATTCTGTGTCTCCCTCTCTCTCTGCCCCTCCTCTGATCATTCTCTGTCTCTCTCTGTCTCAAAAATAAATAAACTATAAAAAAATTAAAAAATTAATAAAAATAAAAAAGAGGATGCAGGACTTTCCTTTCCATATGATAGTGGTTGGTTGCTCATAGCATAGTAGTTAAAAGTATAGGGCTTTCAAACCAACTACTAGGTTCCTCTTAGCTGCTTTAACTCCAGCTGTGTGACCTTGACCAAGGTACTTAGCCTCTCTTGAGCCTCAGTTTTCTGTTTAGGAAAGTGGAGATGATATGAGGATTACAGGAGTTGGTACACGGCAAGCACTCATGAAGGGTAGTTACAGTTACTATTAGTTGTATTACTATCTACTTACAAAGAGAGTAGGTCAGGAGCATCCTGGATTTACCGAGGCCAATAAAACCTAACTCATTTTCATGGCATTTTTTTCAATAATGAAAAAATTGGAAGAAAGGTAAATAGTGTGTCTGCCCTCTTTTTAAAAGAAGAAACTAGGTTTGTTTGGTTTTTTTTTTTGACCTCTGATTTTGGTATAGATTTGGCGTCCATTTTGACATAACTTACCACTTAATTATTTAAAAATTGTTTTTTAATATTTATTCATTTTTGAGAGACAGAGACAGAGCATAAGCAGGGGAGGGGCAGAAAGAGAAGGAGACACAGAATCTGAAGCAGGCTCCAGGCTCTGAGCTGTCAGTACAGAGCCCAACGTGGGGCTCGAACTCATGAACCGTGAGATCATGACCTGAACCAAAGTCAGAGCTCAACTGACTCAGCCACCCAGGCACCCCACCTGCCACTTCCTATTAACTATAGCCTTCAGATCTCTGTTGCTCTGTTCCTCCCTACCCCATTTTCATTTTAGTTCTCTTTCTAACATCTTCTGAATTCCAGTCAGGATAAGGCTCCACAAAACCAGAGGTCACAAGAAAAATAACAAAGAATCAGAGTAATGATTCTTCAGCTCAGAGGAAGTAGTGATTTTATTAAGAGAAAACCTCAGAAGTCATGGATATTGTGGGCAGCATTTGCCCAAGTAGAGCATCTAACACAGACTCATGGGAAGCGAATGTGTGTGCACCCCATGTTTTGCTGCTCAAGTAAGCACAGAAGAGACATGATCTTCAGAACTGAAGGATGTGGGGAAAAAATGACAGCATTTTTGTTGCAATTCGGCGCCAGGTGGAAACCCCTTATTCCCAATATAGTAGATACGATCATTCCATGCAGCAGTCATAGCTTTTTCACCTTGTTGGAGGGGCACTGTGTACTGTAAATTATTTCACCATGATGCAGCCATGGAGAAAGAGGCACCATTAGCGAGTGGGATTCAGCCCGCCAGCTGCTGGTGTGTATTAAAAGAAGACAAGATTGGGAAGCAGTTGAAAACTATAGGCTTCTCTGCTTGCAATTTTTATTTTTTGTTAGTGAGGATCATTTTTGCTTCCTAAAGCATCTGATTGATTTAATGTAAAGTAGCTCTTCTTATTAAGTAATTTTAAAGTAACCTTCAACCATGTATTAGCAGCTGTACGATGAAAGCAAATGCATTATGTATTACTGTTTTGGATATAAATTCTAAAAAAGCCAACTATCATTCTCAACATCAAAGAACGGCCCTTATCAAGGGCTTGGCTGAGAGGATAAAGCACTGGCTGGTTACCTTATGACCTCGATTCCAATCCACGTCATATCGCCAGTAATAGGAGTTTTATGATCTCAGCCCCACGCAGGTAGATGGTAGTCCCTATCACCAAAACACAGATTGGCAAAATTGGAATTTTCCTGCTTAGGAGAGACCTAAGGCTGGGGGGCGGGGAAGCCCAGAGACCTGCAGGTGAAAAAGCATCCAGCTCATAAGCTGTTCCAGAGATGGCAGGCTTCTCGACTGGGCGAGGGGGCTCCAAATAGCAGTGTGGGGATGCGTTCCAACCTGGCTTGCAGATAAAGAAATCTGCTCTCAGAGCCTGCAATTCATCCAAGTCTGTACTTCAAGCCAACGCCTCCTCTCCAAACTTTCCCCTCCCCCACTTCTCTCCTTCCAGAAACAAAAAGCAGAAAGTCCACCAGAAGGAGTTTGAGGGTGCCATTCGTAGGACCAGTGTGATGGTTCTAATCTTTTGAGAGGATATTCCAATCGAGCTGGTCTGTTACAGACCTGGCTCTTTAATATTAAGAGTAAAAATAATTAGTTATCACATTCTCGACAAAGTCATGTAGACTACAGTTCACTATTACATTACAGCTATGCCTGTAATGCTGTGTTCTCAGGAAGGAGACCAACTACATCAAGTGTAGGAGAACGTACACTAAGTACAAACACTTTCCTGGCCCCCCTATGAGCGGTTTTAAAATTCTGAAACAATTTAAATCAAATTAATCAAAAGCAATGCAGTTTGTATTTGGCATTTGTATTTGATAACAGATAGTATGTGTCCCAGCTGTGTAGTGCCTTGTCTTAAACAATTTCTCTTTGCGTCTGTACATTTGATCGTTGCCTTTATTTTTCATTCTATTTATTAGTTCACTAATTTAGTCATTCCTAGGTCCTTTCAAGAAATATGTTAGTAATTGTGAAGTGACATAGCTAATATTCATAATAATCCTATGTGTTTGATTTAGGAAGAGGGTCGCATTCCATCATCTGGTTATACAGTATGTCCTTTATTTCCAAACATAGATAAGAATCATGTCTCTTGAGCTGGAAGTCAGAGCACTCGGCCAGGCAAGCAAGATGAACATCTATGTTAGTGCCATTAGAGGCATTTAAGAACTTGTTCTCTATATATACAAATATTAAGTAACTTCCACTGTTTTTAAGGCAGAGGCACATTTCCTGAGTGGGGCAGGGTGCACTGCTATGGGTTCGTGTTTCTACTAAAGGCAGACATCCCTCACCTGTAAGACTGAAAGATGACTACACCACCCACGTGAAGAGAAGTCTCTTCTCCTTTTCTGTGTATGGTGCAAAGTTGGAGAGCTTTGGAACTTCAGTCCGCCACAACTTGCTCAAATGCCTCATACGGTGGACTCGAAGGAGACACAGGTCGGGGTGGGGCGGTGGTCAGGATACAGAAAGTTGCACGGGGATCCAGACATTCCAGCGCTTGTGCCTGGGAGGCAGATCCCTTGATTTTCCAGGAGGCGGTTATCCTAGGTGCCTGCACCATGAGGCTAAATGGGCTTCTCTCACACACGCGGGGGGTGGGGGGGTGCAGATGAAAGGGTACAAATTCAACAGCCTTTTATTGTCAGCAAACAAAAAGGGGCAAACGTGTGCCAGTTTACAAATTACTGTTTTCATTAAAAAGGAGTTAAAAAATCAGGTTCCACTTATCATTGTTAAAACCTTAAATTTTTTTTAGCCGTGTGATTTCATTATATGAATAACAGAACCGTAATAGAGTAATATTACTCTTAAGCCAGCTCACTTAAATTTAAGACATTCAAGACCCAATAATGCATTAGGTTCTTTAGTTCAAGTTATGCAAATAATATACATTTTTTATTCGGCTTCCCACTAGGTTATACATGTATTATAAACACAACAAAGACCTCTTTCTTGTACAATATATTACTCCGAAGCTGGTGAAAAATAGAAGCCAAAATATTGTGAATTACATTCTCAAAATGGGTTGGCTTTGTACGACTGACTGACATATTTCAAATGCTAAAGAGAAGCTGGGACTGGAAAGGAAAATGTTGACTCACTGTTCCCTATCACTGTTGTCATTCATACTGATGTTCTTCAATGTCTAAATCAGATTATTATCTTTATTTTCTTCAGAGCGGAACTAGCAGACCCAGCTTTGCTACATTTGGAAAATCAGCAGGGGGAATGGTCATCTCTAAAAGACAAAAAATAAAAGAAGGGACTGAAATTTAACGTAATTACCATGGCTGTCCCTGAACTCAGAACTGGAGCGATCCTTTTTATTCTCTTAAACAAAGCTGATGATGGAAATCGATATGGATTGTTTCACAAGCATTGTTTCTTGCATATTTTGTATGGGGGCGTCATGTAATTCACACATTTTAAAAAAAATATATAGCCACTGACATGTTAATTCCATTTGGGCTTTAAAAGAAAAAAAAAAGCTCAAGTTTAGGAAATTAGAAATACTGGTGGGTTCTGTCGTCTGCCAAACACAGCATTTCCATCATTTATAGACTTAGCCCCCAAATTTATACGCTAGGTGGTGAGATAGCTCTGTGTCCTTGCCAGAGTTTCCATGTTTCCATTTATGCCCAAGGTAGTCAATTGGTAACTTGCTCAAATTGATAAAATTAAGCAATTATATATATGTGTGTATATATATATATGTAATATATATATGGATATATGGATATATATATGGATATATATGGATTTTTATTATATTTATTATATATATGTTATATATATATAACATATCTATATGGATATATATGGATTTTTCAAGAAAGTGAACATGAGCCTATTTATGTGTGTCTCTGAAGTATACAGATGAATCTCATCGTAATCTCATGCTTTAAAAATATCTCTTCCCTAAGGGGGCTTGACTTGTTTATGCTGAGCAAACGGAAAACAAAAATCAGAAAAGCGGAGCATAAGAAATTCACAGCCCCTTCGCTTCATGACGTAACACGAGCTCTGTGAGAACCCGGGAGCATTCCTTTATACTTGGATGCAATCTGACCTCAGCGACTTTGAAAGCACTGAAGTCCTTCACCACACTCTTCCCTCCCCTTTCTTCCCCCCTTTAAAACAACAACAACAACAACCCACCTCAACTAATTTATATAATCTCCTCAGCATTTCTAACAGAAAGTCTCACCTCGGATTCCTTCCCGGGGTAGAGTGGGCAGAGCCAGTCTCTGGAGTACTTGGCAAATCACGCTCAGCCGCTCCTCCAAGTCAACAAGTGTCAGTCAGCACACGGCTCTGTCTACGCGGCCAGAAGGGCCGCACGGGCCGTGTTCACACGGGGCACCGTCGTCTGTTTTGGTGCTTGCCTGCCTATCCCTGAATCTGCGGATGGCTTCCTTCTTAGCCAACGCTAGGCGTGGAATCACATGTCCTGTCACACATAGTGCGGCTGCTGCGAAACCTTGAAACTGGCCCTCCATCCCATTGCCATGAAGAATTTTTAAAAGGACTGGTGAGGTCCGAATTATTGCTTGATTGCATTTCACACCTGGTTAAGATAGTGTCTACAGCTGCAAGGAGATGAAAGGAGTGATTGATCCTTGAAAAGAGAATAGGTAGAGAAGGACTTGGAAGGCTTGAGAGCCAGGCACACCGGGGTGAAGTGAAAAGCAGGATCCACTTTGGCTAGAATGAATTTCTTGCCAGCGTTTGAAAAAGAGGAAGGTGGCTCAGGAAGCAGCCTTCATTCTCCGGTGTGGACTGCAACCTCCCCACCAGACGGCCTCACTGTCAACAGCAGATATTTTAGACGCAGCGCGACTTCCGTGTGCCGCGCAAACAGCTGGGAAGAGTTTCCAAAGTTTCCCCCTCTTTAATCTGAGGAGACTACTAAGGAAATAAAATATCCTGACAACTTCTAGCGTTGTCTTGTGACTTTAAAAAAAAATCAGCCTGTGAAGTATCACTGCTCTGTTTTAGTCTAATGCTACTTCTATCTTTTATCCTTTTTAATTAGAAGGCAAATTCTCAGACCGCCAGGCCTAATCCCTACACAGTGGAACAAAGCCCAGCAAAGCCTTTGAACACTGTTCAGCCGGGCAGCACAAACCCTAGTAACTGTTGGCAGTAGGGGCAGGACTCTGACCCTCATCTCAGCCATTCTCCTGCAGCTCCTGATGCACCCTGCCCTTCAGAACCCTATCTGTTGTTCTTCTGTTTGGACTGAAAAGACAAAAGAGGAGACAATGTGGGAAGCCTGGAGGATTGGCTAGGTAGGACGCGGGGCGCTAGTGGCGGAGAGGGGCAAGTAAATGGAGTTTCACAGGAATGGACACAGTGGGGAGAATTGGATCACCAGATTAGGTCTTTAGGTTCAAGAAATTTCTTCATCCCTCACTAAATCTTTTCATGGACAATGCCACTTTTTAAACAATTGTTGCATTTCCAATTACTCCAGGAGTGTTCAAACAAATGCCCCCAAACCCTCCACGAAAAGTTTGCTCATATTTTAAACTCGCCAGATGAAAATCAATAAAACAAATACCCCCAAATCAGTGGCAGACACTGACATCTCCAAAGTATTTACACTTGTAATAATATTTGAGTCAAGAGCGTAATTTGAGCTCACTCAAGCAAAACCTGCAACTAGACAGAAACGTGAATTTTCAAAGCTAATGGGAACAATCACGAATCAAAAAGCCAAATTCCAAGTATGCAAATATGAAAAAGGATTGTTTGCACTTCCTACTCTGGCTAGCTGTGAATTATTTCAGCAGTGGAACGACAGATGCTGCAAACTCTTCCAAACTGTTCTTAGATGCAGCTATGTGCATGTGGGAATTATGTCTGCGGCCGGGATGCATGAGAGTTGTAGCAGCATTTCTAAAAAAGATACGCGTTTTCTGTTGTTTTGAGACATCTGGGAAAGAAACTGCAAGGGAAAGAGGAGGGGAAAACCCCAGAAACCTTTCGCTGGGAGCGTATTTAGCAGTCCCACAGACTCTTAAACAGAACAGGTTTCACAAAGCCACTGTCTTCCCCCGCCCCCCCCTTGAAATGCCTGCAGAAATACCATTATATGTAGTACAGTACCTAACCCAATCCTCATGGCTGTCTTTGTGACCAAATGAAAATGTGTTACTGACCTGGCTTTGGGTGATGAAGAGGTTAATTTAAATCATAGGAAAGGACTCAGTCAGGGGTTTAGACGAATGATGTTCAATAAATGTGTGCGTTTTATCAGGTAATCTCAAATTCAGAGTTAGAGTTGAGCCGCTTTTAAGGAAGTTCCCATTTTTAAAGCTCTTAGTAGGACAGAGATACTTAATTTTATGTTGAAATAAAATACGATTTGGGAATTTTTTAAATGTGAGTTTTACATTGATTTCCAGCATGTTTATTTTGAAAACATATGTTTATCTTATTAAAGGATGGCAGTCTATGGAATCATAGTCCATTTCTATATCATGTGAATTATTCAAGTGACAAAACCCAGTATTGTCCCCAACATTCTCTGCGCTGCATAAGCAAATCCTTTCTCCAGGTCACACAGTGGTCAGGTAGGTGAAATGCACAAAGATAATCAACAACTACAGATAGTATATTACCAAGGGAGATGTGGCATTACTGACAGTCTCCTCTCTGACCGCTTTCATGTTTGTCTTTACCTTTGAGATCTTCCAAAAAAATGTGCAACATAGCAGCTACCTACGTTGGTGTTCTTTAAATATACCTTATAGTCATCGTTTCTTTATTTTATTGCAAATGGTCTGAAAAATTAGGATACCCTAATTACTTTGGGGGCTCCCAGCAGCTATCACAATTGGCAAATAAATAAAAATACTTTTAAAAAACTTAAAATACTCTGAAAAGACAGGAATCTGTTAAAGAAATTGTCTACATGTTTGCATACATTTCACCGTCCAATGCTCCAATGGAAATGATCAATAAACATTAGCACAAACAACAGCAAATTTATTATGCCCGTGTGTGTTTTAAATAATCATTGAAGAGCTATACCTGGCGGGAAATTATTTCTTGTGGTCCTGCATGCGCGCGCTGTGTTTTGCAGGTATGTTATCAAGTTCTATGGACAACATGCGGTAGTGATACCCAACACTACATTTCCAAAAGAAGGTTCTAGAAATGCATAGAAGAAGCAACCAACACACTCTTTATAAATCGAACCTGGCATCACTTTCATCAGGGAATGCGTTTTCCGATTGTTCTTGTTGCCACATCATTATCATCTACCTACTCACCTTGATCATACGTATGAATCAATTTTATTGGAATATAATGCAAAAGAACCGAGATCAGTGAAATCCAAAGCTTTTGAAAACAGCTTTCTTTTAAGAAACTAAGACTTGCATTGAACACGGGCAATGCAGTGTTACCTTGGTATTCAGTGTGGTTGAATATATTCATTAATACTTATCAGAGTGTGAGAGTTAAAATATCTACTTATATTTTCTATGTTTCCCTTTCTTAGAATCCATATAACTTAGCTGTACATAATAGCTGTGAGTGAATAGGGTTGCCAAGGTTAAAATATTTTTTTTGTGCAGCTTAGTTTTTGTTATTGTTATTCAGTTTATTCCACTGAATTAGGCTTTCTTTACTAAGAATAAAACCTTAGAGGGTTTCTGAAGCTTATAATGTAAATGACCACAAATACTAAGCTCAATCAAAACAAATACTAAAAAAAAAAGAAAGAAAGAAAAAAAATCCCACCCTTAATTCTGTATTCTGATCCATCAGTGACTGTATAACTATATCATTAACGATGTTCTCTAACTGGGGAAGTCCCTACCCTAGAGTGTAAAGGATCAAAGAAAACATTCTTTTCTGTCTGGTACACTTAGTAGTCCTGCCTCCCAACAGTGGGATAAAAGGAACTTGCTAAACTGTTGCCATTTTGCAACATCTGCTATAATTCCCCTAAATCCAGATTTGTCTGACACAGAGAGGCCTGTTCTTACATCATTGCCATGTGACAGTATAAACCAGTCACATCAAGCTCGAGCATTGCAGCTTCAGGCTATGATAATATGAAGAAAACCTTTTTGCCTAGGGCAAAACACTTGTAACAAAGTATTATTCATCTGGCCAATTTAAATCTTCTCTCAAAAAGGTACCCAGAAACATATGCAGTATGCCTTTGTAAAAGGCTCGAGCAGCTCATAGGCAAATGACCTGAACCAAGAGTACAAAACCTAATGTCCTGATTAATTACTGCTAAGCGGCTCTGATACACAGAAAAGAGAATGCTGGTACTAATCCTTAACCCTGTCCTACATTCTCAAAATAGCCAAAACACTGCTGACAGTTAGAAAAACAAACCTGTCTATGTTTAAAAAAAAAAGAAAGAAAGAAAAGTCGTGCATTATCACTTGATGCCCTCCACCTAATAAAACCAGGATGCAGACAGATTAGGGAGTTAGTTACCAGTCCAGGGGGCTTCTTGGGACAAAGACAGGGCTTCATAGAAAGAAAACAGTCCAAAGGGGGGGAAAATACATAACAACAACACACAGTCCCTAAACAGAAATATTTGGGGTATTCTTATTTTCAGGATTCAGCTTCCAAGAGATTGAGCTTGCCTGGAAATTGTTCCCTAAGAGTTGAACAACCTTGGCACAGCAATGCCTTGCTGATTAACCTGGAGCAAAGACTGCTGTGCTTAGAATTTTATTAGGAAAAGGTGTTTGATTTTTTTTACCTATAAAAATTGAAGGATGCTCATATTTCCCTATAAATATCAGACATGTTAGATTTCAAACTATTCGAATTGGAAAGCTATCTTGGTTTCATCAACCACTCAAGTTATGTCTACCTTTATTAGTAAAGCAGGGTTCTGGAGTCCTCGTTATTTTTGCTGAGCAAGAAAGGGAGAAGGAAGTTGCCTAGCTTAGCAAATTTCTTTCATTAAAAAAAAAATCAAAAGGTCACAAAATGCAGCTAATCTTTTACTATCAGCCATAATGCTAGCACACTGTAGGTAAATAAAATTAAAATACTTCTCTTGGACTTCATGTAAAAACATGGCACTTCAGTAACACTAGTCCAGAGCAAATAATGATCTTTATCTATTTTGAAGGCTATTCTTAATTTGATATTATTTTACAGGTATGTCCCTGCCCCTGAGTTCTAGAAAATAGCAAAGAACAGGGAAGCCAGCCAAGACTGGAGTTCTGAAGGGCCAGCCTAACTAGGGTCAGGGTCATTTTACCTCCTAGGCAGCCCCGAGTGCAAAGAAGAGGCATATTTTCACCTGCAATGCAATTGTTCTCAAGTCTAACTCCATTTTGTATTTTCAAGAATATTTCTGTGTGGGCGCACATCACTTGTAGACACAAGCATTTTCACGTGCCACAGCTACCCACCAATTATTTAATAGATGGTGTGGGAAATACATTTCCCCCCCGTACAGATCAAAGGCTGATGCTAACCATCAGAGCAAATGTGTGATGCTGGTCTGATACCACAGCCTGAGTTTTGATGGTTTGTGCTGTTTTTAAGGGCACCAAACCCTTGCTTCTCTTTATTCAACCCTTTCCCTCTTTGCTCTGCCTCTTCCTTCCTCAACTGGTCCCCAAGGGATACATGTTGATTTCCCATCATTCGTCCAGCCCTTTCTTTCTGAATTAGGGAGATTCACCTTCTCATTAAGGAGGCTTTGACTTTGAAGTCCACTCACCTTGGTTCATAATATCCCCATAATTCTGAGTACCCTCTGCTCCTGGACATGCTGACCTTTGATGGAGACTGTCCTTCCTGAAATCGGAAGCTCTGACTCTATGCAAGGCAGAGTAAAGAACCAAATCTTGCTGCTTTCCAGGTCTGGACATCCAACTTAATCCTTCAGAGGTGAAAGAACTGTTTTATTAAAATACTGCCAAAATTTGACACCATTTAGGGGGAAACTTCTGTCGATTAGTTGCACCGCCCTTCTTGGGATTGAACTGAAATGTTATTAAGGATTGAAAAGACTAAAGTAATTCCCATTATCTGGTCTCCCTTTTACTCATCAGTTTCCCTAAGGTGTAGGAAGAACAATGGAGAGCACATAAATTTTGGATTAAAGAGATACAGACTTCAAATCTGGCTCTTACGTATCAGCTGCATGATCCTGAGTAGATTACTTGCTGTCTCTGAACCTCAATGTCCTCAGCTGTAAAATGGGGCCAAATGGAGCCTGTCTCACTGGGTTGCTGGGAGAAGTCAATGAGATAATGATTGTAAAGCAAGCTCTTTAACCAACCTCAACAATCCTATTAGGCATTATAATCTCCATTTCACAGAGCAGGGGTGAATGGTTCAGGAAGGTTAAAGCACTTGCCAAATGTCACGGTCACATTACAGGTGTTTAATAAGTGGGGACTATTTATAATCATCAAACCAAGGATCGAGGCTTCTCACCTATCTCCAGATAACTGGAGGGCCTTTGCTCTTAGGGGTGAGAGAGCCAAACTTCCTTTTTGACTAGCTCTTCAGAGGCCTTGCCAAGAAAGCACAAGACAAAGGGAAATACCCTCTCCTCCCCATTTACCAACCTCCCACTTTGCAATAGGCCTTTTTGAAATTTTACCTCTTTTATCAGTGCAACAACCCTTCAAGTTATCATCTCCTTTTCACCAGAGCAGGATCCAGAGCCTGGGAAATGTTAAACTGCTTGCCAAAGGTCACAGGCATTCTTTATGGTGGAACCGGCCTTGCAAATCCCAGCCTCTCTGCCCCAGGGGCCTTGATCTTTCCACTACTGCCCTTGCTCTCTGTTCTGCTTAGGGACATGGGGGCAGAGAGTGGTCAGGGGTTGGAGAAAGGATGGCTAGACCTTTGCAAGGGACATCCTCTGAAGCAGGTGCCAGGAATCCCTCCAGAAGGTCCTCTATAGACTCAGGGAAACCACAAGGGTTTCTGGAATGAAGTTTACATAGAAACACATCTTACGTAAAAGTAGAAATCATGGTTAAATTGCTAGTTCATTAAACAGAAAAGACCAATACAGTAGAAAGCATTTCAGGGTGCTTTTACAAAAGAAAAAAAAATATTTCCAGAAGAAATAGGGACCTCATAGCATATATTTTTAATTGTGTATGTACCAAAATGATTTTTAAATTAGCATATTAGAAAACCAGGTTAGTAATAATGGAGTTATAACTGCTGCTTCCCACCATTCCTCTGTCCCAACTCCAACTCCATCTCTTCTCTGCCTCATTAGGGATTGTGATTAAAAGACAGAAAATGAATTGAAAGGGCTTTCAAGGGTAAGGTGTATCCCCTGCCTTCTCAAAGATCCTCAAGTGATTAAAGAAATGTGCACATGAATCACCCGGGGACCTTGTTAAAATTCAGATTCTGGTTCAGTAAGCCTTGGGATGGGACCTACCATTCCTCTCTTTCCAATAGTAAGCAGAGAGTTCAGTTGACCTAAGTAATACAGACAGTGGATCAACTCAGTTCTACCTCTTGAAAATGTTAGTGCAGCCCTGAGAAATCAAGAGCTCCTGGTTGAAGTCAGGGTGCTGACTCTAAAGTATTGCTCATTCCCAGACCTCAGAGGCACTCAGCTTAGGGGTCCTGGATGGCAGGCAGGTCCAGCTGGCCAGGTAAAACAGGCCACTCAAGGGAGAGGAGGTGGGCAACCTGTTGTATGGATTCCCACCTTGAATCAAAAAGGTCAGGAAGAGAAAGATTTGTCAGTGGCCTAATAAGTCCAGGTGAGAATCTGTAAGTAGGGACCAGACCCCGATTTCTTAAAACCAGATTTCCTATTCACTAAGAATGTAGAAGGTCAACAGCTGGCTGTTGGTAGGACTTAATGGGTAGATGTTGGGGAGAAAGATACTGTGAATTGCCGGGAAAGGCAAAACTAGAGCAACCAAGCACAGACTCCCCCACCCCCCACCCCTTTTCCTTCCTTTAGTGTGATTTTTCTGGCCCTGACCAAGTGAAAGAGACTCGAGGGGGTGAATTACAGAACTGGCAAAGATTTAAGGACGTGAGTTCTGATGGAGGGAGCCAGAGGGAACCGGGAGAAGGAGAAGGTAGTCCATCGAGGGGTAAAAGCAGGCTTCACAGGGCTGCAGGAGCGCTGAAACTTGGGCTGTCTGCAGGCAAGAGAGGGGCTGGAACTCCAAAAAAAATTATTTTTTAAAGGACCTGCTACTTCTCAGTAGCTGGGCCATATATTCTTCTATGTTAGATCGATCGCCCAGTGGCAGATTCGGATTGAGGCCGAGTTGAGAATATGATTGAGAACTGGGGTTTGTCTCATCTTGTCTTCCCATTCCCTGGGAAGAGTGAACTACATCGGACTGAAACCCACCTGCCCTCCACCCCTGCGCTCTCCACTGCCCGGTCGGAGGGATGTTTAACAAGGGCAAGAACGGCCATGTGACGTAGGGTGCCCCCATGGGAGATTTGATGGGAGAGTGCCAAGGTGGACTGGTTGCTCTTGTCTCATAGCAAGACTGTCTCTTGCACGAAAGTTTTTAAAAGCGCTTTTGGCAGAATGGGTGTATGAGCCTATGAGAAAGTTCTATGTTTAAGTGTTCTGTTAAATAACAACTGATTGTTTCCAATTCTTAACCAGAAAAGGAAAATAATGTTAGCTATTAAAATACATGCTTTCTTATGAGACTGGCAGACCTGCTTCCTGTTTTCAGAAGCTGGACAGAGGGGTGGCTGGCAAGTAGTCATTGTAAAGCCCTGCAATCCACCCCATTTTGGCCAGCTACCATTGCACGTTGCTAATGCCCCCTTGAATCTGTTAACACTTTTTTTCTGAAAACTTTCTTAGTGGATGTGGAGGGGAAAAAAGGGGGGAGGGGATAAAGGCTACTGTCAAATTGATTAAGTGAACGCTCATTAGAGAAAGTAACAAGAGGTGAAATCTGCATATGCATTGCAGAAATGTGTCTGATCTTGCTAAGTTGTAAAAAGACAAAAGGGCTGAAAACCTCCCTAGCTGGAAGTACTTGAGGGAGAACTGGGGGAGGGGAACGTTCTCTTACAGTGACTGTCCTTCTTTATAAACACATGCTAGAGCAGCCACAGTGTGCAATACTTTGGTATATATTTGCAACGCTGTTTTCTAGAAATTTGTACTACAAATATAAACGAATTAACCCGACTGTTCCTAGAATACGCCAGCCACTTCCTTAATTTATTTTAATGCGCGTTTTATTTCCTCCTTTTCCTTCCACTCCTCAAGAGACCCTTCCCCCACCCCACATACAACTATGCTATTGTACCAGAGAACCTAAAGCGGTCGCTTTCGTGTCACTGGGGGCATAAACTGTTTCTGTCCAGGGTTGAACAGATTTTTTTCCTTTCTCAGTTGTAAAAGATAAGCAAGCCTAGAGTCAGTTATTTTCATTTAAATTTTTCATGTTTATTGGAGGTGAGTGGGGCCATCCTTACCCAAATTCTCCCTAGCTTACTGGCCTGAACAAAAAATTTAGAAGAGGATCCAGGCTCCAGGCAATCGATATGGACTTTAAGTGGACGGAGGTCCCCTCTCACTATAAAGTGATCAGCTTGGTATGTAATTACAATGAGCAGTTAAGCTGGTAACTTGAGTAACGCTTTTAAGAAGACGGCATATTTCCAGTTCCTCTCATCTGTGGGAGCAGCCTAATATTACAGCTGTAAGATAACGCGGATGATTTTTTGTTAGTGTGCATTTTCATGGGCAAAAATTTCATAAGTAGTGTCAAATATGGTGGTTCTGTTAATGTTCATTGTCAGGCATTCCTGTGGTTAGCTAATACCTCAAACTCACCTCCTCTCCTCCAGCAACCTAACCAGAAAATTCCTTCCTGAAAGAGGTGATGGGGTTGACCTTAACCCACAGAATGAAGATACTTCAGCGCTTAGTCTGAAAAGCGAGATAGAAGCGCGCCTGGGTAGCTCAGTCGGTTAAGCATCCACTTCGGCTCAGGTCATGATCTATCTCACCGTTTGTGGGTTCGAGCCTTGCGTTGGACTCTGTGCTGACAGCTTAGAGCCTTGGAGCCTGCTTCCGGTTCCGCGTCTCCCTCTCTTTCTCTGTCCCTCTCCCGCTTCCACTCAGTCTCTTGCTCTCTCTCAAAAATAAATAAATAAACATTTTTAAAAAAGGCGAAGTAGACAGTGACATCCAATGTGCCTCAACTGACACCAACCTTTAATTCTAAAAAGTTAGAAAGAAGAAAAACACCGGCTTGACATTTCTCAGGTTTAGAAAAAAGACAGCATGCATGAGGTGTGGACCAGAAAGGAGATGAACAGCAACAGTAATAATAATGCTTTGCCAGAGGATGTCCTTTGAAATGTCTGCAGATTGCAACAAAGCGGTTCTTCCCATATGCTGGGCTGTCTGGGCTGTTTTGCACCATCACGGGCCTTGGAGATCCTTGTAATTACAAATTTAAGACTTAAATCCTCAGTTCTTCTTTATATTTCTAAACTCCCCCCATAGGTATATTTACTTCCTTCTTTTGTCAAGCTTAAACATTTCCAATTACCTCAGATTCTAAAGGGAAATGTGATGGTTAAATTCCTGCACTTGTAATGACATTTATTAATCCAGCTCTGGTGAGAAATGTTGAATGTCTTGCCTTCTCAAATCATACATTTTAATTCCAAACACACCTCCAAAGGAAATTGACAGTGTTTAATTAAAACGAGGGTGCACATTAATAAGAAAGGATATCATTTTGTTATTTATATATAATTTTATTTTGTTAAAAAAAAAAAAAAGGAACAGAGACTGGTAAGTTCCATAATTGCCCTCCATGGCGAAGGAATAAGTGTAGGAGAGAAGAAAAGCACAGTAAGACACATATGTTAGTAAAACACCCCTTAATACTACACAAGCAGTAGAAAATGCTACTTCGCCTTGGGTCCTCAACATGGCTAACTGCAAGCCACTGAGTCGAAAGTGCACCTTTTCAACTAATTCCTTGGTCCGAAGATAGAGCTGCATCTAGAAACCTCCTCATTAATATGCTATAATGGCCAAGTAAGAGATTAATAGCAAAGTCACCTGCTAAAGCAACCAGGAACCTGTTGATTAACAATAAGCCTCCAAAAATAAGATACCAGATTGCGAAGCAAAATCATGTCTCGGGGCAACAAGTGCTTCCGTAATTTATTCCTTCTTTATATGAGGGCATAAAGCTCCCTTTATAAACGTGTTTTCCAGGCCCTGCTGTGAACTGTAGGTGTGAGCTTTTCAGCTGATTTATTAATTTTAGTTTCAATCAACGTGTCACCTGCAGACACAAAAATGTAGGCCTCACCACAGAAAATACAATTTAAGAGAGAGAGGGGGGGAAAAAAAAAGAAAAAGAAAAAACAGGGCTTTAATTCAAAAAAACTGCCAGCATTTCTTTTTTTTTTTTTTAAGATGAACACTGGAACGTCTATTCTTTGAGATCTGAAATAATTCCCAGCAACGTAATTAAAAAAAATCAAAATTAAACATTTTTGTCATACTTCGAAAGTCAGTCTTAGACCCGGGAAGAGTGACATGAGGCCTGCCAAAACAATCAGTCCCTCTTGTCAGTAGGGGTACATTCTCCCCCAAAGAATCGAATGAACAACAAGTCCCCTGGGCAAAATGTGCAAAAAATTCTCAATTAGTTGTCTTTATTTAGTGAGCACTATGGGGTCCTCAACCACACTATAGAATTATGGCAAGAAAGCTGAGCTCTTCACCAGCTTATTAGCATTCTCGGAGGGTTGGAGTGCTGCTGATAGCAGGCTGTTGCCTCCAAGAGCTGTTGGTGGGACCCCTACACTCCCCGGCTTTGTCCTTTTGTCCTTCCCAGCCAGCAGGAAGTACTGCCCTATGTTCGGGGCATTCTGGGATACCTTCATTCCATTCACAGTTTGCATTACCGACGGGGCCAAAGTCTTTGTTATTGACTATGGCCATCACTGTTGCAGGTTTAAATGAAAAGCAAAAGCAATCCGTATGTATCAGTCCATCCTAAATGCAGGTTGAGGAAGCAGCCCCTTCCAAATGAACATCCTTGTAGGGCTGGAGTGGCTGGCCTTCCGCGGCCAAAGCCCCACAGGAAATCCGTGTCCCGGGTTATAATCTGGCTGCTTTCTTTCATCCTGAAATTACGTCAGGCAAGGGGCTAGAAGTGGGAGTGGGTCAGCGAATATTCCAGACTGCCTCCTTAGCCGTTACATGTTTACGGCACTGCCTTACCTATCGATCTCCTCCCCACACCCACAACCCACTTACCCCTAAACACTCGTCCCAGAAAAAGCAAACAAGAAAGATGAAAAGTGAAAATAAAAAGAGAACTGGCAGCAAGGGTTAGAAATGCCTTTTCTGAAGAAGAGGGTATTTGCCGCTTTAGGGAAAACACTATCATTGACTAAATTAACAAGTTGTCTTATCAACTGCCATAAGCCTGGGAGTCTAATTAATTTAGTAGTGATCAATAGTCCTGAATGAGGCATTGATTTCTGCCTGCTCGGAAGGGCGGCAGCTGAAATCACTGTCTCTGTACCACACACACACACACACACACACACACACACACACACACACACACACACACACAGAGGCACCCAAAGCTTATGCGTTATAACATTAAGATTTTATCTCACTCCTTCTATGTGAACATGAATTTCATGAACCAACTATAAATGAGAAAATGGAATCAAAATCAACTTCGAAGGTAAGAACACCTTTTACTAGCAAGTGTGAACAGAGCTTGAACACTCCCGGCCAAAGTTCTGCTTCCTTAGAAAATGTCCTTTGAGTGAGATAAAACATTAACAAAGGAAAAAGAAAACTGAGGTGCTTTGCTTCAAATAGGTAGTACATGCTTTAATTGGCCATAAAACATGCAAAGAGGGCTTGGGTTATTCCTTTGTCTTTTATTTTTCGAATGCTGATGATACTTTATTAAAAGTGTTCTGATCCAAAGTAATAATAACAGTAATGCTCTCTGGCCAAGGGCAGAAGCAGATGGTGAGTCTCTGATAAGAATGAAAACATGTGACAGAGCTACCCCAGATTTGTCTTTTACTGTTGGGGTTGGTGGGCTAGGGGAGAGGGTGGAGGTGGGGGGGAGGACTTTCTACTCCCAAAAAAGAAAAAAAAAAAAGATCAATGACAATATATCGGAACAGTATTGGGATGAACATAAATCAGGCATTTGGCTTTTTAAATTTGTATCTGTACTGACAAACTATTCTCTGATGATCTATATCCTTGAAAAGGTCTAGGTTTGAATTCAGGTGTTCACATCCTCCTCGGGCACATTCCTTGCGTTCGCTCCTGGGCCCTTCCTGCTCTTGCAGTTCACTCTCACTGTGGCGGCCGGCTGCCCGACAGTCCTGAAAATCTTGAGGGTTTTCCCCCTCAGGCTTGGTCCCCGGGCAAGGTCGCCTCCCACTGCTAAATCATTGCTTGAAATTAGAAGTACGACCAGACTCTTCAAATATTTTAAAGACGACGCCTCTGTTTCAGACTCGGGGAAACAAGATAACGGAGGAGCTTGTCTATCTCAGAAGCGATGATCTGCTCCATAAACATCACCAGAAAAAAAAAAAAAAAAAAGGAAAGGAAGAAAGAAAATGAAGAGAGGAGGCTGAACCCACGGACCGGCCTTCTTTCACAGGGTTAGAGAAACGCCCCCCAAATGACCCAAACAACACAGAATTCACCTTCTTTTCAGTGCATTTATTTAATATAATTTGGCTTTTTGAAACTTGCAGTTACATATGTGTATATATGTGTACACTCTATGAACGATATATATAGTTTTTTGAAGTCCCAGAAAAGTCCTCCCCTTAATCTCCTTGGGGCCTCCATGAGTTTCCACAGCACTTTACAAAAGATCTTTATTGAGGAAAGGATTGGACAAACTTTCCTTATATGTGTGGCCCACACCATTAATTGCCCCATCTCCTTTAGTGAGGCCTTATTCCTATGTAAATACCCTTGCATAATGTTACAGGCTATTGTTAGGCCAGCGCCAGTCAGTCGCCACTTATATGCATTTTTATTTCAATCCGCTGCTCAGAGAATGAAAAGATGTCTGGACTTAAGCTGTTTACCAACTGGGCCGAAGCCGCAGAGCGGCAAAACTGAAGAAAAGCCCCAAGCAACTGCGGGAACAAGCTCTTACAATGCGAGCGGCCATTTTCAGTTGAGTTATTAACCCACCCTGAAACTCTTCTAAGCTATGCCTTTTTTAAAGAACAAATGTGCTGAATCAAACATGAATGAGCCAGAACTATTAAGAGAGAAATCCCCTAAAGAACTATTGAACACAACATAGGTTTGTAATCATTTTGTCTCAGTTGCGGGCTACCAACATTATCAAGGATGATAATGCTGGCTCAGTTGTGGGTTTGGCTCGTAATTAAACAATAGTGGGGTACAGTAAAAACACACATGCGAGCTGTGCACACCCAGAGTCCGAGAACCGCGTGCAAGAGATGAGAAGACTGAGTTAATAGTCCACCTCCAAGACCTTGTAACCAATTTGGTCACTAAAACACAGTGATCTCCTCCTGGAGCATTGGAACACTGCCTCCAAATCAAGTGTCGCTGCCTCAGCACGTTCTGGCCTCCTACGTTCTTAAATTGAAAACATAAAATAATTTTTACTTTATAGTTGTAGAGATCCGAGGGAATGAGACACCATGAAAATAAAGGAGCAGCATTCTACCAAAGGGAGCTGGCTTTTTCTCTGCAAAATGCGCTGTAGGCGACGAACATCGTACTTATTTAATGGCAGCCACAATCTGAGTTAGTGTGGTATTAGCCTAAAGAAACTCTTGACTATTTGCATGCTTATTAGAATCCAATGAGTGCTTAATAAGTGCATATATATGACAGAGGAAACATCTCATTGCACAGTTAGTGCTACAGGAAAGACACACACACACACACACACACACACACACACACACAGGCTGAGGAAAGCAGTCTTGAGTTAATTACCATCACAATGCAATCAAGTACAGCAGTCATAGCTGAAAACCGTTTCTATTAAAGCTGCTAGACTCAACCTTGCCTCTGCAGGTCAGCTGCGGCACTGATAACCTTTCTAGCAGACAAATACATGTAACATTGCCTCATCTAATTAAAAGCTCAGGGAGGTGTAGAAAAATACCAGCACATTGAATCCGAGCAAATGAGTGCTGCCTTCGGCTGATGAAGCTACCATATGCTGCTGCTGTTTACTCTGGAAGGAAACTGAGTCACTTAACATTTCAATAGGTTAATCAATTGACAATTAAATGGAGAAATTGGTTAACTCTGAAAACAATTAACATGACACTCCATTAAGTACACTTTCTAATTGCCACAGCTGTGAGTGGAAATTAACGTGCATGTTAAAGCATCTAACTGGGGTGGCACTGTTTTTTGTGTTTGAGAAAACGGAATTAGCTGAAAACTCGGGTTTTATTTTATAGATTAGACAGTAGGAATTCTATCATCAACTGCAGTTTTAGCAGAGGGGAGCTATGTATATTTTTTCACTCTTTGAAGGGCTCACTTCAAGTTGTTGAAATATTTAATTTGCAATAATTAATTAAAATAGCCTAAACCCCTCCTACCAAATTACGGGTTGGTGTACAAAATGGGAAATCTCTCCCTTTGCCCATTTTGTGGACAGAATTACTTTGCAGGATCAGGTATATTTCAAGACTTCCTTTCTAATTAAATGTTGCAATACGCAAGTCTTAAAGTCAGAATTTTTGCCGACAGAACAACATTTCTGTGAACGGTTTCTGATTGTTGGCCTGGGTCCCTAGCCTTACTATAAAATAGTAACCATGGCGTTTGTTAGTAACAGTTTGGATTTTTCCAGGCTATTAAACATGCTAGCTAGCAAGCAAGCAGGCAATCATTAAGGCAAAGAATATTCATTTACAAAAGAGGTGATAATTTAAGCAACTCATAAATGTTTCTGACATATATATATATAAAGCATGAAATAAATACTTTGTGAATGAATGAGTCTCTTTAAGAGCTGATTATAAAAATGATCTTATACGATCTTCCTCCTCCCCCTCCCCTTTTGGTAGTTTTACTATCCCTGGATACACAAAAATGGATAGGATAAATCCTACTTTGAGGGACTGATGATGGTGTGTCTGCAGTGAAGTAAAAGAATGGCATTTAAGAAGAAGAAGGTAGGGGGCACCTGGTTGGCTCAGTCGGTGGAGCCTGGGACTCTTGGCCTTGGAGCCTGTCACTCTTGGTCTTGGGGTCGTGGGTTCAAGCCCCACATTGGGGCTAGAGCTTACTTAAAACAAAGAAAGAAAGAAACAGAAAAGAGGGTAAAGGACTGCAGCTAGTGCAGGAGGGGAACACTAAGAAGACTTAAAATTTTCTGGTTTGGGCAGCTGGTTAGATGGTGAGGTGATTAATCAAAGTAGCCATAAAGAAGAAAGGTGGAAGGGAGGCAGGGTAGCTACTGAACTTAATGTGGAATATGTTGCATTCAACATTCTATAAAATAAGCAGGTGCAGATGTCAGCTGGACAGACGGATGGATCGAAACTCACAGACTAGAGGTATTTAGTTCTCAGAATACATGTGATTGCTAATACCATGGAAGTGGATGAGACTTCACTTCTATTTTTTCTGCGTAGAAGAAGACCAGGAAAGGGGTGAAGACAAGGCCTTGAGTAATACCCGCATGCTTGGGCGGGCAGATGGAAGAATCAGCAAAGGAGGCTGAAAAGTGGTCAGAAGAAAAGGAGAGCAAGGAGAGAGTGGTCCTGGAAGTCAAGGGAAGAGAGCACAATGAACGCTCAAGTCGTCTAGTAAAATGAGGGCAATTTGAAATACTGGTGCCTTACTGATGGTTCGTTGGTTGGTGTGAGGAAGGCTTGAGTCAGAACACAGTTCCCATGAGGAGTTAATGGGAGGTGAGGAAGGAGGGGTGTTGACTGTGATCTACTTTGAGGAGCTTTGTTGTAAGGATTGGAGAGGGTAGGGGCTTGAGGATGGAAGGATGTGAGAGCAGTTTTGTTTGTTTATATCTTAAAGTTTGGAAACAACCATAGATCGGGCTATATTTGAAAAGTCCAGAATGGGAAGATGGGGAGATTCGGACTGCTGACTTCTTCTTTTTATTTATTTTTTAAATAGTTTATTGTCAAGTTGGTGTCTATATGACACCCAGTGCTCATTCCCACAAGTGCCCTCCTCCATGCTCACAACCCCCCTTCCCCTCTCCCCCACCCTCAACAGCCCTTAGTTTGTTCTCAGCATTCAAGAGTCTCTCATGGTTTGCCTCCCTCTCTCTCCCCCACTATTTTTCCCCTTCTTCTCCCCCATGGTCCTCTGGTAAGTTCCTCCTAATCCTCCTATACGTGCAAACATATGGTATCTGTCCTTCTCTGCCTGACTTATGTCACTCAGCATAACACCCTCAAGGTCCATCCATGTTGCTACACATGGCCACATTTCATTCTTTCTCATTGCCATGTAGTATTCCATTGTATAGATAAACCACATCTTTTTGATCCATTTGTCCGTTGATGGACACTTAGGCTCTTTCCATGTTTTAGCTATTGTTGAGAGTGCTGCTGTGAACATTGGGGTACATGTGACCCTATGCATCAACACTCTTGTATCCCTTGTGTAAATTCCTAGCAGTGCTACTGCTGGGTCATAGGAGAGTTCTATTGTTAATTTTTTGAGGAACCTCCATATTGTTTTCCAGAGGGGCT
Source organism: Proteles cristata cristata (assembly GCA_017311185.1). Lineage (NCBI taxonomy): Eukaryota > Metazoa > Chordata > Mammalia > Carnivora > Hyaenidae > Proteles > Proteles cristata. The sequence continues at coordinate 512,864 of JAESUZ010004426.1, read as the reverse complement.
GTACCAGTTTACATTCCCACCAATAGTGTAGGAGGGTGCCAATTTCTCCACATTCTCGTGCTGGCTTCTTTTTAGGTGTGTATTTTTCTAGTCTGAAATGTTGGAGGAAAAAAAAGACGGTGTGGAATTGCTGCTGAGAGGGCTGAAAGGGAGATGTGGCTGAAGATGGAGAAGGATTACCAACTGAGAGCCTAGCCGGAATTGGACACAACATCCTGTGGTCACACTCATTCACACTGCAATGGGATTTTCCTCCAGGAGGATTCCTTCACTCATGTATTTATTCATCCATCCAACAAAAATTAATGAATGCTTACCATGTGCCAGGCACTATTGTAGGCCAGCAAGACATCATGATGAGTGAGACAGACAAGGTCCCTGCCCTCAAGGAACTAGGGAGTTCCTGGAAAGGATCCAATTTTAAATTTGGTAGCTTGAGTCCTAGGAGGTGACCTTTGAGTCTTTTTCTGAAGGATGGGAAAGACCTAGAGGTCAAGGATCTTGGTGGAAGAACATTCTAGGAGTTAGGGGAATGGAGAGTTCCTTGAGGTTGAAGAACACGTGTCCACGTAACCAACTGTTTCCTATTTCATCAAGTCTTACCTCTGTAACAACCATATAAAGTGGATTATATGCTACCTTAAATTTGTCTTTAGTTACTCATCTTTGTATATTACCCTTTGGAACAATGCTGTCTACAGAGCAGATACTTAAAACACTGTTGGGGCACCTGGGTGACTCAGTCAGTTAAGCATCTGACTTCATCTCAGGTCATGATCTCACGGTCTGTGAATTTGAGCCCTGCATCAGGCTCTGGGCCTACAGCCTGGAGCCTGTTTTAGATTCTGTGTCTCCTTCTCTCTCTGCATCCCTCCACCCTCCCCCCCTCCACCCTGGCTCATGCTCTGTCTCTTTCTCTCTCTCAAAAATAAAATAAAAACATAAAAATAATTTTTTTAGAAGAAACAAAATCCACTGTTTTTCCCTCCTTAATCCATGAGCAAAATGAATTTTATGAGATACAAATTGGTAGTTATAACTTTTTGTTAGGTTTGCTCTGGTATCTTTGAGTGATCTTCAGTTAAGAAACCCATGCTGTGGTACAAAGCATACTTGCCCTGTGAGATCCCTTTCTTCTGTGGTAATAGCTCCAGATTTTTATCCACACCTAAGACTATCCAGGAAAAAGGCAACATATTTCAGTCTTCCTTAGAGCTACACATGGCTGTATGGACAATGGGCTATGAAGGGAGTGATGTGTGTAATTTCGAAGAAGTGACATGAAGGGAAGTGGCGTCCTTCTCCCCTTTCCCCTCCACTGCTTTTCTCCATCCGGTTGTTTAGAAGGGAGATGTGATGGTTGCGTTGTTGTTTTACACTATGTAGTCAAAGCCACACTCAAGAGTTAGTAGAGTGAAAAGTGAGAATAGTCTAGATTGCAGATGAGCAAGGAACTGTCACCCCAGCCTTACATTGTTTGCACATTGACTTACATGAAAAAGAAAGAAATGTATATATTATATAAGGCGTGGTCATAACATATGGACAAATTTTTATCCTAACTCTTCAATCCTACCCTTTTCTGTCATATCCTATTCTACTCTATCCTAAACTGTGTTCGAATTACATACGTAATAAGTATCTATTAACCAAATACTAGTTTTTAATTTTAAAAATTGATTTATATTGGGGTGCCTGGCTGGCCCAGCCAGTAAAGCATGCCACTCTTGATCTCAAGGTTATGAGTTAAAACCCCACATTGGGCATAGAGCTTACTTTAAAAAATTGATTTATATTTTCCCCCAATATATAAGGTTTTATATATATATATATATATATATTTGTAAATAATATATAAATAAACATATTATTTCCCAAAAATAAAGTTTTATTGAGATAAATAATTGGCACATAAAAATTGTATATATTGAAAGTTTACAACTTGATTATATTTTACTTTTTACTTTTTATTTTTTGGGGGGGGGCAAAGAGAGAGGGAGAAAGAGAATCTTAAGTAGGCTTCATGCCCAGTGGGAAGCCTGACGAAGGGCTCCATCTCACCACCACGGGATCATGACCTGAGACAAAATCAAGAGTGGGACCGTTAACCAACTGAACCACTCAGGGGCCCCTACTTGATTTTTTAAAAATATTTTATTTTCAAGTAATCTTTTTTTTTTAAATATTTTTTATTTATTTCGAGGAGAGAGAGAGAGAGACAGTGTGAGCAGGGGAGGGTCAGAGAGAGAGGGAGTCACAGACTGAAACAGGCTCCAGGCTCTGAGCTGGCAGTCAGCACAGAGCCCGACGTGGGGCTCGAACCCACGAACCGTGAGATCATGACCCAAGCGAAAGTCAAACGCTTAACCGACTAAGCCACCCAGGCGCCCCTATTTTCAAGTAATCTTTACACTCAAACGTGGTCCTTGAACTTAACCCAAAATCAAGAATCACAAGCTCTACCAACTGAGCCAGCCAGGCGCCCCTATAACTTAAAACAAGTTTTTTTAATGTTTATTTTTGAGAGAGAGAGAGAGAGACAGAGTGTGATTGGGAGAAGGACAAAGAGAGAAAGGGATACACAGAGTCTGAAACAGGCTACAGGCTCCAAGCTGTCAGCGCAGAACCCGACATGGGGCTGGAACCCACGAACCATGAGATCGTGACCTGAGTCGAAGTCAGACACTTAACCGACTGAGCTACCCAGATGCCCCCTTTAAAAAGTGTTTTTTCTTAAATTTATTTATTTGATTTTTAATATTTATTTATTTTTGAGAGACAGAGAGACACAAATCATGAGCAGGGGAGGGGCAGGGAGAGGGACACACAGAATCGGAAGCAGGCTCCAGGCTCTGAGATGTCAGCACAGAGCCCAACGTGGGGCTCGAACCCATGAACTGGGAAATCATGACCTGAGCCGAAGCTGGATGCTCAACCGACTGAGCCACCCAGGTGCCCCCCCCCCAATTTTTTAAATGTCAGTCACTCTTATAACTTGATGTTTTGACAAATGGATACATTGTGAAAAGATCATGACAATCAAGCAAATTAATGTAACCATCCCTCACTTTTCTAATGTTCTCTTCTTTGCTTTTAGGAAAAGCCTGCATTAGTCCCTGTTTTCCCTAACCAAACGAAATTCAAAGAGAACTCTTGCTTTTATGAAAAAAGGTGAAAAGTAAAAACTGTGTTCAACATTTGTTTTGCAGGGAGACCTTACAGAGGCAGTGCGTACCCGGAGCAGCAAGGATGGCCCTGCCAGCCTCCTTCTCGGAGAATTGCACTCAGCATCTCAGCGTCAACTTGCTAGAGCTTTGAACAGTGTCTGTGAGCATCTGTATGTTATCTCAATTTGTTTTGTGCGTCCATTAGCAAGATGTGTGCTAAGATATCAGAAAAATCTTAAGAGAATGTTTAGTGTTCAGGTCTGATAATGCTCAAATTTTTTTCATCTGAATTACTGGTAATCACTTCTTCATTTTAGGCCATTTCAGCTTACAAAAGGTTTTGTAGGAATGCTCTATACATTTCTTTCATACAGTGAAGGAAACCTGCACCATACTGTGTGTGTGTGTGTGTGTGTGTGTGTGTGTGTGTGTGTGTGTGTGTGTGGTATTGTGTTTGTGTGTGGTGAGGCTACTGTTACTTTTTGAGCTGGTAAGTTTTGAGATTGTGTGACAAATTCCCTTGACATAATAGTCTAGAAATAAACTGGTTATGAGTGATAAGGTCAATTTTACCTGCATGTAAATCCAAATATAATGATTGTCATTCTATAAAACAAAGCACTTTCCTTTTCCCAGTGGATGACCATAAGCCACTTTTATCTTACATGTACACACTGCCGTGGTGCATCTCTGCCCATTTTCCTTATTATCATTGATCTCTTTCCCATGTAAACATATGGAAATCCCTACCTTGGTTACCTTTTCTTATGTGATTGAGTCATCAGAAACAGGAATTTTGCTGTATTTTCATGTTAACAAGCTTTGAGAAGAGATGAGATTTTACTTATTTTGGTTTTTTTGTAGCAATATCCATTGACTCCATGTTTTTCAGACCCATTTTATGGACCTCTCTAGAATTGCTTGGCCTGTGTGCCTCCCTTGCCCTCCTCTTCTTGTTCAGTATGCAACCTGGCCACCACTATTCTTACTACCATGGCCTTGTCTTCTAAAACTGCTGGAGGTTCTAAAATTTTCTTAGTTCTGGCCTGGCTTCCCCCACATCTGGTCCTTTGGGAGTCACAGCAACTCCAATAGCCATATCTCACCCTGCAATACTCACGGAGACCCCCAGCCTCTCCCATCACTTTGTGGACCCAGGTGCTTCCCTATACCTTGAGGTATAGGATTTGGCTGTGTAGGCAGATAGATAGCCATTGGAGCTGGTTAACAAGGAGTGTTTTGTCCCCATAGGGCCACCTTCAACTGGTGAGAGATTGGGAATAACAGGCAGTTCCATGCTCCCTGCCTGGAAGATGTCCTCATCATTAAATGGCTGGGTTGTCTTACGATGCTGTGGTCAGTTCACGGTGGATCATGTCTTACCTGCGTTTCTTCTCTGCCTCACTTCTTTTCCCTCACTTTTAATGCCTTGGCAATATCCCTCCCAGTGAAGCCTCCCATCATAACATTTGCCTTAGGACTGTTTCTAAGGATACCCGTATGCTAGAAATGTGATGGAGATGGTAATGAATGGTGACATCATCATTGAGATTTCAGCCCATTTTTTTCCAGAAGAGAATGGGGCATAGGAAGGAAAGGAGAGTATAGTGAGTACAGTTAGTATAAACTTCTGTAAAAAAAAAAAGGTGGCCCTTCTAGGTGTATGTACTGCATGGGCACATGGCTTATTCAGAACTTGGGCTGAATTTGATCCCCCATTTGTTCACTTGACTGGATTCCCTTTGCGATGAACAGACCATATGTATATAGTTGAGCATAGTGGAAGTATTATACAACTTATAAAGGAGTGAATTCAAGAAGCTCGGGTTTTAAAAGCACTTCTAATAATGCTTCATGGATGTGGTTATATACAGTTCTAAAGAAAAAGTAAATTTTACACTCATTTACAGTCCCTGGTTATTTGACAGTTAATCTTACTTAGGAAAGACCTTAAATGGTTCTTTAGAAGAGATGAGTGGGGCTGAGTCATAACTAACTACTTCAATTCACATTTAAAATTGGTGTTTTGGGGCACCTGGGTGGCTCAATCAGTTGAGTGCAACTTCATCTCAGGTCATGATCTCATGGTTCGTAAGTTGGAGCCCTGCATGAGGCTCTGTGCTGACAGCTCGGAGCCTGGAGCCTGCTTCAGATTCTGTGTCTCCCTCTCTCTCTGCCCCTCCTCTGCTTGTGCTCTGTCTTTCTCTCAAAACAAAAATAAATAAATAAGTAAATAAATAAGTAATAAAATAAAATAGGTGTTTAAGGGGCACCTGGCTGACTCAGCCGGTAGAGCATGAACAGCTCTCGTCTTGGGGTTGGGAGTTCAAGCCTCACGTTGGTCATAAAACTCAAATAAATAAATAAACAAACAAACAAATAAATAAATGAAGTTCTTTAAAAAAATAAAATTGGGGGGCACCTGGGTGGCTCAGTCAGTTAAGTGTCCAACTCTTGATTTCAGTTCAGGTCATGATCTCATGGTTTCATGAGTTCGAGCCCCACATTAGGCTCTGCTCTGACTCTGCAGAGCTTGCTTGTGTTTTTCTCTCTTTATCTCTCTGCCCCCCCCCCCATGCTCTGTCTCTTTCAAAATAAATAAACTTAAAAAAATTTTTAAATAGGAACATTAAAAATAAATAAATAAATAAAATTGGTGTTTAAAATGTGCCCAGCCATCATCTTCCATGTGGTGCTAGAATGAGCAATCAGCACAATTATGCATATGTTATTTGCATCTTCTAACAACCCAGGATTGAAGAGCAGAGAAAATGGATAGTTGAGTTTATCTAGGCCTAGGAATACCTCCCACCCACACATACCTTTTAAACTTCTTTAATCTTCGCTATCACTCAAGTCTTCAATATTGCTCTATCCCTCAACTTCTTGGAGCACTTAGACTTCTGCTTCTTCCTTAATGGTACATCAAGGTCTCAAAGAAATGGAAAAACAACACCTGTTCCCTTCAGTCAGTCTGCTATGGACAACCCCCCGCCCCCGCCCCTGGCTTTCAAAATCTCGGCAAATTCAGAGCCCTGAAGCTGGCAGATGGGGCTTCAGATAGATACTTGGTGGGACAGTAAGAGAGAAGAGAGGAAGGGAGAGAAACAAAAGCCCAGTGTCTGACCTTAGGTGGGGCTACACAGACCAGCTGGAGACCCCCCCCCACTAACATGTCTTAGGATAGAAAGATGTCCTCAGCTCCCTCAGTTCAGCAAACATTTATTCATCACTTACCATATACCAGACCGTGTGCATAAGCGTTTCTATCAAGTAAGAGTTTCTGCCCTAGATGAGCTGATGGTCTAGTAGGAAAGTTGCAAGCATGACTGATCATTTCAAAAGAAAGTATGTAGTGTGCTGTGGGAGACTGGGGCAGGGGTGGCTCATATCCCTTAGGGAAGGCTTCCTGGAGAAGATGGAGGAGTTGGCTCTTTTGAGTCTGTCTTTCAGAGACTGAATACAACCTAGCTCCCTATAGCCTCAACCTCTCTGGCCTTATTCCTTGTCAATTTCCACCTAGCCCTCCTCAGTTTGCTATGCAAGCATTCACACTCAGCTCTCACTAATTTTCTACCACTGCCTGTACACAGCTAGATTTCAGTCTGCATGTTCTTTTCCCATTTACAAATCTGGAAAACCTCTATTTATCCTTTAATACCCACCTCAAAAGTCACTTTTTAAAAATATTTTATTTTATTTTTAAGTTTATTTATTTATTTTGAGAGAGAATGAGTGAGCAGGGTAGGGGCAGAGAGAGAAGGAGAGAGAGAAGATCTCATGATCATGATGTGGGGCCCAAACCCATGACCGGTGAGTTCATGACCTGAGCCGACACCAAGAGTCAGACGCTTAACCGACTGGGCTACCCAGTGACTTGAGTCAAAGTCACTTCTGTGAAGCTTTCCTGAAACTCCTAAGCAGAGCTGCCTTCTTCCTCTTTCCTGCTCCTCACCTGCTCCTCATACTTCTATATTTACCAGAAGGTACTCCTAAGATAATATTACCACAGTTTTTCTGCATAAGTATCTGTTTTCCCCATTAGATGGTGAGCTCTTAGGGCAGAAGTCATTTGTCTTTGTTTCCCCAGGGACTAGCATTTCCAATGGGCTTTAGCTCTGTAACTTAATATTTGATGGATGAATGATTATTTTTAATAAACTATGGAAACACTGATGATGGAGTTGTTCACTATGCTGTTCACACTGAATAAAACATTTGAAGTATCATGGTAACATAGGAAATAGGCCTCTGTGACAATCTCAGAGAAGATTTGAAATGGCCCAGGACAGAGCCCTGATGTAGAAGATGCTGTCAGAATCTCAGATCTGTTGTGTTTGCTTGGCTACCGTCTCAATGTGTGTCATGGATTGTTGAGTGCTTTATAGATGATTGAGTCAGGAGAATTTGTTTTGTTTGAAGTTGTATTTGGGTTAATTGTTCATTTATTAATGAATCAGATATTTATTCAGTGCCTATTATGTTATTTTAAAAAATGTTTATTGATTTATTTTGAGAGAGAGAGGGAGCATTAGCAGGGGAGGGGCACAGAGAGAGATAGAATCCCAAGTAGCCTCCACATTGTCAGCACAGAGCTCAACTTGGGGCTCAATTCCAGGAACCTTGAGATCATGACCTGAGCCTGTATCAGGAGTTGGACGTTTGGGGCGCCTGAGTGGCTCAGTCAGTTAAACGTCCAACTTTCGCTTAGGTCATGATCTCGCGGTTCATGGGTTCGAGCCCCACGTGGGGCTCTGTGCTGACTGCCAGCTCAGAGCCTGGAGCCTGTTTCAGAGTGTGTGACTCCTTCTCTCTCTGACCCTCCCCTGCTCACACTGTCTCTCTCTCTCTCTCCTAGAAATAAATAAAACATTAAAAAAAAAAAAAAAGAGTTGAACGCTTAACTGACTGAGCTGCCCAGGTGCCCCGAGTACCTATTATGTTGTTGAGTGCTATTCTAGATGCTTGAATATACGGTGATCAATTATAACATGTATGGCTGGAGGGTCTATGGAGAGCACACCAGGACAGTGGTTCTCAAATTGCACTCCTTAGATCAACAGCATCAACCACTTGGGAACTCATTAGAGAGGCAAATTCTTGAACCCCTAAGACCTACTTCCATACCAACTGAATCAGAAGCTCCGGTAGGGGTAGGTTGGTTGTGGGAGTTAACAGTGTTGCTTAACAAGCCCTCTCCTTGATTCTGATGCCAAGCATCATGGCCGAGTCTAGCTCAAGCCAATGCTAGAGAGGTCACCCGTGTCCATAGCTTCTAATGGGTCCTGCAGATCTGCCCTTCCAACAGCGCTCTGCCCTGGGAAATGGGCATGTGTGAGCAGTATCAGCGCTGGTCATGCCCTCGGCTTTTGGCTGGGTTCAGTCAACAAGGAAGAGAGGAGAAGAACGAGGACCTGTTACTTAAAGTCCTCGTTTCTTCCCTGCGATGATATTCCAGGCCAGCTGTGTCTTTCAAATCAAAACCATGTTCCTCTTACAGCTTTTTCCAGCCCCTGGAAAATAAGCTTTGTGAACAAGCCCTCCACAAACTCTCCTGAGTGTCTTTTCTGTTCTCTGTCAGGACTCCACCATTTCGGTCAGGTCTTACCCTCTCATGTCTGATCTTCTGTGGTCCAGGACCTACCTCTCCATTTGGCACAGTGGACACAAGTGCCTATAGCAGTAATTTTAGGGGCCCATGGAAATGTTTAAACTTTTAAAATATTATTATTATTTTTTTTTATTTTTATTTATTTCTGAGAGAGAGAGAGAGAAAGAGACAGCGTGAGCAGGGGAGGGTCAGAGAGAGAGGGAGACACAGGCTCTGAAGTAGGCTCCAGGCTCTGAGCTGGCAGTCAGCACAGAGCCCGACGTGGGGCTCGAACCCACGAACCACGAGATCATGACCTAAGCGAAAGTCGGACGCTTAACCGACAAAGCCAACCAGGCGCCCCTAAATATTATTTAAAAAATTTTTTTTTCTTTTTGAGAGAGAGAGTGTGAGCAGGGAAGGGGCAGTGGGGGGGGACAGAAGATCTGAAGCGGGCTCTGCACTGACAGCAGGGAGCCCGACGCAGGGCTCAATCTCACCAACCATGAGATCATGACCTGAGCTGAAGTTGGATGCTGAACTGACTGAGCCACCAGGTGCCCCTAAAATTTGTTTTAAACCAAAAAATATTTGATAAAATCCAAGATGGATTATGTTTATCCTTATATTGATGCAATTATAAAATTGAATTTGAGACTTTTTTTTAAAGCAGAGGAAGAGTGCCACAAAGGGAAAGGTGCCTTGGGCCCACGCATGTCATAATGTGGCCCTGCTGCAGTCTCTTGCTAATTGATTTTCTTACCTTCATATTATCTACCCCCAACTATTCCAGGCCCAGAACAATCAACATGCATCAGCACCTGTACCTATGCGTGCGCGCGCGCGCACACACACACACACACACACACACACACACATTTACAGACATGCGCATATGTTTGCTCCTCCACATTCACTCTCTACTTTTCTTCACTTTCTCTTTTCTTGTCTGGGAGGCAGGCGGAGGCTGACCTCTGTGAACTACATTATTTAGGCTTCCTTGTTGCGCAGCTTCTATGAATAGGAGGCATCAGTGGGAGATCACAGGGCCAGAGGAGGGAGAAGTCAGGGTATTTACTCTCCCAGCACCCTCTCTGCTTCGAGCAGTGGCTGCCCTACTCCACCTAAGGCCACAGCTTCTGTAGTGAACCCCTCCCACCCTACAGCCCCTTCTAGCTTCCCACAACCCACAACCGCTCCCTGCCCTGGCTCCTTCAACTCTAGAACAGTCTTGGTTCTCCTCTGGTGCAGCCCAGTGGCCCCTCTCTTCCCTTCACCCTTTGTTAATAGCCTTTGTAAATAGTTTCTTCATTAACATGCGTTGATAGTAGAAAAAAAGCAAGTTTTGATTTGCTCATTGACCACTGTATCACAAACATTTCTTGAGATTTCTGCAGTCTGCATAATAATACTTCATGACAACACGATATTCTACCTTAAGATATAAAAGAATTTGGGGCACCTGGGTGGCTCAGTCGGTTGAGCGTTAACTTCGGCTCAGGTCATGATCTCGTGGTTTGTGAGTTCGAGCCCCGCAATAGGCTCTGTGCTGACGGCTCAGAGCCTGGAGCCTGTTTTGGATTCTGTGTCTCCATCTATCTCTCTCTGCCCCTCTCCTGCTCATAATCTGTCTCTCTCTCTCTCTTTCTCAAAAATATAATAAACATTAAAAATTTTTTAAAAAGATGTATACAAGAATTTTAGGGTGCCTGGGCGGTTCCATCAGTTAAGTGTCTGACTTTGGCACATGTCATGGTCTCATGGTTCGTGAGTTTGAGCCCCACATTGGGCTCCGCAATATTGGTGCAGAGAGTACTTGGGATTCTCTCTCTCTCTCTCTCTCTCTCTCTCTCTCCATCTCTCTTTCTGACCCTTCGCTGCCTCCCTTTCTGTCTCTCTATCTCAAAATAAATAAATAAACTTATTAAAAAAAGATGTACAAGAATCTAATTTCTTAATATATTCTCCCTTTGCTCTCCTTCTGCTTGACTCGCTTTTCCTTTTCACATCCTTGCCTTATTTCCATTATAGACAGACAAAACAAACTTTCTGAAAGTGCAGATTTTTACTGCGTGTGAACTTGTACTTCATTCATGTTTTTTCTCTCTAGATTCTGATGCTGCCATAGCCACCTTTCTACTCCTTCTTCTGAATTTGTCTGTAGGCAAATGGCTTTACTCACTCTACTTGGAATGTGGTTAATGCTCAGCCCGGCTGTCAATAGACATGTGTTTAAACTCTTCTCTCCATTTGAAATACTCTCCACAGTTTTTCAAATGTCAGTTTTTCCTCCCTACTTAAGTTAAAGACGGTATTCTCTCTTTTGAATTAACCTATACGAATGAATGGTTTGGTAATTCATGATTTTCATTGTTATTTTGAAATGTAATTAAAATCTTTTAGGTTATTGGGGCACCTGGGTGGCTTAGTCGGTTAAGCGTCCGACTTTCGCTTGGGTCATGATCTTGCGGTTGGTGGGTTCGAGCCCCGCGTCGGGCTCTGTGCTGACTGCCAGCTCAGAGCCTGGAGCCTGTTTCAGTCTGTGACTCCCTCTCTCTCTGACCTACCCCTGCTCACGCTGTCTTTCTCTCTCTCCTAGAAATAAATTAAAAATTAAAAAAAAATCTTTTAGGTTATTTAGCTTTAAATATGGTACTATCATTTCTTCTCCAAACTCGATTATTAATTTTTTGATTAATTCTTTTCTTGGATCACTTTATGTCTCCAGGGACATTCATGCAGTAGTTGCTTAATGACCATGGGTTGATTTGAAAAGTATTGGAGTTCCATATAGAAAAGATTGACTTCCAGAACTCTCTGTAGGGTTAAGTGTGATTGAAGCTGAGTTCTTGGTCCATCTCTCTGACTACAAACAGTAACTTCATCACTGGGTGCTCAGATTTCCAATACTGTTTGGGAATCTTATTGTTCTTACATGTTGCTAGGAGGAGAGATGCCTTAAAAGTGTTCACATCTTTCTAAGCCCAAGTGGAGCACATGCCTGAGAAAGATGAGCCTGAACTGTGTAGAGAAGGAAGAGTTAGGGTAGTAATATGAGTGGTAGTAGTAACTCACTTCTGATTAGTAATAACAGAGATTCTGTGTCATCCTCAGAATCCTTATCTCACATATTGCCCTGTTTTCTTTCATCGTAACATGTATCACCTCCAATTATATGTATTTTTTTATTTGTAATTATAATGAAACTTTCCCCACCCAGCTAAAATATAGCATGAGAGTGAGGACTTTTTTGGTGTTCTGGTATTCTATACCATACCATCGGTCCTAGAATAGGCCTGGCGTAGAGTAGGCTCTCAATGAATGTTTGTGGAATACATGAATAAATGAATGAATGAACGTTTGTTAGTATTTTGCAGTTTTCCAGATGGTGCTATAAATGCTTTCCATTGCATCTCACTTAAGCCTCACAACACTCTATTAAATAGGCACTGTTCCTTTTGACAGAGGAAGAAACTGAGGCTCGGAGGCGTTAAAGGAGTCTTATGGTCACAAATCTAATAATGGGGGGAAGTGGGACTTAAACCTAGGCAGTCTGGGCTAGAGGCCACAGCGTTAGCCACTATGTTAAATTTTATTCAGTAAAATATTGTAAAATAACCACAGCTATCATTTGCTAAAACGTGTAAATTATTGTCACATGTATTTCCTCGTTTGATAGCATTCAGTGATCCTGAGCTAATATTTTCATTATCCCGACTTTACAGAATACTAAGAAATGATTTGTCAAAAGTCGCAGTACCATTAAGTGGTAGGCCTGGGATTTAAACTCAGATCTTCTGAGTTCAAACCCCATCCCTCTGCCACCCCCTATTCCTGCCATCCACCATGCTGCTGCTTTCATGAAAATGAATTCTATTTAATCAGTCACTAATAAAGCCACTGTATTAGTACTCAGCAAGAAATAATTTTATTTTAATATTGACTAGTTTTATTTTAGTAGCTACTAAGTTGTTACTAATGAAAAATTACACAGGGGTGCCTGGGTGGCTCAGTCGGTTAAGCGCCTGACTTCAGTTCAGGCCATGGTCTGTGAGTTCGAGCCCCGCGTCAGGCTCTGTATTGACAGCTCAGAGCCTGGAGCCTGCTTCGGATTCCTTGTCTTCCTCTCTCTCTGCTCCTCCCCCGCTCATACTCTCTCTCTCTCTCATTCAAAATAAGTAAACATTAAAAAATTTTTAAAAATATACAGAAGTTCTAAATTTGGAGACATAGTCCCTCAAGCATTTACCTTAGAGGAGTAAGACAGCAATAAAATGTTCACTGGTAACTTTCACAACGGGTGCAAGATTATCCATTTACGAATGTTCTGTGGTATGCACATGACTCATACATCCAAAGAGAGACTATACTTGGAATTGTTGTAAGCCTCACTTGTTTCCTCTTAGATACTGAGTCCTACGAGGTGAAGTCAAATGGCTCCCAGTTGCATTTTCTGGACAATACAGTAAAAATTGAAAGCAGGATTCTGACAATTAGGAGTCCTTACATGAATGTAAAGAAGAGGAAAGAGTAGCAATGAAAGTAACTGAGGTTGAAGAGATCAATAGGCTCGACGAGTCACTGAGGAATGGCAGGGGAGGGGATAGAGACCCTTTGGAGCAAAGTGCTGGAGCGTGGTCAGTGGAAGGGACGACAGGAAGGGTGGCCAGGGAAGATGGCACAAACGTCACAGCTTTGCAGGTGGAAGATGATGGTGGCGGGGGATTGATTTAGTAGTGAAGTAAGGAACGTGTCAACCTTCCCTTCAGGGTGATGGGTGAAGAGGCCTGCTGCCTCGTAGAAGGTACAAAAGGAACATTGTCACTTTATGCCAACATAAGACGGTGGAATAACTGTTCGTGATTAGAGTGGGAAATACAGAATAATTCACTCTATGGGAAAAGATCTGAAGGATAGCTAAAAATGACTTGGAAATCTTAAGGGCCAGTAACTGAATATGATTTGACATAGAAGCATTAGCATCAAATAGAAAGATACTCTGCTTTAACATAGTAAGGAGGTATCGCTATTGCCCACTCAAAAATTTTACTTTTCTTAAAGCTTTTACAGTTTGTACTGCGCGCTGGCCAATTTAATGTTCAGATTAATCCAAGACTCATTGTAAAGCACGTGAACTTGCCCACCTGCTTCGCCAATCTGCAGAGATTTCTCTTTTTTTATGAACATGTCTAACACTTTTTACACCACTCGCTTGGAATCTATCGCACTTAGGCGTTTAATGATGGCTTCACTTCATATGCATACATGCATGTAATCTCACCGAGTGGGTGAAGATGTTTATTCAGAGGCACCTGTCTTCATGAGTGCCTGCCATGCGCTTTTTCCTAGATGCGCAGAGCTTCCTTAGTTCGGGGCCCCACAGGGTTGTTATTCACTTGCTGAATGATCGTTTTAATTTTGGCTTAGGCTGTTGTTTCCTTCATAGCCAGCAAGCGTTGCAATGAAAACCATGCGGTACTGTTTATGGAAACTTGTGAATTGCCCTTCGTTCACATTTTTACTTCTGGATGAATGTGTCTTTAGGTGAGAAAGTTGATAAAAATGGGGTTTTAAGGAAGCATCTCCTCCCCCAAGGAGTGGGCTTCCTTTCAGAGGAGATCCCCTTCCAGAGCTGCCCAGGTTGCTAAGGCAAACCTTTGCATATACAAATGTGGGTCAATGTGTTGACAGGATGTCAGATTTGTGTAGCTAATGCAGCTTCAGCATGAATATTGAGCTTTATGCCACTCCATTGATGCCCAAATGAATCTGTAGGTGCCTATTTGTGCCTGAGGCTATTGGGGTAGAAAAGAGAAGCCCTTGTGAAAACCCGACCCAGGCCCACAGCCTACACTTGACCAGTAGTAATTGGTTTGCAGCAACAACTGAAAAGTAAATTCAAAGAGATCTGAATGGCATGACCACTGACATCTTTCCATCAGATCGTCTGTAATTTCTTGGAGTTATTTTGCCTCATAGGCTTAACCTGTGAGTGTTTCAGGAATCTTCACCATGGCGTGGATCCACAGAGCTGCAAAAGAATTTATGTAATCAGCTGATTTCGAGGGACCGAGCCTTTCGTATTACAAAAGGCCTAAGGTATCAGTTAGTTCATGGAACAGAGATCGCAGTGAGGACAGTGGTAAATGTGACGATTTTTTGGTTCTTTTTCTTTTTTTAAAATAAAAAGTACTCTTTGAAATTACGTGCCAAGGTCATGGAAATTTTGAGACTGATCACAGGAAACCGCAGGCAACTTTCACGGTCTTTGAGAGATGGAAGTGTGCATTAAACAGCATTCATTTTTAACTCCTTAATTTTCTTCTACCTCTCATTGTATTGCCTCGCACTTCTACTCATGAGCTTTTCTGCACACACTGATGTGATCATTAATCGCAATAATAAGTTTGTCAGTGAAAGACTTTCTAATTATCAAAGAAAGAATCATTTGGACACAGTCTAGTTTTATTTA
The DNA here is from genome assembly GCA_017311185.1 of Proteles cristata cristata. Classification (NCBI taxonomy): domain Eukaryota; kingdom Metazoa; phylum Chordata; class Mammalia; order Carnivora; family Hyaenidae; genus Proteles; species Proteles cristata. Next base: position 497,635 of record JAESUZ010004426.1, on the reverse strand, counting down.
GTTTGTGCTTTTCATTATCATTCTATAAGAACTGACAATTAGAAAACCAATAGCTAGATTATTTAAGCAGAAGACCTTATCTTCCAATCAGTCAGATAACATAATTTATTTTCTTTGCTTTAGTAGAGCACATAGCATATTTGATACCTGGAACAGATCATTTGTTCATGCATTCCTTGTCCTACACAACAAAATTCTGTTTTGTAAAAATCATGAAATAAAACAATAATAATGTCCAAAAAAGAAATGCAGACACTGCATAATTTTATTAATCACACTTTGTATTTATGGTTGTACAAGTAAAGGAAAAATGATTATAAATAAAATAGAGATTACAATACAAAAACAAAAAATGGATTAATAGTTTTATTTATCTTTTTAATAATTTTTAAAAGTTTCTATTTATTTAAGTGAGCTCTACACACAACATGGGGCTCACACTCATGACCCCGAGATCAAGAGCTGTGTGCTCCTCCCACTAAGCCAGCCAGCCAGCTGCCCCTGGATTAATAGATTTAAACACATTAATGCATTTTTTTTTACAAAAGAGGAAATATTATACTTACATATTTGTCTGTGGCAGTAACAAACATGTGACACTGAGTTTGTGTGGGTCCAGGACAGTGCATCTGGCATTTTCCCAAATTAACTTTGTTTTTTTTTTTTTTTAAGTTTTTTAACGTTTTTATTTATTTTTGAGAGACAGAGAGAGATAGAGTGCTAGCAGGGGAGGGGCAGAGAGAGAGGGAGACAGAATCTGAAGCAGGCTCCAGGCTTGGAGCTGTCAGCACAGAGCTCGATGCGGGGCTTGAACTCATGAACTGTGAAATCATGACCTGAGCTGACATCGGATGCTAAACGGACTGAGCCACCCAGGCGCCCCTCCCAAATTAACTTTTGTGGAGAATGCAATGATTATAAGGCCTAAAAACAAAAATGTGCCAACCTGAAATGTACACTTAACATAATTAAAAGGTAACAGTAACTGCTGAAATTGCTTAGAACTTAAGACAAACAAGATTTTTGCAGAGAGAAGTATTTTACTCCTGGTATCATTTGGAATGCTCTGTGCATGATGACACTAAAAGGCAGATTCGATTTCAGTTGGTTTTGACACTGGGTTTCCACCCTCTGTAGACCCTGCATTCCTGGTTAGTGTCTGTACCAGGGGCCACTGTTTCCACCCCTTCCCACCTCCACCCCCACCCCCACCCCGCTCTTGGCCCCCTCTGCTTTGCTTTGTAAACTTGTATTTCTGTTTTCTCCTGGCGTACTTTGGAGTGTAGCTTTCGGAAATAATCTTTGTCAGTGCATTTCTTTTTTTCCTACCATGCCTCCTCTCGGTATATCAGAGATCTTACTTTTGTTTAGTATTTCTGAATTCTTAATTGTCACGCGGAATGCCATATATTATTTGATGAGACTTAGACCTATAGATAAATTCCGTTTTGTATTTAGCCTGTATTTGTACATTAGTTTAAAAGGAATAATGCTTTTTGTTTTAATAAGAAAGAAAGAGATTAAATAGAAGAATGTGGAAACATTCCCAGCCATTTTGTACGTGTGTTTGCCATCTATAGAAACCAACTTATCACATCTTATCTCTTTCATGGAGGCACAAAGTGAAAATCCTTCACAAGAGAGCTCTCTGCTTCTCATCTCCTCATCCGAGTATCTGAGTATGCATGGATAATTTTTCAAACATTTATCAAGCTGTTTTTCCCTAGCTGGTACCCCAAACAGTGCCCAGGCATCATTATGCTATACATGAGCCTGTTTTTATTATTTGACACTATTGTATTTTCCTCCTCTCTAAAATTAATTCCTCTATAGTGTCTGAATGTTCTTTTTTTTTTTTTTTATCAATTAGCTTTCTCTAGGACAATCTTTTCCCATCTAATATAGAATAATGATTTTTTTTTCATCTGTCAAGGGGGTTATTAATAAATGCCACCAGTGGGGTTAGAACATTCTCTGGTGTTTGCTTTAGGGGAACAAGGGGATTGTCGGAAATCCTAGCCAAACTGAACCATAATTAGAGAGAAAATGTTAGCAATTAGAACTATACATTAGGCTTTAATTTACTACCATGGAAAAGTCAAGGGTGGCATTTTTATTCCATTTTTAGGTGCAGCCAGATGGATTGCTCATTACAGGATAATTTCCACCGACCCTCTGCCTTTCTCAGGGTAACAAAGCCACTGAGAGCACCGTGTAGCCAGTTGCTCAGATTTGATTTTATTTTTTGTGGGGGTGGTGAGCAGAGTGGGAGGTTGAGCCGTCATCAGTTTCCTACAGTTATTGACAGGATTGGGAATCTTTTTATATGTGGAATAATGTTAGGTCAAGAAAGCAATTGGAATAATTTTAGGCCAAGAAAACAGAACACAAATGCATGAATATCATTTACTTTTCTGTCCTCACCTGAACAATCTCCATGTCAAAAAAAAATTCTCCTTTAAGAGGTTTCTACCTTTAGTTTTTCCTAATGACCAAAATAAGCATTTTAACTTATTGATAAAAAAAAAAAGTCATCACAAACCCAAGATAATATAGTTCCCATTAAATTTCAATCTAATTTCTACAAAGCTTCCAAGTCCACCCAGTTACTATTCTTGAACATGTGGGGTATCTGTCATTAGTTTTTCCTTTTTAATTCACACTCAGATGATATTTTTTTATTAACTCTCCCATCCAGTTTTTTTTTTCCATCAAGTTAATTTGGGGCCAAGATGTTAATGACCATAAAAAATAATTGTATTCAGGGCACCTAGGTGGCTCATTCGGTTAAACATCCGACCCTTGATTTTGGCTCAGGTCATGATCTTCCTGTTCGTGAGTTTGAGCCCTGTATCTGGCTTTGAGCTGACAGTGCAGAGCCTGCTAGGAATTCTCTCTTTGCTTCTCTTTCTGCCCCTTCCCTCTTCTCTCTCTCTCTCAAAATAAATAAGTAAACTTAAAAAAAAATGTATATATTTTGAGGTTAACAATATTTTCATGAGGAAAAAATCTATCTTTTAGTTACTTTAAGTGTTTTTTTAATTTTATTTTTCTTTTTTTTAATATAATTTTTTTATGTCTTGATTTTATCTTGAGAGACAGAGACAGAGAGAGAGTGGGGGAGGGGCAGAGAGAGAGAGGGAGACACAGAATCCAAAGCAGGCTCCAGGCTCTGAGCTGTCAGCATGGAGCCCGATGCAGGGCTCAAACCCACAGACTATGAGATCATGACCTGAGCCGAAGTCGGACACTTAACCGACTGAGCCACCCAAGTGCCCCAAGTGTTTTCTTTTTAATGTTTATTTATTTTTGAGAGAGAGAGAGACAGAGACAGAGACAGAGTGTGAACAGGGAAGGGGCAGAGAGAGAGACACATACAGAATCTGAAGCAGGCTCCAGGCTCTGAGCTGTCAGCACAGAGCTTGATGCAGGGCTTGAACTCACAAACTGTGAGATCATGACCTGAGCTGAAGTAGGACCCTTAAAGGACTGAGCCACCCAGGTACCCCAATCTTTTACTTGCTTTAAATTACAGTGTGTCAAAATCAGCCATCATTTCCATTGCTTTTGAAAATATAGTTGAAGATATTTTTATGTTATTTTATTTTACTTTTATTGTGATCATATATATATAACTATATATAACATCAAATTTAACCACCTTGGCCACTTTTAGGTGCATAGTTTGGTGGCATAGATATATTCACATTGCTGTGAATCACTACCATCCATCTTTGGGAATTTTTACCTCCCCGAGCTGCAACCACATGTATTAAATGATAATTCTCCCTTCCCCTCTCCCCCACCTTTGGTGACCTTTGGTGACAATTCTACTTCCTGTCTCTATGAATTTGAGCACTCTGTGTATCCCCTATAAGTGGAATCGTACAATATGTGGCCTTTTGTGTCTGATACCCAGCATCATTTCTCTAAGCTTCAAGACCTACGTTGTTGCATGTATCAGAATTTCCCACAAGACCAGATAATATTCCATCATATGTACATCCATACTATTTAAATCATTTGCACATATTCCCTCAAGATTTACCTCCACACTCCAGTCTTCTTGAGTTGACATCAACAGACAAAGCTATGGTCCAGCCACAGGTAAGGTAGTGGGTAAGGAGGGTTGGTAAGTGCTGCCCCGTGACAGAGTGTCAGCCATTTTGGATAATATTTGAGGTAAAAAAAAAAAAATTGAGGTAGCCTCAGTTTTCTCTTTAAGCTAAGAATCACAGGGATGAGAAATATTTGCCTTGCATTCTGTGTTCTACCAGATTTCAGCTCATTTTCCATGCTCCTTACAGAAAACATTGACACAAAACCCCCATACTTTTGTCAGCTGAAAATTCTACACTTTTGTAGCCATGTGACAGAAAACATTTTTTCCCCTCATAAAAGTCCATATTATGTAAACAGAACAAAACAGTACTGAACTCTTGAGTTTTAAATGTTTTGGTGACAAGTGTATTCAAAGGGTACCCTGCTGGGATGCCTTCCTGGCTCAGTGGGTGTAGCCCGTGATTCCTGATCTTGGGGTGGATATGAGTCCTGTGTTGGGTGTAGAGCTAAAACAAAACAAAACAAAACAAAACAAAACAAAAAGTGAGAGACAGAGAGAGAGAGAGAGAGAGAGAGAGAGAGAGGAGAGAGTGCTATGCCTCAAGTAAAAGTTCAACTCCAGCGTTTCACTTTTCCTAAGCTTATAAGGGAACTCTTTAAAAGAAAGGAGGGGTGCCTGGCTCAGTGGGCATTGGACTCTTGATTTTGACTCAGGTCATGACCTTAAGGTTCCTAAGATTAAGCCCAGCTCAGAGCCTGCTTGGAATTCTCTCTTTCCCTCTCTCTCTCTTTCTGCCCACCTCCCCTCAAAATAAATAAATAAACTTAAAAAAATTAAACAAAAGAAAGAAATGAGAAGATTTCACAGAAGAAAATTTAGAGCTAGGGCGTCACAGTATTTTGTATTTTATTCATTCTTTACAAGAGGCAAACCTCGAACTTTCTTTACTGCTTGAAACAGTTCCACCTAAAAAGTCACCAGTTTGAGCTCCCCATTCTGGCCCCAGACAACATTTTTTCACTTTCCCTTTTCTTTCATGGTGTTTTGAATCTGTTCTTTGTTTCCATCAGGGACTCTGTCCTCTGCCTCCATTTCTCCCTCCCTCCTTCCCTTCCTTCTTCCATAATTATTTACTGAGCAAGAGTTTATTGTGTGCCAGGTAGAGCCCTTGGAGAGTCAAAGATTAACCTGACATGCTTCCTGTCTGGGTTGAGCCTGTTGTCTTGTGTGAGTCTGTCCAGACCGTACTGCTGGAGCAGTGAATTGAGGAGGGTTTGGGATTCATATCTAGTTTTGGTAAGAAAGGATGCCAAAATCAATTAGCGATGTCGGCCAGTGGCCTGGGAACAGAATGGTTCGCGTGTGCGCCATGCCTTGACAACCCCTAATCCAGCTGAGCCAGAGCTTTCTCCAGGTCTGTTTTTCTTCTGTCCAATCTGTCCCTCAAGTTGAGAACCTTAAAGGGTGCTTTATTTTACTATTAAAAAATGTATTTAAATGTTTATTTTTGAGAGAGAGACAGAGAGAGACACAGAGCACAAGCCGGGGGTGGCGGGTGGGGGTGCAGAAAGAGAGGGAGATGCAGAATCTGAAGCAGGCTCCAGGCTCTGAACTGTCAACACAGAGCCTGACATGGGGCTTGAACTGACAAACCATGTGATCATGACTTGAGCCAAAGGCTTAACTGACTGAGCTACCCAAGGCGCCCTTAAAGGGTGCTTTAATTAAAATCTTAGTATACGTCCCTTAGTTACGTTTTCAGCAAATGCCCACCATATCATTTCCTTTTTTTTTTTTTTTTTTTTTTTTTTTAATGTTTTATTTATTTCTAGAGAGAGAGAGAGACAGCGTGAGCAGGGAGGGTCAGAGAGAGAGGGAGTCACAGACTGAAACAGGCTCCAGGCTCCGAGCTGGCAGTCAGCACAGAGCCCGACGCGGGGCTTGAACCCACGAACCGCAAGATCATGACCCAAGCGAAAGTCGGACTCTTAACCGACTAAGCCACCCAGGCGCCCCATCACCATATCATTTCCTGAATCATGTTCACCATTGCCAATTAATTTCTCTCTTTTTCCCGAGGCTATCAGGTTTTGCTAGAGAAAGACGTGAAACCATTCTGATTCAAGTCAATAAAAATTCATGCTACCGAACTTCCTCTAGTTCTTACTCCTCTCTGTATTCTTTTCATTACTTTCTTGGAGATTCGCTGAGTTTCCTCCTTTGGTTGTTTAAAAATGTTTTTCATATTTTAGGAACTCACTGTTTAATCTTCTCTTGCTCTTGATCTCAGAGGATCTTGCCTCCCACTTCACTGAGAAGGTCAAGGCCATCTGTAAATCTCCTTCAACGTCCTATTTCTTCCCTCAGTCTTTTCATTTTCCTTCATCCATTGCTTCTTCTATCCTTTGGCCTCGAAGGATGTGGCATCTCTTTTCTTTCTAGATTGAACGCAACTCATCCAGGACTTTTCTCTGTAATGTCTGTTCCTTGAAACTCTCAATTCCCTTGCCAGAAGTTCTTTAGTTTGGAGAAAATAATAACATACAGAGATTAATACAACAAATATGGGCATTTCCAATACCCAGCAGTGACCATTGTCACTATTATGATGCATTGGCTTATCTTTTTTGTAATAAAAAGAAAAGTTACAGGGATACTTGGCTGACCCAGTTAGCAGAGCTTGCAACTCTTCATCTCAGGGTTGTGAGTTCAAGCCCCATGTTGAGCAAAATCTTAAAATTTTTTAAATTTCTTTTTTAATGTTTCCTTTAAACTAATTAATTAATTAATTTTGAGAAAGTGAGTGTGTGTGGGAGGGGGAGAGAGAGAAAGAGAAAATCCCAAGTAGGCTCTGCACTATCAGCACAGAGCCCACCACAGGGCTTGAACCCACAAACTGTAAGTTCCTGACCTGAGGTGAAATCAAGGATCAGATGCTTAACCAACTGAGCCACCCAGGCACCCCCCAAAAATTGAAAAATTTAAAAAAAAGTTACAGATAAGTTTGAAGCTCCCTTTGACTCACCTCCTCAGGCTTATTCCTTTTTTCCCCTTCCCAGAAGCAACCCTATTATGTATGATTTTTCTATGTGTTCTCTAAACTTATTAAAGTACATTTATGTGTGTATAGATAAATGACATGTAAGATGATTTAGTGGAAAATTTAAGAACTTACACATTTCGTGTTTTAAAACCTACATTTTTCCTTCCACATGTTTCTGCCCTCTGTCTGTGCTGGTATGTGAAGATCTAGATGTAAGCTCTCTGACAGCAGGGGTTTTGGCTTGCTTATCTCTATCCTCAGAACCTAGAACAGTACTGTATTTGGCATATAATAAGTACTTAATATGTATCTCATAGGTGAATTAATATAGCTCATTTTTGGCTGCTGTGTACTAATCAACCGTATGACTATCCCACACATCACATTTTATTTATTTGCTCCCACCCCCACCCCCCACCTCATTTAGGTTGTTTCTAACTTACAAGCCATGTTGTAGAACACCCTCATGTAAGTCTTCTTGTCCCCTGTCTGAGATTTTTAGAAAAAATGTTTAGTTGTTTATTTTGAGAGAGAGATAGAGAGTGAGCAGGGGAAAGGGAGAGAGAGAATCCCAAGCAGCCTCCACAACTGTCAGCGCAGAGCCTAATACGGGGCTGGAAACCACAAACTGGGAGATCATGACCCGACCTGAAACCAAGAGTTCAATGCTTAACTGGTGCTTAACCCACTGAGCCCCCCAGGCGCTCCTGTTTGAGATTTTATCAGACATGCTTACCTAGAGTTGGAATTACTACATTGTAGGAAATAAACTTCAACCTCTCTCTAGATACAGCCTAATTGCTTTTCAAAGTTTCCTGGTTTTCAAACATGTTCATGAATATCTCTCTACAGTTCCTGCCCCCCCCCAAGTGCTCTATACCCTGAAGCAATAGTTTTGTCTTATTCTTTCTTTTGGCATCTCAACTTTTCAAAATAATAACCTATTGGCCCCAGGATCCATTCATGCCTAATGCTTGAAAGATTTTTTGAAAAATGCCTCTGATTTTTAAGTTATATTAGTAAATTAGTCCTCCCTTGTAAAGATAATTGCCATATGTATACACATATATAGTAAAAATTATTATATATAGTAAATATGTACTATATATATGCTATAAATATAATAGTAAATATAGCAATTTTTACATTATTTATACTTATGTTTGTAGCATTACTATAGTAATGGTATTTATAGTATTACCTATCACTACTGCCCTCCACAAGAATAGTCACCAATAGTGACCAAGGATAGTCTGATTTGTAACAGCGCCAATTTTATATGAGTTTATATGAGAGAGAACAATTATGGAGTCTTGTTAGCCCAAAGTCTGCAGGGAAGTCCAGCAGGCTGGAGACACAGGGGAGTTGATGTTACAGCTCAAGTCTAAAGGCAGCCTGGAAGAATCACCTCTTTTTTCGGGGGGACCTCAGTCCTTTTCTCTTAAACCTGTCAACTGATTGAACAAGGCCCATCCATATTATGGAAGTTGATCTGTTTTATTCAAAATCTGCTAATTTTTAAATTATTTACTTTTTAATGTTTATTTATTTTTGACAGAGAGAGGGAGAACAAGCATGGGAGGGGCAGAGAGAGAGGGAGACACAGAATCTGAAACAGGCTCCAGGTTCTGAGGTGTTAGCACATAGCCCGACACAGGACTCCAACTCCTGAGCCATGAGATTATGACCTGAGCCAAAGTCAGACGCCCAACTGACTGAGACACCCAGGTGCCCTAAAATCTACTAAATTTTGTCAAGTTTTATTTATTTAAGTAATCTCTGTACCCAACATGGGGCTTGAACTCACAACCCTGAGATCAAGAGTCATATGCTCTACTGAATCTCATCTAAGAAATATATCTCCACACCAACATCTAGACTGGTGTTCAATCAACTCTCTGGGTACCACAGGCCTAGCCAAGTCAACACGTAAAATTAACCATCACACTACGTGATCAGCTTTTTTTTTTTAATGTTTTATTTATTTCTGAGAGAGAGAGAGAGAGAGACAGCGTGAGCAGGGGAGGGTCAGAGAGAGAGGAAGACACAGAATCCCAGGTAAGCTCCAGGCTCTGAGCTAGCCATTAGCACAGAGCCCGATGCAGGGCTCAGATCCATGAACCGTGAGATCATGACCTGAGCTGAAGTCGGACTTAACTGACTGAGCCACCCAGACGCCCTTGAGATCAGCTTTTTAAGCCTCTTAATATATAGATTTTCCCAGGCATATCCTTGTCTCTCTTTTCCTTTTATAATTTGTTTGTTGAAGAAACTGAGTCCTTTCTACTTTTTTTTTTCAGACTGCACCTTCATGGTGTAGTTGCATTTTTTCCCCTGTAAGTTAATAGTTGGAGCTCAAGGTTTGATCACATTCAGGTTTGAAATTTTTTGACCAGGTTGCTTCACAAGTTGGATGTTTATACTTTTATCAGAAGGCACACAACGCCTGGTTGTCTCTCTTTGTGACGTCACTGGTCACTGATGTCAGTGCCTAGACCCATGCATTCATTAGATGATTGCAAAATGGCAGTATTTGATTCTATTATTTCTTCTTCATTTTTTTAGTTGCAGTGTTTCCAAAAAAAGAAATTTCACTTATATATTAATTGGTTAACTAGTGGTATAGAGTGTGTAGGAAAGGCAGGATCAAATTTTTTCTCATTGTTTACCAGTTTTCAGATAATGAATTTAGTTGACAAGCATTCTCTAAACATGACAACGTTTCATGAATCCATGAATCTGAACACATTTGATGGACTTAAAACTATATCTTTACTGACAACTCCAATTGTTCCATCCTTGGCAAAAGGGAGTCTTTAAGTTGGCTCTTGGGTCTTCCTGACATGCCCTTAATAATATTCGCCATGCTACCTGGTAGGATGACAAGATATTCTAGGCTAATCTGGTACATTTCTTGAAGAGAAATGAAATTTATAGTTTACCATCTCAATGTTAGGGATACTAATTATTACCATAAGGCTGTTCTAATCCTTTCAGTGAATAGAATCAGGAAATTTTTTTAAAGTTTATTCATTTATTTATTTTGAGAGAGAGAGAAAGAGAGAGCATGTGGGAGAGGCAGAGAGAGAGAGAGAGAGAGAGAGAGAGAGAACAAGAATCCCAAGCAGGCTCCACACTTCAATACAGAGCCTGATTCAGGGCTTGATCTCATTAACTGTGAGACCATGACTTAAGCCAAAGCCAAAAGTCAGATAGTAAACTGACTGAGCCACCCAGGCATCCTAGGATTTTTTTTAAATGCTAATATATAATGAGTTCATACTGATATTTTTTTCTTTTATTTCCTTGTTTTAAGATTTTATTTTTAAGTAATCTCTATACCCAACATGGAGCTCAAACTCACAACCCCAAGACCAAGAGGCACATGCCTTACCAACTGAACCAACCAGGCACCTCCATACTGATATTTCCAATTCACATTCAGGACTATACGTTTTGCTCTTCAAACTCTCCTAACTGATATCTATATCTCTTTTTTCTCTCGCTAAGAATTCTGATTTTCAAGGACACCACAGATGATAACATCAGATTGTCACAAATGTTCTCATTTTCTTTATTCTACATTACACAGAATAATAGCACTAAAACTACCACTTATAATACGGTTATTATAGAGTTTTGAATATTTTTGTTGTCCTTTGTTATCCTACAAAAGACTAGATATATATTTAAATCAATTTTATTATTTATTATTATTATTATTTTAACATTTATTCATTTTTGAGAGTGACAGAGACAGAGGGAGGGGCAGAGAGAGGGGGAGACACAGAATCTGAAGCAGTCTCTGATGTGCGGCTCGAACTCATGGACTGCAAGATGTGACCTGAGCTGAAGTCGGATGCTTAACCAACTGAGCCACTCAGGTGCCCCTAATTAATTTTATTTTTAAAGATTGTTTTAAGATTTTAATTTCCTATGTTTCCCAAGACTCTTCTTGGTAAGGATGTGCACTGTGTATGTCTCTGCCCACAAAATTATGTGGCTCATGGAGCTTCCTGACCCTCTGCCTTTTTTAAGCTTTTTTCCTCATCGTTTCTATATATATTGAAAGCTGCTTTTGGAAGTTTACTTTAAAGTTCTTTATAATATTTATTTATTTATTCATTCATTCATTCATTTATGTTTATTCATTTATTTTGAAAGAGAGAGAGCCTGCATAAGTGGGGGAGGGGAAGAGAGAGAAAGAAAGAGAGAATCCCCAAGCACTGGCAGTGCAGGGTCTCATGTTGGGCTTGAACTCACAAACTATGCGATCATAATCCAAGCTGAAATCAAGAGTAAGACGCTTAACCAACAGAGCCACCTGGGTGGCCCCAAGGTCTTTATAATTTAAAACAGTCAGATTTCAAAACATAATCACAGATAACATATTTTTTATTAATTTTTTTCCTATTAAGAAGACCCTGATCAAGACTAGCTCAAGTTGATGTCTCTGTATTTTCACTAGACAGTTGTTCTTGATCTTCCAAAACTGTATGTGATCAAAAAATCCAAGATTTTTATAGTGCAGTGCAACCGTGAGTATTAGATTAACTCCAATACCCCAGTTACTAAGGGCAAATATATGCTATTCATCAACTATGCATGGTAATGACAATCTCTGGGAACTGAAGTCCTTGCCAAGATTTTTGACCCCAATAGGATGTTGGTGACATCTTTTAAGAAATTACAAAAAACCTTGTGAATCCAACTCTTTAAGCTTTAACATAACAACTTTATCTTAGGTAGAGTCCAAGGACTTTAGTCTGGAATAGACTGTCCAATAGGGTAGATGCTAGCTACAAGTGGCTATTTAAACTTATCGGTAGCTAAAATAAAATAAAATACCTAGTTCCTCATTACAGTTACCAATTTTGAGTACTCACTAGTCCTATCACTAATGGCTACTGGATTGGAGAGCACACATATTATAACACTTCCATCATTATGGAATGACACTGATTTAGAAAGTCATAAGATCTGTGAAAGAGGCAACACAACTCCTTGGTTTTTTTCATGGTGCTCCCGATGAACCTTAATTATGTTGATGACAGTGATGATGATGATGACTGATAGTTACAATAATTATAAAACTATTACCATTTTTTTAATATACTACACCAGGTACCGTACTAATCTCTTTTCAAAGACATTTCATGTTCTCCTGTCATCAGCACTGTGTCATAGGTATTCTTATCTCCATTTTGCACCTGAAGAAATTGAGGATTGCGGGAATCCAAGATCACATAATTAGCATATATTGGACTGGAGCCGGTGTTCAGAGCAAGTCTGTCTGGCTCCAAAGCCTGTGTGTTAAGTCATTCTACCACATACCATGTACCTTCTCTGGGTGGTTCAGTTGGTTAAGCATCTACCTCTTGATTTTGGCACAGGTCATGATATCACAGTTCATGAGATCAGTCCCCACGTTGGGGTCCATGCTGACAGTGCAGAACCTGTTTGGGATTCTCTCTCACTCTCTCTCTTTCTGATCCTCCCCTGCTCTCTCTGTCTCCCTCTCTAAATAAGTAAATAAACTTAAAAAAAGAGAGAAGTGACATAAATTATGGAAGATGAAATTAGAGATGCATAACATAAAACATCTCCAGCCTGTACTGTTTTCAGTGAAAATAGCCCTAGATAAAGTGACTCAAACCTTGATTTTTGAATATAATAGAAATTGTTAAAAATCATATTCAAGGGGCGCCTGGGTGGCTTAGTCGGTTAAGCGTCCGACTTTCGCTTAGGTCATGGTCTCGCGGTTCGTGGGTTCGAGCCCCGCGTCAGGCTCTGTGCTGACTGCCAGCTCAGAGCCTGTTTCAGTCTGTGACTCCCTCTCTCTCTGACCCTCCCCTGCTCACGCTGTCTCTCTCTCTCTCTTAGAAATAAATAAAACATTAAAAAAAAAATAAAACTGTAAATCAAAACTTTTTTATGGTATCAGGTTCCCTGGTAAAACATGCAGTGAATTTCCTTTCTTCTTTTGAGGGCTGTGTTTGGCTGAGACTGATTCCAGAGCATCGTGCTATTCTTTTTTAAGCAAGAGTTATTAAATCTTACTTGACTTTAATGTCATTGCCTCTTGTCTAAGGACTGTCCTTGAAAATGCTAATGGTTCATGGATAAAGTTACTTGGAAAAGCGATTTCATGTTACTCTGAGGAATGTCAGCTGAAAAATCAGCCAGAAGTAAAGACAATAATACCTTAAGCCTTAAAATCTGGTCATTCTATCACACTGTTAGTGCCAATGCTTACTGGTCCTTCAAGACTCTGAAATGGAGGTGAGAAAACTAAGCTGTCTTCTTAGCTCTGGAGGGTGGTGTGCGGATTAGGGAGATAAGAGTTAGACCTGAGGGTTCACCAGTAAACAGATCGGAGTTTCTCCTCTTTAATGGCTAATGCATAACATTTTGGCGAAACCAGTGTATTTCTTACCAGATGGCTGAGACTTTGTCCTCTGATGCAGTTTGGAGGCGATAGAGAAGTGGGCACGGCTCTCCCCAAAACAGCCTGACATCATTGCTCCCAGTTTCATCTTTGTTTTCATGATCCTGGCTTTCTCCTATTGAATTAATCCATCTTTCAGGAACTATTTGGATCGAGAGGAAGGGTAAACAACATGAGAGAAAAGAGAGAGAAGAATGAGGAGACAGAGAGGGAAGAGAATCCCAGGGAAGGAAGGAAGAATGGTAGGGTATAGGTGGGGGCACCTGGCTGGCTCAGTCGGTAGAGCACGTGACTCTTGATCTCGGGGGCCTGAGTTCAAACCCCATGTTGGGCATATGACTTACTTACAAAAATCAAGTGGGTTTTTAAAAAAAATTTTTTAAATGTTTTATTTATTTCTGACAAAGAGAGATAGACAGCATGAGCAGGGGAGGGTCAGAGAGAGAGGGAGACACAGAATCTGAAACAGGCTCCAGGCTCTGAGCTGTCAGCACAGAGGGGCTCAAACTCATGAACTGCAAGATCATGACCTGAGCTGAAGTCGGACGCTTAACCGACTGAGCCACCTAGGCGCCCCTCAAATGGGTTTAATAAAAACTTTAAAAACCAATGTCATTTAAAAAACAGAATAGCAGGTGTAGAAGAAGAGGAAAAGGGGAGAAAGGAAGAGAGAAATAAGAAAGTGTGTGTGTGTGTGTGTGTGTGTGTGTGTGTGTGTGTGTGTATGTGTGTGTGTAGAAGAGATAGACATGGGTGGGGGCTGGGGAGAGGCAGAGGAAACAGAGAGAAAAAGGTAATAGGTTATATCCAGTGGATTTTCTAGCAACTTTCACCTGATCAAAGTAAGTGGAGACAAATTAAAGTTTTCCCTTGAAAGTTCTCTCAAGTTATTTTTCCTTGAAGACGAAGTAAAATGTCAACATTTCCACTAGGAAATTTCATAACATAAGGGAGTATGTATGGTTACTTGGCCTTCACTTAATAATGATTTCAAAAACTCGGAATAGGAATAATTTTATTTAAAAGTACTGGCTATATTAGGGTCACCTGTTTGGCTCAGTCAGTAGAGCATGTGACTCTTGACCTTGGGGTCATGAGTTCAAGTCTCACATTGGATGTAGAGATTACTTAAAAATAAATTAAAAAAATATTTACTATATTAGACCATAACACTTACCCATAAGCAGAGCAAATACAAAAGCAAAGCTCGTTTCCAGCCCCCACCCCCACCCCAGAATATAATGCCATTTTCAGAAGAGAAGGAAGAAGTCCATACCGTTGTTCTTGCTGATATGAGTGAGTGGCCCTATCCTCCTGAATTTCACTGACCAAGGCTGACCAAGACTTCACAGAGTCAATGTTTGTCAGATGGTTTGTCAGCATCAAGTTCATCCTTTACTCTTCCCAACAGTCTCTAGTTTCCTTTTGGGGTCTATGTGATGACCTCACTGCATCCTAGTCAGGGGTAGAATAGGCCCAACCAATCACCACATTCTATCTTCTTGACTGCAGCAATGGAAGCAAGGGTCAACATGTGAACTGAGCTGACCATACAGTGGCCATAGAGAGTTTTCTGGAAATTCTAGAACAAAGTTGGTCTCTCTGACACAAAGAAGAAGGTATAAGGCTCCAGAAACTATAAGCAGCCATTTGGGGAGTAGGAGTGGAGCCAGTCTTGGATGAAGCTGACATGAATTGATGAAAAGAACTCAGCTAGGTCTTTTGGATCTCCTTGAGGTGTTAAATCCAGCCTCATCTACAATATTCCTATCTCTGGATTTTTTTGGTTGTGTGAGGTGGTAAATGTTCTTTTCTGTATTATTTACTATCAACCAGAGCGTAATGTAAATGTTTTCCTTTCAGTAAAGAGATTATTCTGCCAGAGAGAGCCATTACTATGCTTTCTGTTTTAAGCAATGATGCCTGTTCTTTTTGAAAAGATCCCGGACCAAGCAGCAGCAGAATTTTATATTGGGAAGATACTTTCAGATATTGCAGAAAACAGAATTATCTTCTGGTGTTGGTCAAGGGATTTCAGTCTGAGATTCTTCTAAGAATATCCCTCTTGCTATAAGATACTAAAGCTTTTTCATGATTAAAATTCTATTGTAACTTGTTTCTGATTTATCATGTATAATATGTGAAAGAAATTGATGTATAAAAATTCACTAATGAAATAGTGTGAAGATTAGACAGAGTCTTTTGGACTAGGGTAAATTTTTCATATTTGTAAGTCAAAGAAGAGAGTACAACATATTTCTATTCTACAACTATTCTGGGAGCCCTTAGTTTATGCCTGGAACTCTCTAGATTCTACAGGTACAAAACAGAGGCAGGCAGGTAAAACAGACTTTACCTTCAAGAAATTTCTAGTCCAGATGGTAAGGCTTAGACAGGGGCTTACATTAGACTTAGCCATGGCTGTCATTATTAGCTATACTTATGAGTAAAAAGAAACAAATATCATAACAAAACTATAATGTGGCATGGGGTTTGAATGAAGGAGAAAGACCATATAATTGGGAGAGAATGGGATGGGGCACAGATAGCTTTCGGGGAGCTGTTGCCATGTGAGCGGGGTCGTGAAGAATAGCTGCTTCTGTAATTCCCTATCCTTTGTTGGCCTTCTCATGGCACCTGTCCTTTTCTTCTTTAGCAGTGACTCCCATGTTTATTTAATGGACCATCTCACCAGGCTATAGATGTCGTGAGGTGGGCCCCATGGTCCACTCTGGTTTGCTCCCCATTATATTCCCAGTGCAGAGCCCAGGGCCTGGTACATAGTATGAAGTCAATAAAAATCTGTTGAATAAATAAATGGACAATTAGATGAATGATGGACAACAGTATGTTGTATTACTGAATGCTTATTATGTAACACTCACTGTGGTCAGCAAATGGATGATCAAATGTAATGCATTCAATGGTAATATGAGGTACATTTTACATCAGCTCTATAGAGGAAGAGATGGGAGATTACAAAAGGTAAGTAACTTAGCCAATGCCATACCACAAGTGCCTGGCCATAGCCATACCCAAGGAGGTCTCTCTCCAAAGTTCGAGCTGTCAATCACTGCACAATATTGTTTCCTATGCATTACGTACTATGTGCCAATTATTTGACACACATTACCTCATTTTATTTTCTCATTTATTTCTACCAACAGCCCTGTGAGTTAGTTGTTACTAGCCGCGTTTAATAGCTGACAAACCAGATTCAGAGATGTCTATTCATTCACTCAACAAATATTTATTATCTGCCCACCAATTGCCAGGCACTATGCTACTCCTAGAGACAGAATAGTGAGACAAACAGACATCATCTCTGCCCATGTGGAGCTTAGGGACCAGTAGAGGAGGCAGACCATGATCAGATGTACAATAACAAACTGTGAGAAGTGCTGCAAGGGAAAGGCAAGTGTCCTGAGGACCTCATGGCTTCAGTGAGGCCCATGTAATTCCAAAGGCCTTGACTTTTTATATAACTCTTCTAAAAATGTTTTAAGTTATTTATTTATTTGTTTGTTTATTTATTTATTTATTATTTGAGAGAGAGTGCAAAAGCAGGGGAAAGGGGCAGAGGGAGAGAGAGAGAATCTGAAGCAGGCTCCATTCTTAGCAAGGAGCCGGACACAGGGTTCAATCTCACAACCGGGAGATCATGACCTAAGCTGAAATCGAGAGTCAGACTGAGCCACCCAGGTGCCCCTCTTTTTGGTTTTTAATAACGTGGTGGATAAGACTTGCACTGGCAGAGAGGAAAGACAGGAGTGGCCCCCAAAGTGCAACTCTCATACCTGAGAGTCATACTAGTCATACTGGTCATACTAGACCAGAGAAGGTGGAGACATATGTGTAGGAAATTATGTGAGCAGCAGAGGCTGGAAAAACCACAGTGTTGAAGGTCTGGTAAAGGATTGCCCTTCATGAGGAAGGCAGTGGAGAGCCATTCAAAAGGTTTTGAATGAAATCTCAATCAAAATATCTTTTTAGGGGAGAGTAACTTAAGAAGTAGAATTGGTGACAGAGGTCGTGGTGGAGGGAAGACTTACTGACTGGTTTAACATGGCACATGTGAGACCTAGGTTTGAATTTAGTTTGTCTCCGTTTGGTCAGCATATTAGTTAGGATGTGGGCTTAGGTGAAAACACAGGGGTTTCAACAAGATAGAGCGTATTTTTCTCTCACATAAAGGTTGAGCTGAGATGGCAACTCTGTTCCCCAAAACCGGTAAGGATTCTTTTTATTTCAATTTTGAGGGAAAAGGTTAGAAGGAAGACCTGCCACTTAGGGACCCAACGAGGAGGAGGTTGCACACGTCACTTCCGCTTGCTTCATCTTGGCCAGAGCCGAGCCTCAGAGCTGCTGTCAGCAGTTATAAGGAGGCGTGTATGCATCATCTCTGGTTTTGCTGTCTGCATGCCTTAGGGCAAAAGTCCATAATATGGGAAAAGAGGGCGTGATTATTAGGATATGGCCAGCAGTCTCTGTCATACTCACAGGCTTCTCTTCCAAGAATGAGAAATTTTGGTGACTCATTTGCTCCTGTTAGAAAAACATCCAAAATTGTTTTTTAATTTTTTTAATGCTTATTATTTTTGAGAGAGAGAGAAACAGAGAACAAGCAGGGGAGGGGCAGAGAGAGAGGGAGACACAGAATCAGAAGCAGGCTCCAGGCTCTGAGCCCAACGTGGGGCTGGAACTCACATACTGCGAAATCATGATCTGAGCTGAAGTCGGCCACCCAGGCGCCCCCCAAAAAAGCATTCACATTTTTAAAGAATATTGACTTTTGAAAAACATTTATTTACTATTGAGAGATAGAAAGAGACAGAGCATGAGCATGGGAGGGGCAGAGAGAGAGGGAGACACAGAATCTGAACCAGGCTCCAGGCTCTGAGATGTCAGCACAGAGCCTGACGCAGGGCTCAAACTCACAGACTGTGAGATCATGACCTGAGCTGAAGCTGGATGTTTAACCAACTGAGCCACCCAGGCACCCCTAACTAGTGCTGAATTTTTAAAGAAGTCAACATTACTTAAAATTGTTAAAGATTGTTTTTCACATACTATAGAAAGCTAAGTAAAATTTGACAGCTGGTAACTCTAATTAATAACCCAGAAAGCAAAATCCATTCTAATTCCATAGATAACTATGTAGCAAAACTATATTTCAAAATAAACTACCTAGAAAAAGAGAAAGGAAGTTATCCGTGATATACTTTTATGTCCTGAAGACTGCAAAAGATGCTGTTTGACACTCTGATATTAATATTAATGTTAGTGAAAGTAGTATTTTATATTGATAATGCATGTATTTTCCTTCTCCCTTAATTTCCCATTGAAAAGTAACAACCCATTCCTTAGCTAAAATCACTTTTGCCAAACTTGAAGAATG
This sequence comes from Proteles cristata cristata, assembly GCA_017311185.1. Classification (NCBI taxonomy): domain Eukaryota; kingdom Metazoa; phylum Chordata; class Mammalia; order Carnivora; family Hyaenidae; genus Proteles; species Proteles cristata. The sequence continues at coordinate 478,683 of JAESUZ010004426.1, read as the reverse complement.
CGCAGTCAAAAGAAAACGCTTCTGTGTATGGGGTGTTCCCGTCATGGCAGTTTCGATGATGTGAGCGGCTTCTGCCAGGAACCATGGCAGGAAGGATCCACTGGGAGGAAGGAGACTGAACTGATGCACTTCTGTTTCACAGCTGGGACAAAATACATGCAACACCCATTCCATGGAGTAAAGCACATTTGCGGTCCTGGGCAGCCCTTAAGTTTAGTTCGTTTTCCCATACCTATTTATTTGATCGCTCATTAATTGCCTCTGAGCAGAGAAAATGTTTCCTTTAAGAAGGTTAAACAGAGAGTTTATTGACATAAGTGAATTGGTGGAAGAAAACATTATTAAATAAAAGACACTTATTTAAACACCAAATTAATCATTTAAAAGCAAATTAGAGGTCGTATCCCCTCCTAACTAAATAGTGTTAACCAGTAATGAGATATCCATTTTAGATATAAGCACACTTTCAGATCCAGGCTGCTGGCTGAGCTGTGCCTTGGTTTTCCAAGTGTTCAGAGTCCATAATTACACGGATGCTTTAAATGTCAGTATTTTAACCCATATGCCGTCTATAATGTGATAATGTGATATCGTTTTTCATTATATATATATAATTAAAAACTAAATAAATAAAGCTTCTCTTTCATCCCAGCAGAAAAGAAGACTTGTACTCTGAGAGAAGAACCCCACCCCCACCCCCAGTGGAGATAGACTCACCTCGGGCTCTGGCTCCAATTACTGAACTTCTCACACCACCGTGCTTGAGAGTGCTCTTGGCATTGGTCAAGTTGATCCGGCTGGGCCACAGGTAACTTTCCAATATCCTAGCTGGGGCCATAGGCCCAGACTGAACCTGACCCTCTTTGAGACTGAAGAGAAATTCACAGCGATTTTTGTTGGGATAGAGGTAGTGCGGTCACTGCGGTGGTCTGGTATTTTAGCTTGGTATTTTTCTCTTCCAGTTGGAGAGTGTCACAACTGCCTACCCACCTCCAGCCACGCACCTTTGTCACGCAGCCACAGGGTCAATGCCACATGCACCAATCCACCGCTGGGCTCGCATTAGCTGGTCTCCCAACCGCCATGACTGTTGAGTGCTGACAGGTACCATAGATTCACACTCCAGGCTCTTCCATTGCGAAACCGACGCTGATGCCAGCGGCTTTGTTCTGCAGGGCGCTGAAGTTTCGTTTGTAGCCAGACAGGAGTCAGGAAATTTTTAAGGTTAATCCAACCTGACGTTAGCCCGCCCCTGTTGGATAGGACCCTCAGATGGTCCAGCAGATTCTTTTTTGTCAAAATATTTTATTGTGCGTATGTAGAAGAGATGGGGGAAGAACTCCCAATGGATGAGAACTTGATTGGGTGTGTATTTTGGGGGGCGTCAGTCTCCGACTGATTTCTAAACCCCCATTAAGTCAATTATTCTTGCTTTTATAATAATTGTCTTGATTTAGCATGGTTTATCCATGCATACTGCTTACCTTAACTCATTGCTGCCCCTTGCTTGGGTAACCTATGCTTTTTGAAGGCACAGGACTAGATTCAGGCTTTAGGGGCCTGAGGTAATGCTTGGAAATATCATCCAACAATGTGGGTCTTGCTGTTCCCACCACATACTAACCGGAATTATGGCCTCCTCCAAATCCTATTCTCCTCCGAGCCACATGACTTCTTTTTCAACCGAGACAAGAGAATCAGCTTATGACAAAGTGCACACTGGAGAAGGTATATCTCTATGATGTGGGTGGGCAACATAATTTAAGATTCTACAGGCTTATACCCAACCCGTTATTTGAAGGCTAAGAAGCAGTAAAGGGAAAAGTTGGTTCAAGCAATCCTGATACTGCTCATTAACTGGGAGACAGAAATGAATAAAATAGTACTTTCCTGATTATTTCAGGAGCTCTCTCCCACTTCCCCACGCCACACCCCCTCTCCCCCATCAGACATTTAGACTGAGGAAGAAAGGCACTTTGTGTTTAAGGTTAATCAAGTTTCAGTACAATTTTTTTTTCAAACTAGAATCACACTAATCTTTTTTTCTTGCTCTAATGTGTGGCTGTTGAAATCCTCAGCTGTGATAAATTAAGCTACTTATTAATCTAATTATCGTACATTCATCCTAGAAACTTTCATGTGACTTGAAAAGGCTATTCAACCTTTTCCCTCCCCTCCTAGAAAGGGCTCAACCTTGCACCAATTAAGATCATTCTGAAGTAAGGCTTTAAAAAAGCTTCTCTAATCACCCAATGGAACATGGACCAGTGGAAACCAAACTCAGAGCTCTGGGAAAAAGTTTAGCATTCCTTTCTGTCTGCCAACTTTTATGGTTTCATTGCACAAGGGAGGAAGACTTCATTTTCCTATTTAGTTGTTCTTTCACTGACCTCCAAATAAAGTCCATGTAATTACTGAGCAAATAAAGTTGCAGCATGTGTTTTAAAAATCAATTGCCATTCTTGGACTATAGAAATGTAACAATACACAGATTTGCCGGAAAATGCCCAGCACCAACCATATGAGCTAAACCCTGTACTGTATCTGTACAATGGAGTAGTTTGACCCCTAAAGCACATATTTACTATGCAGATTTTTTAAAGGGTTTCTTTTATGACTTATCTATTGATATTAAAATGTCCCCATCCTAATATAGGTTCAATTTAGGATTAAAAATATGTTGCAAATGTATCATATCTTAAACATCCATTCATTGCCAAATGTCTCACTTCTTTTTTTTAAATGATGGCATAAATGGAGCTATTTTACATTCAAATTAAACTAGCTATTAATTTGAATGCAAAGCAGCTCAATGTACAGGATGCAATTTCAATGACAGGTTTACCCCAAGACAGAACGCCGGAGCGAGTCAACGTGGGTGAGTCCTGGTGGATTGTCCCTTACTCTTGGTGCCTGGCAAACTTGCTCACTGTGAATAGTTTTTGAAGTGAAGATTAAAAGAGAGGAATTATAAAGTATAATTACATTTTATTGAAACTCTAGAAATCAGAAAAAATTCAGCAGGAAACTTTTAGTGAAACATGATGTGTTGTCATTATCATTAAAAGATAAAAGTTCCATACTGTTTTTATCTGTTTATTTGGAAGAAATCCAGCCTTTACAGTTATGCAGGAAACAAAAAACGGGAATGCAGGAGTAATTATTAAAACTGTGTGATTTGTTATCTCAGCTACTGTCTTTCCAAATGGTAATGCGATATCAGCAGCTGCAGACGGTGGCTGATTTCCTCTATTAGTAAACAAGTGCTTTGGAGACCTGTGTGGGGCACTTTAAGCTCGCTGCTCCCCGAAGTGCTGTCAGGCTTAACTACTAATCCATGGTATTTCAGAGCACTGGAAATTCATCTTTATAAAACCTGAACAAAAAAGGGAAAAAAGCCTGGAGGGCATGAGCTCCCTCTGGTGAGACAAATGACATGTTCATTTATTAATGAAACAATAACCCTGGAAAGAGGATCAAAGCACATTCCATCCTCACTTTACAATCCCCAATTTTCTCAGGCCAAACCATTTAATTGAGCCATGACAATGGAATACTTAATTGTTGCCTTAAAGTTTTGAAGAAGCGACTTCTTCAGCATCAATGTGCATTTCAGGATTATTATTCAAGTACAATATAGCCGGATTGAAGCTGGTGGAATTTGATTCATCCTACATTGGGGGGTCTTCGGTGGCAGAAAAGGGGTTTTCTTGAACATGCTAGCAGCACTCACCACCAACACCTCTTGCCTATCACTGCCCCTTCCCTTGCCTGAAAGAGCCCTGATGGGTTGCTTCCTCTGGCCTCGTTTGTGGGTGACTGGATAAGACTCGGCTTCTTTTTGGCATTCCACTTGCCTTTGGGACATAAGTGAGGCACAGGGAGTTGCCAGTCTCAGAAGCCGGGAGTTGAGGAGTTTGGGGGTACCCAGCATGGAGTATTAAGTCTTGATAGACCCATAGCATGTGCCGCAGAAAAGGCAAACTACTACCCTCCTTGCGGGTTATTCTCTAGTTGTTTTTGAGGGTGATTATCACGATTCTATCCCATCAAAACTAACAAACACACATATAGTATTTTTAAAAACCTAAAAAGATCTATATTTAATTTCTACATATTTACCCTGGATTTTCCACAGCATTCCAGCTTGATCATTTGTTGTTTATACCTATATAACAACTATTCTAAGGTTTCCATGACTATGCTGTTTTTCCAAATTAACCAAAACTTTCAGGAGAGTCTTAAGGCACAGAAGTAAGGTGTCCAAAAAGCACTTGCTGATCCGTTGTGTAAAGAAGACCATGAAGATTTTATATGTAATCTCTATGACTCACCTATTTTGCGTTCAGATATTCTAGGCCAGTTTGTTTCTAGGCCTAATTTTCTATTACATGGCCTTGTTTGGAGTTTATAAATAGATTTCCTTTTACTTTGCACCTGCTCATATTTATTCCTTAGGAGATCCATTAAGCCAATGAAAACCAATAGTCAGAAAGGAAGGTTGCAAGCGATAAAAAGCACTCTTGTTTCTGTGTTCATGAGCACCATCTATTTTTATTATATTAATTTACTTTTTTTAAGTAAACTGTATGCTCAACCTGGAGCTTGAACTCATGACCCCAAGATCAAGAGTCACACGCCCTCCCGACTGAACCATCCAGGTATCCAATCACCATTCATTTTATTAAAACGTGTGTGAGATGGAGAATGCATTTAGAGATGATTTTGATCATCTGTACCTAGGATCTTATTTTCTGACCTGCTTTGGAATACCAGCCTTCTAAAATTCTTCTTTTTTGTTCTAGGTTATTAGATATATGCATAAATATTAGACTCATGAGTACTTTTGTGTTGAATTTTAGTAAAGTACTTAGGGAATTCCTTATAAAGAAATATTTGTAATAAGGCCATCAATTTGAAAAAAAAAATGTATTGACTTGGAGCTCTTCTTGGTAAACTTTTCTGCAGGATAATTGTTTCCACTGCACGCAGGGGAGTGATGATTATTCAAAGCATATAGTGAGCTCTTTGGTAGAACACAGAACCCTCTAAGTCAACAATTATAATAGGGATTGGCCTAAGAGCCAAAAGGGAATTTCAGATGGAAGGTCTGTATCTGAAACAGAAACGATGATTTTTCTGATCTCCCCATTTGGTTATCTTTCATCCCAAAATACAAAACATTCATTTTTGAAAATATACACCTAGAAAGACTTTATGGGCTTGGTGCACGAATGTTCAAACTGCCATAACACTGATGGCTGCATCATACATTTCATACAAGTCAGAGATGAGACAGAGCAAAGATATTTACATCTGCTGAGAAGATATGCATCTCCATGAGCACATTCAACTAATATTTATATTATTCATTCATTCATTCATTCATTCATTCATTCATTCATTTTTTCTTTCACTTATTTAGCCTGTCAATTAGCCATTCAGTGACTACTGATTGAGGTCCTAGTGCATATATATCACACACATGACAAGAGATATGGGTTGGGTGATGTGTACTTTTGGAAGGTATGTGGAACTTGAGACTGTACGTAATTGAAGGAAGCAAGGAGTCGGTTGGAGATAAATAATTTGGAGACAAAAACAGAGTTCTCCTTTAGCACTGCGTTGAAAAGGGGCAAAGACCCTTTGGTGTGTGTCTGTTGAATGTATGATGGAAATATTCATTCAGCAGTATCTCTCAAGCAACTATCTCATCCCACGTGCCATGTGGAACACTTACTCAAAAAAAGACACTGTCCCTATCTCCCAGGATCTTCCATTATATAGTCGAAGTGGGGACGTATAATATATACATATAAAAGAGTTAATCCAAGGTAAATAATGAGACTCCATATTGAAGGTACAGATAATTTCAAAATGAATTGTAAATTTTGAGTTATTATAATTTTCATGATGTGGTCTGAAAGTTGGGGCTTAGTCTTCCTATTTCCCATTTTGCTGAGAAATGTATGCTCTGAGAAGGAGGATGATAAGAGGCACATAAACAGGTGCATGTATTCATTTTTTTGGTTCTTCTCATCTCCCATTCTTATGAACTTTGTTCCTTGAAAAGGAAATAAGCTCATGACTAAGAATGTAACGTTCAATCATTTTTACTGTCTGTAGTAGTGGATACATAAGCTGATAGTGCTACTATAGTGGTGAACGACCCCATATTCTTTAAATCTGCAAGATAAAACTAGGAATTTGAGTTAGATAAATACATATGTGCATATGGTTACATGAACATTTTTAATAAGCACTAAGGATTAAAAACAACAACAGAACTACTGTACTCTTGGCCTCTTCTGCAGCCCAAGTAATGAAAATTTAAAACAATATCAAATCACAAACAGATGTTTGGAGGGCTGAAGGTAGGGTTGTTGTTTTTTTAAATGATGACTACTTAGAATTATGTTGGGATTATTGGAATTCCTTATAAAATCAATTATAATTTTTTTTTCTTTTTCTAAATCAATTATAAAATTTAAAATATTTTTTCTTCCTTCTTTCCCCCTGGAGCCTCTGGTACACTGGTAATGAGTAATCCTGCACTGGTTTTGCATTAGAGTTTAAGACATGATTATGTTGTTTTTCTCTTCTACCTTTTACTAAAAAATGAGCTATCCGAATGCCCTGGTGTGGTTTCAAGTTCTGTTTTCTTTTTATTCCCAAATTCTGTGTGTAACATACAGGAGCTCTTAATAATATACTTAACCAGTTTCACTTTGGGGCAATTATCCCTTTTCAGCATTCTAAGCTATGGTTAAATTCTCCTAAATGTAGCACAGGGACAAGAAGCATATATTATCTCTCTAGGTTCTCCTTGGTCCGTATCCATTTCATCACATGCCAAAAGGAGCTTATAGTGTGGAATATTTAGAAAATATATAAATAGGTCAGGATAAATGGCTCAAAATAAGACCATGGCCCCTTACTTAAATTAAACAACATTTTTTTGCTTAGCTGTTAGCTATTGGTTTCTTGAACTTAAGAAAGATTATATTTTAGTAAGTGCTGAAATAATTAGTTGCAAATATCCGATAAAGTGAAACCATAAAGCCTAACCAAAACCATTTATTTTCTTATTCTCTGAGGTTGATATTTATATTTAATACTGTTAAAAATCCTACAATAAGTATAATGAAAAGGCATTTTAAATAATAAGGAAAATTTTAATGAAAAATTCAACACATATTTTCCTAGTTAAGGTTTATCTTTCTCTGATATCTAGGGTGTTACAAATCATTTTTAAAGTTGCTATTATTTTTTTTAAATCAGTAACTTAGAATAAACAAACACTGTTTTCCCTAATTTACACCTGTACTCACGACCCCTACCGGACACATGATTTCATTCCATAAAAGAAGTAAATTTTGTTGACTGTATATACATGGCAACATAATAGTTTCGGTATATAAAGATAACACACCAAGTAGCCACAAAATGATTTCTATCTCCTGCCTAAATAATTTCTGATTGCTTATATCAGGGGTGTTTACATCAGGGGTAGACAGTAGTCAGCAAAAATAAACTGGAGGTCACAAATATATAGCTGTCCTCTACGTTGGTAAAACAAAATGGCTCCCACAGTCTATTTGTGGAATATGCAGAGGATAGTCTGTATCACTTAAATGAGACTAGGTACCAAATACATGAACCATTTTGAAATCTTGTTGCGGTATTTCTAAAATGCAGGTGGCCTATCTACCATGATAGATATTGAATGTTATTAATTAATCAATCAATTAATCAATACACTGCCTCAAGGCTCATGTTGATATTTAGGTCCATGTTAGTGATTAAAAAGTAAGTCCCAGAATGCCCTCAGAAGGAGAACATATTCTGGCAGAGAAGCAGACATACAGAAATGGTTAGGTCTTGAAGTTGTTTCCCAAGGTCCTCTGGGACTTGGACAGCCTCTAGAAGCACTGGTTTTAGAAAGGGGAAGAGTGGCTCAGGAGCATCCTTGCTCATTTCAATGGTCAGGCAAAAAACGAGAGCTTGCATACAAAACAGAAAAGAACTTTCCCAGACTGGAGAGAGAGGAACACTTGGCATTCCTGAGGAACAGCTGCTTGCTGGGAGAAGTTTATGATAATAAACTAAACTGGGTGAGCATTTCTTAAGAAGAAATATTTAATTATCCTGCTCACCATTATGAGGAACTTCTGCCACTCTTCAGGTTATTATACAGTAAATAACCATTTTTCTAAAGGACAGAGCTGTTTTAATTATATGACAATGAATGCATAATTATTATGTTTGTTAGGAATGAATCACAAGACAACAGACTTGATATTGCTGCTCTGGTTAGTGCATCTTAATTACTTTTTCATTTATTTTGCATATAAAAGCTATTTGCTAATTGTCTTTGCTGTAAATATGCAAAATATAATTAGTCATTCATAATTCTTTATGTGTTATCTAACTGTACATTTGTTTCTGAGGAACATATATTAAAGTGTGAATATTTAATGGGGTTTTTGTGTGTGTGTGTGTGAATTCTTCTTTTTTTGACAAAGTTTTAAGTAAATATTAGGCACGTAACAGTTTTAACCCTATTCTTAGGGAAACTTGCTGTGAAAAAAAATGGAGACTGGAAAACATGGAGTTATGGAATGAAGACCAAACTGTGTGGCATTAAAAAAATACCTTCCATGTGAAGCTACTGATGATGACATGAAGTATCTCTTAGTAAGCCTTTAAATTAACCTTTTAGATAATCTCCCAAGCTACTCAGATAAATCTTTAAGCGTTACCCATTTCAATTTAAGTTTTTACACATTTGTGTGGATACTTACCAGAAGGAGAAAGGAAATCCATGGATGTGTTTAAACATGCATTTTTAAGTGCTACCAACAGATTGCTTACTATACCTGTTTAGAACGTTGGGCAGACCCTCTCAAAATTTTAAAATCTTAACTATGAGTACTGTATAAAATCTGTGTAAATGGCAATATGAGGGATTTCTTCAATAAGGTCATTTCTGTGTGTGTGAATAACGCGGATGTTCCGTATGGGCATCTCGAAAGTGAACCACACTGGCCAGTTTTTCAGCCTCAGGCACAGTTTTGTTTTCTTTTTTTCTTTGTTGGGAACAGAACGTGGGCTACTCTTGCCTGTGGTTATCACCTCAATATGAACCAACATTGGCCGGTATGTCTTAATACGCTCAGATTCATTACAGTGACTAACTGGTTAAATGGACCACGTGCTTTCAAAATTGTACAGATACCAAGCACATCGACCAATGGTGTCAATTTTTCTTTTCACTTGTCTCTGCAAAATCCTGCCAGTCCATCCTGCTGCTGCATGTCACATTCCACTTTCTTCACCTCAAACATTTGATTTACTACCCGGTTGTATTGTTAATCTCATGTCATGACACTTCTATTCACTTCTGCTTTTCAACTGAAAGCAGCTTCCTATGAAGATAAAACTAGGTAAAATCTATTGTAAAGAGGAGAATAACTTGAATGCAGCTATCATATCAAAATGAAAACACACTTCTGCTCTCTTCACCCACTAGACATCCTGAATACTTTTCTTAATGATGAAGTCAAATAGGATAGCTGAAAAGAATACAACTGATGATTTTTTTTTTCCTTCAGAAGTAATCCTGCTCTGTAATTCTGTAATTGTTCTTATGTTTGGCAAATCTTTTTAAATGAACATATATAAAAACAGAATGATGGCAGGGTGTGAATGAGAAAAGAACTAGTAAACATGCTTGGGAAAATTGTGATATGAATGCATTATATTGATTCCTGTTTATCACAAAAATATTTCAAAGCAGCTTCAGATAAGGTCTTTTAAACCAGTACTTGCAAAAACCGTAACTGTTATATAGGGTTCTTTGTTTTCTTTGTGAGATTTTTCGTTTCGGTTCCTTGAATATTTTTTTTCTTTTGCCTTCAATATAGCAAAAAAAAAAAAAAGTGAAATTTATATTTTAAATAGCATTCCACTCATATAGGAAAGTGGTAAGATAACCCTCTTTCTACCAAAATCGCAATTATAAACACCTAGTGTCCTATAGTGAAATGATTTAGTTGGATGAGGTTGTAAAATGAAGAACATTGTGTTAAAAATAATCATTTCACTCTACTGTATGAGATAGTGAAATTCGTATTGACGAATTTCTGTTCAGAGTGTTTCATACCTTTGATGCATGTGTTGATAACATGAAATAGGTTTGAAAATTAAATTTCCACTCATATTACCAAATACCTTCATTATTATAAGGATAATCATAAGAATGATTTTGTTTGTAATTCTTATAAAACTATAGTATTCTCAAGTGATTCAAATATATAAGAGTGACCAGAAAATGCTACGTATTTTGAAATGTGACTAAATTCTCAAAAGAGGGAACAGGCCTTAGGAAAGAAAAAAACATCTAATTTTTCACATTAGCCAAAGTAACTCTGAGTATATTGTGTGGCATGAAACTATTGAAAACATTGAAAAATTCTAGATTTGCCTTCAGTGATGACAAGGATCACTATCTGTCCTTTTTTACAAGAAGTTTGAGAGGGTAATCATGTAAGGGGCTTTTGGTCTTTTCAAAATAATCCTTATCAAGCACTTATTTCACAAAGAATCATGTCAGAAAAATAAACACTATCTTCCTAGAAGCATTATGCCGGATAAAATTCAGAACAGTAAATGAAGAGAGTGACTGATGTTGAATAGATGATAGGAAAGTAGGAGCCATAAAAGCTTCCTATCAGTGTGTTGACTGAAAAATTCTCAGTCGTTTATATCTTTCATGATTCTGGATATTTTTACATAGAATTTTCCAAAACATACTTTATTTTTTTTTTAATTTTTTTTTTTTTTTACAAATAGTTTATTGTCAAATTAGTTTCCACATAACACCCAGTGCTCATCCCCACAAGTGCCCTCCTCAATGCCCACCCCTCCTCCCCCCACATCCACCAGTCCTCAGTTTTTGTCAGCATTCAAGAGTCTCTCATGGCCAAAACATACTTTAACTTAAAGTCTTCTTTACAGGATCTAGAAAGGGACAATTCCAATCTTGTGGGTTCCAAATTGCACATTGTGGAGAGGAAACATCTCATTGGCCTTAGTCAACTAATTCTAGAATCTCAGTGCTCATTCCTAAAGTTAAAACACTCAAGAAAGGGGATGGGAAATGGCTCATGGAGATGTTTTAATCACATCTGTAAGCTTGTGGAGATAGTAAATAAAAATTATTGCAATGAAAACCCCTAAGAGATTGCTGGAGGAAATATTGCTCATCTAATATTGTTTGACCACTAAAAGGGTATGTGTGTATGGTGTACTATGTACAATGTATTACACACACACACACACACACACACACACACACACACCTGTTTATCCTAACCTTCCTTATGGGGTGATAGGGTTTGATCTAAATCTATCAAATAATGAAATATCCCAATGGCAACCAGTATTTTTACATTGGCTGTTAATTTGAATTTGAAATCAAGAGATAAAACACTAGTTCATTTATTTTTTTTTTTTTATGTCAGAGCTCTACTTCCTTTCTCTAACTCTTCAAATATTTTCCAAATCTTTTACAGTTAAAAAAATTTTTGTCACATGGTGCCATAATTTGTCCACTGAAAAATGGTCTCAGATGATCATCTGAAGAGCCAAACTTAAAATATCCTACTTTCTAGAAATAAAAACAGCATCTTCTTCTCTGGCCTTAGACAAAGTCTTTGGACCCGGGGAAAATTATCTGCCTAAGAAAAAACAAACACTCCTTCTACTCTGTGTTTGTGTTTACGTGGATCAATTGTGAGGCAAACAACATTCATTGACAGTTGCTGGCCATGAGTCTGCCTGTTTGAAATACCTTAGTCAGGAGAAGTACCACAAACTGAACCGAACAATCTCTCACAAAACATCTGCAACCATCTGACCCTGGCCTTAACCTTTAAATCTATCTTTTCATATTCATCTCAAAAGACCTTGTCAATGGCCAAGGAGACTCAAGAAAAGGATTCTTCAACAAACAAAAAAGATACAGAGGAAATTCAACCCAGATTAGGTGGCAGAAGATAATACAGTTTGCTCATTTTTATTCTGCTGCTCAAACTGGAGTTGAATTCATTTTCACTTTATCTTTATTCATGTTATTTAAACATAACATTCATTAGGATTGTGAACTGCAACAGATAGAAGAGAACAAAACTACTCGCCAAATTTGTTGGGCATCTGTTCCCACTAGAGGCGGCCCTTTGCCAGCTCCACATCGTGTCATTTTTTTTTCCCCTGAATTCATTTCAAAGTCAATCCATCAGTTTATGAACTGTTTGATCAAACTTGTCATTAACCAAGTGAAACATTTAATTTGTATTAACAAAAATGGGACAAATAATTAGTACAGGGATTAACCATTTTCTTTTTTTTTTTTTTTGCATTATTATTTATCAAATGTGTTCATTGTTGATATAATTTTTTCATGTGACACTATTTGGTTTCACTGGAAATAATGGGAAATATTTTTTTAATGAAAATACTTATGAACCAATGGCCATTAAAGAAAATCCATACAAATATTTGGATCTCGCAGCTACCACCAGTAACCGCTAATTTCACGTCACCATCGTCATTAAGACAGAGGCATAGATTCCCCAAAGACAAAGAGAATGAATGAGCCAACTGGCCAAAGACTTACAAGAAAATAACCACGGCTATATCACATCTCAAAAGAGATTTTATTTTCTTGCTTGAATAAAACTAACATTTTATTTTAGCAGCCAACCATACTCCAACAAAATGGCATAGGTAACTTACCACAAAGAGCCCTCCTCCTCCCGACACTAGCCTACAACTTTTATCTCAGTTTTTCCACCTCCATGTGCTTCTTATATAACACATGAATTCAAAATGGAATGATTGCTGTTGGTTGAGATTTTTGCTCTCGGGAAGACTTAGTCATCATCTTCCACAATTGCCATGACCGTGACCTCATTGGGCACTCATCGGCCTAGCTATGACAATTTGCTAATGAACTAGTTTTGTTTTTAATTGCTTACTTAATTATGGAGCACCGACATAATAGCATTTCTAATTTGTATCATAATTGCATGCAGAGATGAAATGTTGGTGTCTATCATATGCTCGCTTCTAATCATCTCTTGTTTGCGGAAAATTTTCCAGAGATATCTTCTTTAATATGATGATGCAGTACCAGGCAGTTGAAACGTGTTCCTCTTAAATGTGACTGTGTCCATAAACTAATTTCAATCGTTCTGTCTCTATGCGTGTATATGAATGTGTGTATGTATAAATATATAGAAAGTTACTTAAATGTTTTCTATTTTCAATAAGATAAAAGTGCATAAACATGAAAGAAAAAAGCCCTTTCGTTGCCCTAAGAACAAACATCGGTATTTTGACAATATCTGTGACCATGGCAGTTTTTAAAGGATCGTTATAAAAATAGTGAGTTTTAACTGTAGGAGGGTCTCCCCACCACTGCGTTAGTGTTACTGTCACTCTGTAGACTGTTTAAGAGACACCATTGGTGTGTGTTGTGAGAACCCGTTTTCAGTATGCACCAAATCCATCAGGAGAAATTGAGGGCCGTCATTCTTTAAAATCAAATCCCTAATCCAGTAACTTCTTTCTTGGCATGACCTAAATTGGAAATTTTTACAGAAATAAACCAAGTCTCTTGTAAGATAAAGAACCATTGGAAACAAGGCCTCAGAAAGGAAGTCATGGGAAAGGCCACTGAAGTTACCATTGACCTGTGTCCTTCTCAATGAATTTTCTTCTGTACAGTTAGTTGCCCGTGGAAAAATATAGTCAATGCAAAACATTAGTTATGGGCCTAAAAGCACAGTTCCAAACATGTGTAGCTGACGTATGTTTCCCCCCAAAAATACAACTATTGGCCTGTTCATTGTCATCTACACAAAGAACTGAGTCCTAAAATCCTTTACTCAACTAAATTCTTAATAAGTAAACTGAGACTAACCCTCTAATACCAGATTTGTTAAACAACATGATTTAGGTCCTTGCTATTCATGCACCTCGTACAACTAAAATGACTGGTAAAGCTAGCATCATGAAAGAGTCATTTTATGTAGCTGCTAAATTCCTCTCAAATCTCCTTGCAACTTAACGAGTAAAGAAAGCTCAATGTGTAATGCCGGCTAATGTGGTTTATGCTAGAAAATAGTATCAACCTATCTTTGTAGCTTATCTAAGCCAGGATAATACTTTTAGCCTTTATAGTAGACCCAACTCCATTTTTTCAACTCTTGACTATGTATTTCCTGAAATCCTTTTCCAAAGAGTTAAATTGGATGTGAAATCTGTACTAGGCTATGGAGCTGTCTTTGTTCTAAGTCTCGCCTGCAAAGCCTTGCCTCTGTATCACTTTCATTGCGTTCTGATTGAGCTTGACAGTGTGACAGGAAAGCAAAGGGAGGCAATTCCAAACTGAATGAGAGTCTTTTTCAGCCACACAGCAGCCTCCTCCTTAGCCCCTAAGAAAAAGAGGTAACAGATGCCGATAGCAAAGCATCCCTAACAAAGTCCTAACTTTGATGCAGGCAGAAGAAGAAAAAAAATGGAAAAGATTGTCTCAGTGCAGGAAAACCTTGAATGCAACACAAAGGAAGCAACATGAGAAAAATTGCAGCACAGAAAATGGCTGGGAGAGTTATATAGTGACAGTGCACTTAAGAAATTATTTTTCTCTTTAAAGAGGTTGGGACCTTCAAAATCTGCCCCGCCAGGTATGGTGCGGCCAGAGCGGCTATGTTACCTGGGGCCGGAGCAAAAGGTGATTAACAATGCCGTGAGTGCTTGGAGGATGGTCCTGGGAATAATGGGGTGTCCCTTGACTGGAAAGTAAAACTCTGTGAAGAAGACAACTTTATAGTTTAACCATTCCCTTTGTGCACCGGGCAGTAGATTTTTTCCAATTGGAAGAAAAAAGATGAGTAGTTATCATTTCTCACTTCAATATGTTCTGTAACTAAATGGGTTGGAGCATCACCTACTTTATACTTTGTCCCACTATCTAAGGATCAGCATCTAAAGATCTGGTCTCATCAAAGAGTGGCTTCTGAGGATACATTGAACTCTGAAAGGGAACTATGTTTAGTTGGGTGAAAAAATTTATTGTAAGATATAAGTACTTAGAATGCTTAGTTGCTCTTCAAAAGGCGCTGACTTAAAATATCAATATCTGCACAATCTGTTTTAATCCTTGTGGCAAGAGCATGTATCAAAGTAGACAGGGTCTATACCATCAGATCAGGCATCGCTAATGCCCATACAGTGCTGAGCCCATTGCTAAGACAAAGACCGGAAGCATGAATGATCCCCTCACATCCATCCACATATAAGGCCTGGGTGAGAGTACCGGGTCCCAAGAGTTTGTAGAAACAACTCACTTCTTTGGTGGTTGGAGTGGAAGACATAGAGGGCGAATGAAGTCTCATGGTGCTCTTGTCTACATTTGCCTTCATTTATTTTCAGAGACTAAAAACACAAAACAAAACAAAACAAAACCAATATGATGTAAAGATTGCTATAACTCTATCATGTAAAATCGTGGGGAGCATTTAAATGAAGAATTCCTTTCTTGATAATCCTCTGGCTGATGTATTAGGTGAAGCTCTGTGAATTCAAAACTCAGTGCCATGATGAACATCCCCTAAGGAGTCGTTACTGGCTCTGGGAATATCTATATGCTGGTGGCACAGTGGTACAAATACTATAGACATTGGTCCTTATGGCGGATGAAGCATGCAAGACCCTGGTCTAGTAACTGAATGCATCTGTTTTATGTTAATATTACAGGGAAGTTTTCTTTTTGTTCCCCCCTTTCAAATAGACTTTATTTTCCTAAGAACAGTTTCAGGTTCACAGCAAGATGAAGCAGAAAGTACAGTGAATGCTTGTATACCCCCTGCCTTCTCACATGCATAGCTTTCACCACCGTCAACACCATCAGAAGAATTTCTACAGTACAGATTTTGTGGCATTCTTTTTCTTCTGGAAGCTGGATGGCTATTTTTTTCTCTCTCAAATATGATGATGCTACTTTGCCTCAGGCTGAGATGTTTAAACTGCATACACATACTGAATTAAAGGTTAGTTAGAGTCCATGAAAATAGAGCTTGGACCAGGAACATAGTTGTAGCAAATGACAGTTAAGAGCTGTGTTAAGGCTATCTGCACATTTTGCTAGAATTAAAGTTAACAATGTATTGAAGAGAAAAGAGATGAGGAAAATGGGAATGACTTGGATTTCTAGAACTAGTTTAACTTATAAATATTATCTGCACTAAAATAAAGCATGTGTGTATTCAATTGATAATTATATGTTGAGTGCATACATTATCATTGAGATGCCCAGATATATAATTCATATATGGGATCCTACTGTAGATTAACATGTAACTATATAGGAATTCTCATTTACTTAAAATGCTAGGACATTAACAGTGATTTAAATTATCTCTCTCGTATTCACATTCATATACAGGTCATACTATTATGTTTTCCAGATAATTAATGTCCTCTGTCTATATTTAACATGATTTGATTTCCTTTAAAGATAGCTAATGAGATAAAACAAGCACTATGAACCAGTTAAATCAACCACCTAATCTTGCACATGAAACATTAAACAGAAAGGAAGCATCTGCAATTAGCAAATTGCTTTGATGTGACTAAATGTCTGGCTCTCTGTATCACCAACATTGTGGGTCTCAGTCCCAGATGCTCTAGACGCGCTGAATGTAAACACAACCAGCATACATCTTATCGTGTAGCTCCCTTCCTGAAGATGGTAGCTCCATTCGATTCAAGAGAGCTCAGGCTCTTCGCCAGAAAGATCTTCATTTCCTTCCTGAAAAAGAGAAAACCGCACATTTCCAAAAGGCAGAAGGGTGTCGCATTACCTAATAAGATGCTGAAAATGCAGAACTGTTTAAGGGATGGCCAGGATCCCAGATATTATCCTAAAAGTGCATCTGGTTATTGGGCCCATCGAACATGGACCTGATGTCCATGTTCTGCTTGGGCAGAAAAACTCACACATGGACTTCTTCACTGTCTGTTTGATAACATTCTAGAGTTTACCCAGAATGTGTATGGAACTCCAGTTCCATACACAGGAGTGACTGTGGGCAAAGCCATATGGAAAGAACCAATGGACCTTGAAAAAACCCTTCAGTATGTGAATGTTCATTTATGAAAATAACTTTTTTACGAAGGGCTAGTAGTCACTATTCTACATGCTTTATATAGGTCATCTTGTTTAATTGTCTCAAAAAGGAAAACCCACATGAAGGAGGTATTATTTTTGATCACCCATAATTAACAGATGAGAAAACAGAGGCAGAGAAAGGTCAGACAACTTGTCCACCCCACCCGTCCCTTGGTAGGCGGTGGGAAATGACTAGAACATGTGCGTTTTGAAAATCAGCTAGATGCATGGTTGGTTTTGCATGGAGATGTATGGGTGATCGTGATGGCCATATGTTGAATGTGAAGAGTTCGAGGTGTGTCACTATCAGGGAAGTAAACCCTCTTCAGTGACTAGGAAAGAGAAAGGGGGACAGCTGGAACCGAGAGCACTTGACAGGCAGAACACTAGAGAGGAGCTTCTAGGTGCCAGGCATGCTCATGAGAAACACTTTCTTTAGTCCTCTTGATGCCCCTGGCAAGTGATGTTCAAGTCTATTAGAAAAATTGGACAGGGGCGCCTGGGCAGCTCAGTTGGTTGGGTGGCCAACTTTGGCTCATGTCATGATCTCACGGTTCGTGGGTTCGAGCCCCATGTCAGGCTCTATGCTGACAGCTAGCTCAGAGCCTGGAGCCTGTCTTCAGATTCTGTGTCTCCCTCTCTCTCTGACCCTCCCCTTCTCATGCTGTCTCTCTCTCAGAAATTAACAAAACGTTAAAAAAAATTGGACAGACTTTGTTTATTGGAGAAGTTTTAGGTTTACAGAAAACTTGTGTGGAAAATGTGGAGTTCCCATATCCCACTTGCCGGTTTCCCTTATTATTAACATCTTGCATTAGGGCAGTACACTTGTTACAGCTAATGAACCAATATTGATGCATTATTGCTACCTAAAGCCCATAGTTTGCATCATGGCTCAGTCATTTTGCTGGCCACTTCCACAGCTCCTGACCAATGCATAATGTCCTGTGTCTACTATGGCAGTAGCATACAGAATAGTTCGCTGCCCTCCCCGCTGTCAATTGATTTTTGTAATCTCTCTGTAGTTTTGCCTTTTCCGGAATGTCATAGAATGTCATGTATGACAGGTAGCCTTTTCATGTTACAGGTAGCCTTTTCCGAGTGGCTTCTTTCACTTAGCAGTCTGTGTTGCAGATTCCTCCGTGTCTTTCCAAGGCTTGATAGCTCATTTATTTTCATCATGGAATCAGTCTATTGTGTGAGTATATGACAGTTTCTCCAGTCACCCACTGAAGGATATCTTGGTTGTAAAACCCCATTTTTTAATGTGGAAATGGAGACTCAAAGAAGTCATCAATGTTCCCACGGCTAGAAAGTGGTAGAGCTGGACTTCCTGCTCCACGGCCATGGCCACGGCCATGACAGCTGCCTGAGGAGGATTAGGGAAAAAACAGTTAGCCTTGGGTCATATTGTAAACTGAGGGACTTAGTCAAGCCATGTGTCCTATTTTTCTTCTTAAATTGCCTAGCTGTATTTTCATTATGCAAAATTGATGCTTCTGGAAGAACTAGTCCCAGTCATGTATCTCCCCATAAGTAAGAACTTTGTGAATTTGCCAAAAAAGTATGTTAGGGGTACCTGGATGGCCCAGTCAGTTGAACGTTCAACTCTTGATTTCATCTCAGGTCATGGTCTCATGGTCATGGGATCGAGCCCTGCATCCAGCTCCTCACTAAAGTACGGAGCCTGCTTGGGATTATCTTCCTCTCCCTTTGCCCCCTCTTCCCCACTCATGCGCACACTCTCTCTCTCTCTCTAAAAATAATTTTTTTTATTAAAAAAAGGAAAGGAAAGTACCTTTAGGGAAGACAAACATTCCATACCAGGCACTGGGTAAACAATGTGAAATATCTTGGGAGTCCTGGCCTGCA
The DNA here is from genome assembly GCA_017311185.1 of Proteles cristata cristata. Lineage (NCBI taxonomy): Eukaryota > Metazoa > Chordata > Mammalia > Carnivora > Hyaenidae > Proteles > Proteles cristata. The sequence continues at coordinate 459,572 of JAESUZ010004426.1, read as the reverse complement.
GATTGCCACCTGAGGTAGTATTGTTTTCAGGAGCCCTACAAAGGATTCATGGACTGGCTGCACAAAGTACCACTCCAAATTCTACCACAGAACATTTATTCCTCTCATTTAAGTGTTTTGAATTCCTGTTAAGGGTCCAACCCCCTGGGAAAGGAAGCAGGTGTGCCTCACTGTGAGTAAGGCTCTGGGAGCCCGGGGCGGCGGGGGGCAGGAGGGTATAAGGAAGTGAAGGGGAGCCGGATGGGCCTGGATGTTGAGTAGGGGTCACTGTTTCCCAAACTAAGCTGCTGTTTCCTTCTACTCAGAATGCACCGCCCTGATATAACGCCGTGGTCTGTGCCCTCACTCGTGGAAGCAGAGCGATAGCTGCTTATAGTGAATCTGTGAAACCCAGGTCTTTCTTCTCAGGAGCGAGCCACCCTACATCGAGCTTTTCCACCCTTCTGCCTGCAGTGGGAGTTAACAGGAGGCCTGTCCTGTGGGCCTGCGGCACAGCCTCTGCTTGTGGGGCATGTAGGACAGAGGTCTGTTTGTCGTTGTGTTCAGTATTAGAAAGTATTGTCTGCACATAAAAGCCATATTCTCCAGTATCAGCTTTGCCAGTGATAAAGGTGACATTTTGGTCTTTATTTGCTTTACTATTTTATCGATTTCTAGTAGGTTCAGAATTAGTGAGAAAAAGTGATATTTTTGGGGTGCTCATCAAACCCAATTCATGGGAAGTCAGAGACCACATTTTTTTAAAAAATTAAATTTTTTTTAATTTCTAAAAAAGCTTTAGTTAAAAATTTTTTTAATTATTAAAAAAAATTTAAAGTAGGATCCATGGGGTGCCTAGATGGCTGAATTGGTTGAGCATCCAACCTCAGCTCAGGTCATGATCTTGGGGTTCGTGAGTTTGAGCCCCGCATCTGGCTCACTGCTGTTAGTGCAGAGCCTGGTTCGGATGCTCTGTCCCCTTCTCTCTGCCCCTCTCCTGCATGTGCTCTCTCTGTTTCTCAAAAATAAATTTAAAAAAATTAAAAAAAAATAAAGTGGGTTCCATGCCTAGTATGGAGCCCAATGTGGGCTTGAACTCACGAGAGAGAGAGAGACCTGAGATCAAGACCTGAGTTGAGATAAAGAGTCAGCTGCTTACTTGACTGAGCCACTCAGGCGCCCCTACCTTATTCTTTATAGATGTCCATATTTATGGCTTTTTTCCTACAGCACCTTGAACTCTGACAATAGATGGAGTAAAGAAATAGAGAGCAGTGGAGGAACTTTGAAGACAGTCATCAATAGTAATCATAACTGCTATTGCCTCATTGAATCCTTATGAAAATAATACCCCGTGGTGTTGATAGTATTATACCCATTTTTCAGATGAAAAGCAGAGAGACTTGCCCAAGGTAACAGAACTAGTAAGTGGCACATCCGATTTTGGTTGAGTCCAAAGCGTCTGCTTTACTGCTGCATTTCTCCAAGACTTGTTATGTTTTCTTCTTCAATGTTCTTTCTCTCTCCCTTCCTTTCCCTTCATGCTGCCCTGTTTCTGGCTCATGTCTGGCCTTACACCATAGGCCACCGTCACCCCTAGGCTTCCACTGAGTCCCTTCTGCACACTTCAAGACCAGCCTTCCTAAAACTTGATTTAATATGTGCCCTTCCAGATCCAAGATGATTCTCATACATTCTGTCAGCTCCTAAAATATGGCTATCTCTTGAAGAAATAGGATACTTGTCAAGAGCTCCAGTTTAGAGCCCAAATCTGACCTGGTATGAACCATTTATATAGAAGTCTATGGAAGTCAACTCAGTCTTCTTTGGATAATAGCACTCATTCCATCACCCCTCCCCATGATAGTTATTATAATCCACTCGATAATCCCATTTCTTTTTCTTTTCTTTAAATAGTTTATTGTCAAGTTGGTTTCCATACAACACCCAGTACTGATCCCAACAAGTGCCCTCCTCCATGCCCATCCCCCCCATCCCCTCTCCCCCACTCCATAATCCCCATTTCTTAATGTGCAATTATGAACTGTTCCCCTGTGGGAGTACTACACACCCTGCAATATTTACTTGTCCTTGGACTCTCTGTAACTTCCTCAAGGGATGACACAGATGTATCCCCTGAGTCCAGCAGAGCACAGGGAAGACAGAAATAGAAACTGCCCCATAGACATCTGTTAAATAAATTAAATGAGCTCCCGTTTGCAGTGGTAGCCAGGAAAGCTCCAGCCTAATACATGGCTCTTAAATACTTTTGAATAAATGAAAAAAACCCACTTATTTATTTACTTCAAATAGGAAAAAATATTCATCTTGCCTCTTTTCTAAATACTTCACCCAAATCATACAAATATGAATTGAAACTTCAGACCCTTTCTATTTTTATTTTTGGCAAGTGGCTGCAATGATTGTATGGGGAACTTCATTTCAGCCCAGCTCTGTTATTTACTAGCTGTGGGTTCTAGGGTAAATTACTTAAATTGTCCGTGGCTTGTTTCCTACCAGGGGATAATAAGAGTAGGATTTTTTTTTTTTTTTGGTGAAGATAAAGAGTTTATAAAATGTTTAGAATAATGTCTAGCTTGGAAGGCACTCAATAAATATAAGCTGTTATCACTATCATCATCATCCTTGATAGAACAATCAAGAATGATAGGACCACCTTGGAGATAGTATATTTTTAAAACTGCAAGGTATGGGAAAGAGTTCTTAGATTTGTGTCTTACAAGCTGTCACCCTTTGAGATCCTTCTACCTTAACCATTATCTTTAGTTTACAGAGATTTTTGGAGATTTGCTGAAGGTTTTGCTCAGTGGACCAGTTTTCCTTGAGCAGAACCTCCCGTAACTGATTTCTGAGCCTGTGCTAAACAGATAAGGGTCCACTGGATAAGCATGGGGAATAGCAACAGTAGCATGAAAAGGAAAAGAGTTGGGGCGCCTGGGTGGCTTAGTCGGTTAAGCGTCCGACTCTCGCTTAGGTCATGATCTCGCGGTTCGTGGGTTCGAGCCCCGCGTCGGGCTCTGTGCTGACTGCCAGCAAAGAGCCTGGAGCCTGTTTCAGAGTCTGTCACTCCCTCTCTCTCTGACCCTCCCCTGCTCACTCTGTCTCTCTTTCTCTCCTAGAAATAAATAAAAATATTTAAAAAAAAAATAAAAAAAAATAAAAAAGAAAAGGAAAAGAGTAGCCCAGTACGCAGGCACTGGAACTTAGCGTTAGGTGCAGGAAGGCAGGACTTCGGTTATGTGATGGTTAGTTCTTCCAGCAAGAGAGATGACACTGGAGAGGCAAGGAGTACAATCTCTGGGTCTCTATGAGGGAAAAAATGAACATTGGAGAAGGTTGATACTGACATTCCTCCCTTTCATAAAAGATTTTTAAAAAGAAAACTTGGCTGATTAACTTCTAGGCATTCATTGGTTGCTCTGATGATGCGTCTGTACCTAATGCTTTTAGGTGACTTCTACTATTGGCAGAGAAATGACAGCGGGGTCCAAACATGTGCCCGATGCAGCCAAAACTAAAAAGCAAGTCAAGAGCCTGGCTCCTTGGTAGTGGGGCCATACCAAGCAGAAGCCTTAGAATGGGCATCTTCTTTAACCTTCACTTACACATCTAAGAATTCTGTAAATATATCTGGAGAAGTGGGCAAAACTCAGATGGGAAAGCCAGTTTACCACAGTGCATCACACCACTGCAAACCTAATAGCTAATCAGATGAAATAACTTAAATAGCCCATAATAGGGGATTGGCTCAATGTATTTTGAAACATCCGTCACTTGAATGCTATGGTCATTCAAAACAATACTGAAAATGTATATTTATTGATACAGGGAGATGCTTGTGCTCTAATGTCAGGGAACAAAACAATATGTAAATTTGGATCCTGTCATAAACAAATGGATTATATATGTGGATATAATTACTGGGGAGAGGATTGGCCAAAATGTTAATAAGATCTCTGGATGTTCAGATACATTTTAAAAACATTTCTCTGTATTTTAAAAATTATCTATGGAGCATTAAAATTATGATAAAAGTAAAAAACAAACAGCAAGCACAGAAACAGATGGGCTGATAAGCCACTGAGGTGGAATGCCTGGGCCCCCATTGAGAGGCAGATACAGGGGAGGGGGACAGTTCTGGTTTCAAACCTGGAAGAGAGTGCACACACGTTACCTATGCCAATCAACCGTTACAGACAGTAGTTGGGTTCTTTTACCATAACTGTTCTTTATGTGTCCTGCTTTCCATCAAACTGGTGAAGATTTAGTCATTTAAAATACATTTATGGGGCGGGCCACCTGCTGGCTCAATCGGTAGAGCATGGGTCTCTTGATCTCGAGGCTGTAAGTTCAAGCCCTACATTGGGTGTAGAGATTACTTAAAAATAAAATCCTGAAAAAAATACGTCTAATGAGTGAACAGGCAAAATAGAATATATGTTAACTCATCTGTCCCACTGGATGGTCAGCTCCTGTTTGGGGGAGGGGTCCTGTTTGCTAGTTTGCAACAACTAGAAATACTTGCAGAGGTGATCCACCCTCGGAATGTGCCTTATATTCACCACGGAAAGAGAAAAACTAGCATTCATTAGTTATTCAACAGGTGTTCCTTGAACACTCAACTGAAGTATATCCTTTATCATTATATTGAGAGTTCAAACCTTTGGCATAGTCTCATCTCTTTATTGAGATAGATGTGTTTCGATTCTATAGTTAAGAGAGTGAGTCTATTTATAGTTAAGAGAATAAATCTTTCTTGGATTTGGTAAGTCATTTCTGTCCCCCACAGCAAAAGAAAATTTGACACTATGTGAAAATTACCCATTATAGCAAAATAGGGAACATAGCTTGAGAATTAAATTCTTGGGGATATCTTTACTCAGTTTTTTGTTTTGTAAGTCTTTTCTTTCCTTCCTTTTTCTCTCTTAAAAAGTTCAGTACATGCTTTTATTTATTTTATTATTTTTTTTTAGTGCTTTATTTATTTCTAAGAGAGAGAGAGAAAGAGAGACAGCATGAGCAGGGAGGGTCAGAGAGAGAGGGAGATACAGAATCTGAAGAAGGCTCCAGGCTCTGAGCTAACCATCAGCACTATGCAGGGCTCAAACCCATGAACAGTGAGATCATGACCTGAGCTGAAGCTGGACGCTTAACCGACTGAGCCATCCAGGCACCCCCGGTACAAGTTTTTAAAAAGAGTTGAGCCCTAAATTATTTTAGACCAGTTGTCTCCAAAGATTTCCATAGGAATGTCTTATAGTCACCTCAGACCCCAAACTGAACTCCACTTATTTATTCCTCATGAATCTAGCTTCTTGTCTTCAATTTCTTAACCTAAGAATGTGCAATATCTCTTCAGTTCTCTGGTCGAGAAATTTAGAATAATCCTCAGTCCCTTAGGCTTCCTTCACTGAATTCCTCCACTGAATAAGTCTCAAAGTCCTATTAATTCCACCTCTTAAATGACTCGATCCCATTCCCTTTCCTCTATTCTTTCTGCAAGTCATCGGTTATGAATACATGCTGATGAAGCACCTATCACGTTCCAGGCACTGGGGTTCTAGTGGTGAACAAACCAGATGAAGTCCCTGTCCTCGTGGAGCTGAGAATCCAGTGGGAGAGACAGATGATTGAAAAGACTATCTTAAGTAACAATTTCAGAGATTGATAAGGACAATAAGATAAAGCAGAAGGTTATGGGAAGGGAGTATGTCAGAGAGGATGGTAGAGCCTGGCCTTTTTGCGGAGCAGACAATTTGAGGAAAACTCAAAGGATGTGAAAGGTGAGCCATCTGAAGATCTAGAGGAAGAGTGCCCTGGCAGAAAGAAAAGACATCGCAACGATCCAAAGCGAGAGAGAGTTTAGAGTGTTCCAGAAGGCTGGGGAGTCTGGAGTGGAGCGAGTGAACAGCAGATGAGGTTTCTGAAGAACAGTCAGAAGCCAGGCATGCAAGGAGGAGGTCTATAGGAGGTGGCATTTTTTTTTTTTCAGGAAGCTCTCGGGAGGTCTTGAGGAAGGGAGTGACACTTACATTTTTGGGAGCTCACTCTACTGCAGTGTGGAGAAGATTTCTGGAAAGCCTGAGAAACCAGAAGATCAGCTGGGACACTAGAGAAATCCAAGCAAAAAGTGAAGATGCTGGTAGCTGTGGAGGTAGAAGGAAGTTACCAGAGTCAAATGTGCTTTGAAGGTAAAGCCAAGAGGACTTGTAGATGGATGGAGAGGGTGGTAGTGAGGGAAAGAAAGCAATCAGAATGACACCTGGGTAGTTAGCCGAGTCAGGTGCCTCAGTATAATTTATTAAATGATTCATCTTTTGGCCAATCAGGAGAAAATCACCTTTCTTACGTATTATAAGTCTGGATCTATTTCCAGATTTTCTGTTCTGTTTCTTTGACCTATCTATTCCTGACCACACTCTTCTAATTCCTAGTTAAAAATTAAATTGAATTTAATTAATTAAAGGGGAACATGGGTGGTTATGTTGGTTAAGCATCTGACTCTTGATTTTGACTCAGGTCATGATCTCACAGTTCGTGAGTTTGAGCCCAGCAGAGGGCTCTGCGCTGACAGCATGGAACCTACTTGGGATTCTCTCTCTCTCTCCCCCTCTATCTTTGCCCCTTTCCTCCTCAAAATAAATAAATACACTTAAAAAATTAAATTAAAATTATTAATGTACTATCACTTTATGCAGTATCTAGTAGGTTATAAATAAAATACAAGAAAATTAATTTTCTAATCATTCTTTTTCAGATCGGTTTTAGTTTTTTCCCTCAGATGCCAATTCTACAAATACATTTTAGAATCACTTTTTATCAAGTTAAAAAAAAAAACCTGCTAGGAGCTTCATTGTTTTTGTATTGTATTTATAGTTGAATCTATAATAATGATTTGTTTCAAAATTTTTTATTTTTTATTTTATTTATTTTTAATTCTTTTAATTTTTTTCTTAAATAGTTTATTGTCAAGTTGGTTTCCATATAACACTCAGTGCTCGTCCCAACAAGTGCCCTCCCCCATGCCCATCACCCTCCTTTCCCTCTCCCCCACCCCTATCAGCCCTCAGTTTGTTCTTGGCATTCAAGAGTCTCTCATGGTTTGCCTCCCTCCTTCTCCCCAACTATTTTTCCCCTTCTTCTCCCCTATGGTCCTCTGTTAAGCTCCTCCTAATCCACTTATACGTGCAAACGTATGGTATCTGTCCTTCTCTGCCTGACTTATTTCACTCAGCATAACATCCTCAATTTCCATCCATGTTGCTACACATGGCCAGATTTCATTCTTTCTCATTGCCATGTAGTATTCCATTGTATGGATGAACCACATCTTCTTGATTCATTCGTCAGTTGATGAGCATGTAGGCTCTTTCCATGATTTGGCTATTGTTGACAGTGCTGCTGTGAACACTGGGGGATATGTGCCCCTATGCATCAGCACTCTTGTATCCCTTGAGTAAATTCCTCACAGTGCTAGTGCTGAGTCATAGGGGAGTTCTATTGTTAATTTTTTGAGGAACCTCCACACTGTTTTCCAGAGGGGTTGCACCAGTTTATATTCTCACCAACAGTGAAGGAGGGTGCCCATTTCTCCACATCCTCGCCAGCATCTAGAGTCTCCTGATTTGTTCATTTTAACCACTCTGACCAGCGTGAGGTATCTCAGTGTGGTTTTGATTTGTATTTCCCTGATGAGGAGGGATGTTGAGCATCATTTCATGTGTCTGTTGGCCATCTGGATGTCCTCTTTGGAGAAGTGTCTGTTCATGTCTTCTGCCCATTTCTTCACTGGATTATTTGTTTTTTGGGTGTAGTTTGGTGAGTTCCTTATAGATTTTGGATACTAGTCCTTTATCTGATATGTCATTTGCAACTATCTTTTCCCATTCAGTCAGTTGCCTATTAGTTTTATTGATTGTTTCCTTTGCCATGTAGAAGATTTTTATTTAAAAACTTTTTAATGTTTATTTATTTTTGAGAGAGAGGCAGATTGCAAGCTGGGAAGGGGAAGACAGAGAGAGAGACATAGATTCCACAAGCTCCAGGCTCTGAGCTTTCAACACAGAACCCCACACAGGGCTTGAACTGAGGAACTGTGAGATCATGACCTGATCCAAAGTCAGACACTTAACCAACTGATCCATCCAGGCACCCCTATTTGTTTGTTTGTTTCTTTGAAATGTTTATGTATTTATTTTGAGGGAGAGAGAAAGCATGAACAGGGGAGAAAGGCAGAGGGAGAAAGTGGAGAGAATCCCAAGCAGGCTCTGAACTGTCAGCACACAGCTCAATGCAGGTCTTCATCTCATGAAACTCAAGATCATGACCTGAGCTGAAATCAAGAGGCAGACGCACAAATGACTGGGGCACCTGTCCCGTATAAAAGTATTTTATTTTTTGTTTTTTAAAATATTATTTTTTTTTTGAGAGAGAAAGAGAAAGAGACAGAGCTCATGCACAAGGGAGAGGGAGAGAAAGAATCCCAAGCAGGCTCCACGCTGTCAGCACAGAGTCCAACGTGGGGTTCAAACTCATGAACCATAAGATTGTGAGCTGAGCTGAAATCAAGAGTCAGATGTTTAACTGACTGAACCACCCAGGTGCTCTTGTTATAACATTTTGTTTTTAATTTATTTTTTATTTTTATTTTAAATAAAGTTTTATTATATAAGTAACCTCTACACCCAATGTGGGGTTTGAACTGATGACCTCAAGATCAAGAGTCATACACTGTTCCGACTGAGCCAGCCAGGTGCCCCTAGTCTGTAATAGCATTTTATTTATTTTATTTTATTATTTATTTTATTAATGTTTATTTTTGAGAGAGACGAGAGAGACAGAGAGACAAAGTGTGAGTGGGGGAGGGGCAGAGAAGGAGGGAGACACAGAATCCGAAGCAGGCTCCATACTCTCAGCTGTCAGCACAGAGCCTGACCGAGGCTTGAACTCACGAACCGTGAGATCATGACCTGAGTCGAAGTCAGATGCTCAACCGACTGAGGCTCCCAGGTGCCCGAATAATAGCATTTAAAAATATTGTTTGTCTTTCCACATTCACAATGGCCTTCTGTAGTTTTATAATTTCCTTAATATAAAGCATACACATTTCTTGTTGTTTGTTTTTTTGTGGATGGGAATCTACTGTATCTGTTATACTTTCTCACTAGTTATTGCAGGCAAGTAAGAAAGTTATTACTTTTATAGATTTGTATTTTAACTAGATTATTCACTGAATTCTCTCCTGTTTCTAATAGCTTTTCAGTTGATTTGCTTGGGTTTTTAAGACTATAATCTTTATAATCTGCAAATAATGATACTTCGGCCTCTTCCTACCCAATATTTATGCTTCTTATCTCATTCTCTCATCTAATTACATTGGCAAGCACTTCAAGAACAATCATTAAATAATTGTGATGATAACAAGTACCCTTGTCTTGTTCCTGACTTTAATGAGGCTACTTCTAGGTTTTCCCCAGTAAGTATTATGCTGGCTGTTAGCTTGTGATGCACAAAATATGTATTAAATATCTTTTTAAATATATGGCTTTAAGTTTTGTTCTATTACTACAGTATTAAGATCTTCAAAAAGTTAAGTGTTTTTGGGGGTGAGGAAAGCCAATATTGAAATAATCGTGTGGTTTTAAGTCTCTAACCTATTTATACAGTAAGGTTTTTAAATAGATTTTGCATTAGTGAACTATCTTTAGAAGTCTGAAATTATACCCACTTGATTGTAGTATGTTCTTACTTTATTCTACTATTTATGTAATAGAATATGCTAATATTTTATATGGCATTTTGCATCTTATTCATGAATGAGATTAGCCAGGGGCTGCCTGGCTGGCTCAGTCAGTTGAGCATGTGACTTTTGATCTTCGGGTCGTGAGTTCAAGCCCCACATTGGGTGCAGATTACTAAAAAAATAAATAAAACTTAAAATATAAATAGATCTTTCCTTTGCCATTTTTGCCATCCTTTGGTATCATTGTTGTGCTGGCTTTGTGAGAAAAATTCTTCCCTTAATTTGATACAATTTAATGACAAGTATTTTATAGATGCATGGAAAGCATTCTGGTTCTGGCTTTTGAGTAGTACTTTCTTAACCACTTTGTAGCAGCTATATAGGTATGCTATCGCCTTTTTAAAAAATGTTTATTTTTGAGAGAGAAAGATACACAGAGCGTAAGCGGGGCGGGGGGTGAGTGGAAGAGGGAGAAGAGAGAGAGGGAGACACAGAATCCCAAGCAGGTTCCAGGCTCTGAGCTGTCAGCACAGACCCCAACATTGGGCCTGAACCCACAAGTCATGAGATCATGACCTGATCCAAAGTCAGACACTTAACACACTGAGTCACCCAGGTCCCCCCACCAACTTAGATTTTGATTAAATAGAATATGCTATCAAATAGATTCTTCAGGAGGGAACTGTGGATAGAATCTCTTGAGTCTTTTCATATTTGAGAATATTGTTGTCTTTATTTGTTGAAAATAATTTGGCTAGGTCACATGATTTTCTTGTCAAAAATTTTCAGTGTTTGCTGTCCACTGGCCTTAAATGCTGACATGGACCCATTTGCGCCCAGTCTGGTATTTTCCTCTTTTGATTTACTTCATCTGTATAGATGTTAGAAAGATTCTTTTTCTATCCACAAAGTGCAGTAATTTTAACAGGAAATGTCTTCGATTAATTATAGTATATTAATTATGCTAATCTGAAGATTTATCTCTTTTGTGATTTCAGAAAACTTTTCTTCTGTTATGTCTTTAAATATCTGTTATTTTCTGTGCTTTGGAGAGAATAGTTATCTATATTTTGTAACTAGGTTGGCTGTCTTATTAACTTCTGCATAATAATTTTTATTTTTATTCCTTTCCTTTTCATTCTGTGTGATTTTTTCCAGTCTACCAATGAGACTTAGTTTTCTGTATAACTAACCTTGCTTCTTGGTGTTTTCTACAATGAAAAATTTTTTCCTTCATCTTTGCCTGCTTCCTTTAAATTTCATGTTTTCTTATCCTCTTATCTTTAGTAATCGTCTCTCATAGAGATTTTTCTAATGTTTTATTTATTTTTGAGAGAGAGAGATGGCATGAGCAGGGTAGGGTCAGAGAGAGAGGGAGTCACATAATCCGAAGACTGGTTCCAGGCTCTGAGCTGGTAGTCAGCACAGAGTCTGACGCGGGGCTGGAACCCATGAACTGTGAGATCATGACCTGACCTGAAGTCAGACACTTAACCTACTGAGCCAGCCAGGTGTCCCTCATTTCTTTTTCAAATGTGTTTCTTTTTCTTTTTCTTTTTTTTAATGTTTTGTTTATTTCTAGGAGAGAGAGAGAGAGACAGCATGAGCAGGGGAGGGTCAGAGGGAGAGGGAGTCACAGACCGAAACAGGCTCCAGGCTCTGAGCTGGCAGTCAGCACAGAGCCCGACGCGGGGCTCGAACCCACGAACCGCGAGATCATGACCTAAGCGAAAGTCGGATGCTTAACCAACTAAGCCACCCAGGCACCCCATCAAATGTGTTTCTTCTTGTCTTTATATGTCTCTTCTTTATATCTCCTCCTTCCTTCCTCTTACCCTCCCTCCCTCCTTCTCTTTCTTTCTTCATTCCTTTAATTAAAAAAAAAAAAAACTCTCCAAATGGGCTTCATCTGCCACGTACATCATTGTGGCTGAGATTATCCTCTTGACCCTGCTTGCTTCTGCACTTACTCTTTCCACACCTGCTGGCTCCCACACAGGCCACCCCATGAATCATGGAGGCCAAGCAGTTTCATCCCTTGAAAGGGAAGATATTCTTTCCTCCTTTTGACCCTCCATTAAAGCTTTCAACAGAACGACTTCCTAGATTCCAAATCACTAGTGTTGCAGTTGTTTAAATTCATAAGCATCAGATTTTTTCCTCCAAAGTTTACGTATGGTGGTATGTTGGCATGAGCTGCGGACATCCATTGTGTACTGTGCCTGAAATTAGCACAGTTCTGATGAGCCAAGCCTTGGGGCTGACTCTGGCCAGCAGCTCACCCTAACTCATCCTGTGTGGCGAGTTTCCTCTTAGGAGTCTCCGTTCTTACAATATGTCTTTAATCAGACACTCTGGCTTAGCAGATATATCATAATACTTTTGGACCTCTGATGGGGAGGAAAATTTAGCTACAGCCCTGCCGCTCTGACTATATGTTAATTTAGGCTAACCACTTCCTTCCGGATTCTCATAATGTTGCAAGATCAATACTATGTTAACTCTGTGCTCAAGTTGCTTGCATGGTTCCTATTTATACCTCACAGGCTCCAAGTTGCACATTCCAGTGATTCAAATGATCTGTGCTTCTGGACCCATCTAAGCCCTGTGGGCTTGAGCAGCAGGTGGTAATGGCCGCATAATGTGGCTGTTACACAGCCAGCAGAGTAGGTGATATACTTTCTCAGCACCTTCTTGAAATAAAGGTGTTGGGCCTGCCGGTACCCTGTTATTTTAGCTTCCTCTCTCCTTTCAAGGGCTCGAAATCCAGACCTATTCATGCTATAAAGAGAACATACAGTGTTTATTAACATTAACTCTGCTATTAACAACTCTGCTGTGCGTTAGGAGTTGAGGTTGTGGCCATATAATCGTGGATAAGAAATCAGCTCCTGCCCTCACAGAGCGTTCAGGCTACAGGATGGAACTGTCTTCCTCTTTTTTTTTTTTTTTCCCCCTAGGAGAGAGAGAGAGAGACAGCGTGAGCAGGGGAGGGCCAGAGAGAGGGAGTCACAGACTGAAACAGGCTCCAGGCTCTGAGCTGGCAGTCAGCACAGAGCCCGACGCGGGGCCCGAACCCACGAACTGCGAGATCATGACCTAAGCGAAAGTCGGACGCTTAACCGACTAAGCCACCGAGGCGCCCCTGGAACTGTCTTCCTCTTGCCGTCCACGCAGAGAGTGGTTTGTATATAAATTCAAAGATGGTGCTTCCTCAAATGGGAACAAATATCAGGAATCTTGAGTGCTTGTTGTATGAGTTTGTCTTTGTTTCACAGGCATAAATTCCCCTTCCTTTATTTTTTAGAAAATTAATTAGTTTGGGGCACATGGGTGTCTCAGTCAGTTAAGCCTTCGAGTTCGGCTCAGGTCATGATCTCATGGTCTGTGAGTTTGAGCCCTGCATCAGGATCTCTGCTCTCAGCGTAGAGCCTGCTTGGGATCCTCTCTCCCCCTCTCCCTCTGCCCCTCCCCAACTCGCATGCGTGCGCGCGCTCTCTCTCTGTCTCAAAAATAAACATTAAAAATTTAATCGATGTATTTATTTAAGTAATCTTTACACCCACCCAAATCGTGAGGCTCAAATTCACAATTTTGAGATCAAGGGTAACGTGCTCTACCGACTGAGCCAGCCAGGCACTCCAAGATTCCTTCTCTTTAAAACAAAGAAAGAAAAGGATTTAAAATGTATTTTCTGAAGTTAATTTATTCAAGAGAAAGTTCTGGAAATGCTTCATAGGCCTGCAGGGCAAGTTAAGCATTAGCGTCTCTCCTTGAGGCTTCATTTCAACACTCCACAGGTCCATTTGCAACCTGTACTTTGAATCTGATTAGTTGCATAATAACTCTTTACATTTTCATGCAGTGTGACACCTTTCTTTGGATGAGCTTAAAGTGTTTTACAGCCATTATCCTATTAACCCTCACCCTAGGGAGTGTTGGGGGTGCGTGGAGTATGTTATTATCTTTATTTTATAGAAGGGACATGATGGCACAGGAAGTCAACGAATTTGAGCAATAGCACATGTGAAGCTGGGTGGAACCGGGGACAGAAACAGGTTTCACAAACAGGCTGTTGCTGCTCTGGCGCAAATCTCTCCGCCTCCTTCTATCAGAAAGAACCAAGTGGCCTTAGTGGTGATACCAGAGGTCTGATTTTTTTGTCCAAAGGGAGGGGTTAGATATATGCTGCAAGGAAGGAGCAGATGAGGTAAGTTGTAGAATGATAGGAGCTGCTCAATAAACTTCTGCAAGCAATATGCATGTGAATTTCACATCTGCTTTACTGTGTGGTGTCAGGCTGCCCAGGGCTGTAGGAGAAATGCAGGGAGTATTCTGCTTGGCACAAAGTGGCTACAAATACGTATTTGTGGAAGGAAGGAAGGGAGGAAGAAAGGAAGGAAAGAAGGGAAGTGGGAAGGAAAGTGGGAAGAAAGAAGGGAAGGTAAGATGTCATTCCCATCTTCAAGGAGCTTATAATTAGAGAAGGGGAAACCAAAATAATATAAAGAAAAAGTATGTGCTGAACAAGGGAGTACCATCCACTGATGCCTAAGCTGAGCAGAGAGGGTAGGAACCTCCGGGCCTGGAGCCATCAGAGAAATCTTCTTGGATCAGACTCAGACAGAAACTGAATAAGCCTTGGAGGAGGGAGGGATTCTGGAGATGAAGAGGGAGAGAGATTATTTTAGGAAGTGCAAGGACCTGACTGTGCTGGTGGTAGAGAGTATCCGAAGGAAAAGAGTGCTTTTTTTTTAAAAAAAAAGTATTTTTAAAGAAAGAAGTGAGTCTTGTGAGATTGGAAGGAGGAGTTGTTTCTTTCATTAGATGATTGTGGAGTGCTCACAATTTACTAGAAGATTAAGTGCAAGGAAGTAGAGCAGATTCTAGATTTTGAAGTGGAAAGTGTGCTGTTGCTGCGAAGGAAAGCTTACATTTTGGAACACGGTTAATTTTTTGAGTCTATAATAAATTTCAGGAACTAGTCTTAGCACATTTCTTTTGAAACTGTATGGACTCCATATTCTGCTCGGAGTGTTTGTTTCTCCCTTAAAGGTGAGGTTAAGCTCACAATTATTCTCTGTTATCACTGAAATGTATTCTTTTTTTTTTTTTTACTGTTTTTGTTACTTCTTTACTCAGTTTTAGTTAGTGAAACATATATATGTATTTATCATTATTCTGTTGTTAGCTTTCCTGCTTTTACTATTATTCAGTTCTGATTACACTGCTGCATCCATCACTGTCCTATCTCCGCTCCACATTTATCCCTTAACACGGTTCATACCTGGCAGAGTTCTCTAGCAACTTTCTTCTTCTGACCTGGGCTGAGCAATTAAAATCGTTCGTTTTGAAAATAGTGATTACTGTCTCTTAGCATTGTCCATATCTTCAGGGATCAAAACTCTTGTTTTATTTACGGCTCTTTCTTCCTTCGCAAAACAGGGAAGGTGAAAAGCTTTAGAAACTGAAATCTCTTCTAGTCCCAAATAATGCTGGCCTTTGACTAGAAGTAGGTACACAAAACAAGAAAAAAAAAAAACACCCCAACTAATTCAACATTATAGGAAATTCGTATCAACCCAAGTAGGAGATTTCGAGGTCTTAGAAGGTGATTGCCAGAATGTGGAGGTCCGAAGAAGGCAGAGAGGGCAGTGAGAGTGTGAGGGTTCTGCGGACTCAGCAGGATGGTAAAGTTGGAAGTATTCATATGCGTCGGTGCAGAAGAACAGCATCTGTAGATTTGCAGCCCAGTCCCAGGTATGATTGGGGGCAGGGCGGGGTCGGGGGAAGCACATGAGCAAGAACCCGTTTTCTGCATTTGCAGCATCCCAAGCCCACAGCAGCAGGGGGGACATATTTGGAAGAGAGACTGGCAGAATTTTCTGAAATGCAATCCCCATTTATTGCCTTGCCATCTAATGGACAGCCTGACTGAGAATGAGGTTCATATCAAATTCCTATTTCTCTTTTCTCTCTTTGAATGTTCCCAGTTCAATTCGGGCGCATGCATTATCAAACATCTGTTTTAATTACAGCCATTGTTAAGGTAGTTAATCAGTTGTCGTCTCTCACCAGCCAAAATCCTATATTGCTGAATTTTCGTACAATCAAAGATACAATAAATATAAAAGGAATTCTTGTATATCAGCGAGGGAAAAAAATGCATACAACTTCTTTGCTCACTGATGCAACCAAAACACCCAGGAGTTATTATAATGTGCATTCCCCTGACACAGACTTTTATTTCATGCAAATGACTGTGATTAAGATTCAAATACTTTTTTTTCCATTTTCACACATTACTTAATCAATGTGAAGTACTGTGTAAAAATTGCATCTCTTCATAACAGTGATTTTTGACCAAGTCAAGTGTTGCTCCTAGAATTATAATCCAGACTTGTGATTCAATTATCATTTAGAGACTTTCTAAATTCAAATTAAGTTCACTCTCTCCTCTTCCTCCCAACATTGTAAACTTAATATCAGTATGGATCATTTGTAAGGTGTGACCAAAATAACTTTCCATTTCAAGGAAATATACAATGTGATGTGTAAATTTCCCTTACCTCAAAAAAAAAAAAAAAGCACAGCAATCAATAGTGCCTGGCCATTAAAATGTATGAAATGCACAAAGTACAGTCTATTTATGTTACACTTAGCTTTTAGGCTGGATAATACTGACACTCTCCAGCATACTTATCTATTTAAACTTACTTGGAACACTGTACAAACCACCATTTAAAAAGTTCAAAAAAACCCATGAAATACATAAAGTTTGGCATTGCTGTTTGATGATTTAACTGTTGGACACTCAAAAGCACATTCTTACAGGAATCAACAAGGAATGAATAAAATAAAGTAGGATTCCAGAGGCCAGCGAGGTAACTCTCCTACAACTGTAAACATTGATCTATTTACCACTTACTGCACCCAGGCCAGAGGCTGAATCTTGTTTTGTTATTGTCTGTCACTCTCTTTCTTGCTCATCTTGATTTCATTTATACTTGAAAAATTAGATGTTGCTAGTGACTAGATTTCAGTTATTACCAGGTACTATCCAATTCATTTTCTTAAAATATATTCTAGACCTGAAACTTCTTTACCCTCTGAGATGAAAATAAAATCTAATTTTAATTGTTTTCCTTCTTTAAACATTCACCAACAATTCCTCCTTTTGTGTCCAATTGCAATGAGTGGACGAAGACTCTCATCTTTTGTTCTCCATGGTTCCTGGAACATAATGTTTTCTGTATGTTAGAGCTGAATCTGTTGCATTTGAATAGTTTTTTTTTTTTTTTGAGAGAAGTAGAATTTGCATTTGATGGAGTTTGATGAATTCGAACACATAATGTTTGAATCTGGATATTCCTTTTAGAAGTTTCTTGAACATTCTGAAAGAGATATTCCACTGTTTCTGCCAAGAAAGATAGACATTGGCAGTTAGTTCATATGAGGGTCTCAACCTGTAGAGACCTTGGCCAGTTGGAACCAAAGGTCTAGTCCTGAATTTACTAGAAGACTAGGAAGCGTCTTTGAAGTTGAGGTGGTTCTATAGGAGGTACAACCATGATCTGCCTCAGAAGCCGTGGTCACATTCTACAGGAATAAGAGTAGCCAGCCATGTCTGGGTCTTTCAGAGCCAGAACTAAGTCATTTGAAGTCAGCACAGACTCCTTACAGAGGACCAAAGAGACAGTCCCTAGCTATTCTGATACCATCCAGGGAGTTGTATGGGGGCTTTATGATAAAGCTTCAGAGGGAGAAACGAAATTAGATCAGAGACACTGGCTGGTCCCCATTATCTAACCTTCCCTATCCCATAGAAATAGAATTTTTACTGGATACATGGCCACCCAGAACAAGGCTATATTTCCCAATGTGGCCCTTTCATCTAGCCCTTTGCATAGGCCTTGTAGCTGGTAGTGGATCCATGATTAATTTCTGGTCAATAGAATAAGAGTATAGGTCCAAAATTCCTTATCCTGAATAGGGGCCATGTATGGTTTGGAATTCAGATTTTTTCCCCCAGATTTTGAAGGTGATACAAACATATATTGCTTATTATTATAGAATATCTCCATTGGTGGCAGGGACAGCATCTCACTACCAATGGCAGCAAAACATAGTATTATTCATTCCACATGGGATAAATAAAGGGGGGGAGGGTCCCCTAGGACCACCAACAGGGTCCTTGGCTTTATGCAGCACAGAAATCAAACAGGAGGCAGACAAAGTGAAAACAATGTTTCCTGAAGAGTGTAAGTGACAGGTAGAGAATAGCAGACAGAGTGCCTGGGAGACTCGGAAAGGAAAGGAGGATGAATCTCATCAGTGCTCAGGACTGAGGGTTTATATTAGGAAAGGGTCCAGGGTACGTTCTCCTCCAGGAGCCCAGGGTAGAATCCAATCAAAGGCAACTGTCAGATGAACAGCAATGCTTTTCCATACATTACCAAAGGTCGGGATATTGATGCCACCATCAGCTGAGATTTGTTTGAAGCTAACGACCTGGAACATGTTTGAGATCTGGCTCTTCTTAGGTGCTAATCAGGTGTTTGGGGTCTAGGACGAAACTCAGAGAATGATTAACTTTCTTGCTTCCTCCCAGAAATGGGAACATAGCTTCTTTGGCTTATACAGGGGCAAAATGTGGATGATGAGTCAATGGAGCCTACCATTACCAGAGAAACTACCTGCAAAACAGCAGAGACGGAGCTTTTCTAAAATGGAGTCTCTTCAATGTCAATCCAAGTCAGGTTTTGTCCTCAAATGAATTGTTGTTGAAAACTATGAAAAAAGTTTTTGGATTTTAGAGCTTTTTGGATTTCAGAATTATGTATCGTGCGGCAGCTTCTAGAAACCTATAGAGACAGCTCACAAATATCCTTTGACTCTTCCTTGTTTCTTTCTACATCCTGCCATCTGGAAAGTGAGGCTTCCTTAGACCACGAGGACTGTGGTTTTAAAGACAATATAAATTGCTCTTATTTATTCTTTTCCTCAAAGGGCTATTCACTTTAAATGTGAATCTTTCTGTTTTACTGCATCACTTAACAATGAGCGCACACTATGTGCAACACACGATACTAAGTGTCTCATTTAATTTTGTGATCAATTCCATTTAACAGATGAAAAAACTAAGGAATAGAAAGTTTATATAACTTGGCCAAGGTCCATGTTCAGTAAGTGGCAAAGCTAGGATTTGACATGAAGAAGTCTGTATGGTCTCAGTGAGGTCATATCCGCCATATAAAAAATGTTGTGTTGGAGACTCACTAGTCAAGTTGCACGTTTCCCTGT
This sequence comes from Proteles cristata cristata, assembly GCA_017311185.1. Taxonomy (NCBI): domain Eukaryota; kingdom Metazoa; phylum Chordata; class Mammalia; order Carnivora; family Hyaenidae; genus Proteles; species Proteles cristata. Next base: position 440,527 of record JAESUZ010004426.1, on the reverse strand, counting down.
GGTTCTGGAATTGCATTCTTTTGAGGCCTTGCTGAGATATTGTGCTTTTTTTCAGATTCCATTTTAGTTTGGCAAGTTTTAACTTGTGATTCCCCAGCTTTCTAACAACCCCCCCCAAAAAAGGGTAAAGCTAAAAACCTATTGCTTTCTATGACCAAGCTAACACTTATGACCACAACACCATCATGATGGAAAAATGCTGGACAGAAAGGTTTATAGATATTATACAGCCATACCTCCCAGCCAAATTAAAAGTGAATATAAATTTGGGATACTAATTAACCTGCCATCTTGGCCATATTTTCTGGGTAACATCTTTCTCATTTTTTTAAAGTTTATTTATTTTTATCTGTTTTGAGGGAGAAAGAGCGTGAGCACGAGAGGGGAAGAGAGAGAGAAATTCCCAAAAGAATGCACAATTAGTGCAGAGTCTGATGTCGGGCTCAAACTCACAAGCTAAGAGATCATGATCCAAACCAAAATCAAGAGCTGGACATTCAGCCAATTGAGCTACCAAGGTGCCCCATCTATGTTTCAGTTGAAGTGTCACATACTCAATGGTAGGTGACTTCTTCCTGTTAATACCTGAGTGCCAAAAGAAGTCACAGTCTCAGAGCAAATCACTTGCTGCTCAAATCCAAGAAGATTTCAGACATTCTGAATGTTGTGTTCACAAGTAATTGTCACTACATTATTGGCATTTCTGGCATGGCTGCTCTAGAAACTATGGGGGAAAATGTAACTAGTTAACAATAGGGAAGGGCAGTGCTCATGACATTGGTTTTGAGTAGAGAAAAGGTGTGTGTGTGACTAAGCCAGTCTCAGTTTCTTTGGTATCAACTCATTCACGTAGTTGGATCTCAAGTATTAGTGTAGCAAATATGGTAAAATATTAAGCTGTTGAATCTAAGTAATGAGCAGATGAATGTGCATTATGCTATTTTTCCTGCTTTTGTGTAAGTTTGACAGTTTCATAATAAAATGTTAGAAGACACGGGAAAAGTCCATCCAAATGATAACTTTAAAATTCTGGCATTATTTGAGTGAGGTTATCTAGATGTTTCGCCCTAGAGTGTCCAATACAGTGACCATTAAGGACATAAGGCTATTTAAATTTAAATATAAATCAATTAAAAAGCATTAAATTAAAAATTCAGTCCCTCAGTCACACTAGCCACACATTTCAGTACTCAGTGGTCATTGCCTATATATTTTTTAAACCATTTTTTAATTGTGGTAAATTTTGCATCACAAAACTTACTATGTTTAAACGTACAGTTCGGTGTATGAGTACATTTGGATATATGTGCAACTATCACTACCATCCATTTCCAGAACTTTAAAACTTTTTCTCTATTTTTTTCTCTTAACCATTTTTATTGTGGTAAAACAAATATATGAACATATTAAGAGCCTGTTGAATTTAGCACTGTTGTCTGTTCCCACATTTCTCTGAAAATGTTGGCTTGCTATTTGCTTCTCATTATATTGATTGCAAACACAGAGGTAGCAAAAACCTCAGGGTTGAGAAATCTAAAGGAGAAACTTCTGAATTGTGAAACTTTATACATTAACTATGTATTCTTTTTCTGGAAGTGGAGAAGCAGAGGTACCCCATTCTTCAACCATAACAGAGAAACACACCTCATTCTACTCACAGTACCCCAAGGCTCTGGTCCTCTTGAACATAATTTGAGATATACAGCTCTATTGAGCACAGATATTGAATCAGTCAGCAAGCATTTGTGTGGAGCCTACCTTGAGCCAGGCGCTGTGCTGGTCATGGGAATATTAAGATGAAGACAGGCAAGACTCTTGCTTTTCATGATGCTTCCTTTCTGGTGTGGAGAGACAGACGATAAACCAACCAGTTAATAAGCCAACAGATAGACCCAAGGTATCACATGGTCATAAACACTGTAAAGAATGTAAAATAGGATGCTGTGTTGAAAAACTTCACTGACCCAAAATTAAAGCCCTATTCAGAAGCCAATTCCAAGTTAGCTATAAATCATCTAAAAACAATGAAATATGACATCCACCCAAAAGAAGTTCACCTTCTACTACCTTTGCTTTTCCTGCCTCTGACTGTCATATTGGCTGGTTCTACTCAATTATTTACTTAATAAGCTTGGGAGCTTGGGGGGTACAAATCTGGTAATCGTTCAGGTAATTCACACCTTATCTTTATGTTCAAAAAAGAAGATACCTAAACTCTTGCAAAAGAAATTCATACAGATTGGTGCTCATTGCAAAATAAACCCTGGGTTTTAAATGAATAAAGGAAAAATCTGAAAAACTATGGATATGTCAACACTTTTGCATAATGCCTGTCATTGTCTCCTCAAGACAATGGTAGGGCAAGACCAGCCCACGTGGCGGGCACACCTATCTTCCAGTCTTGGGTCTTACACACTATTTCTTTGACCTTAGACAAATTATCTTGGTTTCTTTGGGCCTAAGTTTATTGGATATAAAACAAAAGGTTTGGTTTAGCGACCGTTTAAGATCCTTGTAGCTTTAAATTATGATGATTCCATAGGTCTTATCTCCCAAGAACTTACAATCCAGTGTGACAATGAAACAAACTGAAGTATTTGGAAATGTTTCTAAACTTTATCTTGTAATTGCTTGGGTGTGTTTTTTTCCCACTTGTTCTTGAACCTGACAGCCATGGGCATAACAGAGAAACACACCTCATTCTACTCACAGTACCCCAAGGCTCTGGTCCTCTTGAACATAATTTGAGATATACAGCTCTATTGAGCACAGATATTGAATCAGTCAGCAAGCATTTGTGTGGAAATCTCCTCCAAGATTTCACACATACTAGGGACCTCATAAGTGTCTGTTACATAAGTGAGAATGAATGGGTATATGAATAAACACATAAATTTTACATCCCAAGGAAACAGTATATATGTAATGACACCAACTTCTTCTAAATTCACATTCAGGTCTCATTTTTATACCATTTATCCCCAGGAAAATATCCAGGTTTTGAAGAGACTGAAGTTAACACAATGTAAGGGCTCTTCTTTAAGGAAAATTAAAAATTTCACATATAAAAATTAGGTACAACACCCTTGTGGGAGCCTGTGCAAATGAAGAGCCCCAAAGTGTACACCCTATTGATTTCTTGGTCAACCCATTTCTGGCCACAGGCCCCCTTTTTGCCCTCTGCCCCAGGCATCTCTGCCTTCTCTCTTCTTGAAAAGTTTACTCCTACCTCAGTGTCTTAGAAAGCACCCCTCCGCTTTCAACTCCAATCACTCTACTGCAGCTCCCTGATGAGTTTTTAAATTGTGATGAAATATACATACTGATCATTTTAACCATTCATAAGTGTACAACTTGGTGACATTAAATACATTCACAACGTTCTGCAATCATCATGGCTATCTATACCCAAAACTTTTTTTTTTTTTTATCATCCCTAACCTAAGCTCTGTGCCCATTAATCAATAACTCTCTTCTTCTTCTTTCCCCTAGCCGCTGGTAACTTCTATTCTAATTTCTGTCTCTAAGAATTTGTCTGTTCTAGGTACCTCATATAAGTAGAACCATATAACATTTGTCCTTCTGTGTCTGGCTTATTTCACTAAGCATAGTGTTTTTATGGTTCATTCATGTCGGAGTATATATCAAAAGTCTATTCCTTTTTATGACTGACTAATATTCTATTACATGTATCCACCACATTTTGTTTATCCCTTCATCTGACTTGGGTTATTTCCACATTTTGGATATTGTAAGTAAATGTTGCTATGAACACTGGATGTAAAGTATCTGAGTTTCTACTTTTGATTCTTTTCAGTAAAGTATCGGTTTGAGTTTCTATTTTTGAGTCTTTTCAGTATATCCTTAGATGTGGAATTGCTGGTAGTTCTGTGTTTAATTTTTGGTAGCTATCAAACTGTTTCCCACAGCAGCTGCACCATCACACACACACATATATTTAATCTTCATTTACCTGAGAGAGAGAGAGCACGAGCAGGGGAGGAGCAAAGAAAGACAGAGACAGAATCTAAAGCAGGCTTCAGGCTCTGAACCATCAGCACAGAGCCCAACGCAAGGAAGGCTCAAACTCTTAAGATGTAAGATCATGACCTGAGCCGAAGTTGGATACTTAACTGAATGAGCCACCCAGGCTCCCAGGCACCATTTTATATTTTTACTACCAACGTATGAGGGTTCCAATTTCTCCATCACACTGGCACTGACACTGTTATTTTCCATTTTTCTAAATTATAGCCATCTTAATAGGTGTGAAGGGGTATATCAGTGTGATTCACCTGACTGTTTTTTTCAAAACCTTTAACATTATATGAAACGGTCCCATTTATGTATTTGTTACATTGCTGGTGCTGAGATCAATGCTTAAACAATAGCACATGAATTAGATAACAAGTGCACAATTGTTTGTATTAAACATCAGAAAATCCTTCTGGGTGCCTTGAGCCAGCAGACACCATTATCTTAGGACCTCAAAAAGTGAAGACCAAACACAATTGAAATGAAAAGATGTGTCGTAAGAATTGGAATTCAAGGTGAGTCAATTAGTAGTTTTCATAAAGCTTGCATGGATAACTGCATCCTGCTCCTTTTTCAAGCTGCCCAGCCCTCATGTTGCTTCAGACCAAGTGTGAATGGAATGAAAATATTGCGCTGGGGTATAGGAAGGAGCTGTGTCACAGAACCCCAGGTCCTAAATGGCTGACTGTGGTGTCAAGTTGGGTTGATTGGAAAGTCAGGCAGCTCCATGACTTTCCATTTATAACTGTAGGGAAAACAAAATTTCATTTCTTAAACTGAAGGCTGAAAATTCCTGAATCATTCAGAATAATGTGTGATCTTAACACATGGCTTCTGTGCGTTCTATAAACGCACAAGTTCACAACTGAAAGCTTTCAACGATTCCATTCCCTATTGCTAAGAGCCAGTCCCTGGATGGCGAGATCCCGGAAGCGGCCCGAAGGGTCAGAGCAAACAGGAACTGTGTACAGTGCTGCACCGTGGCGAATGGCAAAGCACACTGTCAGGCGGTGTCACACCTGCCTGCCTGGGCGCCACCCGGTGTCATATGATCTGTTTGCTAATGCTACAAACACAAACCAAATCACACCCACTGTGTAGTCCACACTTGTTCCGGGTTGCTCTCAGAGTTACTAAAACAAGTTGCACAATGTTGATATTTTGAAATCACGAAATGTGTGTCTCTGAAGGGCTTGCACAGTGTTTTATTAAATGTCACTGTAACTCCTGTAAAGAAAGGAATCCGAAGGGCTCCGGAGTATGGAAAGAGGATGGAAGACAGGCTGGAAAACAGCTGCCCTAGCCAGAAGCAGGTTTGCCCTGATGCCATTGAAGATGGAGTTTACCAACACCCAACCTGCATGGGTGCCTTCCAAGGGCAGAGGGAGGAGAGGACATTGTATGCAATGACTAATGAAACAATTATGTAGTTTTTTAAAATTTGGCATACATACCATTATAATTTGTTTTATTCATCAGTAACAAAAATATTAAAATATGTGACTTTTAGATTGAGATATTATTTATCTCTATCCAATCAGGGGGCACCGGCCCTGTCAGTCAGTAGCATGTGACTTTTGACCTCAGAGTTCTGAGTTCAAGCCCCACATGGGGCGTGCAGCCTACTTTAAAGAAAAAAAGGGTACCCGGGTGGCTCAGTCAGTTAAGCATCCCACTCTTGACTTCAGCTCAGGTCACGATCTCACAGCTCATGGGATCAAGTTCTGTGTCAGGCTCTACACTGACATCCCAGAGCCTGCTCGGGATTCTCTCTCCTTCTCTCTCCTACTCAAGCCCCTCCCCTACTCAAGCATGCTCACAAGGCACTCGAAAGCTCACTCTCTATCTCTCAAAATAAATAAATAAACAACGAAAGGAAAAAATAGATTAGTTCAGGGGTACCTGGCTGTCTCAGTTGGAAGAGCATGAGACTTTTTAATCTTGGTATTGTGAGTTTGAGCCCCACGTGGAGTGTAAAGATTACTAAAAAAAAAAATAATAAACTTAAAAAAATAGGTGTACTTAAATATCTTGGAACATACTGCAAATCTCTTTGCGCAGTTAAAGTTGACTGATTACTGTCAGAAGTGAAAATTTTTAAATGGTGGTAGCTCCCAGGCACACAAAAAATGTCCCTTCTGGCCCTCCCGGATTTTGAAATTCAGTCTGAGAAGAAACTGTCTCTGTGAGAGGCCCTGGCTCGTTCACATCAAGTTAGTTAATGTGAGTGCCGTCAGGTGAGGCTTCTAAGCGACTGTGTGGAAAATTCTTGAAATAATCAACCTTCCAGATGCTTTGCGAACTTCTTCATCACACAGAACTAGCTGAGGCATCCCTCCCTCCCATCCCCAGGCTCTGTGCCCAACACCCATGTTGTGTTTCCGGCGAGTGGCTCGCTTTTTCTGAAGCCTTAACCATAAAACTTGACCCTCCAGTTTTAGAAGCCATCATCGTCTCTTAGATAGAAACTTGGTGGGCATTTCATATTTCTTTTCTTTCAGTTCTGAGAGCAGCATTAGCAGGGAAATTGAAAAGCAAGCAGAACACTGGCATAGCTAATTTAGGCTAATTAGGACGGTGGACGGAGAGTCACACTTCAGAGCTCCCCATGCCCTCCCACGTCTCCACCTGATTGCTTTGTCCAGCAGCAAACCCAGGAGGCACTTCCAATTACATCATATCCTCTTCAAACACCAAACCACTCAAGCTAATTTTATCCTATTAAACAGACTGAAGGATCCAGAAGAAAGGCTCTCTCCACCTCCCCAAAAGCTTCAATTACCAGGGTCCCTGATTATCATCGCTTCAATCCTATATGCACTGCTAAATACTTTTTTTGCTTCGCGTTGCCTTCTTGATTCAGATGAAAAGCAAATATTATGAGCATGTCTTTACAGCTCTGGTAAGTGACATGAGGAGTAAAACTAAAAAGAAACTCCCGGGTTATTAGCATGGTTAATCAAAGTCAAGTTTGAAGTTGCCAAAGACATTGGAATCATAGAGATCTCAGCACCTCTCAGAACATTAGCATTTAGAAAAAGCACCCGCGATTTCTTTTCTTTCTTCTTTTTCCCCTTCTCTCCTCTTTCTCACCCCCACCCTACTTCCCGTCTTCCTTTCTTTTTTCTTTGTCTTAACATTTTTATTTATTTTTGAGAGACAGAGGGTGAGTGGAAGAGGGGCAGAGAAAGAGGGAGACACGGAATCCAAAGCAGGTTCCAGGCTCCAGGCTCTGAGCTGTCAGCACAGAGCCCAATGCGGGGCCCAAACTCATAAACCGCGAGATCATGACCTGAGCCAACGTCGGACACTTAACCGACTGAGCCACCCAGGTGCCCTGAGTCTTCCTTTCTTCTTTTCTCTTTTAAGGACTATCCAAAAAGTTAGTAGCAAAAAGGAAATTTGAATGGAATAAACAGTGTGGCCATAGCAGAATACGTAAGGAGAGATGAATAGCATAGTCATTCATCATTCGGTCTACTTCTTCCTAGCCAACAAATGTGGAGAGTATAATTTTCATGACATAGGTACACGAAGAGTAACAGTTACTAAATACGAACTTTCAATTTCCAAACTCCAAATCAACTTTCCATTCAATTTTGACCCTTTTAGGAAGTCTTAATATGGAATATTTTAATACATCTATATTAAGCATATAGATGTTTTAGATATATATTTTTGATTTTATATATACATATATATATATATATATTCCTAGTAACAAAAATAGAACAATGTCTACTTCTGAATGTAAAGTTCTTTCCAAACTGTAAGTTTAAGACTTGGAAGCAAAATGGAACATTTAATTGTTCCTGATTCTTTTTTGAAGATTTATAAAAGCCACCTTAGGTGTCCCATGCTTAAGAAGACATGTCAACTAAATATAAGAATTTACAAGAAGGGGGTTATGATGTCTGAAAGACTTAAAAAAAAAACCTGTTTCTGAGGTTTAATACATTTACTGTGCAAATTCTGTCCTCCTTCTCAAGGATGAGAAACAGGGTTGACAAACCTTAAAAGACAACGTTGTCACAGAGAAAAGTTTTCTTGCCTTCAGTGTCATCCAGCTCCATGTGGGAGTCCTTTGCAACGAAACGAACAGTGATTTTGCATTTCTCCTAAAAAGATATCGTAACTTAAAAAAACATCTTTCTAAGACCTTTGGTGGTCCTCAAAATATTTGTCAGTTTTGTTTTCAGAAAAGCTCATTTATATTCCATGTAGTCAGTCCAAACGATTGAAATTAAATGTTTGCTTTTGTAACCATCTCTTTCCTTCAACGGAAAATCTGCCCAGTGGCTCTCACCAAGTGCCACTGTTTCACAGGTATCAAGAAGCCATTGTCTTGGGACGCTCACCCCTCCCCCACGAAAAAGAAAACAGCCACTAACCAGCAATGCACGCCAACTCTGTTTGGGCCAATTTTCTTAATGTTTCAGCAAGGCTTAATCTGTTGGCCTAAGTGTTTAGTCCCATTAACAGCTAAAGTCACAGAGTCCACAACTCACTGTGCTGACAGTAAACAAGGAATCTGAGGAATGGCTTTGAAACAATGACTAAGCCCCAGGCCCTTTTGTCTTCAGATGCTGTGGAACTTGTCCCCACCAGAGTTGCCTCTGCGCTGCAGTCCCACTCTTACTGAAAAATGCGTCTCCCGCGTCTCCCGCCCACCATTTTGCATGTGCCGGTTAGATTTTATTTTGCTAACTTCACTGTCTTTTGATTGGCCCCTCAGGGACCCCCCCTTCCTCCCCAAGGATCATGAAGATTAGACACTATTATTTCTTAAGAAGAACAAACTTTAGTAAAAAGTAGAAAATGGGTGAGTTTGCCCACACTGGGTTTCTTTCCACAGAACCCCATTCAGTCACCTGTGGGACCTGTCCTTTGCGTGGGAGCAGGAGTTTCTTGACCTCTATTCTTGACCTCTATTCTAGTCTCCTGGAGAGAGAGAACAGGGAGCAGAGAACGCAATAAATGTGCATGAATGGACCTCCTCACAGGTAGAAATGATCCCACAAGGGGTGTCAGAGCAGAATATTCACCAGAAGTGGCTCATTCCTATCTAACTTGGGGGCACGTGGCTGGCTTAGTTGGTTAAACAGGCAACTCTTGATCTCAGGGTCTTGAGTTTGAGCCCCATGTTGGGTGTAGAGATTATTTAAAAATAAAGGGGCGCCTGGGTGGCTCAGTTGGTTAAGCACCTGACTTCAGCTCAAGTCATTATCTCATGGTTTGTGGGTTCGAGCCCCGCGTCGGGCTCTGTGCTGACAGCTCAGAGCCCGTTTCAGATTCTGTGTCTCCCGCTCTCTCTGCCCCTGCCCCGCTCATGCTCTGTCTGTCTCTCTCTCAAAAATAAATAAATGTTAAAAAAAGTTTAAAAAGTCTTAAAATAAGTAAGTAAATAAATAAATATCTAACTTCATTTTGAAGGCTCTTTTCGATGTTTTTATCAGTAGATCTGTCCTCTCTATTATCTCCTAGCTAGTATTCTGTATTTGTCACTTTGGCTATAAGCAATAGTCAACAGCTTTGCTTCTGTGACTTCTTTTTCCCACTCCCCACCCTTCTGCTCTCTTCCCGTCAGACCCACTGACCACCCAGGACTTACAAACCATAACAAAGGAGAGTATTCTTTGCCTTCAGATCTTCATATGATTCCAGGATTAAGGAGATTCCCCAAGGGCTCCGGGCTCCAATTTGGGGGCTTTTTTGCCTGGTGATCTTTTTAACGTGAGCTCACATCTCTTGCTTGGCCAACAGAAAACACCAGTTCTTTTCCTGAACCTACCACTTCCCTCTGAGATATCACACACACGATATTCAAAGTCTCTCATGCGTGCTGTCCAGGATTGCCGAATAGAAAGGGGTTACGTTAGGAGTATGCTGGCAGGCTGATGTTGGACTTGTAAACAAAGGGGGTGAGGAGAAAGACTGTAAATGGAGAAGTTGACAGAGCCGTTAGGGAATTTTGAAACTCCTTTCTCAGTCTCTATCAAATTAAAAAGCATACAAAGTAAGAGGAAGAAAGAGAGCAAGGAAAGTGAGGGAGTGATGTATTTCTTTAACCTTTCAACACCACTCAGTAAATGCCCAGTCTATGTCAGACATTGTATCCTATATGTACTAGGGGCTGGAGATATGGTAGAGCAAGATGTATTTACCTGCCTATAGTCTGAGAGGGGAAACAGACCAAAACTCAGTTGTTGCTAGCTAGAGTGTTAAGGTGCATTGGGAACCCAACTCTACAGGAGAGGCACCTAGGTTTCCTGGGAATGGGGTATGCTGGGGGTTAGGGATGAAGGCTGCTCAAAGGAGAGTGTGCTTTAGATGGGCACTGAAAGGTAAAAAGCAACCACCAGGCAAATGGGGGTGGGGGGTTGCAGGGATGCAAGGTATGAGGAGGAGATGGGAACCCCAGGGTAACAGAAAACCCTGAGGCCAGAGCCCAGAGACACAGTGTGTTCAGATACTGTACACTTCTTGGTATGGCTGGAGATTAGTGGAGCCAAGAGTAAGCAGAGTCCTAACTCAAATTATAGAAGCCTACAAGTCTATGAAATGTGGCTGTAACTTATTTCTGTATTTTACCTATTTCAATTTTAGGGAAATATTTAATATTCTAAGGTCTGTGGTCTTACCCAGATAACACTATTGCAGTGTCTAAAAGTCTTATAGATGTCAACCATGAGTCTTGTAGCTAGAAGCTTCAGTTATCTTCATAGTTACAGTTATCCTCAGTTCTTGCGGAGTCCCCCAACTCTAAAACTAGGCGGCTCCTTCTCAGAAGCCACTCGTGAAACACTGATGCTGTTCCAGGGTTCTGTCTCAACAGTGTTTGGACTTTACCCACTTCCTTTGGGTAATTTCAACCACGTCCATGGCTTCAGCCAATATTAAAAACTAGTAACGGCCAAATCAGCATCCCAATCCAGGTCTTCTTCTGAGATCCCAATCCTTATTCCACTTGCTCACCTCAAATGCACTATGGTCAAGATTGGACTCTTCCCCACGCCAAGCTGTTTCTCCTCTTCCCGTTGTGATATTATGTGCCACTACCATCCACATAAAGCTGGACACCTAGGGATAATCCTAGAATTTCCTCTTTCCTTTCCTCACTCATGCATCTAAATCCAAAGTCATGGCCATTCTATCTCTGAATAGCTTTTATATCTTTCTCCTTCTCTCCATCTTGATTTACCACTACACTAGAGCAATTAAGTTCAATTCAGTTCATGCTGGTTTTTGAATGGCTACTGTCTGCTGTCTATCAAGTTAATAGTCCTGTGAGGAAATAGACGAGGGGATGGACTGTCATGATTGCAGCTCTTTCTCCCTCATCTCCCACATCTTCTATCACATTACTGCCTGCTCGGGAATTTTCAATGGCTCTCACTGTGTAAAATCCACATGTCCTAACATACAAGGAGCTGTAAGACTGGCTCATGACATTCTGTTGAATATCACCTCTCCACACACTCTCTATAACAGCCAATCTGAAGAGAGTGCTATGTATGTATGTGTATGTGGATATATTTCATGAGCATACTGTATTCTGGGATATCTCCATGATATGTTGTTTCTCTGTCAAGAATACCCTAATAAACTGAGAAAACTTTTCTTCTGCCTTTGAGTCTCAGCACTTATGTTATGCCCTGTGCTTGATGCCTCTCAACCCTTACCCCCATGAGTCTACTCACAAGACATAACCTTCCATGTTCCCTTTATACCTTGTAAAAACCTCCCCTAAGTAATATTTATTTATTTATTTATTTATTTATAGAAAGAGAGCAAGAGTGGTGGAGGGGGGCTGAGAGACAGAGACGAGAGAGAAAGAGAGAGAGAGAGAGAGACCCCAGCCAGTCTACACACTCAGTGCTGAGCCCAACATGGGTCTTGATTCCACCACCCTGGGATCATGACCTGAGCCAAAATCAAGAGTTGGACACTCAACCAACTGAGCCACACAGGCGTCCGGTAAGCAATTTCTGTATTGTGTTGTAAATCATTTCTTACAGGTCACAGCCCTCCCCTCACTGAACATTAACTCTGTGAGGGAGGGGTCTATGTGTCTGCTCATCTCCACACAAAGACTGGAACACAATGGGTGCCCAGTGCATTATCTAAGCTTTTCTGCAATGAGGTTTTATTAAGTATGTACCTTAGGGCTTAATGAGTACCATTTGTTCCTGGACAGAGATCTTGTGAGTGACCCGAGGGATCCCATCCCTAGCTGCTCCTCTGTTGCAGGGAAGGTGGGGCCTAAGCCCCAGGGGTTCCCTGGGCACACATGCCTCATTTCCCTTCCAGTGACGTCAGAGAAGGAAGGAGAGAGAGCACCACTCAGAGGGCAGCGCCTGCCATTGTCTCCCTCAGCCAACCCTACAAGGGACATAGTCCATTCCTTCAAGGTCCTTCATTGTGTGTCCTCTTGCTCCTCCCCCAGCCCAGCCAAGTACAACCACTCTGTTCCTCAGGATTTCTCACCTCTGCGGACTTGCTCCTATCCCTTTGCTTGGACTGCCTGGCTTTTGATTCTACTCATGAATTCATATCCAATCATTCCTTAAGACTTAAACCCAAATGCCATTTTGTTGGCAAAATTTTCTCTATGCTCCAAATTGGAATTGGCCTCTCCCCCTAAGAGCCTTCTGTTTCCACTTAGCATTAATTATATCTGCTTGTTGTTATTTACATCCTTTCTACCAGCTGGTGAGCCTAACTCATAGTTGGTTTCACCCCTCAGAGTCTAGTACAATTTCTTGCATAAAGTAGGTATTCAACCAATTCAGGCCTAGATATTCACTCCTCCAGACAGTATCCCCTCCCACCTTAGTCTGGGTCATGTGCCCCTTGTATGTTCACCTTTAGCATCCTGTGTCACTCACTGGCCTGTCTACTTTGGATGGCAGGGATTGTACTTCTCTTGTTCCCAGTGATATTCTCAGTATCGAGCATAGGACTGACCTCAATAAACACTTGCTGAAAAAAGTGAGTAAACAACGCAAATATGGGGTGTCGGATATGGAGAACTCAAGAAGATTGAATTATCCTGGGGCTTGAGGAATGGCTGCCTTTTAATATATTTGATTGGCTCTGTGCCTTTATTTCACTCTCCTGAGGTACGTTGTAAAATGTCAATACTACCTTCAAAGCAAAAGAATGTCCCGTAGCTGGCCAGTGGTATCGAGGAGTCCTGGCTGACTGAAGACTGCTGCTGGATGTGGGGATGGCGGGAATGAGTCGGTGGGGAATTGGTGGAGATGAAGCCATGGTGATCCTCAAATCCCCAGCTCATCTTCCTCTACCGATTGATAAAGAGCACTTTCTCCCCTCCTGACACTCTGCATGTACCCCTTCCTAACCTCTTACAGTTTAGGGTGATGGGTTGTGATGGGTTGTTATGAGCTGAGGGAGGTCCTCATACTGTAGTCTTAGAATAGATTTCCCTGTCCGTAGAGCAAGTCCTACTCTTTGCAGACTCAACCATAGCTACCCCTTAACTAAGGAGCTTTGAGAAGGGTGGAGGGCTTATCTGGGCTGGGGGGCCCATGGCCTATGCTCAGCTGTAAAGGAAGTCACTTCAGGATGAGGAACTATTTTTTTTTTCTTTTCAATTTTCAAGATTATTTAAGTTTGTAGTCACTCTACTCTGTCCCTCGTTCTTCAAAGAGTGAGATTCCTCTGCCCAGCTCAGCAGTAAGCCTCCAAACTTCACACACACAATTTCCACCCCAGATGGAAAAAAATAGGCCATGTTCAAAACTGAAAAGGAAAATTCAGCATAAAACCTTCCCAAGAGCTGTATTATTAAAGTTACCATCATTCGGTCGGATATTATCAAGGCAAAAAAATTAAGGTGGAGATTGTGAACACTGTGGCTGTCTTTTCCTCCTTTGCTTGTAAATGAATGTTTTTCAGCCTTCCCCATCCATCTTCATTAACATTGTGAGCAATTTGTATTGGCCTGCTGCGCGGCATCTTTACATTGTGTGAGTGTATGTGCTGTCCTGGAAATGGGCAATTTAATATGAAAAGCACACCGTATCTCAGATTTTTTTTTAATTTTCTAAACAGTAATTTCTGCTAGGAATTATTCCATGATTCGTGCATAATTTCATGCAGATGGTTATTTAAATATAAATAGAGAAATGTGTCGTTAAATACTGTGCCTGCCTCTCCTTACGTAGGCCTTCCCACATTTTAAAATAGTGCCATAAATAAAAGATAAAAAACATCCCTAAGCCACACACTAGTCAGAAGATAATTGTGCCTGTTTGTTCATTGTCATTTGAGTGCCCTCCAATTAACTTCCTTAATATTTTCCAGTTTCTTTAAAAAGAAACTTAAATGGGTCTTTTTGTGAAATGTGTTTACAATGTAATGAAAAACCTCTTTGTTTACCTAATTAAGACTACATTCTCCCCCGTAGGAAAAACAGAATTTCAGTCTTTGGTGACCAGCCCACTTTCCTGCCCTGCAAATACTGACTTGGGTCTATAAACTAACATGAGAACCGTTGGTGCTGGCAGCCATTTCCACACACAGATGAAGGCCTCATCCAGCCATTTTATAATAAACGTGTATCTTTTGCAAAAAATTGCCACCCTGTTGTTTGCCTTGAAAAGCTTTGTAATAATTAAAATAGACAACATGAAGGAAAAGGCGCAATTAACTTTCTTTATTTGAACAAAATCTTATTTAGTGGCAGGGGGGTTTAGAACAGGTTTTATGAATGCCAGTCCAAAATGTTGCTTAAGTAGATACCCTACAACACTCCTTAACCAAAAAATACGATCTTGAACAATGGTAATGAGAACTTATAAAATGGTAAAAGAAAACACAGGAGTCTTCTCCAAAGCTCTGTCTTCTATTCTGTTATTCTCTGTACCTTTCCTTAACTGTTGTAGCTGAAAGGCTGTGGAGATCTTTCCAGCCCAAATTTTACTTCAATTAAGTGTGAGTTGGACCTCATTGAGGACAAAGGTGATATTCTGTTATCCCTAAAAGATATCTGGAGGCTAGAAGTAAGATATGAAAAAAAGGTAAAGATATGTGAGTGCATGTGAAAAGATTTATTGGACCTCTTGATAACAATTCTTGTGTTGCATTGAATCTGATCTACATCCCTGGTCTGTAACGTTCCTCCCTTTTGCATTTCCAAACTTCTTAATCGCACTATGGCATCTGAACTTGGTGATCCAGTGTCCAGTTAAAAGCAAGTATGCTAGGGGCGCCTGGGTGGCTTAGTCGGTTAAGCGTCCGACTTTCGCTTAGGTCATGATCTCGCAGTTCGTGGGTTTGAGCCCCGCGTCGGGCTCTGTGCTGACTGCCAGCTCAGAGCCTGGAGCCTGTTTTAGTCTGTGACTCCCTCTCTCTCTGACCCTCCCCTGCTCACGCTGTCTCTCTCTCTAGAAATAAATAAAAATAAAATTAAATTTAAAAAAGCAAGTATGCTAGTGCTCAAGAACTTATTTTCTGTCCTTGTCCCTCCTCCCAGTTTCACCAGTACCTTGAGATTGAATTTGAAGCCTTCTTTTCCTTCATCATTCATGTCAACTCTGTTACTAGTTCAATCCTTTACACATTTCCTTTAGCCACTTCAGGACATTTCAGCGGTCCCTGTGACTACCAGCGGGAGCAGGTGGACTCTTCACACGTCTTTTTGCTCACTTTGCTCTCTCCCATTGAATCCTGAAGTCATTTATCGATTTTAAATACTGGAAAAGACCTAGTTGGGAACTCAAGAAAACGAGAAAACTGGGAATTCTCTTCCCAGTTTTGCCTCTGACAGTGTAAGTCATTTCATCTGTCTGCACCTCAGTTCCCTCATTTGTAAAATAAAAGGGTTAGACTTAATGAACTATTGATTCTTCCCCAGTTCTCTGATCCTATGTAGAGGTCTGGAATAAAACTCCCAACAAGGGTGTTAGAGTCTTATGACAACTGCTGTCTATCGTGGGTCCTATTGACTCCATCCAGATCTTCCTCTGTTTCCCTGGGCGTACGTGCACTCTCCCCTGGAAGAACCCTGCAGGCTTAGATGGGACTTGATATTTTCAATTCTATTGAAGGTATGAAAGGCTAGTGTCATGTGGTTAAAAGGAACCCCAGTCGGATTACCTGGTTTTGAATCCAGCTTCATCGCTCACCAGCTGTGTGACCTTGAGGATGTTACTTGACCTCCCTGAATCTCAGTTGCCTCATCTACTAAGGCATTTCATAAAGTTACAAGGACTAAATGTGATCATTGCTGTAAAGCTCTTAAAATAGTCCTTGGTTAGGACTCAAAAAATACTAACATTAAAATGAAATTGCTCTTCAAGGGCTCCTGGCTGGCTCAGTCGGTAGAGCCTGCAACTATTGATCTTGGGACTGTGGTTGGGCCCTACATTTACCTATGAAGCTTTTCTTAAAAGAAAAAATATTTTTATTAAAATTTTTTTTAACGTTTATTTATTTTTGAGAGACAGAGGACAAGAGGGGGAGGGGAAGATGGAGAGGGAGATACAAAATCCAAAGCAGGCTCCAGGCTCGGAGCTGTCAGCACAGAGCCTGACATGGGGCTCAAACTCATGAATTTCGAGATCATGACTTGAGCTGAAGTTGGACACTTAACTGACTTAGCCACCCAGGCACCACCCCCCCCCCAATTTTTTTAAATAATAAAATGAAATAGCTCTTCTTTTCACATTATAGATTAATCAGGAAAACATACAAGAACAAGTTAGACCCAATTGACTCATAATATTATCCTTTTTAAATTTTTTTAACATTAGCTAGAATACTTGCCCTTAGAGCTATCCCTGATAGGGAGGCAGCCTTTTATCACATCATAAAAAATTTATACGTGCTTATCTTATCTTCATCATAACAATTTCTACTTGTAAGAGCACAGAGTCTCCTCTTTCTTAATAGTGGAGTACGTGCACAGGGTCAAAAGCCAGTTGATTTAGTCACACAGAGCTAATGATCCATTTAGGACAAAAAATTATATTGGGTCTATTTACAAAAAGTAGTTTAAAACATCCCAGTTTACACATTCAAATGAACAAATACTAAAAAAAAAAGAAAAAAAAAAAAAAAGGAACTACTCCATAATTATATGTTCAAAGTGCTAAGTCTCTTTGTTCTTTTCCCTAATAGGACATACAAGGTTTGTTAGGCTAGAATCGTATCTAAATACCCATATTTTGGAGAATCCTATTTTTGTCTTTAAAGGCCTACATAATCACAGTAATTGAAAATTATTTTGCTGGGGGAGTTTTAATGTGTGGTACTGATTTGATGACATGTTGTATGAAACAACTCCTGCCATTAGGTGGTTAAACTTTAGAAGGGTTATAACATCATAGAAAGATCAAGTAGGTTAATCTGAGTAACATACTCATATTAGGTACACAAAGTAAAACGTACATGCGATATTCTGCATAAAAATAGTGCATTGCTGGTGATACTCGGAAGAGCTACAAATATTAAAGATCCTGTTAAGATTAGTAATTGACATATTTTGATTGATAACGAGCGACTTTTCCTTAATGCTCAAATCTGATATTTAGAAAGATATTCACATTGTGTTTGATATTCACATCTAAAATGGAAAGTTTGTCATCACCCACTCTTCCCTAGTCCCTTGCCCTTCATTACCTGTGAATCCTTGAACCTAGTCGGGGTTTTCTCTCCTGGCCACGCCCTTCCATTCCCTGCCCGCTGCTGATGTCATGCCTCTCCAGGTCCAGAATAACCTCAGTCAGGTCAGCGCTCTTCAGTATGCCGCCTGCATCTCAGGGCCACTGAGCTCACGTCTTGCAACAAAACATCTGAACTCATTTTCACATTACACAGCAGAGGATATTTTGTGCTTGCTTGCCATTCCCTTTCTGTGAATTCAATAATTTGAATTCGAGGTTTGAGCGTCATGCTCTTACTGCATAGACCACTGTGAGCTGTGTTTCCGAGGCTGGTCCCCTGAAAGGACATCCAAATCCCTGATCTGTCTGGGTGTAAGAGTGTGTGGTATGCCCGGAGCAGGTGGAAGACCATAACTCTTCTTGTGAATAATTAAATAGCCTATGATTTGGGGACAACAAAACACAAGTCATGATTTAAGACTCTTAAATCATGCGTGTCTGTAAATATAGCTGGTTTCTTGTAAGCACTGACATTTCTGTCCACAAGTGAATGGCAGAGAAAACTATAGATGTTACAAATGATAAAAGTTGCAAAGACTTAGGTAGCAAAGAGTAATTTTTAACAATTAGGGTCATGGTAATGGAGGGAAATTAAAGAATGCTCTCTCTCATTCACATTTTTTTTAATGTTTTATTTATTTCTAGGAGAGAGAGAGACAGCGTGAGCAGGGGAGGGTCAGAGAGAGAGGGAGTCACAGACTGAAACAGGCTCCAGGCTCCGAGCTGGCAGTCAGCACAGAGCCCGACGTGGGGCTCGAACCCACGAACCGCGAGATCATGACCTAAGCGAAAGTCAAACGCTTAACCCACTAAGCCACCCAGGCGCCCCTAATTCACATTTTTTACAGTAATTTTATTTTTTATTCTTTCTTCCTTGCCGTGTTGTTAACTGCACACATAATCATCCACGGAGACATAACCAATGCAAACCAAGGTGATTTTCCCTAAATGAGGACAACACAATCGAATTCTGTATACTACCTAGGCTCACCTTTGATTTCTAGCCAACAGGGAAACACTTGACCAAAAATTTCCAACCAGAAGACATAGAACAAAGAGCCAGAGCTGAGTTCTCTAATTCCGAAAGAAAAGCTCAATGAACATTTCCTCCAGCATCTTGAGGGCTGTGGAACTTGAAATAACTACTTCCTGTGGACCTAAGTGCCCACTGCCTCTTGTTAATAAAGGAAGCTAGTTTTCAAAATTATTGCCCCAAAGATAAATCAAGAATGCCCTCAGAAAATATGAAATGAAGTCAAGCCAGAATCAACGCTGGGAATGGGAGAGTATTTTGGGGGAAAAGGCAGTGGGACAGGGAGAGGGGGAAAAATGAAGGTAAGTCTTCACGAGTCAAAGCCAAGAATCCAGAAGGGCACATAACAGAATGTCCAGAATGGACATAACAGCACCTCACCTGTTAAACAAAAACACCAGAAATTTAAACTGAGATACATTCAGATAAAGCACTTTTACTTTTAGTCAATAATCTGTTAATTCTTACAAATACCCTTTTGGGAAAACAACATTCTTTTTCCCCCTCCATTCTATGTGGGCATCTCTAAAAGCCTACGTATCTGGAAATATAAGTAGATATCCATCCAGTGGAATTGGAGTTAATTAGACAAATCCAGTTTTCCCTACATACTGAATGTAAAACTGCTTAAACATACAACTCTAAGAAAGGAGAAGGGAGAGAGAAAAGCAGATAAAGGGAAGGAATCCATGACTTCCATTGTCCCACTTGCAGATAAACATATTCGACATCTATGAATTACAAGGGAAGTTTTAGACAGCTTTGAGCAAGCCCCACAGAATTATTCACTAACAGACCCCAAATGCACATTTTAACTGCCTCCAATTGCCCAAGTACACTTTTAATTACCAAGTACCTTCCACGGAGTAAAATGTCATCGTGTGAAAACCACACATTTCCTCTTACCCCCCTCCCACGCCCCGCCCCGTTCAGAAGAGTTCTCCTACATTCATTTAATCCCAAATCTGACTTCATCGGTCTAAAATTTTGAACGTGTTCAACTTCACAGTATTTCCCTCTTAGAAAACCTGAGACAATGACAGGAATTCATAGTAAGTTTTCCCATTCACCCATACATTTCTTGAGGGAATTGAAAAGGCTCTGCAAAGAAACAGTTAATATGTATATGTCTCTCTGAAATTGGCAACTGTCTTTTATTTCCTCTAATATTCTAGCCAAAGATCTGAGCTCATTTTTTTTCCGTCCATAGGCTCCAAAAAAAAAAAAAAAAAAAAAAGACTGTATTCTCGCTAATTATACATCCTGAAAAGAATTTGGTTCAGTGTAAGATGATCCTAGTGATATGCTAATCCTTTTTTCTGCTTGGTGCTGCCTGAAGCTTGTGTCTAACATTTTTTTCAACTGTATGACAATAAAAGTTCTGGCAACAAAAGAAATAAATGGGCAGCTAAAGAAGGTATAGCTCAAACACATGGCAGGCCGGCTCTCCCCTCTCCTTCTGGCTGCTCTTTTGTAAACTGCAGTTTGGTATCTTCAAGTCAATAGCTGAAATCCAGCCACCTTAGCAACTTAGTATGACACCCAAAGCCCTCTCTCTTTACATTCATGAATAGTCAGCACCCAGCAGACAAAATAGAACTAATCTTTTTTGACAGAATTGTTCAATTTTGGAGGAAAAGCTTTTGAGTCTTCCACACATTTGCAGAATATGAGACAACAATGGCTGCAATCAAATTTTAAAAACAACAGTGGCCAACCGGGCTGCAAAAAAAAAAAGTCTCTTTGAATTAAACAGCACATTCAGTCAGTCCCAGTGGTCATAAACTTGGGGCAAACATTAATTTCAATACGTGAAAGAGAGGGAGAGAGAGACAAATGGAGAGGGTACCCCACAGCCCGCTCTGAGCTTCACGCAGTAATTCCTTCTGCTATGATACACACATAATTTTTTTCCCGTTTCCTTTTTATTTTTCCTTTGTGTAGACTAATACAAATATTTCTTCCGTCTCTAAAATAATTTTGTCCAGGGGCTTGGGGGGCATGCGTCTCGGTTTAAAATGCTTTTTATCCAGCAGCCTTTTGTAGTCCTTTGAAAGCAGTTTTACCATTTAGAAATGCTGTAATGTATCTGTCACTTACAAGTCTAACATGCGCTAAAAATGAATCTTTTCTCCACTCCCACCCTCACCCCTCCCCATTTAGTACAAGGCATCGCTATACCTTTGGAGACAATATGAACAAGAAGAAAAATCTACCCAGTTCATGGCAAAAACAGAAGTTAGCAACATGGCCCATGCAGCTGCAACATTGCATTTAAAATTCAGTTTCCTCATAGGAAGAGGGCTAATCCTGCCCCCGTAATTCCCTACAGCCAAAATGTGTCCCCTCCCCTAGTGACAGTGCAATGCAAAGACACTAGCACGCTTATCTTGCCTAACCAGATGGCCGACTTGGATCAATGCACACACGCCACGATCAATGGGAGAGATAAAGAATTAGGAAAACAGTGGTACATGCTCCCAGAAAGCTTGTACACTGCATAATTATTTTATGATTCTACACATGGCTACATGTGATACTGAAGTAGAGAAGGAAAGGATAATTAGAGTGCTAGGAAGAATTTTGTAGGAGACTACACTTTGTCTGTCAGCACTTCCCACTCGAGCAAACTCACTGCCCTTATCGGAAAGTGAATTTAGAAAACATGAGCAAAAATGTCAGGGAAGGTATTTCCATTTTCGCCAGGTCCTGTCACGTCCCAAAGTTCAGCTCAAAGCCCGAGGAGGCTTGCTGGGAGTTGGATATGCCTCTCGTCACTAGCCACCCCCGGTTCCCCAGCCAAGGAAACCCACCAGATAACATTTGGATGTGATGCGGACTGTCACGAGGAAGGCTTTGGTCTCCAAGTGATTCAGTCAAGTTCATTCAGTAAAATAGAGCAGGACGAGGCATTCCCTTAATTTCTGCTCCCTGATTGGCTAACCAAAGCAATGTTTTTGAGCAGGTTAGTTGCCCGCTTCACACTAAGAAAAAAATATGGGCTCCTACGTCCCTGTTAAGCGCCCAGGTTATGAGGCAAGTGTATGAAGAGGCAGAAGCTGGCACACTGCCGCTTTATTCTGAATTCAGACCAAGATCATAAACCAGAACAATAAACTGCTGCAATCCGCCACTGTGGCAGTGTGCTAATCAGAAAAAAAGACAGTGTTCCTCAGCTCCTAGCACACGATGGGTGCTTAATAAACGATTATACTATCATGGCAAGTAGCAATAATAAGAATGTTTTACCCTGTACTAGCCCAAAACTGTATTCTTTCATCGCCTTGTGTTAGATGCAATTAAAAGTAGTATTAGGGTCTCCTTTGGATTTAAGACTCCGCTTGCATGCTAATTAAAACATTCAATGAACTTTTTACACCATTTCTTATGTAAAGAGACGAGAACTGAAATCTTGAATTAGACACAGCTCTCCACCACGATCAACCTCACAAAACCCAGGGGGTGAACTAGTCGTTTCAAGTGGTCTATTACATTCAAAATAGAGTGAATATTCAATATCCAAATAATTAAAATTACTATAATTTAATTCCTAAGGATAAATAAAATATAGTCTGCATAAAAATTCAGAGGGGGGGAAAAGAAAGACATGTTGACAATTGTAAAAAGCCAGAGTCGACCTCTTTCTACGTAATTTGAGTTAGGTTAAATATGATGCTTTAGATTTTTACATGATTCGGTTGTTCTCTGTGGTGTTCTTTGTCGAGTTGTTTCATGATCTCTGCCCTGAACATTCCTCACCTCCACCTGAGCACAATACGGATAGTGGTATATAACTAGCACTTAGCTTTGCTGCCCATAATCAGATTTAGAGAAGGATCCTGGGTTCGGGGATTGATGCACATTATCACACCCATTTTTAGTTCAGAACCCTTCAAAGGCAAGGCTATCATTTTACTGGGCTTATTCCCCTTTTCTCTGAGGCTCAAAAAGATGAGTGTAAACATGCCATGCCCTTCCAGCCTTGAAACAGATGCAGTGAGGTTTCCTTTTGCTGTAAAACAACTGATCTGTGTGTGTCATCCTTTCGATCATGGAGCTGCGTTTGCAGGGAGTAAGAGAAACCTCCGGGTGTTAGGGAGGGGAGAAATCCCTGAGCTGGGACTGGAGCATCTGAGAGGAAAGAGCATATGAGTTTTCTCTGAGGCTGAGATGGCCTTAGCTCTGGGCTGGAGACCAGGTTGGTAGCCGGACCTGAGTCCCACCATTAAGCTGGAAAACCCAGGAAGCTGGTGTGCTCTCAGCTCAGCAGTGTCTCCGGCTCCCTGTAAAAGCAAACCCACATCCTGTCTGCAGTAAAGCATCATCAGGTTAGACCCCCAGGTTTTCAAGGGATTAAGATTAATGAAATATAAACTTCCAATCAGAGATCACCAATGACACAAGAGAATAATCCTCTATAAGTGAGAGTCAGTGGAAACAGTCAACAGTGTTAGAAACCTGTAGGACTAAATGATCAGAATGTATCAGATGCAGAATACAAAATAAATAGGTACACAATGTTTTTTGTTTTTAAGGTGAAACTACTAGAAAGAGTCCACAATACGAGATTATCAAAAATAGGGGCGCCTGGGTGGCTCAGTTGGTCAAGCGTCTGACTCCCGATTTCCCCTCAGGTCATGATCTCCTGGTTGTGAGCCTGAGCCCGACATCAGGCTCCATGCCCAGTGTGGATTCTGCTTAAGATTCTCTCTCTCTCTTGGGGCGCCTGGGTGGCTTAGTCGGTTAAGTGTCCGACTTTCACTCAGGTCATGATCTTGCGGTTCGTGGGTTCGAGCCCCGCGTCGGGCTCTGTGCTGACTGCCAGCTCAGAGCCTGGAGCCTGTTTCAGTCTGTAACTCCTCTCTCTCTCTGACCCTCCCCTGTTCATGCTGTCTCTCTCTCTCTCTCTCCTAGAAATAAATAAATAAAACATTAAAAAAAAAAAAGATTCTCTCTCTCTCTTCTGCCCCTTCCCTGCTCTCTATAAATAAATAAATTAAATAAGTAAGTAAGTAAATAAATAAATAAGACAAGTTGGAAGAGAGCTAAATAGTACGTTTACTTTTTAAAATTTATTGAGGAATCACTTACCAACAATATATTGTACTCACTTAAAGTGTATAAATCAATGAGTTTTTGGAAAATGTCAGTGAAACTATCTCCACTAGCAAGATCCAGAATATTCCATCAGTCTCAAATGCTTCCTCATGCCCCTTTGCAATTTATCCCTCCCTCCACCCCTGCCCCTGGGACAACCACTGGTTTTGGTTTGTGTTGCCAGAACTACTTTATGTCTTCTGGAATTTTACATAAATGAAATCATACATTATAAACATTTCCGGGTCTGGCTGCTTTGACTCAGCATAGTGGTTTTGAGATGAGCCCATTTTCTTGTGCATGTCAACGGTTCATTTCTTTCTATTAGCCCTGTTTGGATATCACATTTTGTTTATCCATGCTCCAATTTATAGGCATTTGGGCTGTTTCCAGTTTTTGGGCCATTCTGATTAAAGATGCAGTGAACAACCACATAGAAATCTTTGTGTAGACATATATTTTCGTTACTTTTGGGTAAACACTTAGTAGTGAAATGATTGAGTCATATGGTAGGTAGGTGTGTGCTTAACTTTAAAAAACCTGCCAAATTTTTTTTCTAAAGTGATTGTACCATTTTATATTCTCACCTGTAGTGTATGAGAGCTCCAGTTACACTACATCCTCTGCAAGACAGGACATGGTCAGTGTTTTTAATGTTAAGCATTGTAATGAGTATGTAGTAGTATCTCATTGTGACTTTTTAAAAAAACCTTTTTTTGTACTGTTTATTTATTTTTGAGAGGGAGAGAGAGAGACAACAAGTAGGGGAGGGGGGAGAGAGAGAGGGAGTCACAAAATCAGAAGCAGGTCCAGGCTCTGAGCTGTCAGCACAGAGCCCAATGTGGGGCTCAAACCCACGAACCATGAGATTTAGACCTGAGCTGAGATCAAGAGTCAGATGTTTAGCCAATGGGGGTACCGAGGTGACCCTATATTATTTTATTTTTAAATAAATGCTATGCCCAAGGTGGGGCTTGAATTCACAGCCCATATATCAAGAATAGTATGCTCTATCAACTGAGCCAGCCAGGTACCCCACCATTATTCTGTATTGTTTGGTGAAGTGTTTGTTCAAATGTTTTGCCCATTTTTAAAAAAAAAAAAAAATTTTTTTTTTTGTTAAATTGACTTGCAAGAGTTCTTTATGTGTCCTGGACCCAAAGTTTTGTCAGTTAATCTATCTATTCCATATTTTCTCCCATTCTGTGACTTGCTTTTTTGTTTATTTATTGGATTTTGCAGAACAAAAGTTTTTAATTTTGATAAGGTCCAATCTGTCAATTCTCTGTTTTATAGTTATGTGCCTTTTGTGGCTATCTAAGAAGTATTTGCCTATTACAAATTTGCAAAGAATTTTTTTCTCTTGCATATTGTTTTATAAGTTTTGTAGCTTCACGCTTTAGGTCTGTGCTCCATTTTGGATTAATCTTAGTGTATGGTGTAAGATAAAATTCTGCTTTCTTTCCCCCATACATATATCCAATTATTCTAGTGCCATGTACTGAAAAAGACTTCCCCCATCAACTTTTCTTGGCAACTTTGTTGAAACATTAACCAAACATATATGAGTCTATTTCTGACTCTTTAGTCTGCAGACGTATATGTGTATACTTTCATCAATACTGTACTAATGGTATTGATTTTTATAATTTTTTTATAAGTTTAAATAAAATAGTGATATCATCCCATTTTGGTCTTTAAAACTATGCTTAGGCTATTTGGAAACACTTTCATTTTCTTCTGCTTTTGAATCAGTTTGCTAATTTCTGTAAGATTGCCTACTGGGGTTTTGATTGGTATTATTTTTGGTCTATTAATCACTTTGAGGAATTGATGTCCTAAGAATAGACTTTTTAAAATTTTTTTTGATGTTTTATTTATTTCTGAGAAAGAGAGAGAGAGAGAGACAGCATGAGCAGGGGAGGGTCAGAGAGAAAGGGAGACACAGAATCTGAAGCAGGCTCCAGGCTCTGAGCTGTCAGCACAGAGCTCGATCCCATGAACCATGAGATCATGACCTGAGCTGAAGTCGGACGCTTAACCAACTGAGCCACCCAGCCGCCCCAAGAATAGTAAGTCTTTCAATTCATGACCATGTTTTCATTTACTTAAGACTTTAAAATTTTCCCTTAGTAATAATGTTCTGTAATTTTTAATGTAGAGGGCTTTTTAGCATAGAGGTCTGATGGTTTTATTTGTAAATTTTTTTTGGTTTTGGACACTATTGTAAATTGAATTGATTTTTAAAATTTAATTTTCCAATTGCTTGTGGCCAGTATATAAATATATAACTGATTTTATTATATTCACATTTTATCTTATGATCTCACTAAGTTTACTTACTAGTTCTCATAGTTGTATTTTAGATTCCTTCGGGTTTTCTGTATAAATAGTCATGTCTTCAGCAAGTAAAAGTTTTCTTTTTTTCTATTCAATATTTATGACTTTTATTTGTCTTGCTTTATTGCAATGACTAGGACCCCTCCCCTTCCCTGTTCAGTGTTGAATAGAAGTGATGAGGGCAACTATCTGTGCAATGTTCCCAGTCTTAGGGGGAAAGCATTCCATTCCTCACCATTAAGTGTATCAGCTATAGGTTTTCCATGGATACCCTTTGTCAGATTGAAGAATTTCCTTTCTCCTATTTTGCTGAGTTTTTTAAAACCATAAATTGATAGGGGCACGTGGGTGGCTTAGTCGGTTAAGCGTCCGACTTTCGCTTAGGTCATGATCTCGCGGTTCGTGGGTTCGAGCCCCGCGTCGGGCTCTGCTGACTGCCAGCTCAGAGCCTGGAGCCTGTTTCAGTCTGTGACTCCCTCTCTCTCTGACCCTCCCCTGCTCACACTGTCTCTCTCTCTATCTCCTAGAAATAAATAAAACATTTAAAAAAAAATAAAACCATAAATTGATATTGAATCATGTGAAAAGCTTTTTATGACTCTATACAAGTTATTACATGGTTTTTCTCCTTTATTGTATTAATAAGGTGATTCTACTTATATTCTTGATTTTATATATTAAAACAACCTTGTAGTTAGTTCTAGGATAAAATCCCCCTTGATCATAATGTATTAATTTTTAAATATACTGTTGGGGCACCTGGGTGGGTCAGTGTTTAAGCATCTGACTCTTGATTTCAGCTCAGGTCATGATCCCAGAATCATGGGATCAACCCTCCACGCGGAGTGTGGAGCCTGCTTAAGACTCTTTCTCTCTCTCTCTGTCTTTCTCTGCCCCCCTCCCCTGCTTGCACCCTCTCTCTAAAAAATTTAAGTATATATTAGCATATTATTTACTAACACTTTGTTAAGAACATTTGCCTTATGTTTATGAGGAATATTGATCCATTATTTCCCCCACCCCCATTTTTTTGTTGGCAGTCTCCTTGTTATCTTCTGGTAGCAGATATGGTACCTGTGTAGCAGTGTGCCTTGCAAGCCCTACATATTTTTCATGAACCTGAGAAGTGCTTATGTCTGTTCCAAAATATCAAAGATATGGACTCTTGAAGGAACTGTTCGTTAGGTAAGAGGATGCATCATTAAAGGCTCTACTCAGATGTTGACAGAGAGGCCTTCCCCACCACTCTGTCTAATGCAGTACCATCGGCCCATTAGTCTTCATGTCTTCCCATATCTTATATTTTCCTCATAACGCTTGTCACTACTCAACATGCTATACATTTACTTGATTATTTGCTCACAGTTTATTTTCCCCACTAGTACGTAAACTCCATGAGAAAAGGGTTCTCACCTTTTTTACTCATCTTGACTCTTCTTCCTTGTCTAGGATGAATTCTGGTAGATTGCCTCAAACACCTAAAATCTCAAGAAAGACCTCAAGAAAAGTAGAGATTGGCTTTCCAGTTGAAATGAGACACAGAAGGTTTTGTGCTCTGGACTCAGACTGCTTAGATTTGAATCCTGGTTCCACCATTTACCAGCTGTACAAACAGGCAAATTACTGAGTTATTTTTGTTTCTGTTTTTTAACCCAATTTAAAATAAGGTAGGGGGTCTGGGTGGCCCAGTCAGTTAAGCGACTGACTCAATTTCAGGTTACTTCATGATCTCATGGTTTATGAGTTCTAACTCCACATAGGGCTCCTCACTGACAGTGCAGAGCCTGTTTGTGATTCTCTCTCTCTCTCTCTCTCTCTCTCTCTCTCTCTCCTCTTTTCTCTCTCTGTCCCTCCCCTGCACACACCTAGTCATGCTCTCTCTGTCAAAATAAATAAATAAACGAAAAAATTCTTTAAAAAAAAGAATAGCAATTATACATAAAAAAATAATAGAACAATAGCAGCACCTAGCTCATAGGGTTGTAGTAAGAATAAGTAAATTGATACATGTGAAACATTACAAAAAGTCCTGACATGTAATAAATGATCTCTAAATGTTTATAAAGTAAATGGTATGCACACCCTTGGAATCAGATGTGATTTTTTTTTTTTTACAAATAGTTTATTGTCAAATTAGTTTCCACATAACACTCAGTGCTCATCCCCACAAGTGCCCTCCTCCATGCCCAGCCCCCCTCCCCCTCACATCCATCAGTCCTCAGTTTTTGTCAGCATTCAAGAGTCTCTCATGGTTTGCCTCTCTCCCTTTCCCCCACCATTTCCCCCCTTCTTCTCTCCCTTGTTCCTCCGTCAAGTTCCTCCTAATCCTCCTATACGTGCACACATATGATATTTGTCCTTCTCTGCCTGACTTATTTCGCTCAGCATAACACCCTCAAGGTCCATCCATGTTGCTACACATGGCCAGATTTCATTGTTTCTCATTGCCACGTAGTATTCCAGGGTATAGATAAACCACATCTTCTTGATCCATTCATCTCAGATGTGATTATTATAGTGCCTTATGCCACGCATTTTTTTTTTAAAGTAAACTCTATGCCCAACGTGGGGCTCAAACTCACAATCCCAGGACTCTTGTGCTCTACTGACTGAGCTAGCCAGTCGCCCCTACCGTGAATTCTTTTGTTGCACACATGACCAATCTTACGTTCTTTGCTGTCATTTTGATGACTCTCCCCATCTATGCCTCAGCTCTAGAGCTATAGTCCCTCTATTAACCCGGAGAGTAGTTTGCACTATAATTTCATTTCTAATAGGATGCCCTATTTAAGCTGTGCTTGAGTGGCACAGGTGAGGTTCCCACAGCCCACATGCACGACTGTAATGAAATCTGAATGAGGTTCTTTTACAAATAAACAATTGGAAAATATAGGAATAACATCATAGAGGAATTTATACACAGAATTACTCACAGTTAACTTAGATGGACAATGGTCCTGTTTCAATGTGAACTCTCCCTCTCTAGAGGGTGGGTCTATAGCCACATACAACAGAGTCCCACCCCACTGTTTCTCCTGTTCCCATCTGCTTTGTCTTTTTCTGTCCCGACCTGAGTTGTCCTCTGCTTAGTCCCTTGCCATCTCAGGCAAGCAGTTAACATCTTTTGCTGGGGCACTGCCTGTAGTTGCCCAGCGGTCACAAGGCTTACCGACTCTTTTCTGTGAATTGCTTGATGACCAGTTATAGTATAGAAGTTTGTTACTGTCACAGCAAAAAAGAAAAATAAAAAAGTCCTCTGTTACTGCAGCTCTTCCTGCTTCCGCTGCTTTACCACACACAATACATATTCCATGCAATGCTTGGCTTCTTTCTCTTAGCTTATCAACTCCGCTCAAGGCTGAACAGGAAACTGCTGAAGTGCATTTCACATAGAGCTATCATGAAGAATACTCTTTTCCCTAGAAAGCTAAAACAGATCCTATTGTGGTTTTTCCCTTTTCCACTTTGGAGTGACCTGCTTGGATACAACAAAAGAACTAGAATCAAAGATGCTATCCAGCAGTAAAACGGTATCTACTTCTCTACTGACTTCTCTTAATAATGATTTGTATTACAGTAGTGGGGGGAAAAAAGTACAGCCAGCATTTACCAAAAGTTAAAACACTCAGCTTTTGCTTCCACTATATCACATGGGAATATAGGGTAGACCAGTTGGTTACAACTAGGCTGAGAATGCTGCTATCACACCTCCCCTTTTGGGAGGCTTAGTCTTGGGCCATTGGGCTTTTTGACTTCTCTGAACATTGACCAACAACTTCTGGAAAACGCCTGGTCATATGACCATCCTTAAAGATACGATCTTTAGAAGAACAATTTAGTTTGGTATTTCTTAAATTCTTTACAATACTATAGATTTCTGACCTTTAGTAGAAGAATCCAAAGAAACTCTCCCATGATCTTGTTAGGGATTAGATTCAACACCAGTGTAGATATTTCTTCTCTAACTACCCCACAAAAAAACCTAAATAAGCTCTGAACCCCAGGTGTAAGATGTGCCTTGAAGGTCCCAGAGTGATAAATAATTGTAAATTTTACAAAGCCTTAACTTTCATTTAACATACTAACCATATTCATGACATACCTCGAGATGTACTGAAATGCTATTTCCTATGAAGACTCATAAACACATAATCAAATGAGAAAAAACAGGCTTATTGTTCAATAATTCTCAACCTTACTGCCTCATTTCTTTACGCACTTATAGCAGAGATATCTATCTTTGCCTCTTCTGTCATGGTCTTTGCTTAGAGGGGCCATAAATCACATGAGCCTACTTCATGGCCACAGCCCAATGACTAGAGCTAGACATCTAACCAAGGAAAGCCAGTCAAGTTTTTTATCTTATGAATTTAAATCAAGAGATGAGGAGTATTTGCCAGCACTGGAAGGCCACATGTGGACGTGGGAGTGGTGGCCATGTTTTGTGACACGGGAGATGAATCGACACTGCCCATCAGTCAACAGAAGGGGGCAGCTAAACAGAGAAGATTCCAGAGAGAAACAGAGGCAAGAGATCCTGCAGCCCCAGGAAAGACAGAACAGACCTCATTCCTGAGGACCTACCAGGAGCCAAAATGCCAACTCAGCCTTACTTCCTGTCCTTGGATTCTGCGAGAACCCGATCTTCACAGCAAATGGCTCTTTATTTGTATTAATTTGAGTAAGTTTGTTACCTACGTGGTATCTTATTGGCTCTATCGGTGGCCCAGCAGAACACAGTGTGTGACACAGAATAAGGACTCAGCAACTGGGTTGGAATTTATGACTGAGACTAACCATTTTTCACTTTCAACCCTTTTAAATGCGTTCTACCATACAACTTAACTCATCCTTAGAGTACCACTATTGTGTTTATTTTCTTCAACAACAGAAAAGCAAAGTTTAAAAGGTCCACCTGTCCAAGAAGCAAGAAGAACTACTGAGAGGGTACACAGTGTGCTTTTGAGGCAACCGGAAGCCCTCATACTTACCCATCCTCTCTTTTATTTTGTGGGTCTCTGACACACTCTCAGAATCACTCCTGAAGTTGTTTTCTTCTTCCAAGTTGTTAACTAAAATATAAAAATCTTGGCCAATATTTCCCAAAACATGTTTGGCAGAACTCTAGTCTCTCAAGATCCTCCCTGAGAAAAATGAGAGAGGGAGACAGGTAAGTACGAGAGCCACAGTCTACTATCTCCTCATTTTGGAGACTCACAGGCACTGCCACATACTAAAGGCTCTGAGAACTCCTGCAGTGAAGAAACCTACTTAGGTTGGGTTTGGTGGAGGTGAGAATGGCTTAACTCATTAAGGAAACTGTCTGGGGGGCAGGGGAGCAAGTGGGTGGCTCAGTCAGTTAAGTGTCCGACTTCAGTTAAGGTCATGACCTTGTGGTTTGAGAGTTCCAGCCTTGCCTCGGTCTCTCTGCTGGCGGTGAGGAGCCTGCTTCAGATCCTCTGTCCCCGTTTCTCTCTGCCCTTACCCCATTGCACACTCTCTCTCAAAAATAAACAAACATTTTTAAAAAACAACAACGGGAAATTCTCTGGTGAAGCCTAATAACTTTGCCACCCACCAGCTGTGTAACTTAGACAAAATGAAGATCATAGGAGCCCCTAACTCATAGGTTTAATGGGAAAATTAAATGAAGTAATGAATATAAAGCGCCTAGCATCTCAGTGCCCAGAAGCACTCAACAAAAATTGTGTTTTCTTTTAAGATTTCATTTTAAGAAATTTCTATCTCCAACATGGGGCTCAAGCCCATACCCCTAAAATCAAGAGTCACATGCTCTACTGATTGAATCAGCCAGGCGCCCCGATAGAAACTGTTTTTATTATTACGTAGCTTTTTCTAAACTTACCGAACTGTGCTTTTAAACGCAAGTCATCTATTACACCTCTCAGAATACATACTGTGGAGGATATTAGGAGGAAGAAAAGCTGTTTGAGACGCAGGAAGCAAGAAGCACTGAAAGAAGAAAGAAATAAACGGACGGTAACTTTGCTTATTTTGTAATTCTGTAATTTAGCGATGGGACCTTTAGGTCCAGATTTCTCTCCAATCCTAGTACTGTGCCAGGCTTACAGTATTTAACAAAAAGAGCCTGCCTCCCATTTAATTAACTAAAAATGCAAATGGCAAGTTTATTTTAACCTTCTGCATGTGCCCCCATTTTAACCCATTTCAGAGCATGAGAGAAATCCTGATCTATTAAAAGTTCCCAAAAGTATTGATCATCTGGACATTTCAAAGCAGTCCTCAAGTCAGTTTTCAGGGCTACAAAAATACTCCCGGTGCTGCAGGGCCAGCAAAGCCAAGGCAGAAGCGTCTCTGCACCTGCCCACTGTCTTTAGACTCTGAATTTAAGGTCAAATTCTAACACCAGGACAAAAGCAAAATAAACCTGCAACACCCCTGCTAGTTAGAAAACAGAGTGAACAAGTGGAGGCTCAAGTGCAATTTTAACTGCTTTTCTCCTGGGGCTCTGCACTGGGATGTGTCCCGCACCACCTCCATCCTGCATAAGAAATTAGCAGTGAGCATTCAAAAGGAAATGATAATTGCTCAGTGGAGAAAAACAACATAAAAGGCCCTTCATAGTATTGTTTCTGAAACACCCAATTGAAGAGCATATAATTGGGAGTAAACAAACCCAGCTCTGGCTGAAGTTTGATCAACATCTCTAAGTCTCAAGCCAGTCTCCAAGGATTCGTGTTTCGTTACATCTGTCAGTGCTTCTGTGGCCAGCACCTCTTTGCTTTTCATAAGATAGATAGGTGGAGACTAAGACAGACAGATGCATACAGAGGCATCTTACAGGGCCTTTCAAATATATTATTATTTGTTTAATATTTATTCATTTTTGAGAGACAAAGACAGAATATGAGCAGGGCAGGGACAGAGAGAAAAGGAGACAGAATCTGAAGCAGGTTCCAAGCTCTGAGCTGTCAGTACAGAGCCCGATGCAGGCCTCAAACTCACAAACCAGGAGATCATGACCTGAGTTGAAGTCGGATGCTTCACCAACTGAGCCACCCAGAAGCCCCTCAAATATATTAATCTTTAAAAACTCCTGCATGTGTGCTATGTCCCTCATCATTGACAGCTCCAGGAACGCAGACTGACATTAAGGATTTGAGGACGAAAGGCAAGAAGGAGGGCTACACAGCTAAAGGGAGTCTGCACCGTGGTTAAGAGCATAGTTCTCAGAATCAGAGAGACCCGGAATCTCAACTCTGGGCTCCCACATAGTAACAGTGGACATGCCCTCCACCTCCCCAGTTTAAATTTAGTGAAGGTAACACTATGTAAGTTTCCAGCTGCTGTAAGGATGAAATGAGGTAGCATATGCAAAACATTCAGCACAGAGCGGGACCCATAATAGCCGGCATTTTAGTGAGAACATGTGCCAGCAACTGTGCTAAATGCTTTAAATGCATTATTTCACCGGATCCTCAAAATAACCTTTTGCAAGTACTTGCATGCAGTGTCTCCTCTTTGTACGTAAGGAATCCAAGCTTCCGAGTCATTAGGTCATTGGCCACAGGAATCGGTAGAGCCAGGTTTTGAGTCCATGTCTGGCTGATTCCGAAGACCTCACTCTTGGCTTCCGCCTACAGTGGAGTCAGAATCGTAGTTACTTAGTTTACTGAGAACCACTGTGTTCCCAGAGCTTCACAGGTTTCAGAAATAACTCATTTAGTATTTGTTATAGCACGCAGCCGGTTTTGCCTTCCAGTCTCCAGATGGGGAAATGTTGAGCTGGCCACATAGGTCTTCAGCTCTGCACTTACAAGGACTCAGTGCTTGTTTAGTGCCTTGCGGTTGCCATCTTGAAATTCTTAAGCATCTCTGAAGAAGGGACTACATATATATATATTTATATTGGGTCCCACAGATTAAGCGGCCAGTCCTGCCTTCAAACCTTTTCCCACCATACTGCACTTCCACGGACTGAGTGAGGGGACCACTTTATTCTCTGAAGGCAACACTAGAAGCCTTGTGCCTTAACGATCCTAGAAACAGAAGCCCACAAAATTAATGTTTGCAAGCGCTGCCTAATTAATGAATGGACCATCTTAGAAAATGAACGGAATGGTGATGGAGTTGGAATTGGAAATAAAAAACACTTACGCTGCTTTCTTGTAAGTACTCTTTAAAGGAAGGGAAACTCAGGTCAATGCTTTCAAAGTGTTCATGGCAACAGTGCCATAGATTTGCTATCAAAGAATAAGTGCTCTGATCTGTATCACACCTGGACACCACCACCCTGTGTAATAAACTCTAGAGAAAGAATGCCAAACTTATCATGGCATTGTGGCCAAGATGCTGGCTTAATTTAATGCATATTATGTGGTAAGAACTTGCAACTGCGTTAGTTTAGTATAGGTAAGGAATGGGCACTTAATCACTATCGAACCTTGGTGTACAACACCAAGAATACCTCCAAACAGGAGTTGTCAGAGTATATGGCCCACCTGTCTTTATCTCTTGATTCTTCATAGTTACCTGTCTATTCTCTTACCGCAGTCAGGCTCTGTTCAAAGGGTAGGAATCACAGCGGCTGCCCACGGGGCTCACGTCCTTGTAGCATGCACCAAAATGGAAAAGAGACCATCACTTCCCCAGCCTCTTTGAATCAAATCACACGGAAAGGTTCTGATTGGCCCTCCTCTTGACAAAACTTATGCAATAGGCCAATCAATGTGAACAGGGGGATTAGGGAGGCTGTGATTGGGCAGTTCTGGGTCATGTACCCACCTATCGGAAGCCAGGTGGATATTCTGATTGGCAGATAAGATTGCTCCATTTATTTATTATTCTTTGCTTATCTGAAATTCAAATTTATCTGGGCATTCTGTATTTTGTCTGATAGCTCTGCCTCCAGATCCAAGGGAAAGAGCAAGAGCAGTTTCCAACAGAAAGAAGGGTTGTGGACTAACAAGAACACCATTTGATGAAGACAGCACTCAGCCCACTTATTGGTTTCACACCTGGTTCAGAAAGGCTAGGTCTCAGTCCCAAATTCCAAGAGAAAATGCTAAGTTCTAGTATAGCCCCATTTTCAGGGGCACACCTTCACTTCTGAGGTAACATACTACTTGATGCTCTAAAATGATTGTTTGCCACCTCTGACTTCTGTGTTCAAAGCTCTTGGAGGGGTGCCTGCATGGCTCAGCTGGTCAAGTGTCTGACTCTTGGTTTCAGCTCAGGTCATGATCTCAGGGAGCATGGGGGCTAACCTGGGGGCTCTAAGCTGACAGTGCAGAGCCTGCTTGGGATACTCTCTCTCTCTCTCTCTTTCTCTCTCTGCCCCTCCCCCACTCTAAATAAATAAACTAAAAAAAAAGCTATTGAAACTCTACTTAAAATTTAAATTCATTTCTCTAGTGGAATGATTAGTAATGAAACCAACATGATCACAATACGTACACCATTTGTATACTTGGTTTTGTTATGTTGAAAGCATGAATCTTTTTTTTTTCTTACAAACCAAGATATACTTTTTAAAAATGTTGAACAAAAAAAGAATTTTTTTTTTTTTTTTGCCAAAGGCCTATACAGTCTAATCCTGTTGCAGAATTAATCTATTTAATTGAAAAAATATTTAAGGGAACTCTAGCCAATGGCTCAGATACTGCAAACAATATCAAATGGAATTAAATTATGGTACAAAAGGAAAATTTGGATGGCCCCCTGTAATATGTTGAAATGTAATTTATTCTTGAAAATCAGGCTCAAGCATTTTGACCTGAGGGTGTATTTATAAGTGAAGATAAAAAATTTCCTTTTCTTCCTCTCTCAATCTTCTGGCAGGCCTTTGGCCCTCCCTTGGATTCTCATCTTCATGTAAAACATGATAATAATGTAAGGGGGAAAAATCTAGGCCAACACTGTCCAGTCGAAATAAAAGAGAGCCAAATATGTAATTTAAAATTTTCCAATAGCCACATTAAAAAAGTAAAAAGGATAGATGAAAGCAATTTTAACCATATCTTTTATTTAACCTAATATATTCAAAATTTTATTATTTTAACATGTAATCACTATAAAATTATTGAGGACAGATTTTATATTCTTCTTCTATTTATAATACATCTCAACTTGGACACTAATTTAATTGGAGATATTTGATCTGTATTTCGCTTTCACAAAGTTTATATTTGATTTATATATTTTTATATATTATAAGTTATATTTTTATGATTTTTTTATATACCCAAGTTGTTCCAAAAATGGTTAATCATTTTCTAATAACTGAATTGAGTTTCATTTCAGATGTATCAGCCAGGGTCCACTTAGGAGGCAAAACCACATCAGTATTTGAACAGAGAGAAATTAATCCAAAGAATTGTTGGCTATACAAAATTATCAGTCTGGTAACTAAGCAGGTTGAAAAAGAGAGAGTTGAGAGAACTCTATGCTCTCACCAATGTAGCAACTGCAGGGAGCAGTGACCGCTGCTAGGGCTGGGGAAACAAAAAGAAGGGACTGGAATTAATAAAACTGAACTTAAAAGTGGGGCCCTATGGAGATAAAACTCAGCCCTTAGAGAAGGAAACACTGCTTGCCTGCCATTGCACCAACATTTGTAGGATTTCTAATTAGCCCCGGTAAAACTTTTATATACATTTCCAAACATTCTTTTTTTTTTTAATGTTTTATTTATATCTGAGAGAGGGAGATAGACAGCATGAGCAGGGGAGGGTCAGAGAGAGAGGGAGATACAGAATCCAAAACAGGATCCAGGCTCTGAGCTAGCTGTCAGCACAGAGCCAGATGCAGGGCTCGAACCCACGAACTGTGAGATCATGACCTGAGCCGAAGTCAGACGCTTAACTGAGTAAGCCACCCAGGCGCCCCTTGAGTTTTTTATTTCTGTTTCTTATACTGATTGACTAGTCTTTCTATTTTAAGGGGGTTTCATATTTAAAGAAATATATGGATACATTCTACTCTTAAATTTAGATTATATTCCATGAAAAAATATGTACAGTAGAAGTTAGAAATCCAGAGGCGATAATGCCAGTAGCCAGGATATTTTTAATTCATATGCTTGCAGATATTATGCAGTTCCTAAGATTTGGGAAAAGCTTAAGGCAAGCCAACATTGAGAAACAGGTGATGGGGTACCCAGAGTAGGGCTTGATTGGATTGTACACTATACGGACATATATTGTCTGGCATATTAGGAAATGTTAGCTACTAGTATCATG
Source organism: Proteles cristata cristata (assembly GCA_017311185.1). Taxonomy (NCBI): domain Eukaryota; kingdom Metazoa; phylum Chordata; class Mammalia; order Carnivora; family Hyaenidae; genus Proteles; species Proteles cristata. The sequence continues at coordinate 403,109 of JAESUZ010004426.1, read as the reverse complement.
TTTAAACCAACATTTATTTCAGCAAAGGTTTACATCTGAGTTCTGCAAACTTTTCTATAAAGAGCAAAATGGTATATATTTTAGGTTTTGTAGGGCCATATGACCTTTGTTGCAAGTACTGAATTCTATTACTGTGGTGGAAAAACAGCCTTAGACAATACACAAATAAATGAGCATGGCTGTGTTCCAATAAAGCTTTATTTATAAAAACAGGTAGCAGCCCGCATTTGACCCCCATCCCATAGTTTGCTAATCCCTAAGGTGATCATTTGTCAAGGACTAAAATTGAACAAATCAACTTTGGGGAGTCCTCCTTTCATGAACATTTCAATAACCTTTTCAGTCCATTTGTCTATCAGCTTAATGCTTTTAGTTTTATGCCTATGAATAGTTTAGACTTATTTCAGCAACCATATAAAAATGTATTAGCTCTGGTATTAGAATGTTTGGAAACGTAGGGGCGCCTGGGTGGCCCAGTGTCTCGGATTCTGTGTCTACCTCTCTCTCTGACCCTCCCCCCCTTGCACTGTCTCTCTTTCTCTCTCTCTCTCAAAAAAAAAAAAGAAAAGAGAAAAATAAAAACTCAATACAGATATTATGGGGTAAAGTATATCCTACTCATTGTCAAAGTCAGTTGCAGCGCAAAATTATATTTAATGTTCTATTCATACAGTAAAATTGCACAAAGTCTGAGAGATTCTTTCCGAATAATTTTTAACAATATAATTTTTTCAGAAATGGGCAATCAGTATTTTTATAGCTATTTTAAAGCTCTAAGATTTAAAAAAAATTCAATATTTCATTTAGGCTCCCATGTAGAAAGCTAATGTGTTTAATGTTAGGTTCTTAGGCAAAATCTGTGACTCTTAAGGAGAAAACAAAATCTAGATTGCTCTCTTGGACTTCTTATTAATGTTCTTTTTCATTGCACTTCATCATGTGGGCGATCCATTTCTTTATCTAAAGTCACAGCCAGACACATAAATGAACAAGAAGGCAAATAACTACCAATGTTATTCAGAGCATAAACTAGTTCTGAAATTTGGACATAGTCCCTTTAATAAAAAGCTTACCATTGTGGGAATAATAAACTTAATAATAAACCTTCCTTTTCCTCTCCCTCTCTCACCTCTTTCCCCTCTTTCTCCTTGCTTATTTCACTCAACATAATGTCTTTAAAGTTAATCCACGTTGTAATATATGTCAGAATTTCCTTTATTTTAAGGTTGAGTAATATTTCATTGTTAGAGCTGCAATTTAAAAATGTCACTTTTAGAAGTGGAAAGATACACAAAAGGATAAGTAAAGACGTAGAGAAATTAAATTATGTGAGCAATAAAGTAGACAATTTGTATCCTACCAGTGCACAGTATGCATTTTTTATTATTATAAAGTGTGCAAAAATTGATGATATATTTGACTACAAAAAAAAACCCTTAAGACTTAGGTAAGAGTATTTACAGACCATGAGAAAATTACAAGTAATTAACAAACTAATGACTAAAATCATCTTAAATTTTGGAAGTTAAGAAACATTTACCTAAATCTCTGAATCAAAGGAATTTAAAGCTGCCATTGCATGTTATCTAGAAAGCATGGAAAGAAGAATAATTCACATTACATACTTTATATTAAAATAGCTTAATTACATTCGGGGAGAAAATGCACAGCCTCAAATTCTTTCATGTTTGAAGAAAATTGAAAATAAAGCAATTTACACTCATTGTTATGGCCTCAATTACATCCACTCGAAACTCATGTGTTGGAGTCCTAACCCCCATACTTCTGAATGTGACCATATTTGGAGAGAGGGCCTTCACAGTGGGTGTTGTATGTAGGAGAGGAATCACGGGAATCTACTCTCAAAGCCAAGACTATACTGTATACGCTGTATGTCAGCTAACATGACAATAAATTATTTAAAAAAGAAAGAGTTCATTACTGTACACTGAGGTCAAAAGGGTGGGCTCTAATCCAGTATGACTGGTGTCCGTATATGAAGGAGAAATTTGGGCATACAAAGAGACACAAAGAGGGCCCTGCACACAGCAAAAGACCTTGTGAGTCCAGGGTAAGTAGCCAAGAAGAGACGTCCCAGAAGAAATCAAACCTGCCAACATCTTGATCTTGGACTTCCGGCCTCCAGAACTGAGAAAGTGAGAACATGCATTTCTGCTGTTTCGGCCACCCACTCTATTTTGCTATAGCAGCCCTAGCAACTTAATATACTCATGAAATAATTAGTAAAAAGAAATAAAATAAATCAAAGAAAGGATGCAGTTGGAATTTTAAAAGAAAAACATAAAATTGACAAAATAGGAAACAAATAGTGTATGATAAGAGCAGTAAAATCAGTGAATTATTACTGGAATGGGAAAAATGCTACAGAGAGGAAATGTGCAAGGTTAGGAAAGAATAAGTTCACAATCACAAACATAAAAGAGATGAATACGATTAAAAGACTGTACATTATGAAACCCTATGGCAACAGTCTGATAATCTGGAAGAAACAAATGATTTAATGACAAAATAAATTACAAAATTGACCCAAGAAATAATAAAAACCTGGAAAGAGTAATCACCATATAAAAGATTACAAAGGTGATTGAAGATCTATTAATTATTTTTTTTTAAGTTTATTTATTTATTTTGGGGTGGAGGGCAGAAACAGGGACAGACAGAATCCCAAACAGGCTCCATGCTATCAGCACAGAGCCCGACTTGGGGCTCAAACTCATGAACCATGAGATCATGACCTGAGCCAAAATCAAGAGTCAGACGCTTAACTGACTGAGCCACCCAGGCAGCCAGAAGATCTGCTGGCTCTTAAAAAAACTGTCAGATGATTTTACAGCTGAACTCTATCATTTTAAAAATATATTCATATGATTTTATAGCTGAGTTCAACCTAATCTTTGAAACGTTATCATTTTCACTATTTTAGATCATAATAAAAGATAAAAATCCCCCCAATTTGTTTTATGATGCTGTTATATATAACTTTAATTCTAAAACCTGATAAAGATGGAAGTATCTGTCTGAGAAAACTTGGACCCTCAGATTAACCTTACAAAAAGGGAGCAACTAGATACCAAGTGTTTCTTGATGTGGTGCCGTAGACGGTACCTAGCACCACCCATAAATATTCTTGCCAAGGGAGGAAGGAAGAAAAGGGAGGGAAGGAGAGAGGGACAGAGGAAAAGACCAAAGTAAATTTAATCGTGCGTATAGATCTACTCGTTTGCAGAAGATATAGGGGGATAGAAGAATAAGCTGAACAATGCCAGGAAGAAGCTAATAGCCAAATTCAGGGGGTGGGAAAATCAACAGGGTCAAGGACCTGGTCCTTTCAAAATCTAAATGGTAAGAATGAAAGGGGAAGGGAAGCAACATAGATTAAAAGAAAACTGCGAACCATAATAACGGAGTATGATGTATGTTCATTTTGGGATTCTGATTTGAACCAACAATAAAAAATCATTTTTCTCGTCAGGGGAACTTGATTCAGGGTCGTGTTATCCGATACTAAAGAATTTTTGTTGATTTTATTGTAAAAATGGCCTGTTATATTTAAAGTATCCTTATATATGAGATGTAAATACTGAAGTATTTGTGAGTGACATTCTGTCTGAAATTTGACTTCAAATACTCCAGAACTTAGGGTGCCTGGCAGTTGGTAGAGCATGTGACTCTTGGTCTCAGAGTCATGAGTTCTAGCCCCACCTTGGATGTAGAGACTACTTAAAAATAAATAAATAAATACTCCAGAAAGAAATTTTTAAAAGTCTCTATGTGTGGTGGAGAAAGCTATATTGATGAATGAAATTGACAAAATCATTGAAGCTCAATGATGAGCACACAGGAGTTTATAGACTGTCCTCTCCACTTTTGCGTATATTTGAAAATATCCGTAATTAAATTTAAACAATAAAATTCTACAATTCAAGAAAAAATGTTCCTGCTCATAGTTTTGGTACAAATAGACATTGCCCAAGTTTGCCAATGTGAACATTTATCATTATTTAGAAAGTTAGGTCTTATATCTCTGACTGGGACAGATATTTGAGGATTTCTAGTTTAACCAGCATAATTATACATAGTTTTCAAAAATAAAAAATAAAATCATACAGTAAAAACAGACATGGAGAGGCGCCTGGCTGGTTCAATTGGTGGAGCATGCAACTCCTAATCTCAGGGTCATGCATTCAAGCCCCAGGTTGGGTGTAGAGATTACTTAAATAAATAAAACTTAAAAAAAAACAGATTTGGGGGAGATGATGTGGGAACAAATATGTCTGAAAAGCCAAAAAAGAAAACAGCAGCTTCTTAAGACACAGCACAAGTTCACTGGATTGTATTGCATAAGAATACAATGACCGAGAACTTGAGGTTCCCTAAGAAGAAATAAATATCATTCAACTTCCTGCATGGGCAAAAGGCAGCTTAGTAGGAAAGAAGGCACCATGAATATTTTTAAGGTCGCACTCTTCCTACTCTACTGGATGTTTAAATCTTACAAACAGATGTCCTTAGTTACCTTTGAGTTGGTAGACTGTGAAGTCTAACCTGACAGGGGCACCTGGGTGGCTCAGTGGGTTGAGCATCTGACTCTTGGTTTCAGCTCAGCTCATGATCTCATGGTTCATAGGTTGGAGTCCCATGTTGGACTCTGCGCTGAACAGTGGAGCCGGCTTGGGATTCTCTCCCCCTCCTTGTCTCTCTACCCCTCCCCTATTCATGCCCTCTCTCTCTCTCCCTCTCTCTCAAAATGAATAAATAAAACTTTTAAAAAGTAACTAAAATCTAACCGGACATTGGTTAGGCATGGCTCACTCAGGTCACTTGCTCTGTACCCATCCTGCCCACTAAAGTGTTAAGTGTCATGAGGGTAGGGACCACGTTTGCAGTGAGTACATAATCCCATCCCGTCTAGTGCACTTACCGGAGCCCGGTAAGTGCTCACTGAGTATTATTTAACCACTCACTGAATACCTTTTTGTTATAAAATTATTTCTCAATCTTCTCTAATGAATACTATATGATAAAAGATTGTTTTCATTGAGAAATGGCATACAAAGGGCTTCAGTTCCCCTGCAGATTACATACTAAAATCCCCATAACTATTTGTTGTGTTGTTTGTATGGGACTGCACGGACTCGAAGGACGTTTATAAGGCCAAACAATGCTCTAGGAAGTTAGCCAAGAACTCCACCGTCACCTAGGAGTTCCGAATCCTTGAGAACGTTTCTCCTGGTGTGTCTAAGAGTATTCAAGCTCAGGCTGCACGCGGAATGTACGGGCTTATGTTGGCATTTTTGTCTTTCCCTCTTCCCCCCACTAAGTAACAGGGCAGTTTCTTTTCAGGGTCATCCGCGATTCCAGCAGCCTTTTTGGTGTGCAGAAGATAGCTGTACAGCTTTCGCCCGGCTCTCACAGCTGTAATAAGAGACAATCCCCGCTGCACAGTACAGTTTCTCAGCAGGATAAAAGCTAGTTTCTATAAGGTAATATTTCTCCCTTGAGAAAGTATAGTTTGTAACTCTGGCACTATCAAATTTCCAGGTCATCTTTGCTTGCTGGGAAAAAGAATCCTTATGAAGAGAAGTTGCTCCCTGGAGGGAGAAGAAGACAACGATCTCCCTCCCCACCTCCCCCAACTGACCCCGCGTCCCAGAAGGATGGCTATAATGGGCCACGGGGAGGCCTCCGAGCTGTTGGGGAGAGGAGGTCTGGGTGACCACAGAAGGAAGATCCCTTAAATGGAATGACTCCCACGGCCTTCCCCTAAGCTCTCGCAAACTGACCAATGCAGTCATCAGCCATGCTCTGATCATTTTCAAGTTGTTGAAGTGGCTCAGCGGATTAATAGGATATTGTGCTGGCTTTCTCAAATGCACACGCATAGAATCATTGAAAGCCATTTTCAAGGGCAAAAGGGAGGGGGGAAAAAAGGGAAGATGGCACGGCAAGTGAACAGAGAATGAGAGAGGCCCCCTGGCCTCCACTGAACAGCGAGGAAGAGCACTGCATGGGGAAACACGAGCCCTCCCATTGCACCTACCTTGCACTCTCTCCGTTTAAACTCATGGGTGGCACGGTTCCAGTTTCCTGCGTCCCCACCCCTGCTAAGGGAAGGTCCACTTCTCTCTAATAGGAACCCCAAAGTACACATACTTGCTCATCCCACTGCATTTCCAGTTGTACCCCGGTCAGGAGAACGCTACAAGACAGCATCTTGGTGACCTTTGGAGTTTACCTCAATTTTTCAAAAATCTAGAGAGCCCTAGCAGAGGGGGAAAAAGAATCACTTGAGTAGAGTTGCACCCTGAGTGGCTGACTGGGGGTGAGGTTTACAACATCATTATTAGGTTCTATTTACTGAATGTCTTACCTGCTCTATTATCTGTTTTTTCAGATGTGAGCTGTTTTTGATTTTTAATTGCTCTTATTTACCAAATGTCTTATTCATTGCACTATCTGGCTTTTCAGATGCGCCCTCTTTTTTATTTCACCGTGAAGAGAGTCTAGCCTAATAAAATTGGTAACTTGCTTAGTAATCCAAGAACTGTCAAGCATCCTGTACAGGTTGAGCTGACAGATTCCATAGCAGTGACTGGCATTTCTTTGTCTTAATCCCTATGATCAGCGCTTTTTATAAGAACTAAAGAATTTGCCTTCAAAAGGAAATTTTAAATACTGACAATTTATTTGATAAGAATCAAATATTTCGTTGCATCAATGCCTTCAATACTCAAAAGGACTGTTTCAGTGTCCTCCCATTATCTTCTAAAAACAAACAAACAAACAAACAAGTAAACCTTTGGGATCTTTTGTAATTTAAAGAAGTTACATTAGTGCTTAAATTTCTGAAAACGCCCATGTAGACAAATATATCCTAATATGTCTATGGGAGGAGGTAACAATGGAAACCCTTTCCAAAAAGTGTGAAGTCCGTGATAGATTGAATGAAGAATATAATATACTTTATAATATTTTGGATGACTACATTTTGTCATTCCTTTTTTTTTTTCCCATTCAAATACTGGACAGAAAAATATTTTGGTTCATTTATTCTCTTCTAAGAAGAAGAGTTGCTTTACATGTGACCAAGTACAGAGTTAACTAGAATTCTGTAATCATACAATTTGCTGTACAGATACAGATATTCCGTGAGACAAATCATAACCAACAAAAAAGTCAGAGCTGCATAGAGAGAAAAACCTTATCTATTTGATTTCCTTCTAAGGATTTTACCTTCTTTGTGTACTATCTGTCTTTGGCCAGCTACATTATCATTTAAGTTTTAACCAGTACTCATGAACAATCTCTCTCTCTACAATGAGTTTATAGATCTTTTAGATATTAGGTACTTTTCATGAACTCTCAGCCATTAGCTATGTGTGTGTATTCAATTACCAAAAATATCTTTTATATTTCTCTGTCTCCGAGCTATTTAAAGAATGAATTGTGCTTGCAGCTACACTCATTAAGAAATAGCTTCATAAAAACAGTTTAACCAGGTGAAGGTCCATATGCTTATATAACAAATGGATTAAGCTTTCATTGTTTTCCTCTTAAGGTTTTTGATCACCCAGGAGGCCTCACAGAAAGACCAAAAGTCTACATACTTTCGCATGTTCATAGTTAACTCACTTCAACATGTAATCACTTGGGCTAAACCCTGGGGTTCAAACATGAATACCACATGGTTCCTCTTCAAGGACCTAATAATCTGAGAAGAAATTGGTAAATAAGAGCCAACTGTGTCACAATATAATAACTATAAAATTATCACTATGAAAGAAGGCTCCCAAACTATGTGAGAACAAATGATCAATTCCTCCTAAAGAATGTGTGGAAAGGTCATAGACTCATTTTATTGGCTGCTTCCAAATATTCAATTTTTTCTTTGGGTGGGATTATAAGGATTGTCCCCCACTTTGGCTCCAGGGCTGAGTCTTCACAATCATAACCCATTCCAAGACCCCTTTCAAGTCATTAGCTCAAAAATGGACTCTATTAGTTTCATTGGTTGTAGCGACTGGTACCAGGACCCTAAATAGATCCATTCAGAGGGAAACCTAGGACTTTTGTCTGAAAATTCTTCCTTTCCTTCCATTTTCTTTCTATCATGAGTCTCCTTTGTTCTTCCTTTCTTCTCTCAGACCTCTTGATTTTGAGGGTCTGTATTTGGTCTTCTCTACCCGCTCTGACTTCCTTGGTGCATCATCCAGTTGTACGGCTTTAAATGTTATCTGTATGCTAACAAGTCTGAAATGTATCTTGCCAGCCTAGACTTCTCTCCCAAAGGTAGACTCAGATGCCTCTGCCTACTCAACATCTTCACCTGGGTGTCTGATAGACTTCTAAAATTCCAGATGTCCCAAACCTAAGCCTGGATCTTCCTCTCCGAACCTGCTCTATCCATGGCCCTCCCCATCTCAATGGTTTAGGCCAAAACTCTTGGAGACATTCCTGACTCTTCTATCATCTCTCACCTCCTATCTGGTAGGAAGTTCTGTTAGCCCGACACTCAGACTCTTTCCAGAATCCCACCATGTCTCATCACTCCCCCTGTGACCACCCTGTGTTATCTCTTGCCTGTGTTATTTTAATAGACTTTTTTTGAGTCTACTAACTGATTTCCCAGATTCCATTCTCACTCTCCTACAGTCTACCTTCAACGCAGCTGCTGCAGAGATCCTCTTAAACTTGAGTTGGATCATTTACTTATTGATTCAAAACCCTGCAGATGAGAAACCAAAGCCTTTATAGTGGCCCTTGTGACCTGGCTTTCTGATACTTCTATGATCTAATATCCAGCTGCTGATCCCTTGCTCACTCTACTCCAGCTACACTGCCTTTCTGGTGCTGTGAAAACAAGCTGGGAATATTCCTGCTCAGGACCTTTGTGTTGGTTGTGTCTTCTTCCTGGAACACTCTTCCTGGGGCCAATCACATGTCTCTCTTTCACATCCTCATGTCTTTGCTCAAATACCATTTTCTTGATGAAGCCTCTCTGATCACCTACATAAACTACAACTCACTCCTTCCTACACGCCCCATCCTCTTCACCCTGCACTATGTTTTTCTTTCTCCATGGACTTCATCATCATTTAACGTGCTATATGATTCACATATGTGTAAAATTTATGTATATAAAATATAAACAAAAATATAAATTAAAAAATATATTTTAATGTGTCTCTTCTCTCATTTGATTGTATGCTCTACAAGCACAGGGATCTTTATTTAGTTTGGGTTACTGTTGTACTCCAAGAACCGAGAAAGTTCATGGCATGCTGTAGGTGTCCAATAAATACTTTTTTTAAATAAATAAATAAAATAGGGAAGTGACAAAGGGCAAAAACTGAGCGAATTGGATCCAAAGTCTGATCAGACTATGCCTGAAGTCCATGCTGGATTTTTTTCAGTAGCCTAACGCCGCTACTGGATTTTACTTTCTAAGCCAGTCTGAATTCAGTTTTCTGTTACTTACCAGCAAAAGTAGCCTAAGAGATCCATAGAAACTTCTGAGACCTCATATGAGGAGGGTCTTAAAAGGTAAATAGGATAGGGGTGCCTGGCTGGCTCAGTCAGTGGATCATACGACTCTTGATCTCAGGGCTGTGAATTCAAACCCCAAGTTGGGTGTAGAGATTACTTTTAAAAAAATAAAAAAAAAATTTTTTTAATTTTTTATATGTTTTATTTATTTCTAGGAGAGAGAGAAAGACAGCGTGAGCAAGGGTAGGTCAGAGAGAGAGGGAGTCACAGACTGAAACAGGCTCCAGGCTCTGAGCTGGCAGTCAGCACAGAGCCCGACGCGGGGCTCGAATCCACCAACCGCGAGATCATGACCCAAGCAAAAGTCAGACGCTTAACCGACTAAGCCACCCAGGCGCCCCTAAAAAAATAAAATCTTAAAAAATAGTGAATAAGATCTCATACTCCTCCACAGCCATGACACTTGCAAGATGGTCTGCATACCTTGTCTGCATTTCATCAACTCTAAGTAGACTTCCACACCTAGCGCTGTACCCAAACTGTGGTCAAGCCACCAGGGATCTTCTGACTGGACATGTGTTCAACTCTGATCTTGTTTGTCCTCTCTGCACAGTTTGTCTCTTCTCTACAGTTGACCCCTCTCACCTCTCCCCCTTACCTTTTATTATACCACCTTCTTCTGGTTTCCCTACTTTCTTTCTGGAAACTGCTTTACACTTTCGTGATGGAAGCTGGACACCTCCTAAAAGTTGGTGTTCTCCAAGGCTGCGTCTGTGGACCCCATCACCTCTGACTCTGCAGTCTCCCTGGGAGGGATCCCATCCAGTGCCATGACTTCCATAATGTGTAGATGACCTGCTGCTCATTCCCAAATTTCTGTGTCCACCCTAGACCTCGGAATACACACATATTCCATGGCCTAGGCATCAGTACCCCTTAGATGTCCCACAGAAATCTCAAGCTCAATAAAAGGAACCCATTGATTTTGAAGTAAAATCCTACTCCCGTATTCCCTATGTGAACTGCCCCTCCTCTTCCAGTTGGTTCTCCAGCCATTTCTCTCTTAGATAAAAGCAGTCACTTCTTACCTGTGCTCCGAACCCCAAGTGCCATTCTTGGTCTGTCCCCTCCACCACCTCCAATCTTTCTCTAACTGGTGTTCATTACTGGGGACAGCACCCCACCTAGGGGGCATTTGGGAAAGGTGACCAGGGTGGGGGGCACTTTTTTCTTATCACATAAGTTGTGAGGCAGTGTAAGTATTTAATTGTCAGGGTCCAGGGTAGCTAGACACCTTGCAGCACCTGGGGCAGCCACATGTCCCTCAAATGCCTTGGGCCAGGTAGTCAATATTGGACTGTCAAAGCAATTGCCTATTGACGTCATTCTTTTATTTCTTCTTTGGCTTATAATTAGAGCCTTGTTTTTTTTTTTTTTTTTTTTTTATTTCTAGAGAGAGAGAGAGAGACAGCGCGAGCAGGGGAGGGTCAGAGAGAGAGGGAGTCACAGACTGAAACAGACTCCAGGCTCCGAGCCGGCAGCCAGCACAGAGCCCGATGCGGGGCTCGAACCCACGAACTGCGAGATCATGACCCAAGCGAAAGTCGGACGCTCAACCGACTAAGCCACCCAGGCGCCCCGAGCCTTGTTGATTAAAAAAAAAAACAACAACACTATGTGCAACAGGTCATATGATCTCTGAGTTTTATTTCAACATAATCAAAATGATGACATGATGCATTTACTATGAAAAGGTGGCAACCCTTAAGCATCATCTAGAACCACTGATGTATGCCACAAATTGCCAACAGGTAGCTCACATACCTAATGTGATCCACGTATGTCCTTTGACACCGGTTAAGTTTGATTTTGGGTAAACAAAAAATCATACTACGTCTCATGCAATCACTTGGATTTATTTTTTACTAAAACTCTTCATTGTTCGCCTGAAATTCAAATTTCACAGGATGTCCTGTACTTTTGGTTGCTTAATCTTACAATCCTAGTTTGACCAGCATGCTGCTGCTTTTTTAAAAATTTAAAATCAGCATAGAGGTGACTGGGTGGCTCAGTGGGTTAAGCGTCTGACTTTGGCTCAGGTCCTGATCTCGCAGTTTGTGGGTTCAAGCCCCACGTCAGGCTCTGTGCTGACAGCTCAGAGCCCGGAGCCTACTTTGGATTCTGTGTCTCCCTCTCTTTCTGCCCTTCTCAGGCTCATGCTCTGTCCCTCTCTCTGTCTCTCAAAAATAAATAGACATTAAATAATAATAATAAAATCAGCATATCTTTACATTAAAATTTTGATTTCAATATTTCTTTGAAAAAGCAGAGGTCTAGATTTATCCTATACTCTTGCATGGTGACAGCTGGCTGGAGCCGAAAGGGGGTTGTACCCTTTTCCATGGGACCTGCTCACCAGAATTCACGTTCTCCCCCACTGAGACAAGAAAGCAAAGCATTGCCACTCATCAAAGTATTTGTTATTAGTAACTCTTGGGGCTAAAAGGAGAGTAAAGTGTTTCTTTTATTCATTTATTGTATCTGTTAAAAAACAAAAAGAAAGATAAATGGATAGGGCTATGTCTTCAAGAAAATGGAGGAAATCTATTTCCTTGAGGATGTGGTGAGCTTACTCATGTGTTTTCTTACTTTCACCGCTTTATTCAAGTTTTGGAAATATTTAAGTTTCTGGCATCTTCCCCAAACCATTTTCAAATTGATTTAACCAAAGCTGCAAATACGGTTGTTGTTTCCCCGCTTAAGTATAGAAATCCCTCAGTAGCTGTCCTTTTTTTCAAGTGGCAAGTCCAAAATCCTGTCCAGGACCCAGAAGCCCCTCCCAGCCTCATCTGTCACTCCTCCCACTTACTCTCACTTTCTTTATTGGCTCTTGAAAGTTTTTTTTTTTTAATATTTTTATTTATTTCTAGGAGAGAGAGACAACGTGAGCAGGGGAGGGTCAGAGAGAGAGGGAGTCACAGACTGAAACAGGCTCCAGGCTCTGAGCTGGCAGTCAGCACAGAGCCCGACACGGGGCTCGAACCCACGAACTGTGAGATCATGACCTAAGCGAAAGTCGGGCGCTTAACCGACTAAGCCACCCAGGTGCCTCAGCTCTTGAAAGTTTTAAATCAGTTTCAAATACTCACAGAGTTCTCTCATTCCCTCTTGCGCATCTAGGGACATTCTTCAAGCCCTAACTCAGGCATTCCCTCCTATGAAAAGCCCCTTGACGTGAATTATCATTCCCAGCACCTCCCTCCTCACCCCAAAATCTCAGTTAGTGCTCCTCGGTGAGCTGTCCTAACGTGCCCACCCCTGATGTATTATCTCAGTGCATCCTACCAGATGGTAAGCGGATTGGGGTCAGAGACCTGGATTTATTCACCTCTATATCCCCAGAGTCTGGTCCATAGGAGGAGCTCAATATATGCGGAATCAACAAACAAATGGACAAAGAAAGATAATTCCAGGCTCAAGGAACAGCATGAGCAAAGGCACAGAAACCTGAGGGTACAGGTTGTGTTTGGGAAATAACAGGAAGTTGGGTCGCTGGTGCTGTCCTTGGTGATACAGTGGCAGCCAAATAAATCTGCAAAGGGTGTGGCATCAGATTATAAAGATCTCACAAAACAAGACTGGGGAGGTTGGCCTTTTCTCCGTGGGTGTTAGAAAGCCAAAGATGGGTTTAAGTAGGGAAGACACATGAGCACATGACAAAAATCAGGAAGGACACAGGAATTCCTTGTTTTTCCGTGTGCTCTTTTCCTGAAATGTTATATTTTTCCCTAGCAGTGATTCAAGTGAGAAGATGAGGAGAGGGCAAAAAACGGAGAGAAGAGAGTGGGGACTGATGAAAACAGTTAAAAAATAAAAGTATACGAGTTACAATCAGATATATGTGAGGTTTGAATTTGGGCTCTGTCTGAATTTTCTCAATTCTTAGTTTCTGTTTCCTTAGCTAGAGATGGTAAGGTAACAACTTTTTACTGTCCTCAGAGGGATGCTAATGATGAACTGAAATGATGCGTGCTGGGGCACCTGGCTGGCTTAGTCGGTAGAACATGCAACTCACCAGAGGGTGGTGAGTTCAAGCCCCACGTTGGGTGTAGAGCTTACTTAAAATAACATGTGCCCACTGCAAAGCAATACTTACTGTGACACTTACTGATGTTACCTCACTCCCAGCCACAAATGAGGCAACATTCCTTTGTCTTTCCTCCTATCAAACACTGGCTCTGTGGCCTTCTTGTGGTAGGGCTATCGGTGAGAGAAAGTTTGCTTCAGGAACAACTGCGATGTGTGGACATCACCAGGGGCCTCCTGTCTCACATCTCCCTGGTCCTTAAATCCTTCTAGATGTGATCTTGACACCAATGAGACTCTGGAGGAAGCTGTTCTCATCCTGTCTCAGACTCAGGTCTCAGGGCAGCTGTTTCTTCCTAGCCTGACCTTGTCTGTCTAGCTTCTGTTCCTTCGAGTTCTAAAGAGGTGGCTGAAGGCAAGGTGGCCCATGAATTCACAATGAAGGGGGCAGTGGCTTAATGTGTGAGCCCTCTCTCATCTTGTAAGTCTCATAAAGAAAGGGGTGTTCCCCAGCTTCTAGGCCAATGAGTTTGATGAGAAGTGATCGGTGTCATTTCTGGGCTGAGCCTTGAATTGCTGACATAAAATCCCTAGAGGTCTTTTCCCCTCTCCATGTGACCAATAAGGTCCAAGGCGGTGGCTGCTCCAACCCCTGAATCCCTGAATGACTATCATGAGCATTCCCTTCACCCTGCTGACCTACATGGATGTGTAGCATTAGTTAGAAATATTTAGTTGCTTTAAGCCCAGGAGACTATAGGGCAGTTTGTTATGTAGCATAAGCAACCTAGACTGACTGATACACTTCAGAGAGTCAAGCACTTTTTTGCATACACTATTCATCCTCCAAATAAATCTAGGAGGCAGGTATTATTCTTATGCCCTGCCCCCCATTCTTTTGAGAGAGAATCAGAGAGGGAGACAGAATCCCAAGCAGGTTCTGCAACATCAGCGCAGAGCCTGACACGGGGCTCAAACCTATGAACCACAAGATCAGGACCTGCGCCAAAATCAAGAGTCAGACGCTTAACTAACAGCCACCCAGGCACCCCTGTTATGCCCATTTTAAGGATGAAAAAGCCTAGGCTGAAAGAAGTTAATTAAGTTGTCTACGGTCACTGCAAATGGCTAGGGCGATTTTTTATTCCATGTCTCTCTGACTCCAAGTCCTGGCTCTTAATCAGCGTTCCACCTCTGTCCTTTCTGTCTAGGTGCTTTCTGAGCCAGAAGGAAAAATAACGAGTGTTACACATTCTCCCAAAACATGTATTTACTTCATCGTGTCGCTTAACACATAATCTCAGACTTCCTATCATACTTAAAATCCACATGGTAAAAAAGGAAAAATCGGTTTTTGACAAACTACGGTAGCACCATAAGTTAGAGTTCAACAGCTGGCATTCAATCACTTTCCTGAAAATATGACCTGGCAAATATAACTTCTTCTCACAGTAAGCAGCCCTCAGCTAAGAAAATTAGTTTTATTAACCAAAAAATCATTCTTCGACTTGATGGCTGAGTAGCTGACCTCTGGCCTACTGTGATATAGCAATGTGTCTACCACAGTAAAAATGCCAGCGTAAGACAGGTCCCACACAAAGCAATAAAGGGACAACATTCCAAAGACAAATGCACTCGAGACACACATGACAGCCATGGGAAGGGAAAGTAATCAGTTATAAGAAATGACAGTGTTTTGGCAGCTTCAGTTACTTTAACTGACAGGACAAATAAAACTAATGTAAATTATTTTCTTTTACAGAGCGAGTCAAAAGAATTCCAAATAAAAGTCAAAGTTAGTTTTGGAGTTTGATTTAAGTCTGCTGGGTATTCCGAGATTTTCAATGTACCGAGGTCGGCATTGCCTCTGCTACAAGCGTTCAAATCTTTCTTGTTCTACTAATTTTTCTTGGGTCATGTGATTTAATCTGGGTTTTTATTTGGCTGTTAACCCTCTCAGATTGACTCTGCTCTTCCAATATTCTCTTTGAGGCATATCCTCCTCTGGATGTGGTTAAGGTTGAGTGTAAATCCCCAGTGAATTTCATTGAGAATATGGAGGGCAGCCCATTAAAATACCCATTGTGGCTTCGGATGCACCCTGTTCTAAAAGGATCATGAGATATTCTAACTTTTGGACTTTTTAAATGGGGACCCTAAAATACTGACACTACTTACTTTTAAAATGTCCCCAAGGGGCTTTCAGGGAGGCAGAAACGAAAGTCTTAAGCTATGTTCACATGTGTCCTGTGACTGGAAAGAAGACACCAAACCAGTCAACAAAATAAGGGCCCGCGTCCTGAAGGCACCTCTTCCCCTAGCGGATCACTACTCGAATTGGGCTAAGTGGGCTCCACTTTATTTGCTGCTGCAGGACAAGGGTATTGGGATTCTTGCTAAAGAACGGGACATAAATCCGGGGGCTTTTGAAGTCGTTAGTGACTTAATGTTCAAAACTTTACTTCCTCGAGGTGAAGGTTCAGACACAACTTAGGTCAAAGGTTAAAGAAGTCTGCCACTTCGGCGGACAGATAAGGGTCTTGAAGGTTGCCTCCCGGTGGCCTGGCCAGGCTGGGAAGATGGAGGAGAAAGGAGACTCGGCTCCACCCCGTTATCTGCCCCTGGTTTCCTTAAGAACCAAGGTTCATTAAATCCCTCTCCCTTAATAAAGAAGGAAAATTCACAACCACCAAGAAAAGTAAATCCTATTCTGGCAAAGTAGGTCAGCATCATGTGTTCCTGCTGGCAGCTCGCGGCAGCGCGGGCTTCACAATGAGTCACAGGTATTTAGAAAACTGTGCTTGATTAAACTTCCCCTTTTTCCCATCTGAAGGCTCCAGTGTCTCTTAGTCAGAGAGAGATCGAGTTGGCGCTTGTCTCTCTCGGAAGGTTCACAAGGGAAGACAGCAGATCTACCTATGCACCAGCGTGATTCAGAACCGAAGCATGGGAAACATACATGGTGCGCAGAGAGGCCGCAGCCTCATGAAAGTGGCTTAGCAGCATGGAAACTTTATTTTTTTTTTACAGCCCATTTTCATGGGATTGGATTCGGGGCTAAAAATTTGACTGCTTTAAAAAAAGAGAGAGAGAGAGATGCGTACACATCTCCCCCAGACTTCTGGTTCTCTCTCCAAACTCACCCATGTTGCCAGTTAGCACGTCCGTGTTTATTAGAAAGCCAAGGCAAGGATGTTCTCATATAAGCGGTGAGACAGAACAGTCATTGGATATAGTTCTAGGACATCCCAGAAGAGTAACGCACGGGTCATAGATGTCAGCGCGAATGCAGAAAGCACGCTTACCCTATGCAAGCGGGTGTGGCCTTCATGCTTCTCTCACGCACATGGCCTCAGAGATGGAGACAAGTGTACCCAGAGCACTTTTGTGAGGGGCACCTGGGTGGCTCAGTAGGGTGAGTGTCCGATTCTTGACTTAGGCTCACGGTGGTGAAATCAAGTCCTGCTTGGGCTTAGGATTCTCTCTCTCTCTGCCCCTCTCTCATGCTCTCCCTCAAAATAAATAAATAAACAGTAAAAAAAGAGATTTTTGTGAAGGGGGACTTAATAATCATTAGAAAAGAAGATTTCACGTGCATGTACACATTTCTGTTGCTGGAGCCTGGGACTAAGAGCTAAGAGGAATTCTTGGGTCTTGTGATTATGTCTATTGCCAGCTCACTGTGCACTTGAGCCTTATATATTCTCCGCTGCTGTTTTTCATGACTCTACAGGAATATAACTCGGCCACCATCAGTGCAAGAAACCTGTGGGCGGGGCTATCTTTTCCCTCCACATTAGCTAGGCTCTCAGAAGTAACTTTTTTGGTACCCTTTCCTGTTAGCACAGGTAGAAACCTGTGCAGGGCATGGCCAGGCTTGGAGTGGGCACTTAGAGGGAGCAGCTGTGTGACCTGAGCTCCCACCTTCTCTTCTTATGGGCCCCCAAAGCTTCCTTGAGTTGTGTTAGAAAGGCGCATGGCCATTGGTTAGAAGTGATTCTGTCTTTACAGAAAAATTCTCATCTCAAACCTCAGGTAAGTCCATTTGAGAGGGAAGCAAGGAGTAGGCACATGAAGGAAGCGCTTCACAGGTTTAATTACCTGCACGCATTGCTCTCAGCAGCTGGCCCGGAACAGAGCTTCACAAGCACATGGGTCATCTGGGCACGTTGTTAAATGCAGATTCTGATCCCCCGGGCCTGGGGTGGTCCTGAGATTCAGCATTCCTCAGGGTCTCAGGTGATCTGTGGTCGTGAATAGCAAAGAAACAATATGATTTTGGTACTAACAAATGTCATCGCCTGCAGCAGGTAGTTAATCGAACCAAACTCTAGTTTTTTTCTTCTGTTTGGAGTGTTAACTATGATGGCGTCTTGGAAATAGAAAGGAGAAATGACGAGGGCTGGAAAGAAGGCGATGGTAATGGGGTGGACAGAGGGTAGATGTAAGCCCCTGAGACACTAAGGAGGCCGAATTAACCGGATTGACTTACTGCAGGAAGTGGGGTGTAGGAAAGAGTCCAGGATGCTCCCCAGATTGTGGAAGTGCAGGGGCAGGTGCATCTGGTGGCCTGAAAACAGGGGAGCACAGGGCGGGAGAGGAGAGGCCACTCCGAGGAGGAATGGCACACTGAGCGAGGGACCCGGGGCTGGAGATACAGGTTTGAAAGAGCTCATGCGGGACACCAAGCGCAGGGACCCGAAAGGAAAAGCCAGGAGGACGCTGGCAAACGTTCGTGTTCAGGGCATGAGTGACAGAAGAATCTACAAGAGACCAGAGAAAGAAGTGCCCGAAAGCAGGAGGGAAGCCAGGAACGCGTGGCCCCTGGCGCTGGGAGGCTGGGAAGATAACACTGCGAAGGCGGAGCAGGAGGGGAAGCGTGTTTGGGAGAGGAGACAGCGATTCCCAATTGGGGCCACGGATTGTGAGATGGGGGACAGTGGCGTGTGGGTCTGCTGGGAGCCGCACCAGCAGAACTGGGCAAAGGCCTTGAAGAGAGGCCAGCGTGGGGGTCCAACCCAAGCCGACCGGAGTGGGCAGGTGGCGGGTGGCAAGCACCACACGCCGGGAAGCGCTCACGGAGCCCCCCCTCCGCCGCGGTGGGCGAGGGGGCAAGGGGCAGCCGGAGCGCAGGGCTTCCCACAGGCTGACCCAGGTCATTTCCCCCCACTTTTCATTTTCATCTTTTTTTTTTTTTTTTTAGAGAGACAGCGTGAGCAGGGGGGTCAGAGAGAGAGGGAGACACAGACTCTGAAACAGGCTCCAGGCTCTGAGCTGGCAGTCAGCACAGAGCCCGACGCGGGCCCGAACCCACGAACCGCGAGATCATGACCTAAGCAAAAGTCGGACGCTTAACCGACTAAGCCACCCAGGCGCCCCCCCCCACCGTTTTCATTTTTAAAAGTTAACAATTAGAAATGCTAAAAAAAAATTTTTTTTTCCTCCATGATCCATGAAAAAAAGTGTTTAAACCTGTCCATACAATATCGTAAGTATTAGAGATTAGAAGCCTCAGCAGAAACTAGAAGGGAGCGTTTAACCCTCTCTCTGTAACAGCTGCCCCGCTAGGTGAAAAGGTCAACAAAGAGAACTTTTTGTGAGCAAAGTGGCCCATCACTGACTGGAATACTTTCTGACAGAATAGGCCAAACTACCAGATGAGTTTTAAGAAGGGTGCATGAGCCCGAGGTCTTCCGTAAGCTCCTTCTGGTAGAGAGTTTTGGGGGGCCCCGTCTACATTAGCTCCGAGACACGTCTGAGATCACAGGCTGTGCTGCCCTTTCGATTCTCGCTGCTCTTGCAGTGACCAGAAAGCCAACATCAGAGCCTCGATCCAGAAGCAGTCACGGAAAAATTGTAATGTAAGCCGAGACACAGCGTCAGCCGGGGTCACAACCAACGGCAAGCCTTGGGAAGACGACCTTGTCTTGTACATCCTGACATCCCACACTCGAGCTAACCTAGGACCCAGCCCACGGAGGCCCTTCACAAACGTTTGTGGAATGAAAGGTGACATAAAATACTGCATTTGACAAGCCCCGCTCAAATCCCACTACTTCAGAGGGCTTTTCCTGACGTATCCCTCTCAGAAGGCACTTTGTACCCATGGATTTCAATATAAGCTTTTAATCTTGCCATCTTGCAATTATTATTATTCGTGTGTTGTTTTTAATTATTCTCTTATTAATTTGTGTGTGTGCGTATGTGTGCTCGCACATGCACGTGCTCTTCATTTTTACTGGCTACGGGTCCCTTCAGCCAGATCCTTTATGTTTTTGTTTTTGTTTTTTTTTTTTTAATTTTTTATAGTTTATTTATTTTTGAGACAGAGAGAGACAGAGCATGGGGGGGGCGGAGGGGCAGAGAGATGGGGAGACACGGAATCTGAAACAGGCTCCAGGCTCTGAGCTGTCAGCACAGAGCCTGATGTGGGGCTCGAACCCATGAACCATGAATGAGATCTGAACTGAGCCCAAGTCAGACGCTTAACTCATTGAGCCACCCAAGCACCCCGTTTTTTCTGTTTTGAATTCCCAAAGTGCCTTACACAGGTCTGGAGACTGCAGATGCTTAAAAACACTTGTTTTTTTTTTTGTTTTTTTTGTTTTTTTTTTTTTCAAATAGTTTATTGTCAAATTAGTTTCCACATAACACCCAGTGCTCATCCCCACAAAACACTTGTTGATGAAATATCTCTCCTCTGTGCCTGGATTGCACGGTCAAATATTTTAATCACTACCAATAATTCTCTTGCCCCTCGTATGTATGTTTTTCTACTTCATAGGAGAAAAATGAGATAATACTCAAGTGCTAAGATTTTGTAATCGAATAAATTTCTCAAATAACTAAGACTTGATTCTTCTCTAGAAGTTCAGTAGAGTCCTTATTTTTTGCCAACAAACTCTTGTGCACACTTAAAGGCTAACTTACAGTAGATAATGCATCTCATCCAAGCTGGAGCTCTCACACACCAAACACATAGTGCACTTCAACTGTAGACCAGGGATGAAAAAAATATGCTCCCTATTTCACATACAAACAAATATATTATGGCAAAGATCCAAAGCAACGATTGTACAAACTAATGAATTCTTTGTGATTTACTAAAACTGGACATTTCCCTGATGAGCATTCATTCCACTGAGACCCTTTACAGAATCAGAAAGTATTCCAGGTCAGAGAAGGGAACCAGTCCTGTTTGGCACAACAATCAACATTAAAAAGGAATAGATGTGGGGCGCCTGGGTGGCTCAGTCTATTGAGCTTCCAACTTCGGTTCAGGTCATGATCTCATGGTTTGGTTCTTGAGTTCGAGCCTCATGTCAGGCTCTCTGCTGTCAGCGCAGGGCCTGCTTTGGATCCTCTGTCTCCCCTCTCTTTGCCCTTTCCTCGCACATGCTCTCTCTCTCTCTCCCTCTCCCTCTCTCTCGAAAACAAAATAAAAACTTAAAAAAAAAAGGATTAGCTGCTTCCTGTTCATATTTAGGGAAATACAGACATCAAAAGGCAACTCTGTCTCTACCGCAATAACCATAATTACAGTCTTCAGGTAGTATACAACTATAATATACACCTTTTATAGGCTTACTATAAAATTCACTCATTCATTCAACAAATATTTATGGAGCACCCACAATGCTACACACTGATGTAGGGGCCAAGGATATGTGGGAATAGGAAACAAAATCTCTGTCCTCAGCTACCACACTCTGTTTAATAAAGCAACATCAGCACAATGGCATTACATTTTAGGATTAAAAGAAATTGTTTAAGGTTTTTTCCTGGAGAATTGTTATATATTTAAAATTAAGAATAACACCATGATCAATTGAGGTTATAATTGTCATTTTATATAAAAATTTTTACATGCTTTCTTTTCTTAATAATTTAAAAAAATTAAATAATTTTTAAAGTTTTATTTATTTCTGAGAGAGAGAGAAGACAAGCTGGAGAGGGGCAGAGAGAGAGACACACAGAATCCAAAGCAGGCTCCAGACTCCGAGCTGTCAGCATAGAGCCCGATGCGGGGCTCGAACCCATGAACCGTGAGATCGTGACTTGAGCTGAAGTCAGACACTTAACCAACTGAGCTACTCAGGCACGCCCTAAAATGCTTTTTATACAGTATTTTAAGCCCACCAAATAATAATTACAGAAAAGAACCACTACCTATTCTTACAGATGAGGCAGAGTGAGACTCTTAGGAAATACACATTTTTCTAATTTTTAAGCTTTTGTGACAGATTACCTGCGTTTTCCTCTAACATATAGCCTGATTACATGCCAGGTTAATTAAAGTAGAATCTTTTCTAAGATTGGTCACAAAGAATTTCCTTACAGGACTTCTATGATCTATCAAAAATGAGTTTCAGTTCAGGCTCACTGGTTTTATTTTTATCTATGACACTACTGGGATGAGCAAAGTGATCTGGTGCCATGTACTTAACTCTAGCTCAGCACAGGTAGTTGTGTGGGGGTTTTTTTAACGTTTTTATTTTTTTAAGTTCATTTCTGAGAGAGAGAGAGACAGCATGAGCAGGGAAAGGTCAGAGAGAGAGAGGAAGACCCAGAATCCGAAGCAGGCTCCAGGCTCTGAGATGTCAGGACAGAGCCCGACTCGGGGCTCAAACCCATGAACTGTGAGATCATGACCTGAGCCAAAGCCGGACGCTCAACTGACTGAGCCACCCAGGGTCCCCTAGCTGTGTTTTGAAAAGAAAGAGCATTTGAGTGATGGATTCTTTTGGCCTACACGTTGACCTTATTGTTTCATTTCCCAAAGCTGTTCATGTTGCGGTTATTGTAATAAAGCTTGGCTATTGAAAACAAGAGGCTACGCATCATAGCATGTACTTATTGGATGACATGTTTATTATTTTTCTTTCTGTTGGTTTTATGGTACGTTCCCACGGTGGCACATGAGTAACTGAATATGTTTGTTTTGGAGGGGTGTGAGCTGGCTCAGAGATAGACAACAGCGCTAGCCTCACCTGTGGCTGTACGCTTATTAGAATCCCAAGAACCATAAAGGATCAAAGGTAGTCCCAGTACTTTTGAGCACTATGGCCCGATTTTCCTAGCCAAGACTTTACCTCAAAGCTCATTTATTGACAGGCCTATTAATTAGTTTGCCTCCTTCCTCTGTTACAAACGAGAGCGGACAACATGTTATGGGAATACCAATGTTCTAACCTTAGCCTCGGCAGCATTCCCTTGTAATGCACCCTTTTTGAGAAACTACTTCTTTAGCCACATTTATTCTGGTATAAGAAAGTCCAACTTGTTGATTGCTTTGAGGAGAGAAGAGCCAACGCTCTTGCTGATATTACCTACATAAGAGCAGTTATCCCAGAAAAAAAATATTATTTTAACATTTGCTTGAAAATGTGTTTTAGAACACAGTCTATTTCTGAAGTATCAAATATTAGAAAATCTACTTGCTTTGTATTTTTGAGGTCTGCCACTTTGTCACATTCTTTTTTTCCCATTAGAAGCTTTGGCTTTCTCATTGGCTCTTGATTAAAATTCCTTGGATTGCCTCAAAGTGCAATCCCTTAGACAAATTTAGTTGCCTTTAAAAAACGCCAGCAATAGAAAGCCCAGTAGGAAAACAAGCATTATTCTAGACAGCAGCAACCCTGAAAAGACAGTTTTGTTAGAGGAAACACATTAGTCTTTCACAAACTAAGCAACGATGATATTTACAGAGCAGTTTATGAAAGGTCAAATGCACGTCTTCTGCAAAGGATCGATGCCTCTCTCTGCAAAAGGGAGAGCAGACTTTTCGAATTGGGGGTTCGTGGATGTGTTTCCAAGATTCCAAGACTTTTAGGGTATTCAAAATATTTGTAATTGCTTTGTTTCAAGAAAAGAATAGAGAGTTCATCCTTCTACCTCTTAGCAGTTCTAAAGAGAACTTGTCTTTGCTGTTAGAATTCTGAATGGAAAGAGAGAGCTACAGAATAAGATCTTCAGTTTTAAGCCGGTGTTTCCCAAAGTGGACTCCACTGATGTATTGTGGGTTGTGTGAAGATTAATCTACTGTCTTAGGAGGGGTCCGGGCAATATTCGAGTTTGAGAACAGGTGCTCTGGAGGGCAACCCGCTGCACTCTGCAGAAAGGGCCGGCGAAGGTAGAGGGCGCCACCGTGAGGCTTCCATTTCAACGCTTGTCATTTCAATTGTGGTGGGTTAGAGATCACAGGAAAGCAGTGCTATCTGCTGAAGAGACATCAGACAGTGTAGTAAAAAGGGTAATCCATTTATTTTTAGAGAAGTTTTCCACTCAGAGATCATACACGCTGCAGATCACAGAGACACATGCAAGCATGAAATTTAATTTTTAGGAACTCTTTCCTGGGGCTTCCACAGTAAGCAACAGTGAAAGGAAAATGATAATCATGACAAGGCAATGATAGAGAGGTTTGGGGGAAATGAAAAACTTCGAGAGCACGTAGTTAAAAATATTTTTTAATTAAAAAAGTCATGCAAGCTGCCTTATTTTAGCTCAAAAGAGCTAAATGAACATTGCTGAGACAATACTCTTAAACTTTAAAAAAGTAAAAGAAGAAGAAGAAGGACGTACGTGTTTTCCCGCCACGCGATTTTTTACTCCCTTAGTGATTCAGAATTTATAAATGTGGTAAACATTGACTTAGGACGCTTCCAGCAGATGGAATGAAACATGCAGTAAAACAAAAGCAATACATTTTGTGCTTTCGGCATGAAATGAGTGAGAGACTAAGCCCAGGCTTCCCTAGATTAATAAGAGGGAACAGGGTGGATAATGTTAGTGTTTATGCCCAACTGCCTGCCATTTCCAGCAAATAAATACGGTAAATTAAGAAAGCAAACTCAGCCATGATTTTTCCCCCCTCAGGGCGATAATTCTTCCTTGAATTTTCTGTTTTTTTAAAAAATATTTCTGAAAAACAAGAATAAAAAAATTTAGATTCTCTTTGAGTTTCCTGCTGCCCCTTTCAACGGCCTGTCTTCCACCAAGTACTCAGTGAACATTTGACAATGAAAATTTGGCCTGTTGAACAGCACTGAGAAAGAATCCTGACGCAGGAGAATATACATTTCCTGAGATTCAAGCATTCAAGAAATAGCTCCAACAGAAGGTGGACTTTTTGAAACTTAAATCAGGTCTTCCCAGGCAGCAATAGCACAACGCAGCGGAAACGCAAATTGCGGAAGAACTGCTTTATGACGTGATCTCACACTGGCACGAATGAGTCTTCCTACACACACACACACACACACACACACACACACACACACACACACACACACACACAAATCTTTGGGAAGAACTTTGAGCTGAACTATGGGCCAAAATGGCAATTTTTCCCTGCGAGTATTAGTTGAACTAGTATGTGATGCAAGTATGAAAGTCCGCTTACTGGTGTTTTGGTTTTGAACACACACACACACACACACACACACACGCACACACACACAGAGGCACCTTTTTTTTTTTTTTTTTGCAAAGGCTGCTACCTTTGTTGCCTTGATAAAATGCTCTCTAGGTCCAGTGGGAAAACAGGAGGCCTCTTACATGTCAGGTTTTCCAAACCGTCATCACTGCAACAAACTAATTTGTCCAATTGTCAAAATTTGCAGCCATCCTAGACCCAGAAAATGTTGACCGAGGTTGTACCTTCACGAGATGCCAATCTGACTCCCGGAGCTGTAAACATGATGGTCGAAGTGACAGCCTGGCCACAAATCCGTCTGGCAGCTTCATTAGGCATCTCTCGCCTGACTGATTAAACTGCATTTAAGATCCACTCTTATTTTTTCAAGCCTTTTGTTTAAATTAAAAGGTCATGTTTTCAAGCAAATGATCTACCGCTCCCCTCGGCCTAACACCGTAATACAGTTACATGATTACTAGTGTTACCCCAAAGTCAGCCGTGGAGGCGCCCAGGCCAGGGCCCCTCCCTTGACGCTGGCAGGACACTGGGGAGGTGATTGTTTATTTATTTACAGTAGGACCTAGGGAGGGAGTCTGGCTGGGCGAACATTCAAGTTGTTGAATAACAAAATCCTAATGGACTCCTAATGGCAAAACTGGGTTCAATATGTAAGGCACACCTGCTATTTGGACATCCTCCCTTTGCAATTTGAGCCGTGGGTTTTGATTTGGCTTAAAAGGACAGCATTTCACAAACCTCTGTATTTTATCTCTGTCCCTGTTGGAAAAACAACCCAAAAAATCAACTCTCTCAGAGCATGGATCATAGCATCAAGATAACATAATAGACACACACGTCACACTTTAAATAGTATTTGCTAACTGTAGTGTATCGAGAGGCACATATTATGTATAAAACAGAGAACAGGGCTGTACTCATAAGCCCTTACTTCCAGCATTCAAGCCAAATAAGGACATGTAGGAAGCTTGGCTTCCTCTTTCTTGTGGTTTTCTGTTAGAGTGCCTGGCAAAGACAGCATCAGCTAAGCTCTAAAGTGTCACTGGGCTGTTGTAACTAACTTTGTGCACAGCCACTATAGGCTGCTCCCCATTCACTTCCTCTCAGCCCCAGGAGGAGGAATCTAAAAACTAGAGACTATGGGCCCAAGGGCATCTCAGCTGTAGAGGAAGAGACTGTCTGGCACAGCCCTGTTTTTGCCTTTGAGTCTCATGGTTTGCATTGTTTATAATGCCTATCTTTATTTCATAATGTATTTACCATGCCTCAGTGTGAGCCCAATTCCTTTGTCATGAATTTGATGAAAGAATCCAGGTCAGGAAGCATCCACACAGGTGTCGGGATTCATGCTGGGAATTAGTTTTACTTCCTGGTGCTGGTAGTTTTCATTTGTTAGTGATAGAATTATGAGCTTTTATCTATTATTAAATTCTATGCAAAATTGATTTTTGGATTAGATTTCATCTTTCTCTTTTCTCTCTTTCTCCCTTTCTTTCTCCCTTTCTTCATTTCTTTCTTTCTTTCTTTCTTTCTTTCTTTCTTTCTTTCTTTCTTTCTTTCACATTCTCAATTATAATTAAATCCTCTATAATCATCAAGGGTTGAGTAGAATTGGTGCTGGCCAACCCCTAGTGAGCATCAGTAACTCAGTGTGAACAGGGTTAGTGAACCATATTAAAGAAAGAGTATTGCCTTTTGATTTTCATTTCAATGAGACTCAATTTATAATAAATACATTTGCATATTGATACTGCAAATAAAACCCCTAAACAAACAAACAAAAACAGCACATGCACCCATTTTCACATACTTGGAATATAAGCACTTTCTAGTTCTTTGAGACTCTTGCTGACTATCTCTTCCACAAAGCCCACTGTTCCTGAAACATACATGTGAGCCTATTTGTGGAAGAGTCTGCTCCCCTTGATGTGGAGGAGGGGGGACAGTTTACACATCGGCACCTGGGAGAAAAGAGAAGCTAGATGTTTGTGTTTAAATGAATGAACTTTTCAGTTTTCATGCCCCTAACTTTCTGATGTGCAAATTAAAACAAAACAAAACAGGAAAACTGGTTTTAGAAAAATAAAATACACATAATGTGATCAAGTCATTACATGACCTGAATAATATACTTAAGATTAAAATGCAGCTAGTTTTAAATTCTGGCACCTAAAATTTAGATTAATAATAAAAATATCTTCCGAAAGGTACAGAATTCCAAAATATATTTACTAGCTTGCAAATTTCTAAAAGAGTAGTTTACCCATTAAGCTCTTTAAAAAAAATTACTATAAAAAGTATATTAACAACAACAACAAAATATATATTATATTATATTATATTATATTATATATATATAAACACATACTCTAAATTAGGATCACTTGGAACATACTCATGTAAATCATTACAATGTAAATCATTACATGAGTGTGTCCCTATTTTGTTTTATGCAGCACAAAGTCCAAATTAATTTTAAACCTTAAAATTGATTTCAATAACTTAAGTAAGGAAATACACATGTGGTATGCCTTGTACCTCATTAGTGTTTAGCAAATGTTTGTAGTTACTGGTTAGTTTCTAATAAATATCTGACTACTAATGATCAAAGTACTTGATATTCTACACCTTCTATTCTTGACCCAATATTTCAATAAAATAAGCCAGCCCTTACTTATGGAACACAAATACATAAATAAACAAAGCAAATAATTTCAAAATGTTTTCAGATATCAAGACCTTCTTAAAATTAAGCTCACGTCACCAGTTTTAGGTGCAAAAATATTCCCCGAACAATAACACCATGTTGGCAGGAAGAAGGGGAGATATTTTTCTCGGTCTTTTCTATGATGTTTTTGCTCTGAAAATAAGAATCTATTTTCCATTTGGAAATCTCATCTGAGGAAGTCTGAATCCAAATAATTTACAATTTGTTCCATTCGTTAATCACACAAGCTCTAAATATGTTCTTGACTACACTATATCAGTATTGATGGACATATTTGGCAAAGCAATATCAGCGATATACAAAAGCCATTTTTAACAGCCTCTTTAAAAAAAAAAACAGTGCACAGCGATATGTGTTTAATTAGGAGGTATACTGTACTTAGGAACATTCTAATGAATAATAAATGATGTTTTATTTCCTGTGTCTGAGACACAAAGCCAAATAATCAAGAATCAAAGCAACTCAGAGTATTAGGTAACAATCAGTAAACTTGGGCCAGATCCTTTCTCCCTCTCAAGTTTAATTGGCTCATTGTTCCCAGGAACTATAAACCATGGGGTCGGTGGCAGTGCTGAAGTTTACTTCTATAAAGGAAGATTAACATATTCTGGAACTTTACACTAATCCTTGTTTTGAGTTAACTCAAGCAGATTGGATTAGTAATTCTTACCTACCACCCACTAGAAGGGACCCCAGCTTCTTTTCTTTGACAACCAGTGGTATTGTACACCTTCTGTACATTATCTCCCACCGAAAACATTGTGGGGGAAAAAGAATTGTGTTATGGGAAAAAAGAAACTGTTTTATATGAGGGGGCCAGGAGCCCAGAGTTTCTCTATTATCAGCCTGGTGCACATTTGGTTAATTCAGCCAGTGGTGGGGTGCTCTGAGAAGTTCATTAAACATTTCCTCCTCACTGACTTGGCCCTGCTCTGCTCCCCACGCGGGGAGGGCTGCTGCCGGAAGGTGAGAGAAAAGCCTTCTCCTACACAGCCCTGTCAGACCATTTCCACATCCTTTCTTCCCTCGCATTCCCTCAACTCTCAGATATGAACCCAGAAAAGTATCTGGACAATTCCCCAGAAGAGTGATTATGTACTTCCGTTCTTCCTACTGCCGTGAATTCATATACATACTGATGTGGAGTCTTTAATCTTGATAGAAAAGAATACCAGCAGAATCAGGTGCGGCCGAGCCCTCCAAAGGAGATGCCCTCAGCCTGCCGATCTCCTAGGAATATGCTTGCTGCCGTGTGCCTGAAGAATTTTGATTTTCCATTGATAAATAAACACTTTAAGTTTCTTTTTTTTTTTCCATTTTCATTGCGATATAATTGGCCAAGAGCGCTGTCTGCATTTAAGATACATAGGACAACGATTCGACTAACATAAATTGTGAATTGATGGCCATATAAGTTTAGTTAACATCTATCATCTCATATGGATACAAAACAAAAAGAAAAAGGGAAAGGAAGCAGAAAAAATATGTGTTTTCCTTGTGATAAGAGCCCTTGGGATCTACTCTCTTCGCAACTTTCAGCTCTGCCCCTCAGCAGAGTTAATTACACTCTTCGTGTGCTCATCACATCCCTAGGACTTATCTTCTAACTGGGAGTCTGTGCCTTTTAACTGCTTGTCTCCAATTCTCTTTTCGCTCTTTTCTTTAATTTTCCAGCAGTCATAAATGGGGAGCCACGCCCATGCAGGACCTGTTTCCCTTGCCTACTGAACATTGTCCTGCAAACCAACTGCTGGCCTCGTTTGCTTAATTGCTTTGGCTTCAGAGCAGCCAGATGGCCCTTTTGTCATGATGGGACATAGTGAATTACCGGTGTTACTCTTAAAATTATTAGAAACAGATAAAGTAGTCCATTTGACGTTCTGTTCGTGGAAGTCTAAATCTTAACTGTTGTTTTACTCTAAATAATCAAAATAATGTAATTTGAAGCAGTACTGGAAGCGTTTCAGCAGCAAGGCTGCTTGTTCTCATGAATCCCTAGGAACACTTTATGGTTTTTTTTTTTGTTTTTTTTTTACAAATAGTTTATTGTCAAATTAGTTTCCACGTAACACCCAGTGCTCATCCCCACAAGTGCCCTCCTCCATGCCCATCCCCCCTCCCCCCCACATCCATCAGTCCTCAGTTTTTGTCAGCATTCAAGAGTCTCTCATGGTTTGCCTCTCCCCTACAAGCACTTTAAAGAGACCTCCAAATGTGGAGGTGAGGGCTTCAAGAACGAACCTCACCCGCCTCTAAGCTGTCTCTGCCTCCTTCCCTGCCCACAACCTTCCCAGCGGCATCTGGCTGGTATAGACACAAATCACAAAGCAGGTCCAACACCCAGACCCAGACCCTCTGCCCACAACTCTGTCAGCCTCCTGCTAGTGTCTAGACCCCATTTCACTGACTGCAAAATCTAGGTTCCCTGACCCATGTCCTCCCCTCCCTCTCTCCAGCCTCTCTCTAGCTCCTCTCTGCAAGTCCTCACCAGCACTGGCTTTGCTGGCCCCTTCGGTGCTGGGATTTCCTGTGTGGCCCCCTGCTGGGCCCTCGGATGCTTGCCTCTGGTTCAGTGAGGTCACCCCTCACATTCTCTCTGTCGCCTGCCACACTCCAGCTCCGGGGAAACCCTGATGCGAATGGGCCCCAACAGCCTGCAGGGAGAAGCCTTCCCCATGCAGGAGCCAGGTTGGGTCAAGATGGACCTTCACAAAACTTCCGCCACACGTTCTCCTCCTGCCCCTTTCTACCTCACTTCTCACCTTCTCAGGGAAGGGAAGCACAGAGAAAAGTAGAAACAAGAGAATATAAAGACAGGGGCGCCTGGGTGGCTTAGTCGGTTAAGCGTCCGACTTTCGCTTAGGTCATGATCTCGCGGTTCGTGGGTTCGAGCCCCGCGTCGGGCTCTGTGCTGACTGCCAGCTCAGAGCCTGGAGCCTGTTTCAGAGTCTGCGACTCCCTCTCTCTCTGACCCTCCCCTGCTCATGCTGTCTCTCTCTCTCTCTCCCCTATAAATAAATAAAACATTTTAAAAAATATTAAAAAAAAGAATATAAAGACAAGTTAAAGGTTGCTAGAGTAGGAAGTAACTCAGAGGGTCCCCAGGCTCAAGTGAGAACTTTGAGGCCAAGGGGGAAGGGAAAGGGGTGGGGAAGGGGACACCCCTTGGGAGGGGTGGCCCAAGTCCCTCCCTGCCAAGGACAGTGACACGAATAGGTCAGCAACACTTCTCCTGTCCCTCCTTTCCCCATTTCCACCTGCCTTGTGAGTGTGGCTCTCAACCCTGGGATTCTTATTCTGAGGTTCTGGTTTCTTTCCAGGAAGAAAGACACAGCTCAGGGAAGACGAGGGGGAGGCAGCTCTACTTTAAGCCAACATTGCCCGAATGCCTCGGATCTTCTCTGTGGGGGCTGGTAACACCGAGGGGTCCTTTTCTCAAATGGTGAGCGGCCACCCCATGCTTCCCAAACAACAGGCTCAGGAGATTGGGCAGAGGTAAGTCGCACAGGGTAGTAATCCCAAGCAGAAGACATATGAGTAAATCCAGGTACCTGACGCATTCACGGGTATGCCTAGCCATACCCTTCCTGCCTGGTCGCTGCGTATACATGTACACAGTTGATGTGACTTTCACACGGTTACAGCCACAGAAGGAGGGGGTTGACATAAACCAGGAAGTTGTTCTAGACCTGCAGGTGCCTATATGGTGTCCTACTGTGTGTCCTATAAATGTTTAAATCTATAGAACATTCCTTGATTATGCATTGGGTTGTCCCATGTATTTGTCAAGGCTCTTGGAGGTGCTAGTGAAAGAGAGCCAGATCAAGCTAGTGTAAGCCTTAAAAGGTAATTTGACTGGCTCACTTAAATGAGAAGTGTAAGAGTAGCTTCAGGTACGGCTGAATCCAGGGGCAAATGTCATCCAAACTTTCTTTGTACCTTCCACTATATATGGGTCTCTTTCATTTTCTTGTTTTGCAAATGTGCTTCCTCAAAGGGTCTGGCTGCCAGCAGTTCACACACACACACACACACACACACACACACACACACACACACACATTCACTGAATGGAGAAGGAATGCTAAGAACACCAAATGACAAATGATGAGCTCTATCCCATACATTTTAAGACCACTTCCATTGCTCCTTCCATCCTTCTTTCTTTTCTTTCTTCTGTTCTTTAAATTTTCTCATAATTTTAACATCTACGAAGTCAGAATGTATCTTAAATTTTCTGTCACCAGGTGGCAGTTGAGACATAGATGTCTTTACCTGGACACATGATCAAACCTGCAGAATCAATGTCTGTGGCCCAGGAAACCAATCCTGAGTCTGTAATGGAGCACTCTTTTCAGAAATCCTGTGGCGCTGGTATTCCCGAGGGCACAAAGAGCACTGGGTGGAAAGGCAGGTATAGCAACCACTGCAAATGCAAAAGGACATTGCACATAAAGGAGTCTTAGAATATCATTAGTTTTGGGAGCCTGGGTGGCTCAGTCAGTTAAGCAACAGACTTTTGATTCTGGCTCAGGTCATGATCTCACGGTTTGTGGGATCAAGCCCCACATGGGGCTCTGAGTTGACAGTGTGGAGCCTGCTTGGGATTCTTCTCTGAATCCCTCTTCTGCTCACACTCTCTGTCCCTTTTCTGCTCACACTCGCTCCTCTCTCAGAATAAACAAATGCATAAAAAGAAACATCATTAATTTTGCTTGTATCTTCTTTTTCAAAGAGACACCGTTTTTTTAAGTTTAGTTATTTATTTTGAGAGACAGCTTAAGCGCGAGCAGAGGAGGGGCAGAGACAGGGAGAGAGAGAATCCCAAGCAGGTTCCGTGCTCTCAGCGCAGAGCCGACATGGGGTTCAGTTTCGCAAATCATGAGGTCATGACTCGAGTCAAAATCAACAGTCAGGTGCTTAACCGACTGAGCCACCCAGGTGCCCCTATCTTCTTATTTGTACACAAGAGTCAGAGAGTGTAGAAATCAGTGTCTATGTAAGTCTAAGAGAGTTTTTTCAGTAAATAATAACGTTTTATCAGGATGCATCTTCCACTTGAGGGCACCTGAGTGCAATTAAAATAAGTGTTGTCTTCCAAGTCCACGGCCACTTTCTGTTCACTAGAACAGAGTTCAAGACAAGTTCAAGTCTGAGCTGATTGTTCTATGGCATTACAATACCATTTCTGCTCTGCACGTGCAGCTGCACAGGGGACAGCTGAGCTTCTGTGGGACAGTCCAGCACGAAGAGCCTTGGTCTGCCAGAAAGGAGCTGGGGGTTCGAACTCTACATCTCCCTCTCACCAGCAACTGTCAGGGACTCACCTCGCCCCTCTGCACCTCAGTTTCTTTATCTGTAGCAGAAAATGCATGATCACTAAGAAGTCTTCTGGTTATAATATCTTTTCAAAAATATTTTTTAATGTTTATTTATTTTTGAAGGAGAGAGAGAGAGACAGAGCATGAGCAGGGGTGGGGCAGAGAGAGACGGAGACACAGAATCCGAAGCAGGCTCCAGGCTCTGAGCTGTCAGCACAGAGCCTGATGCATGGCTCAAACTCACGATCCGTGAGATCACGACCCGAGCCGAAGTCAGATGTTTAACCCACTGAGCCACCCAGACGCCCCTAGTTATAATACTTTTGAGGCTAGCGATGACATATGCTATACAAACCTGGTGTTCTTATCACAGAGCTATATTGATTATTTAAAAATTTAAGAGGGACAACCGTATCACAAAGAAAATTTAATAGCTCACAATACCTATAAGATGTTAAAGAGCACGGCGTATTAGAGCAGCAATACCCATGGTTTTTCCTAAGTCCATCGAAATAGCACACAATATTAGGCTAAGCTTTATTAAAAATCTTTTCTTTTAACCTGCCCATGCTAAAACTCACTAAGATATCCAGTGTGTTAATGAGGTCAACACTATTGGGCAACATTAGAAAACGCTGATTCCTGACTCTAAGTTATTTGTTCTGCAGCTCGAGTCTGTCTGGGCAGAAAAGGTGTCAGTCAATTTCTTAATTTCTTACCCCAAAAGCAAGAGAGAGACGCAGTCACCAGGTAAGCAGGCCAGACTAAAGGCATCCCACCGCTAAGAACGAGAGAGTAGAGGAAAAACAGTGTGGCGTTCAGAATTACATTAAGTTTCTGTTATAGCACAATGCAGACTAAATATCCCCGTTTACAGAAAAGTCCACCAACCCAGGAAAGAGGAAGAAAACATGTGACAGACCTGTGGTGACCTGACAACAAAGATGATAGTTCTCGGGAGGCAGTGTTAACTCCTGGATGGAGTTCCAAGCGGCCACTCTTTCCTTTGTCCGAGTTTATGGTACTCATTTCTTTTCATCACATCCACACAGAGACCCTGGGATGTTGGTGCTTCCGATTTCTGCAAAACCTGTAAACAGTAAGAAGCAGCCAAAGGGAACAACAAAACAGAACAAAACACCAAACTTTACTCAGCTCCAGACGCCCGGTGTTTGCTAAATGCACAACAGAACCTCCTTGGCGGCTTCTTTTTTGGTGAGGAAATGGAGGCAATTAAGGAGTGAGTTATCCAGGGTCACAAAAGAATCAGTGCCTAGAATCAGTACAAGTCTGATTCCTGAGCCATTGATTAAATACCAAATTAAGCCCTCATTTCAACGATGACTGCCTTGGGACTATCACTAGAGCAAGATAATTTCGGGAGAGGCATAGGGGAAAGTGGCCTAATATGAATATATAAGATGGTGGATTCTGCCAAGGAAGGAGAGCATGCAAGTTCTGCCCTTTGAAACAAGAGGGGCCAGCTATGAGTTCATTCTATACAACCACTGCTGGCCTGGTAATCTTTCGGATGTGGAAATGTTTTCTCCCTACCCATCTCTCTGATGACTTCATTCTAGTTTCCTTTGATAACTTCCGCTTTCTTCTAATATTCTGTCATTCTCCTGTGTCTCAAACTACTTTGCCAGTAGTATTTTTAAATGCTGTACCCCAAACCAGATGCAACACACTTAAGAGTGGTTTGACCCATAGGGAACAGAACAGTGCAGGGGCTCGTGGGGGGCTCAGTCGGTTAAGCATCCGACTTCGGCTCAGGTCATGATCTCACAGTTCATGAGTTCAAGGCCGGTGTCAGGCTCTGTGCTGCCAGCTCAGAGCCTGGAGCCTGCTTCAGAGTCGATGTCTCCCTCTCTCTCTACCCCTTCCCCACTCATGTTCTCTCTCTCTCTGTCTCAAAAATAAATAAACATTAAAAAATTAAGAGAGAAAACAGAACAGTCCAGTTAACTCCCTTTTACTCTGTACAAAAGTAGTAATCCAACCAATGTTCCCTGTGGCTTGTTCTTTTTTTTTTTTTTTTGTAAGTTTTGCCTCATTTTGACGTCAGTCCAAATCCCATAATAGCACAAGTACTGTTATGTCACCGTTTCCCCATCCCATACTTGATTTGGGGACCCAAGTGCAAGACTTTACATTTTTTTTCTTATTACATTCCTTTTTGTTAGATTTGGCCCATGGAGATATTTTTAGATTCTGAGCCTGCCTTCCAGCAAATAGCTTTTCCCGCCAGCTCTAGGCCATTTGCAAATGTGATTAGCATACCTGCTACATCATCATCTGAGTTATTGATAAAAGCGCTGAGAGCAAGAGGAGAGCCTGGCAATACCAGAGCCTAAACCTCCTTCAAGAGCGACGTTCAGGGGCGCCTGGGTGGCTTAGTCGGTTAAGCGTCCGACTTTCGCTTAGGTCATGATCTCGCGGTTCGTGGGTTCGAGCCCCGCGTCGGGCTCTGTGCTGACTGCCAGCTCAGAGCCTGGAGCCTGTTTCAGTCTGTGACTCCCTCTCTCTCTGACCCTCCCCTGCTCACGCTGTCTCTCTGCCTCTCTCCTAGAAATAAATAAAACATTAAAAAAAAAAAAAAGAGCGACGTTCGTAATAAGCTGCCTTATTAGTCGGGGTCTAACCAGGAAAACAGAAACCACCCTGAGTGTTTAAGATAGAGAGAATTTAATACAGGGGAGTCGTGGGACGGACAATGGGAGACGGGAGAAGCAAGCCAGGGAGCAAGAAAGGAAACAAGTGTAGCGATAGCAGGAAGCCTTTGTCACTCACAGGCCGAAGTACCCAACGGGGGAAGGTTAGTAAGCCACCGAGCAGTGAAAGGTGGGCCCGGGGACTCCTCCCCTGTCATAACTGCCACCTAAGTCACAGAGGCGGGGGGAGAAATACCCAATTTCTCCATTCCTGCCACTGGCCTAACCCAGCTGGAAGCCCACGGACACAGACACTTGGGAAACAGAGCTTCTGTGTTACAGCGCGGAGGAGCAGACCAGGAAGAAATGGACTTGCGTTTCCACAGGCCCCAGCTGGTAGAGTGCACCCCACCTCGCCCCAGCTTTTTGTTTTTTAACCTCTAAACTTTATTGAGAATGATGATATCGCTGTCTCTTCCTGGGACTGTTTAACCAGTTACTAATGGATTGTACTTGAATCCAAGATCATTTCTCCATCTTGCTCACAAGAAAATAAGAAAAGAATTTGTCAAGTGTCCTGGTCCATAGTCTCAACCCTATATGATTTACCCAAATGGATGGATCATCGCATAAAAAAAACCAAAAACTAAAAAGGAAGTCTGCTATGCTATCTTATTTTTAGTGATCCTTTGCTTTCTTATCTGGCTTCCCCACAATCATTGGGCAATATGCACGGGTTGGCCAGCTACAGCCTATAGGCCAAATGCTGCCCGTTGTTTGTTACTGTCAATAAAGTCTTATTGAACACATACTCATTCATTTCTGTATT
Organism: Proteles cristata cristata; assembly: GCA_017311185.1. NCBI lineage: Eukaryota > Metazoa > Chordata > Mammalia > Carnivora > Hyaenidae > Proteles > Proteles cristata. Next base: position 366,547 of record JAESUZ010004426.1, on the reverse strand, counting down.
GCCTGTGGCTGCTTTTAGGCAACAAGGACAGAGTTAAGCTGTTGTGACAAAAACCAGATAGCCTGGCAAGCCTAAATTATTTACTCTCTGATCCTTTACATTAAAAGCCATCTCCTGGTCTATAATTACAGAATCCCATGAGTTTTACCTTCTCAATATCAGATATTTCCCATCTCTAGACCTTTTCCTCTTCTTCCATTTTCTATTTTATCTCCTAGACAGTCAATAGTGGTTGAGCAATCTGTACTCTTTCCCTCAGGGACCTGAAAATGTCCCCACAACAGCCTGTAAGACCTTCTACAAAATAAACTCCTCTCTAACTTCAGCTACCACCCCTAACCCCTTGTTCACTCCTGTTAAATTCTGGCTTGTTTGGGTTGGTCCATTCACACATTTTAAAATTCTGCTTCTTTCTCGCTACCCCCTAGGACATAGTAGGCACATCCCCCTGCACAGCCTTCACACCAGTCTTTCTCAGTCCAGACAGCTCTCACTCCTGATGTCTACAGGGATAGATGCCTTTTCTGAAGACTCACTTCTCAGTGAGTCTCTCCTTTCTTATTCAAAATGGCCTCTCCAGAAGAGCATCCTTCCTGCCCTTCCCTGCTTTACTCTTCTCCATAGCACTTAGCACTTCCTGACAGAATCATTTGCTTAGTGTCTATTCTCCCCACTCCCCCTAGAATGTGAACTCCAGAAGGGCAGGGTTTCCATCTGCTTTATTCACTAACATACTCCCAACATCTAGAACAGAGCCAGGCAATAATAGGTGTGCAGTAAATATTCTTTGAATGAATGAATGAATGAATGAATCAAAGTCAAGACACTAGGCAACTCATTGGAGCAACTGGCCACTCTCCCCTTCCTCCAGCCATCTCAGGCTCTCTCGTGTCTTCTTCTGCAAGCGGGGAGAGCAGGCACTGAATGGTGCTTGCAGCCGGCCCTGCAAAGAGAGAACTTCAGTGTGGTTAGCTGTTAAGGAGCTATTGGAGTTTGCATACATGTTAATCACAAAGGAGTTTGTGGTGAACATTTTTTTGTTGCATTAAAAAAAAATTTCTGTATTTATTTATATATTTTACAAATAGTTTATTGTCAAATTAGTTTCCACATAACACCCAGTGCTCATCCCTCAAGTGCCCTCCTCCATGCCCATCCCCCCTACCCCCCACATCCATCAGTCCTCAGTTTTTGTCAGCATTCAGGAGTCTCTCATGGTTTGCCTCTCTCCCTTTCCCCCACCATTTCCCCCCTTCTTCTCCCCCATGGTCCTTAGTTAAGTTCCTCCTAATCCTCCTATATGTGCAAACATGTGATATTTGTCCTTCTCTGCCTGACTTATTTCACTCAGCATAACACCCTCAAGGTCCATCCATGTTGCTACACATGACCAAATTTCATTCTTTCTCACCGCCATGTAGTATTCCATGGTATAGATAAACCACATCTTCTTGATCCATTCGTCCGTTGATGGACACTTAGGCTCTTTCCAGGTTTTAGCTATTGTGGAGAGTGCCGCTATGAACATTGGGGTACGTGTGCTCCTATGCCTCAGCATTTCTGTATCCCTTGGGTAAATTCCTAGCAGTGCTATTGCTGGGTCCTAGGGGAGTTCTATTGTTAGTTTCCTGAGGAACTTCCACACTGTTTTCCAGAGGGGCTGTACCAGTTTACATTCCCTGTGGTGAACATTTTAAAGCCAAAGATTAAAGAAACTTGAAAGAGCCATGTCTAGGTAGCGGCTGGTTTTTAATTGCTGTTCCAAGGACGTGTCTTTCCCACCCCCACCCAAGACCCTCCTTTAATAAAGGTGCATGACTCAACCCTACATGGGTGTAAGAACCATATGTGAAGAGCTTGAGAAGTTTCTTATAACTCATTGAGCCCCTGAAAGACCTCCCAGCACCGAAGTCAGAAAGAGTATTTGTTCGTGTTGACTCCTTTACCTTTTCTCCATTCATAAAGAAGTTTTCAGGGATCTAGAACTGTAAAGTTCCAAACTCTTCACACATCGAGTCCTGTCATGGGTCTGATGAAAGAAGGCCAATCTAAATAAATTCCACTGGGTAAACTTTATTTCACTGTCAGCCAACAATTATTGTTTCAGACTGTTTTTATTGATCAAGTTGACTTTTTAAGGTTTTGAAATATGCATAAGTACACAATAGAGTATTTTTTCCCCCAGGGTCAAGTTTCCACTGAATATTTTGAATCTAACACTTCAGTATAATAGAAATCTTTGCAGAGCCTAGAAGTAGCTTCTTGTTTTTTTTTTTTTGTTTTTAAATAAACCTTTACTTTCAGAATACCACTTCCTCTTTCAAACATTTGTCTGTCTTCACAGTGGATCTTTTTCATTTGGGGATTATAAAATCATCTTCCCTTTTATTTTACCTTATAGAAACATTTTACAAGTGTTCAGCCATTAAAGCATTGTTAAAGATCTATAAGATGACATCACTTTTGTTTTAAAATTAAACACGAAGCCACTGGGGCTCAGACATTTTGCTCTGAGTCTCTGGGTAAAGCTCACATAAGGGAACTATGAAGTGATCTAAGCTCTTTTCAACCATCCTTTAGGACCTAACCGCAGTGCTTAAAATTTATTTCTAAATATTTTTGTAGTTAATAAAAATATGATTAAAAAAAGATTTAATCGCATCTCCAGTGCTAACCTAAAACTGTTTCCAATGACCTCCATTTCATGATTTTACAACAGCCTTTTGTTCTGGGTTTTTCCAACTGTTTGCTAAGCATTTTTCAATGGAAGTCTCAATTAGAAGGAAAAAAGGGAGGGGGTACAATCATTTAATTCAAAAATTAATTTGGAGATCAGGCAACTGACTTAGGCTCATGCCAGCAACTTAAGGCTTTCAGCCTTGGCCACATGATCCCACGGAACTGAGCAACAGCTGTCTGGCTGCTTTAATCCTCCTTAATTTGAGAGCAAAGAAACTCACATGTGTTTCTAAGAACATTTTTGGAGCACAAGAGGTCCATTTCTGGGGGACACCGTCTAATGCCCTTGTTCCGCTGATCTCATGTATTTCTAAGTTAATTTTTAAACCGCACATGAGCAGCGTGTGGCCTGGGGTGGGGGTAGGGGGAATGAATAACAGCAAGGCTGTCCCGTGTTGTTAAAACAGCTACGGAAGGAGGCTTCGAGAACCTCGTCCGGAACCGTGGCCTGGGCCCCAGACACGGGGCAGAAGAGAGTTGCAGTGCCCTGACTTCCCCCCGAGAAGCTGGTGAAAGACCCAGCAACCCAGCAGGCTGCTTCTCCGCCTGGGTGTGCAGCCCCTCTAGGCTCACTGGTCCCTAGATTAACCTCCATGGGTGGTTTTCCCAGAAGTAGATTACACCCTCATGGTAAATGCGGTCTGTTGGGGAGAAGGGGGTCTTTGATTCTCTCTGGACTTTTTTTACTTTGCAGGCAAAAAGCTTACAGACTGAAATAACTGGTGGGTCTCCCACGCATTTCAAGTCTGATGAGTTGATAGGCAACTGAATTCTCAAAACTTTGTATCTGGGGTTTATGAATCAAAATGGAAACTCAGGGAGCCAAGCAGAGCTGGGCCTCCAGGGGCTACGCTGCAAAGGTGTTTCTCTTGTACTCTCTGTCTCAGCTTCTTTTAATCTCCTTCCCCCTTGGTTTTTGTCCATAACCTTCAAAGAACTGCCTCCCTTCTTGCAAAAATCCTTCCTTGCCCTTCACCTACGCAGAGCCAAACTTAGTCTCAAGGAGTCTGATCAAACCCTTCGAACTAACGAGCACATAAATAACTAGCATTTCTTGATCTTTGACTTTCTGCCCAGCACTGGTCTAAGCATTTTATGTGTATTATCACTTAATACTTGTAGCGACCCTATAGATGGGCATATTCTTATTTCTGTTCTCCAGTGGAGGCTAGGAGGTTGTGAAATTCACACAGGGATTCCAATCCAGGGATTCTCATCACCAAGCTTGTTCTCTTAATCGCAACCCCTACAATCATTATGCCTCAGTGTGTCTGTACCAGAAGACTGGGAAGGGAACATTGCTTCTCCCAAATCAGCTGTCTTTGACTAGGGGACAGACCCTTCAGTGAAGGAGTGAGGCTGTAATTGTGTGTGTTTCTAACCAGTGGATCCTTCCCTGGGCCCCTGAAACTCAGTCCCCAAAGCAGTGGCCTATTCTGGCCTTCCTGTCGGCTTTTGCACACTAATGAGCCAATTTGGAAGTGGAATTAGATAATATTCATAAGCCTATATGACACAGAGTTATGTTAGAGTAAAAATATTCAGGGAGTCACAACTCTTTTGGTATTATGAATTTTTAGCCTCCTGATCCAACTTCCCATTCAAAACAGGAACCCCCTTTCCGAATCTTTGAAAGATAGTTTGTAAGCCTCTTACTTCCAATGCCAGCGAGCTCATTGCATGCCTCAGCTGACTGATCTTCACTAATTGTTAAAATGTTCTTATTCGTACTGAGTGTGCGCCTGCCTCCTTGTAAGTGCCATTTGCATTGAGGGTAAGATAAGTGTAAGGGTACGGCTTTACCACCTCTCCTCAGACTTTTCCAAATGAAATTATATTCTCAAGGGCACTGCTCATGGACCAGAGGGGATATGGGCCCAGGATGGGAAAGCCCAGGAGGCCAGCTCCACCAGCAGTGGCTCTGAGGATAAAGAAGTGGAGTTTTACCATTTTCTGTAGCAATGACAGAGCTGGCGGGCTCACCTCTGAAGAGTGGTCTTCAATCTCCCCAAAAGTCCTGCCAAATGATCTGCCTTTCACTCTGCAGTCCATGCTCTCAATCCCCTTCACTCTGACAGCATATCCTTCCCTGACTGCATACCCCCCAGTTATGCCTTCTCACAATGACTCAAAAAAAAGAAAAGTGGGGTGCATGCCGTAAGGGCACACAAGGCTGTGTGCTTCATTTTGTTCCTGGCAGCCGGATCTCCCAGACCCACACTATTTGAGGTTTTCAATATGTGATCCTTTTCAGAACTCGTGCTTGTATTTTTAAAAATATTAATAAAGGAAAATATTAACTTTTATCAATAACATGTTGATGAAGAGTAAACAGCAAATCAACAAGAAACTGTCAAGATTTGAATAAAGAAAAGAAATCTTCTGTGAATGAGATATCTCATTCACATTCAAACAAGCGAGTCTTGTTTGCTTCAGGTTTGATAGGCTTATTTCTGGAAACTAGGGACCTTTGTTAAAAGAGAAAAGTCCGCGTTCTTTCTGGAAGTGTCATTACGAGAGGGTGAGGGGGCAAGAAGGACTCTCCTTTTGGTTCCAAACTCTGATCCAGAGTTTATCCAGTCCAGTAGGACAGCGCTGTCACTGTGAGGAATTCAGCCTTAATGTGCACACTCAACTGATGAGGAAGCACCACCAAAGTAGTTACAGTAGGTAAGCAGAAGAGACAGGAGTGTCTTAAATCTCTCCAGTGCTGATGACAGTCAAGTTTTGGACTGGTGGTGGGACTAGGCATTTCAAGGGGACTGCAGTGAGAAGTTTCAATGATTTGTGAATATATTTTGGGCATGCTGAAATCAGTAGGTTTCATACATACTTTATTGTTATTATTAAAATTGTTGAATCGTCTTGATAGTTCGTCCATTTCTTACTGATTCAATGGCAGAAGTAATAAAAGCTTAGAACCCGAATTACATTATATATATATAATATATACTCATTGGAAAAAGCATATGGATATATGTATATATCTCCAAAAATATATATTGTAAAAAGCCATGACTAGGAATTAGAAGCCAATTTTCTAGTCTAAACTCAGAAACAGCTAGCCACGGCCTTGAGCAAACTTCTATGAGAAAAAAACTATAAGGTCTCTTACACTTCTTCCAATTTAATGCTTTAGTGCTACAAACAGCTCACACCATAAGATACTCCTATAGCTATCTATCATCTATCTATCTATCTATCTATCATCTATCTATCTCTATCCATACATCCACCATCCATCTATCCATCTATCCACCCATCCATCCATCCATCCATCCATCCATCTACTCATATATCCATATTCATTTCTGCAAAGTGGTCCAATGTAGTCTCAGTTTCAGTGTTTTTCCAAGTTCAGCCATCAGAGGTCTTTAAGATTAAAGCAAGCAGTGTCGGAGAGAAAGCAGAATGTATGAGTGGCCAGATGAATGGTAACAGAACAGTAGATCTCAAATCAACCGAAGAGGCAAGAAGAAGGAACTAAATTGTGCTATTAAGAAAAGCTTCAATAGGGTAGGGGCTACATTTAATTAGGGCAGTGCCCGGCACAATACTTGTAGGCATTCACTTAACATTACTGAATGAATGTGATAGTTATAAACAAAGACCCTCGAGAAATAGACAGAACATGTTCCAGTGCAGGGTTAAGTTTCGGGGTGGGGGGGGGCACTACCAGCATTCCAATCCTATCCAATGGTTCTAGAAGTGGAAAGTCAGACAACTACAAGGCACATTTTTCTATTCATTAAGGGGCCTGGGAGTGTTCTGCCCTGACTTAAATAAGTCAGAAAAGCAAAAGAGCAGACAGGCCATTGCAAAACCAGTGCTAGGTCTACTTTATGGAGAGAGCCTGCACTGGGCCATGCGGCGAGGATGGAAGGCGGTCCATCCGGCTGCAGAGGTGAGCTCTGGAAGAATGAGCAATCACTCTTGCTCTTTTCCTAGCACACATTTCCTGGAGAGGAAGAGCAAACACTCTGTAGATGTCAACAGCAGGACCCAACCCGGGCATAATGACAAAGCAATCAAACTTTGCCTTTTGCAGCCCTGGGTCCTCTTTCTTCCATTTCACCCTGAATTAGACTTGTCATTGTCAACTCTTTGATTCAGAGGTCTGGCACCAGGAGCTCTGGGGAGGAATTCTGTAGAGCTATTTTTAATGATGTTCATTTGGACAACAGTACATTCTCCTAGTCATGTTCAACTATATATCATGCTGTTGAATGCATCCTTCTGCCACCACACACCCACGATGGTGAAAATATATCGAAAACCAATGACTTGGCTTCCGATTCTCTATGCCTCTGATCCTGTAAACTGGGAGGGCTTCTGTGGCCCTTTTGGCATGGAATGTAGTTAGTCCCGTTTTGAACAGAGATACCGAATCTGCTCCAAAATTTGGTTCGATTATCACCTGGGTCACAAGTTGCCTGCCTCTATGCTTCTCCCTTTGAGTGGTATTTTTCTGCTTTACAGCCCAGCTTCTTAAGCCACTCATTGGTCATTTTGCAAGGCGCCTGCAGGACAGCAAAGAGTTAAGGTACTGTTAATCCAAATGCATTCCAACAATCCAAGAACATCACGTCCTCTGGATTGCTGAGAAGCAGAAGAAAAACTCCCCCAAATATTTGAATCTCCCACATAAAAGAGCAAGATTGAGGAGGAGGACCAGACTGGAAAACAAAAGAGAGGAGGAACCTCCAGGGAGAGGTGACAGATGGTCCACCAGGTGGACCTTGACAGTCCACAGAACTAGCCAAACCGACTGGTGGACCAGGCAATTTTTAGCCATGATTGCAATGTGAGCCAGAGTGCACCAGCCACAGGGCGCGCTGCCAGTCATCACTCCTAGTGACATTCCAACCAGAGAAGCAACACATTCATTGCTGGAAGGGGGTTGAGGAACACCGGGGAGGAAGTTAGGGAGAGCAGGCCGGCCAGATAGAATAAGGATGGAACAGAGCATGCTCACGACCTGCGTCTAACAGGTTCCAACATGTCTGAACAGGTAACTGGTAAGGTGGCTTAACCTTTGGTCTTTGCACACCCGGGAACATTGCTCTGTAAGAAAAATTTGATTTACTCAAAGAAGTAATTAAATCCGGTGGCACAGTGCTAATCAGAATAGCATTCATCAGCACTCAGAGTTGGAAAATTCTTTCTCTCCCCTTTGTAAATGCCCAAACCCTGGGCACCTTATTATTCAAGTTTTTAATTAAAAAGGAACATGAACAGTTCAATAACCTGGAGCAATCCATCATGCTCACAGCCTAATAAAAGAATGCAGGGTTGCGAAGACACTCGCCCCTCTACAGGGTACTGTAAGCTCCGTGGCGAGAGAGCCAGGAGACGCTTGGTTTTCCTACCTCTCTGCTGACTTGACTGTCATATTGCATACTTGCTGCTAAACTGCACGAAAGGTATTTCTAATCTCATGACGGTGACTGGAAGAGGTTGAAGGACACAAATTAAGTCTCAGAGCCGTACAGCTGAGTAAGAATGGAAGGTCAGTCAGTTGACTCTTCCCACAATTCCCCGAACAAGGCAATTATTCATGAAGGAAATTTCAAATTATTTTCATTAGACTTGTGTTTTACCAATCTAACCAAAGTGATTAATTAGGGATTAAAATATTTACTCTGCACATGCTGCCTTGGCTCAGCACTAGCATATTTAAGCATTGTGCTAAAAGGGTCAGCTGTTTCCAGTATTGTTTGGAATTCGTTTCTTATTTTCTGTGTAAAAGGGCACTGACATTCATGTCCATAACCATACTTAGGGTCTCTCCAGGCACCAAACTGGAGACGAAGAAAGAGGCTTCAGAGTTCCCACCCTTTGCCCCCCAATTTCCTCCTTGTTGGAACCACTGTGTGCTCATGGCCTTAGTTTTGCTGTATCTTCGTGTCTTTGTAACAAGGTATTTCAACACCTAGGGGCCAACGACAACACCCCAGATCAATGACATGCGATAGAGCGGGGATGATTGTATAGCGGAATACCTCACGGCATACACGTGTGAAGGAGACTACATGAATGGGCAGGTATTCCGAGACTTGAGAGGGGTTTTCAGTGCTATATGATTACATAGAGCAAGTTACAGTAACTATTTCCTGTGTGTTGAGATAGTGGCGGCAGAAGTGGCTATTCAAACAGGATGCCTGAGCCTCACTCATTCCAGGGGTACCCAACAGGGCCAGACCATTTCTGAGTTTAAACTGCCACCTTACTGAAACCTCAAATGGGATACCAGTGCCAGAAGATATGCCTTGTTTATACAGAAACTTCTACTCTTTTAAGAGACGGCGAAGACTTTGCATGAAAAGGAGGTGGTGAGAGAGTTACTTATATTGCTGCTGGACACCTTAACTGAAGGGATGAGCCACGTCGGCTTTCCATGATTGTAACCGCTGAATGTTCGGAAAGAGTAAAGAAGATGCAGGTGATACTTAGGCATTTTCCCTTTTGCTTCCTGTCAACACTTTTAATCACATTCCTTCGAGTGTTCTCACCAAGTCTTTAGAGATGCAGAAAAAAAATTTTGTATATAACTATATATATGTGAAATGGGATGTAAACCAATTGATGGTCCTAGAAGCAAGGTGATAAATATGGAGAGGTAAATATAATCATGATCTTGTAGCATGCAGTTGAAGAAGAGAAGAGTGAGTCCAGGTCTCGGTCTGCAGGGATAAGCGGAGCTCGGAAGGGTGGGATGAGGGAAGTGGCGCCATGGGAAGAAGAGGAAGCCATGTCTGAGGAAAATCCCCAAGGTGGGGTGCACTGATGCCAAGACTGAAAAGGATCCAGTGGAGAAGGAGAGGTCCTGGATTGGTCAGAAGGAGGTATTTATTTATTTATTTATTTATTTAATATTTTTATTTATTTCTAGGAGAGAGAGAGAGAGACAGCGTGAGCAGGGGAGGGTCAGAGAGAGAGGGAGTCACAGACTGAAACAGGCTCCAGGCTCCGAGCTGGCAGTCAGCACAGAGCCCGACGTGGGGCCCGAACCCACGAACCGCGAGATCACGACCCAAGCAAAAGTCGGACGCTCAACCGACCAAGCCACCCAGGCGCCCCAGAAGGAGGTATTTATTGACAAGGAAAGCCATAGTTTTAGTGGAGTATTGAGGCCAGGAGCCAAGTTGGCCGGAACCCAAGGAGACAGCTGGTGTGGAGACGTGGCTGTGGCAGCAGGTAGGGCAGTGTGGCTCTGGAGTTTATCTGGCAATCATAATAATAACAATGAAAATTTGTAGAGCGCTTTCCATTCACCAGGTACTACATAGGCAATGTCTTACTTTCTTTAGTCCTCACAAGAAACCTATGTTCCTTTCATACACAGCTATTAAGAGCCAGAACCAGGAATCAAACCCAGGTCTGTCAGGAAGTAAAGATTATGCTCTCTCAACGAGCACAAAATGCAGTCTTCATAGAAGAGTGACGGGATGGGCACTAATGGAGCTAACAGGAGCACAGCTGGGAACATGAGTGACAGTTATGATGCCCAAAGGGATAAGACGTGAAGGACCAAGGGCCATCTCTCACCCCAGAGCAGTGATGTGCTCTAGAAGACTCTAGGGAACAAATGCGAGGTTGGAAACCAGCAGATTTGGATTCTAATTTTGCCTCAGATCCCTAAAAATCTCTGAAAGCTGCTCAACCCTCACGCCTCAGATTAAAAGGCACCCATTGAACAAACATAATACTATGTATTTTACCTTTATTTATGAGGCAGTTGTAAGGATGAAATATAGTAAATTAATTCATTAAAATGGTTTACAATTATTTGGCAAATGCTATGGGCCAGCAATGTGCTAATCACTCCACATGCATTCTTTCACCTGGTTCTCACGATAACCTCATGTATAGGTACTATTATTCCTGTGAGATAAAAGAGAAAAAAAAGAAACATTTCATAAAGTTCAAAGAACCACAAGCAAGTCAGGTGTGACTATGATTTCGTAGGAAATAGTATTATCCAGCTTTAAGAGGAGATGGTAAAAAAAAAAAAATCTCTTCTGAACCTTCTAGAAAAAAGGATAGTGGCTGAGGTAAGGCCTGCATCAATATGTAATTAGGAATCATGGAATGTAACTGAAGGCTCAGCCACAGGGGATATTTTGTAGAGAAGCCGTGTTGGTTACCTGAAATTCGAGTCACCGAATTTGGGATAATCTTGGCTGGATTTCTGAGAAAAGATGTATCAGATAGACAACAAATTGATCTTGGCCAACAGCTTTGAAATATTACCTGCCCCTAGACGTTGGACATGTTTCAGGGTATTTTAAGTCTCAAGGGAAGGTATACTTTGCTTTACCTTATATCTAACTTTATAGCCAGTGCCATCTCACCAAGATGAAAACGAGCCATAACAGGATTTGCATTCCTTCTCAGAATATGACCGCTGCGAGCAAACAGTTCAGAACTTTCTTGTTAGCAATATTATTAGAAGTCTCAATCGTTTCCTCACAGGGCACAAGGCCCCGAGGGGAGAGAAGTCACCTGCCACTTTCTAATGTTATTTAATCTTTTTAGTCTGAGCTGTAAACTGTCAATCACGGCAAATGTTTAGTCACCTTGAATGCTGTTTAATCAGGAGAATGCTTTGTATATCTATAAATACCTGATGACACAGGAATTAAGTCTTCACAATAATTACCCCAACTACATCATCTGACATCATTACTCACAGGCAAGGACCAAACCATTTTTAATCTCTCCCAGTTTTTCACTACAAAATGCTTTATGAGTGCTACATAAATGGAATCACTATTTCACATTGAGAAAAGCGGGTAGCTGTAGTCTGCACACGGAGCTGTGTATAATGACTGGAGGGCCCTGTCTGTCATCAAATGCTGCTGATGACAGGACAATTATGATCATGTGAACGGATTGCCAAGTGTGTGCAGCGAGAAATAAGAGGGGCCTTGGTTCAGCATTTGGGAAGTGGCTAACGTTATGCGCGCTGAGGTTCGTGGAAATGTATTCGGTTTATTGAGGTCATTCAAAGATTACTTTTTTTTAAGTTAAGAGAAAAGGGGCACCTTGGTAGAGCGTGCGACTCCTGATCTTGGGGTCGTGAGTTCGAGCCCCATCTTGGGCAGAAAGATCACTTTTAAAAAAATGCGAAGGAAAAAGATGGTAGGCTGCACACCAGTATGTTGACCGTGTATGTTTGTGACTGAGATTGTTCCGCTCTTTCTAACCTTCTTTCCCTTTCACTCTTCTTTCTTTTATTATTTTCTGCATTTTCCACATTACATATACTGAGTACTTTTTTACAAAGAGACATACACATTTTAAAACGTGTTAAAATTATAACCATTTGGCAATATTATGTAAAAGAAAAGCTCACTTGGTTAGACATATTGTTATGTTAAAATAAACACTAGCTTCAAGTGACTGCTTGCCATGGGTTCTCGGAATGCTGATCATAGGACCCCGATCTTCTATGGATGGCTCTGTCAGCATGATTTTTGGGATGGGTTCAATTTTGAGGGCTGTGAAAATGCTGCTTGGTAATGGTGCAGAGTATTTTCTATTAGAGTGTGAAGCTATCATTGACTTTCCCTTTCGTTTTTTCCTTCTTTCACTTATAGTCTGTTTTTTAAGAGACACTTTAAAACTTGTATACTCTTGTCTGGTTTAAAAGAAGTGCAGAAAATTCATTAATTCCCCCATTCATTCATTCCACGAATATTTCTTGAACACTCATGAGTACCAGGTTCTGTTCTAGGTGCTGAAATACAGCAAGGAGTGAAACGAACAAAAATCCTTGCCTGTATTGAGCTAAGTCCTAGGGAGGGAAGACCAAAGAAATAAGACAATTTAATCAAATGAACTATAAGCATGATGGTGATAACTGTTATGGAGAAAGATTGAGCAGGAAAAGAGAAAAATAAGCATGTGTGGAGGGAATGCAGTTTAAATGGGTGGTCATGGAAAATTCACTGACAAGGTGATATTTGAGTCAAGAAGGTGATGGGTGGGGGCCCTGGGAGCATCTGGGGGATGAAACAGGAAGAAAAGAAGTTTTGAGGTGGGAGTGTGCAAAAGGAGCAGGGAGGAGGCCAGCATGGCAGGAGGGTTGGGATGGAGAGCTGTAGGAAATGAAGTCAAAGAAGTAATGGGCTCCCCATTCAAGGACTTGGAAGCCATTGTAAGCACTCCTGTGTTTCCAGAGAGTGGGATGCAAAGCCAAAGGTTTTGCACAGAAGAGTGACATGATCTGACCTTCATTCTAACTGAGTCATTTTGTTGACCAGGTTAAGAACAGATTAGAAAGGGCAAGGGCAGAAGCAGGAAGATCAGTAAGAAGCTGTTGTAATATTCCAGGTGCAGGGGCGCCTGGGTGGCTTAGTCGGTTAAGCGTCCGACTTTCGCTTGGGTCATGATCTTGCGGTTCGTGGGTTCGAGCCCCACATCGGGCTCTGTGCTGAATGCCAGCTCAGAGTCTGGAGCCTATTTCAGAGTCTGTGTCTCCCTCTCTCTCTCTGACCCTCCCCTGCTCACGCTGTCTCTCTCTCCCTCTCTCTCCTAGAAAAAAAAAATTCCAGGTGCAGCCATTAGACCAGTGGAGATGGTGAGAAGAGGGCAGACTCCCCCTGCCCCATGTATATATAAAGTTTATTTATTTAATTTTGAGAGAGAGAGAGAATGGGAGAGGGACAGAGAGAGAGAGGAAAAGAAAAGTCCCCAAACAGGCTCCACACTGTCAGGGCAGAGCCCAACATGGGGCTCGAAACCATGAACTGTGAGATCATGACCTGAGCTGAAATCACAAATAGGACGCTAAACTGACTGAGCCACCCAGGTGCCCCAATGCTAGATACATTTTGAAGGTAAGGCCAACAGGATTTGTCGACTGATTGGATGTGGGGTTCAAGAACAGTTTTTAGTTTGAACAACTGGGAGGATGAAGCTGGCAAAAATATGAATGGCATTTAGAGGCACAAGACTGGATGAATCATAAGAGAAAGCACAGAAAGAGAAGAGATCCAAGGACTGAACCCTGGGCACGGTGTTGAGGGAACAAAGAGATAAGATTAGTCCAGGTAATACGACCTGCTGTACCAAACAAAATCAGAAATGAAGAGTGGTCAATAGAAGTATATTTGTCACTCACATGAAGTCCAAAAGGAGTGTTCTGATTTGTGGTGGCTCTCCTTCTGTTTTGTGGCTCCTCTATCTTCCCGTGGTTTCCAAGGTCATCATGAACATCTGCATCACGCAAGGAGAAAGGGAAAGACAGTGCATGGGAGGATTTTAAGATCACACCAAGAAGTGGTACCTGTGGCCTTTTCAAATTATAAGGGAGATTCAGAAATGCAGTCTAACTAAGCTTTCATGAAAAATAAAAGCCATGTTTGGTGAGCAACTATCCAGGCTCTGTAAAAAGGAGGAAGCAGCAAAGGAGACTGAGAAAGACTGGCTAATGAGGTGTTAGAAAAATTGATGGAGCCTGACGTCCAGGAAGCCAAGTGAAGACAAAAATTCAATGAAGAGAATGTGTCTAGTGCCACTGAAAGATCAAATAATGTGAGGACTGAGACCTGAGACCTGAGCAATGGATTATCATTATTAACGGTGCTGACTTTGACAAGGGCAATGGCTTTTGGAATGAATTCAAGAGAATAAAAAAGAAAAGAAACAAGACAGAGCAGGCATGGGTAACTCTTCCCAGAATTTGTTGAATGTAGGTCAACACAAAGACTTACCAGCTACCTTCCTTGTCATGATTATGGCAGAAAACAGAATTCATCCCAAGTGGTTCAAATGAAGAAATTTTAAGAAAGTCTTACTCGTGAAGGTGTGAGTTTCATTGACAGAATAAACAACAGATAGCGAGGTACCGAGGAACCAGCTATGATGGGAAGCTGTTATCACCTCTAAACTGAAGGGACAAGGAGAAGAGATCAGGTTCGTGGAACACAATGAGGGAAGAAAGAGCAAAGAAGAGTCACCCAGTGGGATCTGTGATCATGGGGAGAACCAGTTGTTGCTTGAAATAGAACATGGAAGGGAAGAGAGATCCAGGAACAACTACCCAAAACCTCACACTCACCCTCTGATCTCCAAATATTGGCCTAAGTCCACCAGCAAGGCTCACCCTCCCATAGCACAGAGCAAGGCTGAGAAGATCAACAGTTGGGAAAGGGAAGGACAGCAAATGACAAGCTCAGAGGGGTTGTTTGAACTTTCCCACAGAAGTGGATGGATGTTTGTTGCACCCTAAAGGGTACTCACTCCTCTTCCATGATTGAGTGCTCATGAGATAGTTACCATATCTTTCCTGTTGACTATCATATGGCATGAAGAAAATATGATGACTCCAAATAACACCAAACAGGTTTTATACAGCATACCACACTTGTGTGGATTAGCACACTATGTCAACTTAACATGGGTAACAAATATTTGTTTCCTCCAAATATTTGTTTGACTCCTCCCAAACCTGATTCAATGATAGCAACCATTCATAGGAAGGGATATCTAAGTCCCACAATGTTCTAAGACAGTAAATAATGTGCAGAACTAAAATAAAGAAGGCTTACTTATAAACAAGGCTGTATTTTTTAACTGAGAGGGAAGCAAATATGTACTGGTAACTCATATGCAAAGTATGGTTTGTGATTATAAAGACAGGTGATGTTATACAGTTAAGTCACGCATGAGCATATGCACATGTACCATTCATTCACAGGAGGGAATTAAAGAGGGGTTCCGAAATAAGCTAAAATCATCAAAACCACTCTGCCCTCCACTCCTGCCCCCCAGATCTTCCTCTTCTGATTTTATATACTCCAAGTCAATCCAGGAATCATTTCTCTTTTGTAGAAGGGATAACAGCTTTACACAATTTCATGTTTTCAATAATATCCCATGCGTAGCACACTCAAGATTTCTTTTATAACTCTCCTAATCATCTTCCACCCAATACAATTAGCATTATCTAAATTAGTTATCGGTTTACCAAATTGTCTCTTCTTTTAAAAAAAAAAGTCATATTGCAAAATTATAGGTATAGCCAAGACAGAACCAGTATTCTATGCTTGCACACATTTGGAGAGAGATAATGTTCTTAATCCTAATTAGAATTCTTTCCCTTTACTGTATGAACTTCTCAGAATCAGGGGTGATCTTATTTTCATTTGGATAGAGCCCTGGTAAATCAACGGATTTCCATTTGCCTTGCAACACGTCACCTCCTATTCAAATGTGTTTATTTAAGCTCCGGGCCTTTTACTATCTTTCTGCATTACTGCTGCTCCCGAAAATATCCATTTGGAAGAGAATGCAGTCAATCTCCCTTATTCTGCAATATGATCTTTAGTACAATTCAACCACCGTTTGAGCCAAAGTCCTGCCTTTTGAAGCTAGTGCCTCAAAGCTCAGCCAATGTAATGTTTCTACCAGTGTGTCCCACATGATCAGGAAGCTCCTGGCTCTGGCAAACTGTTCTCTCTTCCTTCCCCAGCCCTAGAGTCTAAACCAGGCACCTGGATGCCCAGCCAGAGGCTACATTCTCAGCCTCCCGAATACGGCTATATGACTAAGTTCGGGTCAAAGGGATGTATACAACGTCTGGGATCTCCCACTTTAAAGACAAACCCTGTGTCCCGGTGCACCTCTCTTCTCCCTTATCATAAGCTGGGACATGTTTGTGACCATGTCCACACTTTGATTAATCACCACTGGCTTTGATTATACAGACAAGGATCATGCTCCCAGGGATGGCAGACTAACAAGATAGGTTCCTAAAAGACCACATGGAGTAGAACTTTCCCACCATCTTGGAATATTCTCCTTAAAACTTACCTTCCTTAAGATGCTGTATTTAAGGTTACTTTGTTAAAGCAACTTAACCTCTACCCCAACTAAAACCATTGTCAAATCGGCTGAACTTCTCAAACATGGAAGAAAAGATAAGATTAGATCAAAGTGTAACTACTTTCAAGCTGGAATATCAGCTTGAACTGATATTGAACAGTAACATTTTGCTGCAATGATTAGGCATTTTCAATTTATTTTTATTTATTTATTTTAATTTTTTAAATATTTATTTTTGAGAGAGAGAGAGACAGACAGACAGAACATGAACGGGAGAAGGGGAGAGTGAGAGAGAGACACAGAATCCAAAGCAGACTCCAGGCTCTGAGCTGTCAGCACAGAGCCCAATGTAAGGCTCTAAGTCACAAACTGTGAGATCATGACCTGAGTCTAAGTCAGACACTTAACTGATTGAGCCACCCAGGCATCACTTTTTCTTAACTGTTCTGTGTGAGTAAGTAAAACATAGACTCTTCCAGAAGATTTTCCTTGACAAAGTCTAAATCACAACTGTTACTCTCGACCTTTCATCATCTGGTCTATTTTCAAAGATTGTTCATTTGAACTACAATCTGAATAAAGTAATTCTTTTAAAGTGGGATCACTTATCCAGGATTAGTAATTTGGGTTTTTTTCATGCACTTCTTTGTTGAGGACTTCTAAATTCAGGTTGAAATGGCATTAGAGTCATCAACAACAGCAAATGATAATAATAACAAAATAAAAAGTAAACAAAACAAATGCAGACAAGTAAGCAAAAACACACAGAAAAAATTGGATCTTGGTCTTTTTGATTTTCCCATGGGTGGATTTGGGTATTCATCTGTTTGACTGCTGAAGTGAATGGTAGTATTTGTTGGTATAATTATGAATTGTCACTCAAAATAAGAAGACACATTCTCCAAAGAGAGTTGACTCCTGAAAGCATTGTGATATGCAGAAATATATAAGATTTCTTTGTATTTCTTCAGGAAAATTTCCTGCACCTTCTTGCTCATACTAGAAAGAGTTTATGATATCCCATTTGCTGCAATGATTAGGCATTTTCAATTTATTTTTATTTATTTATTTTAATTTTTTAAATATTTATTTTTGAGAGAGAGAGAGACAGACAGACAGACAGACAGACAGAACATGAACGGGGGAAGGGGAGAGTGAGAGAGAGACACAGAATCCAAAGCAGACTCCAGGCTCTGAGTTGTCAGCACAGAGCCCAATGTAAGGCTCTAAGTCACAAACTGTGAGATCATGACCTGAGTCCAAGTCAGACACTTAACTGATTGAGCCACCCAGGCATCCCAGACCTTTTTCTAAAAAAACAGAACAAATCAGCATGAAAGGCTTCTTGTGCCCTGAAGCTGTATCAATAGACCCATTTTTAAAATTTTCATTTTTTTACATTTATTGATTTTTTTAGAGACAGACTGCGAGTGGGGGAGGGGCAGAGAGGGAAGACAGAATGCGAAGCAGGCCCCAAGCTCTGAGCAAATGGTCATCACAGAACCTGCCATGGGGCTTGAACCCATGAACCATGGGATCATGGGATCATGACCCGAGCCGAAGTCGGATGCTCAACTGAGTGAGCCACCCAGATGCCTGCAATAGATCCATTTTTATCTTTCTTAATATTTAAGTGATTTGATACAAATATCCTGTAAATTGCCCCTCTTCCTTTCCAGGTTTGGGGTCAGGACAGTGCTTTGGTGCAATGCCACACACAAATGGATCCCAGTCACAGAAGTCCTCAGACACTCAGAGGGCTGGGGTATCCTGCTGACCCTGTGTCCCCGTTACGAGATCCAGCTTCAGGGTCCTGTGACCCGACATTTTTAAAAAACAGAAATTTCATGATTATGGCAACTAAACCTGGAAGCTAAATCACAGTCTTGTGGCTTCTGCCTTGAAGCCTAATGTTTCGGTGTTCAGTGCTCTTAGGTTCAAGGGGAAGCACCTGAAAGAGGCAGGAGCTACCATGTGGATCCAGCTACAGACACAGATTTGGCTGGAGCACAGCCCCCTTGTTTCTGTGGTCACGGCTCCTTCCTAAGCAGCTTCTCGCAGAGCAGACTGTTTTCTACACCTCCTGACATCCATCCCACTCTTAGGTTGGTGTTTCCAAGGACTCTGACCTTTACTCTTTTATTGAGGTATATACACTCACCCTGGGGGATTGCATTCATGCTAATAACCTGCACAAAGCACTGCCGGTTGACGATTTCAGCTGTACCCTCCACCGAAATTTCAAACTCAAAATAACCAAAAACTCAGCTGCAAAAACTCTCTTCGAAAGTGTCCCTCCTATTTCCTATTGAGTAGCGCCCAAGCCCTCACACCTCCTTCTCCAGCAGCCCCTCCCTCTAAGTCTCCTCCTACGCTGATTCTTGCTGCTTCCATCCTTTAAGTGTCAACCCTTTCCCTTCCTCCGGAAGACTCTTGTTTGCCCTCATTTCCACACAAGTCATCTGTACATTCGGAACCGGACTCCCTGGATCCGGGCTCATCAGCGTGTCACCTTCAGTTCACTCTTATACCGCCCCCAGGGTAATCTGTATCATATGAGCATTTCTCCCTCTGATGGTCCTCTGCTTAAGAAACCTAGGAGCTCCTGGGTGCCTGGGTGTCTGACTTTGATTCGGGTCATAATCTCACAGTTTGTGGGATCAAGCCCCGCGCTGGGCTCTATGCTGACAGCATGGAGCCTGGAGCCTGTGTTTCCCGCTTCCTCTGCTCCTTCCCCACTTGCTCTCTCTCTCTCTCTAAAAATAAATAACATTAAGAAAAGAAAAGAAAAGAAAAGAAAAGAAAAGAAAAGAAAAGAAAAGAAAAGAAAAGAAAAGAAATGAAACGAAACGTAGGAGCTCCCAACAGAGCAAAGTCTAAAGCTCTCAGAAGGCATATGAACTTTCTGGGCGCTCATTTCCAATCATTGCCCAGGAAGCAGAGGAAGTGAGCTGCATGTCTTTGTGTCTCAAGCTGAGGATTTTGCCCACGTAATTGGCATCGCCAAGAATGCCCACTCGGCTTTGTTGGCCCATGAACCAGCTCATGCTCTCCTCTTCTCCATTATCCTGCCTGCATTTCTCTAGACAGGCTTGGTCACACCCTCCCTCACACCATGTCGGTGCTTTGCACTTCTGTCTTTATAGTAGTTATTTCCCTGCAGAGCAATTATTTGTTTACGTCATTTTCTGTTTTTCCAAACTAACTGCAAATTCCTTCAGGATTGGAATTACTTTGCAGTCATCTTAGGATCTCAGATCTACTTTAGAACTTGGACCCTAGCAGGCTTGAGGCATGTTCACTGAATGAATGAGCAAAATAATGTGCTTGCTGAAGATGTGGTGACTCAAAGTGGCTATATTAGTGCAAGTTCCCCAGAAAAAGAGATGCAACAGAATATATACATATAATAGCGTGTGTGTATAGTATAAAAATCAATAGTGTAATATATATTTTATATGTTAAATATATATTTTAAACATATACACATATATACATATATAACACAAAAATAGCTGGACATACATAAAATAAGGTACATTATATTACTTTAGATTTATTATAGGAATTAGCTCCCATGATGACGGAGGTTGAGAAGTCCCACGATCTGCCATTTGCAAGCTTTCTGTGTCCTAAGAAGCTTCTGCCTGCCCTTGGGTTACAAAAATATTATCCTATACTTCAAAAATCTTTTGAGTTCTAGCTTCCACATTTACATGCGCGATCCATCTTGAATTGATTTCTGTGTCTAACGTGATACAGGACCAAGGTTCCTTTCTCCTTCCAGATGGGTGTCCAGTTGCTCCAGAAGCATTTGTTGCAAAGATTTTCATTCCCTGTTAGATTACTTAGGTACCTTTACCAAATGATGGTAAACATGGGGCTCTATTCTGTTCTACTGACTATTGATCTGTTCAGACGCCAATGCCGTATTATCTTGATTGCTGTGGCTTTATAATAAGTCACAGAATCAGGAAGCAAAGTCCTCCATGTTTGTACTTCATTTTCAAAATCCTATTTGATATTCTCCGTTCTTCGTATTCCCAAATTTTAGAATCAAAATTTATTCACATACTCTCAAAAACTGAAGTTAAAAATGTTTAAGACAGCTCTGCATCCAAGTAGAATTCTTTGCATTTGTGTCTCAGTGTAGATGGAGACATTAATATCTTGGGATCACAAACGTCATCATGGGAATCAAGTTTTAGTCCCATTCATACCTGAACGATTCCCAAATCTTGTGGCATATCGCGCCTACCGGTGGGCCATTTGTCCCTAGCTAGCAACGCTGCATTTCTAGGACTGGATTAATGAACTGGGTCTTATCATATTGTAAACACAGCTAGCCACAACAATAAAATAGCTCCTTACCTCGATGAAAGCCAAGTGGATTCAAATATCAAAGTTTTAACTGATACATTAAAATAAAGACTGTGGCTGATCTGTTTGTTTCACATAAGTCCTACTGACCAAGTTCAAACAGAATTGGTAATTTCTAAAACGCTCAGAAATGCCAATTAAACTATTCTCTAAACTAAACTTGAAGAAATTTCAGTCACATCGCTGAACTAAGTTTTAAATAAATATTTCTGTAAAGAAGAGCTTCCTGTGACTTAAATATTCTTTCTGCGGGGTATCATAGAGTGATACTTTCCAAAGCCAAGTTATTTTATCCATCATATGGTAATTAATAACAACAGGGTAGCTGGGCTTCCCTTTTTAAATTCTAGTCAATTCCATCCTTTCCCAAAGATTCTTTCTATCTTGAGAAAATGGTTTAGAAAAAAAAAAAAAAAAAGAACAACTGGTGGAAGGGGAAAGGGAGAAAGAAGTCTTTCTTATAAAATTAGATCTTCTTAAGCAGACACTGGCATGTACTTAACATATTCACAGAAGTATCCCCTCCAGTGATGTTGCAAAAGCCACGCAAATAATAATTGTGGCTAAGTGCACTACATTGACAGTCAATATTGTATTTTCCAAGCTTGTACTCATTATTCTTTATAGTATTCATGTGTTTTGTGAAAGATCAAAAGATTTACATATCATATGGAGTGCTTTAGGGAATAACTTGCTGAGTACTTTAAATGCACAGTGTTCCACAGCCTTTTAAATACGGATTTCACTTCTCTCTTCTTTGTGATAAAGAAATGACAAGATAGAGCTAGATGTTTTTTCTTAATATAACAAAATGGCTATTTTTAAATATAAGATAAAAGTTTGATATTGTATCTGTAATTCTAAATACAACTTTGTGATCTAAAACAATAAACTGTGGTCTTTCTTTCATTATGTGTGTTGAAAACACATCCATACAACCCAACTCTAGCAGCTTCTCAAGCTAACAATTACACAAACCTGCCACAACTTTTTTGAGGACACAAAATAATAGAACTGAATCATCTGCTGGGAGACACAGATAGTGCGGACTCCAGGGCCTTTATTCCATGAAGCTTTAATATAAAATAAGGTGGGATGAGCTAGGACCAGCCATGTTTCATTTGGCATGGATATAGACACGCAAGGGAGGAAGTTCTTAAGAGAAAGAAATTTGAACTAGACCTTAAATAAAAACTTGAAACAAACAAACAAGCAACCAAAAGGAATCTGACTTATTGGCCCCCTTTCCTGACCTGAGGTGAACCAAATAGGAGTCTGAAAAGTTTGCCCGTCCTCCCTAAGGTCATTGACATTTCTCTGACCCATAACATTGTCAACAATAACACGAATGGGTAGTTATCGACGTGAACAACACCGACTGAAACACATGCTCCGCAAACAACTGCTTTGAAGAGAAAACAGAAATTTCCTGAAATCACCCATGCTGGTGTGAACCACACCAAAAGACAAGTTCGCCAATACCCTCAAACATATTATTGATTGGAAATTTTAGGAACACCTCTTTCCAGGTGTGTGTGTGATAAATCACACCAGTTTGTTGTACAAACACTATTTATCTAGATCAATAATTTCAATAGCTAGCTTTTTTTTTTTTTTACAGTTATCCACTTTTCCCTGATGCTCTCTATGGCATGTATACTCAACTGGGAAGTAAAGAGGGAGCAGCTGAAGTAGAAGAGGGGTAAGGAAGACCCTATAACATCTTAGGATGGGAGTCCTGACACCATACCACTTCAGGAGATTATACAGATGACGTGTTTTCATGTCTTCTAGTCCTGCCAAATTCCTGAAAACTCCTGCAGCCCAGGAAAGCACCACATGAGCAGGGTGAATGTTGAGTGGGTCAATTCAAAGCACACACATCGGTGATTAGTAGAATGCCAGCCATATTTCACCACTTTGTGCAAAGGTGTGCACACAAACACTGTTTTTCTTAACCATTTTGGCACAAGGTTTTCCCACCACAGACCAACTTCTGGCGGAAGGGCATGAATAAGAGAAAAGGGCTCATCATCATAAAGCTTTTCTTCCTAAGAAGCCCTAGTCTTCCTACTGTGGAGGGGGGAGGGTGGGGAGGGTGGGGAAGAGACTGAGGCAAACTGGGGAGTGTATTGATTCGGAGCGTTTCACTTTACTCCAGAACAAACTGAATGAAAACTATTCTTTAATGAAGCATAACAGTGTAGAGAATTCTGCTTAAATATTTGCTCAGATAATATTTTCTTACTCTGAAGCTATGAATCTGGCAACAGAGACAGATTAATAATAGCAATGAGCCCTGTGGCTGTTTGAAGAGAGACTCCGTGTATCCAGAGGTAGCAATCAAATAAGCTCTGAAAGCTTATGCCACAGAACCATATATCGATAACCAGGGGGTTGTCCCTCCAGAAGCCTGAATGTTTAAAGTGGTGACTCTGGCCCTTCTGCATCCCAGAGTGTCACTGTAGTGAATGCCACATGAAATGTGCCATCTGATTCAGCTTTAGCTTTGGCAATAATATTTCAGAAACACTTGAAGTTTTTCAACCCATATCTACATTTACCATCATGATAAGGAACTTGTCTGGATAATAATCCTGAACTACAGAAGCCCAGACAATAAAATAGTGACTTTAGGGAGGAGAGAAAATATAAATACAAATAAAAAATAAGGTTTTTTAAATGTTTGTTTATTTTTGAGAGACAGAGCGTGAGCAGGGGAGGAGCAGAAAGAGAGGGAGGTACAGAATCCGAAACAGGCTCCAGGCTCTGAGCTGTCGGCACAGAGCCCAATACAGGACTCAAACCTATGAACTGTGAGATCATGACCTGAGCCGAAGTCCAACACTCAACCCACTGAACTACCCAGACGCCCCTGGGCTTTATTTTCTTTTTTAGGAGAATTAAAAAGAGAGGACAAAAGCAAAAAAATAAAGTGAGATTCTCGTGCTCCCCTATTGGATTATCAGACCATTTACACCCAATGCTGGTGACGTGCAAAGTAATGGGCACTGGCATAGTGGCTGGTGACCTTCGAAACTGATAACACTCTTTACAGAGGGCCACCTGGCAATACATATCAAAGATCTTTACAATGGACTTAGAAATTCCTCCCTTACATATTTACATTTTGGAAAGAAATAGAGAGGAAATGGAAAATGTTCATTTTGGCTTTGTTTACAACAACTGAAAATTTAAAACAACCTGAATATTCAAATAGGGAATGAGTCATAAAAATATATGGAAGGTTTATATGATCTCTACTAAGAATTTAATAACAATGATACAGATTTGATATGAAAATATGTTCACAAGGTAGCACATGAAAAGCATATTACAGAGCAATAATCTTGTTATGTTCTTGATTCTATAAAATATGTTTGTTATATATAGGTCCAAATACAGAAAAAACATGGGGACTATTTCAGATAAAAGATTTGTAAAGTAATTTTTGCTTTCTTATTCCTTTCACTATTATCTAACATATCATCTATAATCTAATTCAAAGCTACAAAATGATTTCCATTTTGAGAAAAGTAAAAAGCAATACATTTTATTTTGAAATAAAAGCTCTGCAGGGGCCTGGGTGGCTCTGTCAGTTGAGCATTCAAATCTTGATTTCGGCTTAAGCCTTGATGTCATAGCTCTGTGGATTGAGCCCACATCGGGCCCCACGCTGATAGTGTAGGGCCTGCTTGGGATTCTCTCTCTCTCCCTTTCTCTCTGCCTCTCGCATATGCAAGCAAGCTCTCTCTCAAAATAAATAAATAAATTTTTAAAAATAAAATAATAAACTAAAATAAGAAAATAAAATAAAATAATAAAATAAAAAAACCTTGGGTGCTCAGCACTAAATCCTAGTTTTAGTACATAAGTCCATACATAAATGGTTAATATATATACATTTTTTTACATCAAATACAGAAACTTTGACTAACGATGGCAATTTTAGTCAGGGTGCAGTTACAGAGAAGAAAATCTACTCTAATTCACTGAGGCAGCAATGGATTCATTACATTGTACTGCATGGTTTATGGAATGGATGGGATCTCACTGAAGAAACAGATTCTAGGCTGAGTTGCTAGGAACAGCCCAAAGTAGCAGACCTGTTCATTCTTTTTTGCTTTTTGTTTTTAAATTTTTTTTAATGTTTATTCATTTTTGAGAGACAGAGCATGAGTGGGGGAGGGGCAGAGAGAGAGGGAGACACAGAATCTGAAGCAGCCTCCAGGCTCTGAGCTAGCTGTCAGCACAGAGCCCGATGCGGGGCTTGAGCCCATGAACCGCAAGGTCATGACCTGAGCCGAAGTCTGACACTGAACCGCTTAACCGACTGAGAGACCCAGGCGCCCCACTGTTAATTCATCATAACTCAGTTCTATATTTGTGTTGAAATCACATCTGATTGGTGAAGTACACCTGAGTTCCTAACCTTAAGGGAGTGTAAGAAAGGTATTTTCAGCCTTCCAGCTTCTGCAGTACAGGAAAGCACACAAAAAGGAAGTTGAATGGTGAGTGGGTCAATCCAAAGATATGCTTCAACAATTGAGTAGAAGAATGTCAAGTAACACGCTCAGAGATTGCTGTGACTATTTTGCCAAGTGATTGTTGCAATCCCTCTCTACAGAGTTTCTGTTCATATATCAAGATCGATGCAAGGAAAGAAGTGTGATGGATTGAACATGTGTAAAGACCAAACAGGTCAAAAAGACAAGTGGGTAAAGTTATTAGTTAGCCTTCTCTTTATACTTCGCCATGTCTGAATAAATCTGTTTTAATCAAATATCTTTTTTATAATTTGAACTTCTTAACGTAATTATGCATGTTTCATAAAATTTGTACACACTTTTCACATCTACACACAATTTCACTTGTCAATAGCCTTTAATAAAGCAGAGATTCCTTAGTTAAATAATTATCTTTTTAAATTGACTAGCAATAAATGTTTCGTTCCTAGGTTCTTTTTTCTGAGTTCTTACCTGCAGGGGTACTCTCAGATCATGGTACACATAATCTTCATATATTTTCCTGTCTTTCAACATATGGGCGTGTGTATCTAGTCTTAATCTCTCACTGGCGAGGATATTGATTTATGATTACCCTCTCCACTTTCTCTGCTAGAAAAATATTATTCAGCCTTCCAGACTCAACCCAAATATCTCTTCCTCTGAGAAGGCTTTCCAAATTCCTTGTCAGAATTTTATTATTTTCACTCTTTCTCTATACTGTCACTGCTGGAAGACTTAGCATTGTGTACTGTAATGAGTATAGCTGTCTGTAAGCCTGCTCTACCCCCCACACAGAAAGCCAGCTGGGAACAGGTTTTAGTGATGTGACTACTCAGGAGTCTGGGATTGGGGTTGTGGTGTGAGTGGACTGAGAATTGAGGAAGGTCATCCAGAGGAAAACTCATGTGCTCTTAATGGAAGGAGGAGGAAGGAAGTCAGCGAATGCCCACCACACAATACAGAGCACATCCTAACTGGATCTCAAAGGCATTATACTGAGCAGAATAACTCAAAGCCCACATATTTCATGATTCCACTTCCATAACACTCTCCATGCGACAAAATTGTAGAAATGGAGAACAGATCAGTGGTTGCCAGGGGTTAGGGATGGTGGTGAAGAAGGGAAGTGGGTGTGACTATAAAGCAGTGGCATGAAGGAGGTCTGCATAGAGATGGCATAGTTCTCCAAGTCAACTGTCACAGCGGTTACACAGATCTACACGTGCAGATCAGAATTCTGAAGGAAAGAAAATGTGATCCAAGAAAATCATGCCCAATGAGGCAAATGTTGTTGTAGGAAAGCTACACACAAATATTCATTTTTTAAAACTTTTTTAATGTTTTTATTTTTATTTATGAGAAAGAGAGAGACAGCGTGAACAGGGGAGGGTCAGAGAGAGAGGGAGATACAGAAACCAAAAAAGGCTCCAGGCTCTGAGCTGGCTGTCAGCACAGAGCCCAACGCAGGGCTCAAACCCATAAACTGTGAGATCGTGACCTGAGCCGAAGTCGGACGCTCAACCGACTGAGCCACCCAGGTGCCCCTACACACAAATACTCTTAAAGTAAAAACAAATATGCACCCCAAAATCCCTCAGAAATAGAGCATCCATACACCTTTCTTGAAAAAACTACTCAACAATAAAATTCATCTTATGCTGACATTAATCAAAATTCATAACTTAGGAAGGAGAAGTGGTTAAGAATGGCCAGCCATGAGCATCATATTCATTTGAATGTATTAACTGAGTTAATATGATACATTTTTTATGTCTATTTATTTTTGAGAGAGAGAGCACATGTGCATGTGCAAGCGGGGGAGGGGCCGAGAGAGGGTTTCAAGCAGGTTCCACACTGTCAGCACAGAGCCCAACGTAAGGCTCAGGCTCATGAACCATGAGATCATGACCTGAGCTGAAATCAAGAATTGGATACTCAACTGACTGAATCACCCAGGTGCCCCAAAGTATGACACATTTTTAAAGATCGGAATCTCAGTAATAAACATGTGTATTATACAAATAATAACAAAAATTAGAAAGTGAAAATAAAGCATATGAGTACTAACATTCTCTTATTTCACAGAAAAGCTGAATTGATATATCTCTTATTGAAACAGATAACTCCAATTCAAAGTTTGTCATAATCCATTTTCTTAAACTTAGAGACATCATTTGGAAAGCACAAATCCTTACCGTGAAAAATGTTTAGTTAAAATTCAGTACTGAATTCAATTCTTCTTTTTTCTCCCATTAATTAAAGAAAACTCCCATATGTTACTTTGGTTTATTAAAAATAAGTTCTAGATTATGGTCCCTGTTTTATAAAAACATTTCTCTCTGTCCATCTCCCCATGTGTGTGAATACATAGAAAGCTATCTGAAAATATATTCATCCAATGCAATGTTAACAATATTATTTTGGGGTGATTGAAGTTGAGGTGATTTTTAAATATTTAGCGTTATTCTTCAACGTCTGCTTCTTTTCTATATGTGTGTTCCATTTTTTATAAAACTAGTGGCTTTTTTTCTTACCAAATAATACAGTTAGAAGGTATGTCACTAAGTCTACAGTAACTTCTATGTGGTGGGTTTATTTAAAAATTATTCCTTCTTTGCACTTTAATTTTCAGAAATAAAATAAGTAATATTTTAACTTTTAGGAAGAAGATGAGAAGCAACCCAAGCAACAAAGAAAGACTTTTTCCAATATCTGAAATTTAGTGTTGAAATTAAGGCTAAAGAACAACAGCTTAGGAGAGCAAGAAGATCAAGAAACATGGGGCTCTGTTTTTAGTTTCTTTCTCTGTACTGCTCTAAATCTTAGCATTTTTTATTTCTTGGTCATTGGATCTGCATGCTGACAGATTGACTATGGGACCACAATCGCAGCGATCTGGGTTTTCAATAAAAGATGTGGTGCTAGAGAGTTTCTCAACCCCATTGATTTAAAGGTATGTCTGGGAGTGCTTCCATTCACGTGGTTTTACTTGATGCCTTGGGAAAGGGCTAGTCATATCATCTGGTCAAATGGAAGCTTCTCTGGAATTGGGAGATGACCAAGAAGGTGTGGAGTGAGCTGAAAGCATCGTTGAGATCTTAATAGAGAAATCAGAGCAGAGATAGTGTCTAGACCAAGAAAATGCACTTCAGACATCACCCAAGAGGAATAGGCATCAAAGCCCCTTGGTGTAAAATGCTCTGACTTCCCAGAAAGCCCTATGGCTTGGGACCCAAGCATCAGATTCCAATGAGCTTCTCATTAAATGCCATTGCTATTCAAACACAATCCACCAAAAGATTTACTTTTTGGTAAAGTAATAGATGGATAAGGCAAAAACCACTTATTTTCTGCTCACTGTGCAATTTTTATTATTTTTACACACAATTTTGCTTCCTATTTAGCATCCTATTGAATGTTGCTTATTCAGACTAGCAAATCAGCTTGTGTTCCTTGGGTGTAGATCAACTAAGTCAGAGAGAGTATTCACATGTTAAGAAGTAAGCATCTACCAAGTGGCAATAAACATGCATTTCCTGCATAGATCGTCTGGTACAGAAGCCTGAAATCGATATTCCTTGGGGACCCTGAAGAAGTCTGCCCTCACGAAATTGATGGTCTAGTTGTAGAGATAAGGACACCTTGAATTTTGGGAACAACACATTAACAAAAGCAAAAGAGAGAAGATGTGAAATATAATTAGATCGAAAGGTGTTAAGGATATGAGAAGGCCAGAATGACTACAGTGAAGATATAAGTAGTAAGAAGTTTTTTTTTTTTAGTTTATTTATTTCAAGACAAGAGAAAGCATGAGTGGGGGAAGGGCATGGAGAGAGAGAGTAAGGGAGAATCTCAAGCAGACTCTGCATTAGCAGCACAAAGTCCAATGTGGGGCTTGAACTCATGAACTTTGAAATTATGACTGGAGCTGAAGTCGGACTCTTTTTTTTTTAATGTTTTAAATGTTTCTTTTTTTGAGACAGAGAGAGACAGAGCATGAGTAGGGGAGGGGCAGAGAGAGAGACACACACACACACAAACACACATACACACACAGAATCCAAAGCAGGCTCCAGGCTCTGAGCCATCAGCACAGAGCTGGATGTGGAGCTCGAACCCACAAATCTCAAGATCATGACCTGAGCTGAAGTCAGATGCCCAACCGACTGAGTGAGTCACCCATGTGTGCCATAAGTGAAGACTTTTGAACTGAGTTTTCCATAAAGCCTTCCTAAGATGAAACTCAGGCTTCCGAGTCTAAGTTAAATGAAAGTTGCTGCTTGATCTTTTCTTATTCATATTAAATATACCAAGGAACCTACATAGTTTTCCATAAGTAGAGTTATGCAGTGAACTCTGCTTTTCCTTTAACAAATGAGAAAGACTTTCAATATCTTTCTTGGTTTCTCTTTGAGAAACAAATATTTCAATGCTTTTCCTAGATATAGGAGGCTAACAATGCCATATATAAATTGCCTTTCATTCTATCCACATTTGAATTTATTGGAGCAGAGGAACCACAAAAATCTGAATTTAATATACATTTTAGGATAAATAGCTGTTGGGTCCATTAACTTATGTCAAGGAGAGAAGTTGGATGATTTGCGGTGGGTAAAGAAAATGTCACTATACGATCACATCTAGATAAAAATTGAAATATACAACAAAAGTGGATTATTTTAGCTACAGAAGACACTGAACATATCATGGTGCTTTTCTATACAGAGTGACTTTCACTTCACCTCTGCACAGAGAAGTTCAAAAATAAACTACTTTACCAAACAATCTGCTTTTTTGCCATGAGCATGTCTCTCAACCCAGCCATTGCACATTCTCTTATCACATTTCTTATTATAAATGTCTTCATATCCCAAACTGTAATCTTGGCATGACTCAAATAACCAGGTAGCTATAAAAGACATCTGAGGGGAACCATCTCTGTCCCCTGAACTTCCACTCTGCTCTTTTTTTATATATCTGTGCAAACTACAGAGGTGACATGTATCTAACTCATTGTTACAGGTCAGCTTCAGCGTCAGCATCCCACATCGTGAGAATACTCATTAGATTTCACTAACTGCTAATGGAAATGGTTACAAGAGAGCATTGGAGAAGGGTCTGTTCAGCAAGTTGGACTCCATATCCTTCACACACACACACACACACACACACACACACACACACACACACTGCCTCTCCTTCTCTCTCTCTCACTCTTGCTCTGCTTTGTCTCACCCGCGTCTCCCCCCTTTTTAAAAAACATTCTAGATATCTGTCTACTATTTCCTTTGAACAAAATGTTCTGCCACTTTAAAAACTTGTGTTTGAAAACTATTAAGAAAACTATTGTTCTTAAAGCTGAGGTATAATACCTTAGAACTTGTCTTGTAACCTAAAATTGCTATATTTAAGGGTGCCTGGCTGGCTCAGTCAGAAGAGCACGTGACTCTTGATCTCGGGGTTGTGAGTTCAACCCTCACATTGGATGTAGAGGTTACATAAACAAATAAACAAACATATCTGCCATATTTAAATTTGAATTCTCCATAGAAAATACTGTATGTCAATGAAGAGAAATCCACAGAAAGAATTAGTTTATCACATAAAATGCATTCAAAACAAGTGAAATGAAAGAGTAGTATTCAGTAGGTCAAAACTTCATCTTTTATTTCTGAGAGACCAGGAACATGTTCGAGGGACCCCACTTGTATCTTACTCAAAGAGTCTAAATCAAAATTCTTTGCATGAATTTAAGATTATATGAGCATTAAAGTGTCATCTCATGAAGCATATGTGTGCTTTTTAGGATTCTGTTCTTGTGCACACATAACTCACAAGAATGGGCTCAGTCCAGTTACCTAAGAGTTATCTACTTTAAATACATGTGCCTCGTGTTTCATTTTTTTTAAGTGTATTTATTCTGAGCAGGGGAGGGGCAGATAGATAAGGAGAGAGAGAATCATAAGCAGGCTCCGCACTGTCAGTGCAGACCCTGATGCGTGGCTTGAACTCATGAACCACGAGATCATCGACCTGAGTCGAAGTTGGACACTTAACCAGCTGAGCCACACGGGCGCCCCTCGTGTTTCATTTTAGGCTCCCTCTGATTGGATGCTGCCACAATACCAGTCTCAGGGGGAGCTGCCCTGTCAATGGCAGACACTCAAATTAAGTTGAAGATGTTGGTATCTTTTATTGTACCCATTGTCCCGAAACCAGAGTCAGTAAAGAACTTTGAAACAAAGTCCACTTGATTTTTACCTAAAGGGAGTGTGAAATCCAGCAAAAATAACTAACTGAGCACTACAGCTTCCAAATGTGCTTTTGTTACCTCGTAGTTCATTTGGGCTTCTGAATAGCCTCACACGATGAGTACTATCTCACTCTTTTTCTGTTGTATGGAAACTAGGAGAGGCGGGAGGCCAATTTGACAGAAACTCAAATTTTCTGACTCCAAATTCCTCACAGAGAACAAGCCTACCTCTGATTTAAAGCTTGACAATATTTAACATAATGAACATTGAGTAACGTACAGAATTGTGGAGTATTATGTCGCACATCTGAAACTAATATAACACTGTATATCAACTATACTGCAATAACACCTAAATAAATAAATAAAGCTTAATGTGCTTTCATTCAGGGACAATATCAAACTTGTGATATCTTATGAACTCCATAGGCAAAAATTTCCTCTCTCTCAATGTATTTCTTTGACATACTATCTATAGAGAAGAGAATGGAGAGAGACAGCATTCTGATGTGAAGGTAAACGAACATTTCAAGCACATTCTTGGATCCATGAAAATTTTTACCAGTTTCTCCTATTATTTATTATAAATGGAGTCACGTGAATATGAGAATGAATGCAAACCAAAAGCATCAAAATGCTTTCAAAATGCAATACAAGGGACTGGGGACTCAAATGCTATCGCAGAATTATGGCAATTAAGTCCTCAAAAGCAATCTTATTTCATTCATGCTGAGCAACAGTTATTCTGAGTTGATTTGCGACTGTGGAAGAAAAAGATTGTCGTCATTTATAGTCCTAACAGATCTTGTGACTACACTGACTTAAATTTTCTAACTAGTCACTAAACAGTTACATTTAACTAATCAAGTTACTGCTCTATAATAATGGTCAAAGTAGTTGTGTGTGACATCACACTCAGCATAAAACAAAAAGACACTAACATTTTCACAGAGCTAGAACAAATAATTCTAAAATTTGTATGGAACCAGAAAAGACCCCGAATAGCCAAAGTAATGTTGAAAAAGAAAACCAAAGCTGGAGGCATCACAATTCTGGGCTTCAGGCTGTATTATAAACCTGTAATCATCAAGACAGTACGATACTGGCACAAAAACAGACACATAGATCAGTGGAACAGAACAGAGAACCCAGAAATGAATCGACAAATGTATGGCCAACTAAGGTTTGACAAAGCAGGAAAGAATATCCAATGGAAAAAAGACAGTCTCTTCAGCAAATGGTGCTCAGAAGACTGGATGGTGACATGCAGAAGAATGAACTTGGACCACTTTCTTACACCATACACAAAAATCAACTCAAAATGGGTGAAAGACCTAAATGAGAAACAGGAAGCCATCAAAATCCTAGAGGAGAAAACAGGCAGCAACCTCTTTGACCTTGGCTGCAGCAACTTCTTATTTGAGATGTCTCCTGAGGCAAGGGAAACAAAAGCAAAAATGAACTATTGGGACCTCATCAAGGTAAAAAGCTCTTGCACAGTGAAGGAAACAATCAAGAAAACTACAAGGCAATTGAAGGAATGGGAGAAAATATTTGCAAATGACATATTGGATAAAGGGTTAGTATCCAAAATCTAAAAAGAACTTATCCAAACTCAACACCCAAAATGCAAATAATCCAGTGAAGAAATGGACAAAAGACATGAATAGACACTTTTCCAAAGAAGACATCCAGATGGCTAACAGACACTTGAAAAGATGCTCAACATCGCTCATCATCAGGGAAATGCAAATCAAAACCACATTAAGAGCCACCTCACACTGGTCAGTGTGAGGCTAAAATTAAGAACTTAGGAAACAGATGATGGTGACGATGTGAAGAAAGGGAAACCCTTTTGCACTGTTGGTGAGAATGCAAACTGGTGCAGTCACTTTAGAAAACAGTGTGGAGATTCTTCAAAAAAATAATTAAAAATAAAATTACTCTATGACCTAGCAATAGCACTACTAGGAATTTATCCAAAGGATACAGGAGTATAGGGGCACATATACCCAATGTTTATAGCAGCACTGCCATCAATAGCCAAGTCATGGAAAGAATCCAAATGTCCATTGACTGATTAATGGATAAAAAAGATGTGATACACACACACACACACACACACACACACACACGCACACACACACCGGAATATTACTCAGTGATCAAAAAGAACTAAATCTTGCCGTTTACAACAATGTGGATGGAACTAGAATATATCATGCTAAGCGAAGTAAGTCAGAAAGACATATCATATGGTTTCACTCATATGTAGAATTTAAGGAATGAAAAGCAGATGAACATAGGGGAAGGGAAGGAAAAATAAGATAAAAGCAAAAAGAGAGGCAAACCACAAGAGACTTTAAATTTTTTTTAACGTTTTATTTTATTTTTGAGAGACAGAGAGAACGTGAGTAGGGGAGGGACAGAGAGAGACACAGACACAGAATTGGAAGCAGGCTCCAGCTCTGAGCTGTCAGCACAGACCCTGACGGGGGGCTCGAACTCATGAACCGCGAGATCATGACCTGAGCTGAAGTCGAATGCTTAACCAACTGAGCCACACAGGTGTCCCCAACTAAAAGAGACTTTTTAAATGCAGAGAACAAACCAAAGGCTGCATTTAAATGAATACATTTTTTTAAAAAAAGAACTTAGAAATTAAATATCCAGTAAGCACCTTTAGAACTTAGTGAGAAATAAGTTTATTAGGGGCGCCTGGGTGGCTCAGTCGGTTAAGCGTCCAACTTCAGCTCAGGTCATGATCTCGCGGTTCGTGGGTTCGAGCCCCGCGCCGGGCTCTGTGCTGACTGCCAGCTCAGAGCCTGGAGCCTGTTTCAGATTCTGTATCTCCCTTTCTCTCTGACCCTCCCCTGCTCACTGTTTCCCTCTCCCTCTCTCAGAAATAAATAAAATATTAAAAAAAAAAAAAGAAATACGTTAATTTATTTTTTATACTTTTGAAAATGTGATGCATATACAGAGCAGCAGGAAAAATTACAATAGTACAAAACAATACATAGTAAAATTTGCGTATCTGATCACTTGGTTCCCATTCCCGGAGATGACCACTGTTAAGTGCTTCTTATTTATCCTTTGAGACATAGTCTACGTAATATAGATAAGCATAAATATGTTTTCTATGTTTACACATATGGTAGCACATCACACACATTATTCAACACCTTGATTTTTGTCCTTCGTGTATCTTGAAAGTTAGCTCATGTCTACACGTATGGAGCCAATTCATACTTCTTCACATTTGCATAATGTTTTTTTTATAGATGTGCTATCAATGAGATAGACCCTACAGATGAGCCTTTAGTGTTTTCTTAGTCTTTTGCTAATATTTGCAAAAATGTTGTATTGAGTGTCATTCATTGTACACGTGCCGTTAGGTATGGATATAAGTATACTTGGGAAATAAATTCCTAAAATCAAATTTTTGACTCAAAACACGACGCTTGACTAAGAGTTTGTGATATAACTTATTATTTCAACCAAAAGCCACTCAAGAAAGACTTATCATCATTAAGACGGTAGGGAATCAAGAGTGTTAATGATCTTCCTTCCCAAATACAGCATTGAGATGAAGTGAAAGCCTTTATCAAGAAGCATAACATGCACATGTGTGTGTGCGTGTGGACATATGTGTGATGTTAGAAGGTCAGGAAAAAAACAGGGTGATTTGTATCATTTGGGTCTAGTTATTC
Organism: Proteles cristata cristata; assembly: GCA_017311185.1. Taxonomy (NCBI): domain Eukaryota; kingdom Metazoa; phylum Chordata; class Mammalia; order Carnivora; family Hyaenidae; genus Proteles; species Proteles cristata. The sequence continues at coordinate 331,121 of JAESUZ010004426.1, read as the reverse complement.
ATTAAGACCTCTGGGAGAGAGGCTATCAAAAACAGTAATCCACAAAGGCTCTGTCTACCTTGAGACTTTCTCTCTCTCACCACGTCTACCGCACACTGGCACAAAATGGATGAAATGATACATGCCATAATATAGACAAAGATAGAGAGATAGGACAGATCTCTTTTCTAAATCACAAACAGCGGTCTGCACCGAGAACCCACTCCCTCATCCAGATCTGACACTTCTTACTCCTCCAGGGTATCCTTGGCATCTTGAGAAAAGATAAGAAATTCCACCATCTGACACTTCTCCACCTTAGGAAGCAGTTTTGTAGGCAGAACCAAACTTCCCTCTAACGTGCCGCCAGCGTTGTGAAACTCTCTCAGCTTAGCTGAGAATCCCCCCAATTTTAAGGTGCGCGAATAAAGGACGGGTCTGGGTGAGCATAATGTTTGCGTGAGATAAAATGTAAAACCCGGTCTATTCTTTCCTTTCGCACCCACACACCAACAATTAAAATTACCCGGCATATTTGTCTAGCCACCTGCCAAAAACCTGCAACGGAGGTTTTGTTGTTTTTTTTTTTTTTTTCTGTCTTGCTCTCCACTGCCGATGCTGGCTTCCTTCGAGGCAATTCAGGACAGCATCTGGCTTACCTCGTGTTCCACTGGAATACAGGTTCTGAAAAGCAGCCTGAAGATGACATTCTGGGAGATGTTCTGGGCGGCGGGGGGAGGGACGGGGGAAGGGGTGGGGGGAGGCGGGATTGGTGTTCATGCAAATGTATTCCCCGGGCTTATTCGCTGGCAGCCCCGGTCGACACCCAGCCATTTGAACGGGGGCCAGCGAGTTTGGCACGTCGTCCGCTGGCAGAGCACGAGCCGGCCCAGCGTCCTGCCGCGGCTGGCGTGTGTACAGCTGTCTTTCTTCATCTGACTCGCCACCACTGCGGCAGACTCAACAGGTGTTGCCAGAGACACAGTGTGTTTGGCAACTGCCAGCTTTCAGTAAGCATCGCTGTAGCATTGTCCCCTTCCATTCTCCCACCCTGTCCTGTCTCCCCCTCCACCCCCCGGAAGCCCCCGGCACCATTTGGACCTTTGCAAAGGGCCGAGTTGGGCAGAGACGATCAAGGCCGGGGTCATCCGCAGGGAGAAACCTTGCCTGCGCCTCAGCGCAAGTGCGAGGGCATTTTTACCGAACACGGGGCTTTGGGGGCTGAGTCCTTATCCTTTTCTATTCCCCCTTGGCTGACCTTTATTCCTTCCACTTTTTACTAGTTGTTTTGAATGTGAGTTCCTCCTTTCACAGCTTGTGAGACCTTAACTATGTTCTTTGACTATTCAAGCCTCAGTTTCCTCATCTGAGAAGTGGGCATAATATTTGTTGTCTACATCAATGAGATAACGTACACAAAGTAGTTTACACTAAGTGCCCAGCACTCAGTGATTCCTCTCTTCCCTAAAGACCCTAGGCTTTCATAATCGCCCTTAAATTCCAAAGATGTGAGACTTTGCTCTGTCCGGAGCCTTCCCTCCCACTCTTATCAAAGTCAGAGCCAGAAAACACACTGGCCCCAGTAGGTCTGGGGGAGATGCCAAATAGATGTCTTTAGAAGGCAGGAACAGGGGCTCCCGGGTGGCTTAGTCAGTTAAGCACCCGGCTCTCGGCTTTCTGCTCAGGGCATGACCTCAGGGTTTGTGAGTTCGAGCCCCGCGTTAGGCTCTGTGCTGACAGTGTGGAGCCTGCTCGAGATTCTCTCTCTGCCTCTCTCTCTCTCTCTCTCTTTCTCAAAATAAAGAGATAAACTTAAAAATTAAAAAAAAAAGAATCAAGAAAAAATAAAAAATAAAAGGCAGGAACATATAGCTGTTTATTACAGGGTTGTTTATAATTCCAAATATTGGAATCCTTAAGTGTCCATCAGCAAAAAAGAGATAAATAATTGGACAAAGAAGGGCTGGCACTCTGTGAAGCAGGTGAAATTAGATAAATTCATTAGATTAATTATTGAATAAGTCACCCGGATAATTTATGTAAGCACATGTAGCCTTTACTGTGTGCCGGATGTTTTATAAATATTAACTCATTTTAACTTCATAAAAACCCATAGTTTTCATCATCACTTGCTGGTGAGGAAACTGAGGCATGGAGAAGCAGAGTGCCTATGTTGTGTGTACCAACAAGCATAGATGTTACAAATCAGGCCGAGTGCAAAAGCAAGTTGGCAGGATAACACATGCATCAAAGAATCGATATAAAACATACAAAAGGAATGATGCCCTTCACGGAAGCACCTGTGTAGAACAGTATAAAAAAAAGGACAAGGAGAATAAACACCAAGTGCATGTTGTAACTGCCTCAAGATGGGGCAGGGTTGGGGGTGGTGTGTGTTGGGGGGGGGGAGAGCAGGGCTGGGAAGTGCATAAGGGAGACTCCACCTTTATCCGTAGGTCCCACTTGTTTTATTTTGAAAAGGACGGTGTTTAAGTTTAGATAGCTCTGGGTAATGCATACAGTGCTTTTAGGCATATTTTCCTCTGTACTTTGTATCATGAAACAATGTATATACAGCAAAGGGCATGAAATGCATTTGTAAGGTTTTATAAGCAATTACTAAGCAAATGCCATGTGACTACCATCCAGGTGGAGACAAAGAATGTGGGAACACACTTTAGGAGCACTGCGGACCCCCTTTCTCCACCATAACTCCGTCCTGTGCTCCTCCACAGATAATCTGCATCCTGAGCTCTGGGATGCTGATTGCCTTCTTTCTCCCCTGAGATTCCACCACCTCTGTCCACATCCTAAACAGAAGAGTCCAGCCATCCTGTTTCTGAACCATAAGAAGTGTAACCATGCAGTGTGTACCCTTTTGTGGCTTTCTGTCTCCCAATGTCGTATTCATGAGATTCACCTGTGTTGCTTCTTGCTCATTGTCACTGCTGAACAGACTGCCACGTCTAGTTATTCTTTTCACTCTGGATTGACATTTGGGTTGTCGTCTCCATAATTTTCAAGCTCGACACAAAAGGCAGACACTTTGTCCAGTCTATTTCGATACCCAGGAATGAGTATCTTCAAGCCATATTTCCTCAGCTCATCTTTCAGAGTAGATGAGGGTAGACTTAGCTGTTTAGCCAAGAAAGAGCTTTTCCTTTAGACTTCTTATTGATTTATTTTCTTTGGGTTCTTATTCACTTCCCTTGGTCAACAGGTTGCTGTTCTTTGCTACCTTATTGGCCTTGACATTGTGAGGGACTGTGGTCTAGAAGGGGATTGCTGAGACCGTAATCTAACCCAAGGCCTTTGTTTCACGCATAAGGAAACATGCATTGGGCCCTGCAGCTTATTTTTAAGTATATTTTAGTAGCTCTGAGACCTGTAGATGGTAACTTGGTCCCCGGAATAGAAGTTTTAAATGTTCTGTTGTTTCTGGCAGCTGGTTAATCGTATGTTTAAGAATAAAGCATTGGCAGCGTCTCTCTGCAGGGCAAATCTACTCTATATGAGATCCATACTGAGTGCCACAAAGATGTTGCCAAACGTCTAAATGAATTTTTCCCCTCCTCATTATTAATTGCTATACAGCATTGCTTTTATAAAAACCACCCCAGGCCCCAGTGGTGGGGAGGGACGAGCCCACAGAACAGCATTATTCTCCCAGCACATTCCAGTAATAGGGCCAAGTAGCGAAGGCATTCCTTTATTGTAAGGGCCCCAGCAATGCCGTAAAAGGCATCTTCCTGCTCTCCAATATTGCCATTAATATGTAAAAGCTTAAGCTTGCTAAAGGGATTATTGCACATCCTATCTGATGGTAAACTGGCATTGCAATGATTACATGTATCTTTTTGTCATTTTCTCGTAAAACATCTTAACTCTTGAACAGTATAATTGGCCTCTTACTCACGTTAATGATTAAATCAGCATAAATGTAACACGCTGCCTTAAATGGAAGGCATGTTTGCAGTCTCCAGGGTTTTTGAATGTATGCTTTACAGCATGGTCATTATATTCGTTATATATGTGTGTGCATGTGTACCCACAAACACACATATGTGCACGTATATTGTGTGTAATATATGCATACCCTGGTAACAGGAGGCACAGATTTCCCAGGTGGGTCATTGGGTATGACAGGCAGTAGAGACAGCCTTATTTCCAACCTTGCTTCATGGACCCATATACTGGAGATAAAGCAACATATATCAGCCAGTGGTGCAGTGCATCTACCATTTCCCAGAAGACAGTGCTCCAACAATGCAAGATATTGCCCCCAAGCCAACCAACACCTTAGCTGAGACTTCAACAGGGTGTTCTACCATTTAATCAGGCAGGCAACTGCTGGGTGATAATGTACATGGTAATCCTTTGGCCACGAATATATTTTTAGAATATATTCTAAAAAAAGAGCTGTGAAAACAGCTCTCTCTCTCTCTCTCTATATATATATATATATATATATATATATAGCCATAAAACAAGTGTCCTTGGCCTGGGACACTCTGTGGGAGGTACAACACTGATGTGTCCGGTGGTAATGTTAGCAGAGGCTCTGCGAGCAGGCAAGGTAAACTCCTGTGCAAAGTATGTGTTGACTCCGGTAGGATGAACTGCCACCCTCTCCCAGGTGTAAGGGGCTAGATGTAGTTCAGCTACCACCACGTGGCTTCTCTGAGGAATGATGGCAGGCTGAAGGCTCAGTGTCCATCCCGGCTGCCAGGGGGCGGACTCAGCAGGAGCAGAAGCTAGCTCAGACTTAATGAGGGGGATCCACATGGTATTGGGCCACGTACAACCTCAATCCCTTCTACTGTGATCACTATACTCGTGGGTCATTCAGCAACCATCAGGATGGCTAAGAAGAAAGGCTGATTAACATCCACAGGTCAAACTCTTTATCTGTTAGTGAAGGGCCTTTTCTGTGGAGGTCATTCACAATAGACTCAAAGATACGCATGCTTTGTGGAACTCCCACAGGCTTTCTTCTTGCCTCTTCCTCACCCTTCCTCATCACTGGTCTCTCCGTTCTCTTCCTGTTAGACCCCTTCACTCATCAGCCAAACTCTTTGCCATTACCCAAGAGCCCAAGTGCACACCACACATACTCATCAAATCTCTTCTACCTTCACACAGACTGAACAATTTGTGTATAATTAGGAGGCCATACCTAATACTCATCATCCCCCTCCTCCACCACGGATGTTCAATTTCTTTTTTTTTTTTTTTTATATTTTTATTTATTTCTGGGAGAGAGAGAGAGACAGCGTGAGCAGGGGAGGGTCAGAGAGAGAGGGAGCCACAGACTCGAAACAGGCTCCAGGCTCTGAGCTGGCAGTCAGCACAGAGCCCGATGCGGGGCTCGAACCCACGAACCGTGAGATCATGACCTGAGCGAAAGTCGGACGCTTAACTGACTAAGCCACCCAGGCGCCCCAATGGATGTTCAATTTCTGCTGGTGTAGGCACTTGCCTGGTGGGATAATCCAGACTCTCACCTCTAAGGGACTTGGGTCCCTGGTTATCATGTCCTTCTCAGGCCATAGGTTTTGTGCTTGTCCATTGATTGTTAAAATTGGACAACGAAGCAGCAGAGACACAGCGTTGGGTATAGTGAGCACCAACCATATTCTTCCCTGCCCCCATTATGTAGCAGCAGCCCTGCCTGCTCCTGGCAATTAACCGTCTCATATAGCGCCCTGCAGGTCAGACCAAGCCATGCCACCACTCTGTCCTGGTACAATTGCGGTAATTGTACTTACCTTGCTTCTGATGTTTAAAGGCTGCTAACCATAATCCCCCTTGGTTCTCAGAGAGCCCAGCTCTGTAACAGCATCTCCCCCACCCTCTTTGACCTAGCATAACATCCCTATGCTATGTCTCTGGGGTCCTTGATCATCTATTAAATCTTGTTTCACAAGAGATTACTTCCATTTCAAACTCTCCCTACTTGATTTTATGTTCTACTTTCCTGAGTCAGCACCTCCAGGAACTGGTCCCAAGCATACTACCCTGGTCGTAGCTCCTTCTGTATTTAGTGTCTCCTTCTTACTCGGTCTAGCACCTCCCCAGCCAGGCTGTGCTGAGATTTGATCTTTATTATTGGTGTGGTTATTAGGAAGGAGATGGAACATAGGGAGGAAGGTAAGAGGGAGATGGTGTGGTCTTTTAAGGCACTTGCATGATTTCAGTCTTCAGTATGTTCTCCAGTCAAGAGGTTCCACTATATCCTGACAAGGAGGAAGGCCCCCTTCTATAGGCCTGCTAGCTTCAGGGAATTGGGGAGTTCCATTTTCAAACACATATACCTGGATAGCTCCGTCTTACATCACAGGGTCCACTCTGACCTTGGTGTGAGCTCCATTACTTGTATGATTAAGTCCTGAGCCTGGTACTCCATCCACCTATACTCTGGCTGTAAGACATGAGGGGCCACTTAAATGTTAAGAAGCAGGCCCTCTAGCTTTTACATTTTCCTTGAAATGGTTATTAATCACTAGAGTGGGGGGTGGGTGGGGGAGGGTGCCTGGGTGGCTCAGTTGGTTGAGCAGCTGACTTCGGCTCAGGTCATGATCTCGCAGTTCATGGGTTTGAACCCTGTGTCAGGCTCTGTGCTGACAGTGCAGAGCCTGCTTCAGATTCTGTGTCTCCCTCTCTCTCTGGCCCTCTCCCACTCACACTGTGTGTCTCTCTCTGACAAAAATAAATAAACATTAAAAAATTAAAAAGAAATTACTAGAGCCTGACCTTTTCTTTCTTCAACTCCTCAGTGGCACTCAACAATAGCCACACAATTCCATTGTCCTCATACAGTCCATTCTCCTCCGCCTCTTACACAATAGAGACATTGCACAAGACAGTGCATCCACTTCCATCAGTCTCCCATCCCAATCTACCACTGGTGAAAGTCTTCACAATTACACTGTGAGACCGTGCTAAGGGCTAGCCACACACTCTACCTACTATCAGTGATAGAGTTATTCCAAAAATCTGATTTTAGAGTCTGGTGCATTCCTTGTTGTGACACCAACAATTTTAGACTGGGTTCTCTGGAAACACCAGGGAATGGGCATAACCTTGAGTGTGACATTTCCCAAAAATAGCCACATCTCTGAGCTGTTAGTCAGCAATATTCCCAGCAGCAGGGTGCACTGGCCCTGGACAAGGGCCCTGGGTAGAGCACCACAGTATCCATTATAGACAGTTTAAAGTTTCCACCTGATCTCTGCTATTCCCTAGCCCCATTAACCCCATCTGATAGCAGGGAACCCTGTTCCAGGGATGTGAGTGCCTCCCTCACCAGTGAGTTTCTTATCACTAAAATGAAACAGTACCCTTTAGATTCTCCCAGGAAACATAGTCAGGTGATGGGTTGTAAGTGTACGCATCATAAACAGATTCTAAAATTTTCACATCCTTGAGCCTTCTGACCTCTTCCTCTATGCCAAGGAACTTCTGACATCTCCACTTTATTTCAGAAAATATTTTCAAATCCAGATGTTAAGGAACAATCCCAGCAAACTCTTAGACTAGCTTTACAAGTACATGACATAATAGTAAGTCCTGAGTCACAGGTAAAAATACTCAGGTCAATAAACTTAGACTTACATTCTGTCCCTGATCTAAAACCCTTGAGATCTTTTCTATGTGGGTTCTCTCTTTTCCTGCCAGTACATAATAGCCAAATCTTACTATTCTTTTGCAGACCTTATAGAAACTGAGCTAATAGAAAGTCTATCAAGGCCAGGCATCAGTCATGGAGAATTGAGGAGGCAAGAGCATGGTCACTGGAATTGAGAACAAAGTGGAGAGGTGATAACAAGAGAAGGTAGAAGCAGGCGCTGAAGTTGACCAGATTTTACCATATAGAGGAGGAAACATCTAAAATATGTCACCACCTTGAGGTGACCTTCATTCAGTGCTTGCAAAAGCTCGCTTTAGCAAATATTCTTGTTAGCCTAGTCTCCTGATGACTTCTCAGCTATGTCACTGAGCAGAAGTCCATTTGGTGTAAATCAAGTACAAGATTAGACTGGGTATAGCAGCAAGAGTTATGTTAGATGCTGGACTAGAGTTCCTTCATCTCTCTCCACTCAGAACTAGATTGGTTTCAGAGTCAGTGAATGGACTGAGCCTAGAGGTGGGTGGCTCAGGGGCAGAGAGGCATTATATAGGACGGTTACAAATCTGGGAGAAGAAATAAGATAGAGCCTCCATTCACTTCTCAGCCACTGCTCTAGCTAGCACTTGAGTGCTCTCGAACTTACAGAGCTTGCTAAGTTTCAGTTACCCACTCATTTGTAAATCAAGGATGATAACAGTCATCTCAGTGGGTTACAATAAAATAAAATAAAATAAAATGTTACGTGTGAAGTACTTAGAGTCATGCTCAGTGCATAACCAGTATTCAATAAGGGACATAAGTAGTGGCTGTTGTTCTTTCTATTAGGGAAGGAGACAAAAAGAGTTGGGGAACAGAGAACCAAGCTGTTAATTATAAATATTGTCGAAAGAATGGTAGCTTCTGGCCAACGCAACAAGAAAATTCACAGGCCGATGCCTAGGAAACTTGGGGAGAGCTATAAAATCCCTGAGGACTTGGGTGACCTCAGCAGTCCCCCAGCAGATGATAGAGCATGGCATCAGATGTCAGGAGTCCCAGAAAATCAACTTACATGTCATGTACATTGCTTTCTATGAATTTAAAAATATATGCAAAATTGGCAGGGAGGGGACAGGTGAATTAGGTAGTTTCATACATGGTGGGATTGTAAATTGATAGAATCCCCTGGAAAGCAGTTGACTAATTTATTAACAGTTTTAAAATGTTCATGATCCAATAATCCATTTCTAAGAATGTAACCTAAGGCAATGTCTCCAAATACAGAAAAATCTCTATATGTAGAAACGAATTCTGTCATATGTCATATAATTTATAGTAGCAAAACATCAGAAGACAACTAAATGTTCAACATAAGGAAATAGTTATATAAGTAATCATACCAATTATATGAAATATTTTTCATGTACATATACATATACATATACTTCCATGTATATATACTTTGTATATAGAATACAAAATCAGTGCATATACTATAATGAGCATATAAGAAAAGAAACAAAAACTTGAGTCAGAAAACTACTGAAAGGAAAATCCACATGTCATGTCCTGTGAACCTTCTCTCTAAGGCCACTAGATACATGGCTAACATACTGATGCAGGGGAAAGAGTTGATATCCTAAAATCCAAATGGGAAACAGGTCTCTTCTCTTGCTCCCAACACCAAAGGCTGGTTAGTGGTTTCCTATAGAACTGTCTTAAAAGGATTCTAAAGCCCTGGGTTTGGCTCAACTGGAAAGAGGATCAAGATTGATTGGTAATGTCTGCCACAGGCAAATTTGGGAACGTGGTTGGAAATGCTTGGCATATTTGACATCCTTGGGTATGATTCCTCTTTCAGATAATAATCATAGCATAAGAAATTTGGGTCACTGAGTCAAGTGTGGTGGATGATTCCCTCTACTGAGAAGAAAGTAAAAGTACATGACCTTCTCCCATTCAGGGGAAAAGGTTCATCCTAACCCCGACCATCGTGAGTCGAAATATGTTAAGCCCTCCTGAAGTTAGTGAGGACGATGTTTTGAGGGAACTAGGAGGTTCCCAGAAACCTCCAGAAGGGAGATTTCAGAGCCCCTCAGAAGTCACAACACAACTGTTTACTTAATAGACTGGGCCCACAGGCTATCCAAATAGAACAGTGATTATGGATTCTTCACTTGGCCCATCATCCCAAAAGAAAAGTAGATAAAAGCAATTTCACACAACAGTTCTGAAGAAGCAATTTGCTTGTAAAGATTATGCCTGGAGTCTATCAAATTGCAGGTGCATTTGTATATCAGGTTTCACTGCTTCCTGACCAGGCAGTAATCAGTCTGTACACTTGACCCAACCCAAGAGTCCCTGAACGTAAAACACGGAGCCCTCCAGCATCACTCAAATTATTCACATCATTGATATTCTTACCACTCTAGTCAGCACCAAGTGACTCAATTGAGTATAAATTTTTCCCTCTAAGTTCAGTCAAAGGTTACCTTCTTCAAAGGAAAGTGTCAAAACCTGACATCATGTTTGGTTTGCACTAAACATACCGACGTGCTCCCCTCCCTAAGTCTTTGGGTCACAGTAGAATCAACACATGTTTGAGTTCCAAGCAAAAGCTAGCTTGTGGCAGCTTGGAAAGTGAGGCTCACCCCAGCAGGTAAAACACAACAAACAACATGGCTTAAAATAATTAGTTCCCATGCTGAGCAATCCATACAGTATTTTCCTAGACCAGGTACTTGAAGCTTTCTTTAGATACAAAAAAAATTTTTTTTGACTGATGGGCAGGGAGATGAGGCTTGAGCTGCAGGTTGAGAAAGGCGCCTAGAATTTTCTGGCTTATCATAAAGCAGAGCTGAGAAAAGCAAAGGTTGGCCTCCAGGTCTCAGAAACACCAAAAGGCCATTGGAAGCCACAATTTCCCGTGAATAATTAAGTTTTGCTCCATCTGGGCATCGTTTAGTGAAATGACCTAACCATTTCGGTTGAAAATTTTGTTTTATTTCCCAGTGCTCTCTAGTTGGGCAAGCTTGCTGTGATCTTTCTTACTAAAGCCAGTGTTTATTCTGGTACTGAGGGCAAATAAAGTTCTGGCAAAAGTTTCCCTAGGCGAGGAGCTCTCGGGAATGTTCGCTTTTGCCCATTGAGTTTGTTGGCCAGAAACATTTGGATGAGTGGGACAGCCAAAGCAGCCAGCAGGATTTTTGCCTCACAATTGATTTAACATTTTTTAATGTTTATTTATTTTTCACACACACACACACACACACACACGGGGAGTGAGCAGGGGAGAGGCAGAGAGAGAGGGAGATACAGAATCCAAAGCAGGCCCCAGGCTCTGAGCTGTCGGCACAGAGCCCAGCACCCCTGGGGCTCAAACTCACAAACCCTGAGGTCATGACCTGTGCTGAAGTCCAACGCTTAATGGGCAGAGCCACCCAGACACCCCAAACAATTGATTTTAACCAAAAGCTGTCAGCTCTGCACACACGCATACCTCAGAATTGAAACACAAAGTGTCAGTACATCTGGAGAATTGTAACAATCCAAATGTATCTCGGATTTATAGAAGATACTTATTGTAAGGGCAAGGGTATAAATTTAGTTTCAATTTCCCCAGGAAAACAAGATCTCAAAGCCGTTTCTGCTTTTACTATTTATAAAATAGTCGTCTCTGAAGGAAGGAGTGCTTGCTCTTCCTGGATGCATCCCAACCTCGGTCCATTTTATGACTGTGTTGAACATTGTCAGCTTTCAGACGTACTTATTACACAGAAAAAGAATTAACCTAGGTCTTACTTAATTTAATAGCGTTTGGGTTCCCCGATGCCCATTCAATTAGTTAATAATGGAAAAAAAGTCCAAATATCAGACATTGCTAAAAGCTCTTCAACATGATGAACAGAGAAAGATAAGCATTTCATTAGTGCAATGACCACTTGCATCTAATTCTTTGATGTGCCCCAGATAAGCAACTCCAAATGCAATTACAAGGGCATTCTTGGAAGATGGTTCCCAGCTGTCATAAATAGAAATGGATCCCATGGTTTGGTTTTCTTCTAATAATTTAATTCAAATGATTCCTATTGAATCGACAGCATTTTTCATATATGAAAATATTTAACAATAATTATACATCAGATAAATTTCTTCTACTACTTCACTGTCCAGAGGTTAAAGTATTTAGAATTCCGGGTACCAAAACTTGCACTTGTGGAAATCCTTCTATGAAAACAGAAAATCTCCCCAGACTTGGACTAATGGAGAAAATGTAAGCCTATTCTCCATTCCAGTCTATCCAATGCTTGGTTCTAGCTGATTGCCTCACATGACAAAAGTGTCTAGTTTCAGAAGGGCTCGAATAGTGAGCAGCAAGATATGCCCTTCTAAAAATAACCTATTCCATTTTGGAGAGTTGTAGCTTAAAAAAATTTTTTTAACATACGTTAAATCCAAACCTTCTTCCCTGTAATTTCCATCAATTCATCTATGCACTATCTCCTGGAGTCACACCGAATGAGCCTATTGAAATTCCCCTTTCCAAGGATCATCATCCACAATATAATTCCTCATGGTTTCTCTTTTCTTTTTATTTTTAAGTTTTTTTTTAAAATTTATTTACTTTGAGAAAGAAAGGGAGAGAGAGAGCAGGGGAAGGGCAGAGAGAGAGAGAAAGAGAGAATCTCAAACAGGCTCTACACTGTCAGTGCAGAGCTCGATGTGGGGCTCCATCCCACGAACCATGAGATCATGACCTGAGCCAAAGTCAAAAGTCAGATGCTTAACTGACTGAACCACCCAGGTGTCCCTCATACTCTTTTCAAGATCCCCTATTCCCATAACTCTCTTTTGGTTCAAACACCAGCTTCCCCACCTCCTTAGCTGCCTGACCTTGGTAGGGGAGCCAGTGTCATTTTAAGTAACAGATTGCTTATCAAGTTTTTCAAGTGGAACGAACAACTTACAGGATTGTCAGAAGAGCTAAGTATCAAAAGTCGTATATGCCCAGTAGATGTTTTTCCCCCTTCCCAACATAAACTGAGCCACCTATAACCAAATGAGATAAAATACAGTGTTTGGGGCATGGCCTTCTATTAATGGAACGTATCAGTGCTTTAACTGAAAGCTGTTATTTTCTACAACTACGTCACACTCATGGCTACTTGTGGACTGAGAGGTGTCCCTCCAAAATCCATGTGGTAAAGTTTCATCCCCAATGTGATTATACTTGTAGAGATAAGTAAGGTTAAATGAGGTCTTGGTCCCCCCTGATGTGATAGCATTGGTATCGTTACGAGAAGAGGAAAAGAGACAAGCTCTTTCTCTCTCTGTGCCTCAGAGAAAAGGCAATGTGAGGGTGCAGTGAGAGAGTGACCATCTGCAAGCCAGGAAGAGAAGGCTTGCCAGAAACTGAACTTGCTGATGCCTCGATTATGCACTTCTAGCCACTGACACTGTGAGAAAAGAAGTGTCTGTCATTGAAGCCACCTGGTCTGTGGTATTTTGTGACGGCAGCCTCAGCAGACTAATACAGGTCATCTGTTGTCAGTCAAAATGTCTACACTTCCCCCTCATATACGGTTGTGAAGCTAAGTCTACCTAACATGCCCTAAGCATTGTGAGAAAGAGAGATGGAGATGCTTGCTCTTTGTGAAGGCCAGTGTTCGGCATTACCTTTTAAGTGATTCACGAGTCACTCTTTCAGTCAAATGTAGCAGCATATTACCCAAATGTCTACTCCAGCTCTTCAGGTTATGGTTGGTAGAAGGACACAACTATGAAAGTTTGGAATCATATTTCCTCATCTCCAGCCTTCTGGAACCTCCTATTTCTTCTGTTTTTTTCCCTCAATAATAATAATAATAGCAACCATTGCCAGGCATCATGCTAAGTGTTCCGGGTGGATTGACTGACAATCTTTTTATGCCTCAGTTTTCTCCCTTATGAAATGTGCACGATAAAAATAATCTCTGCCTTATAAGGTCGTTGTAAAGAGTCAGTGACTTAGGGGCACCTGGGGTGGCTCAGCCGGTTGAGTGTCTGACTTCGGCTCAGGTCACGATCTCACGGTTTGTGGGTTCGAGGCCCCATCGGGCTCTGTGCTGACAGCTAGCTCAGAGCCCAGAACCTGCTTTGGATTGTGTGTCTCCCTCTCTCTCTCTGCCCCTCCCCCATTTGCTCTCGTCTCTCCCTGTCTCTCAAAAATAAATAAGTGTAAATAAAAAATGTTTAATAAAAAGTTTTTTAATAATAATAATAAAAAAAGATTAAGTGACTTAGCCAAAGTCATATGACTTCTAAGTGGCAGAGGCCAGATGCAAGCTAGTTATAGGACCTTGAGTAAGTTACTTCACCTCTTCGTGCCTCGGTCTTCTTGCCGATAAAATGAAGACAGCAGCAGTACCTACCATATAGGGCTAGTACGGGGATGAAGGTAATGTGTGCAAAATGCTTGGGGCTCACATAATGTCTTGTGCATCACCAGATTCAGGTCCAGTCTCAAGGCCAACGCTAGACCTGTCAGTGGCCTGAGGGCAGGAGGCGGTTTCCATGGTACTCGCCGGCCCATCTCCTGCGCTTAGTGTGTCGCCTGACCCATAACAGTCCTTCCATGGATACTTGTTGAATCAGTCAGAGGCGGGTAAAAGTTTGGAAGAAAGGTCAAGAATCGGGGGAGGGGAACAGAAACTGACAAAGGGTGTGAATTTCCTTTTAGCTCCTCCTACGATGCCCTCAGTTTTCTCAGTTCTTATTTTCTCTATACAGGCCAAAGCCTGTTCTGAGAAGTCCCTCCTCTCTCCCGGGGAACAGCCAGGGTCCCAGGCATGTATTCTCAGGCCTCTCCAAACCTACTTTCAGAGTCCGGCCACACCACACACACCGATTTTCGTTTTCCCTCTTGAGCTGCAAGTGCTGTGAGGACTGGGTAATATCGTTCTGCTCACCAGTGGGTCTCCAGTGCCCCGCACGTAGCAGTTGCTCAATAAATAGTTGTGAAAGAAAGAAATGAGAGAAGGAGGAGGAGGAGGCAGGGTTAGGAAGGGAGCTAGAGAGAGAAGGAGGGAGACAGCACAGGGTCTCTGGGAAGTTCTTTTGAGGAGTAAGGGTGTGCTGGTGGAAAAAGCAAGGAAAAGAATGACATATGAACGGAGCAGTGCAGAGGCAGCTCCTGGTGGCTCAGTCTATTAGGCATCTGACTCTTCGTCTCAGCTCAGGTCCTGATCCCACAGTTGGTGGGTTTGAGCCCCGTGTCAGGCTCGGTGCTGACAGTGTGGAGCCTGCTTGGGATTCTCTCTCCCCCCACCCTCTCTCTCTCTTAAAACAAATAAACTTAAAGAAAAAAAAGAACAGAGTCATTGGTACATAATCCAGGCTGAGAGACTGGAATTTGTTGTAAACGGCTACTTGTTCTCTTGTACTCACCTCAGTACCATGGGTTCAAGTCTGTCATTGCCAAGGTCTGATCTCCTTTCAAGCTGATGACGATCTTGTTCCTGGATTCTGGAGAGAGCAAAAACGCACGTGGAGCCCAATGACTAATGATGTGACCCAGAGGGTAAACTCTGCTACCCAGGAGGAAAGCCCTAGAGGAGCACCAAGAGCATGAAGGATGCTGTACGCTGGGGAGGTCAAGAAAGTCTCCACGCAGCAGGATGGAAAAGCTAGCCCAAGAACTGACCATGACAAAGAGCCAACGGAGATGAGGCAACAGGAACCTCAGCGGTCAGCCTCACAGAGGATGTCGCCCAAGGACAACTGTGTGGTTGTGACAACTGTGTGGTTGTGAAAATGAAATAATGGTGTGAATGATGGCTAACACTGGGCATTGCTTTAAGTCAAAAATTGTGCTAAGCACTTAACAACATACTAACTTCCATTAATGTATACTACAACTGTATGTAGGTATATATACGTATGTATATCATTTCCCAGAAGGAGTCATGTCACAGAGGGTGAGCTAGTTTGCCTGTGATCACTCAGTGTGTAAATGGCAGTGCTGGCCTATGAGGATATGGACCGGGACCCAGTCTGGCAGACAAAGGAGTACATATATTATCCTGGAAGAGGGCAGACTCTGAAGCTAGTTACATGACAGGGTATAAAACTAGAAAATTCAAGGCCTCTGAGATTATCCTGGGAAGATGGGAGGACTGGGAAGAGTTGCTTCCAGAAAATAAGGATAAAAGAAAGGATGAAAGGGATGAACGATTATTGAGTGTCCAGCCGACATCTAGCCCCATGTTCCTTCCACTAAATTCTGACACAGAGACAGAACTACTTACTAGAAGCCCCTTCCTTCCCAGTTTAGAGGAATTACTCAATTGTATGCCTAATTGTGTAGAGAGAGAAAGTAAAACAAAGAAAGTAGCGCACAGTTGAGAAGCCACCCAGAGGCACTATCTTGTCACCTTGCCCAGCAGAGCTGGCACTGCCTCAGATGTGTGTCCTGAGAAGTTATAAGGACCAAGCTAATTTTCCCTTGTATCCCTTTGGCTGGTCATAGCTCTGTTCTACAGCACAAGGTCCTGCTCTCTTCTTCAAAAACATACTCATGAAGGGAGCCAGACAGAAGAACCTATGTGGGTAACATCTTCCTTTGCATGAGATTCATCTTCAAAACATTGTAAAGCTTGTGGAATGGCAGCATGGAGCTTGGGGGCTGGTGAAGCCTGAGCATGGATCTGTAGTGGATCCTGGGACGGGCCAGCCCACATCCTCCTTCATGACCGAAGAACCAAATCCCCTGCCCCTGGGAGTGTTGTTGGCACACATACACCCCCCACCCCCCACCCCCCGCCCCATGTCAGCCCTCTCCAGGAATATCCTGGATGACGAGAGCTTCTTCACCTCGGGTGACACATATCCAGAGACCGATGTGTGCTTCAAAGGCCCTGCCCCAACAAGAGGCAACTCTGAAGGACCCTCCTTTCTCCAGAGCTTCCTGGAGCCCAACTGAGACCTTGACGGACACTGCGTCCCAGCTCAGCTCATGCCTCTGCATCACCCTCTGTCTTCCCCACTACGGTTGTTGGTTCCAGAGCACTCCTAACGAACAGCCTACCTGTTAGTCTCCATTTCAGATCAGCTTCCGGGGGAACCCCACTTGTGACGGGTTCTCATCAGATCATCTTTAGAGAAAAGAAGATACACTCTAGTTTCCCTCCCACCCATCCACCCCCATTAAAAAGTAGTGCATTTCTTTGTTTAACGCTTATTTTTATTTCATTTCTTTTGAAGGGGGAAGGGCAGAGAGAGAGGGAGAGAGGAGAGAGAGAGAGAGAGAGAGAGAGAATCCAAAAAGACTCCGTGCTGTCAGTGCAGAGCCCAATGCAGGGCTCAATCTCACAAACTGTGAGATCATGACCTGAGCTGAAATCAAAAGTCTCTTAACTGACTGAGCCACCCAGGTGCCCCACACATTTGTAAAGCGTGTTTCAGAAGAAATGTTTAAGTACTAGGGGGATGGGGAAACCTTGTTAGCTTATCTCACTAGAACTACGTCTTGCTTTCCTTTTTTCCCCGTATCACTGGTTCTCACACCATTTCATGCAATTGCACTGTGAGCTGCTTAAGCGTAGGGACCTCTCTCATACATCTTGTACCTGTCATGCCCAGCAGAGGTCATAAATGTTCGATACCAGACTTAGTACCTGTCTTCTCCTCTCACTGCCATGAATCCCAAACGCATTCATGTCTTATTCCTGCCGTTTCTAACAATCCCTTATAAATGACAAGCTAAGGTAGTTTGGGGGAGAATCATATGCTAATCATTTACCTAAGCCTTTAATTGCTAGACTGACTTTCTCTACCACTGGCTTAGAAATTTTGGGATAGCGATTAGGTGTAGCACTGAATGGCGGCCCTAAACAGATATGCCATCATTAAAATCCCCAGAACCTGTGGATGTTAGCTTATTAGGGGAAAAAAATGTCTGCAGATGGAATGAAGTTAAGTATCTTGAGATGAGACCATCTTGGATTACCAGGGTGGGCCCTAAATCCAATGACAAGTGTCCTCACAGGAAGACAGAAGAGAAGGAGGCGATATGATGGGTGGGGGCCGAGATTGGAGTGATTCAGCTGTAAACCAAGGAATCCCTGGAGCCACAAGAAGCTGGAAAAGGCAGGAAATGCAATGTCCTCAAGAGCCTTTCAAGGAGGTTCTGCCCTTCATTTCAGACGTCTGGCCTCCGAAACAAGGAGACAATATCTGTTGCTATAAGCCACGAGGCTTGTGGTAATTTATTACAGTGGCCCTAGGAAACTAACACATTATGTCTGGAAAATTCCACATGATGTTGGGAGCTGGATTCCTACTCCAGCAACTCCCAGACACCACTCCGTGTCTTCTCCTTTGCAGACGACCTCAGCCTATGTGCAGTGGTGGCTCTGGTGCCTGGGGCACAGCACTAGCCAAGCCAGGGCCTGAAGACAGGCCAGAGAGCCCAGGCACTCCCAAAGAGCGAAGGACAGCTTCACTCGGGTGACTTTCCCAACGTGTACTAAAGATTTCTTTGAGGGGCGCCTGGGTGGCTCAGCTGGTTGAGCGTCCAACTTCGGCTTGGGTAATGACCTCATGGTTTGTGGGTTCGAGCCCTATGTCAGGCTCTGTGCTGTCAGCTCGGAGCCCGGAGCCTGCTTCAGATTCTGTGTCTCCCTCTCTCTCTACCCCTCCCTGACTCACACTCTGTCTCTCTCTCTCTCAAAAATAAATAAAAGCATTAAAAAATGTTTAAAAAAAGAGATTTCTTTGAATTAATAATCCAATTGCTCAAAAAAAAAAACCCTCAAAAAAGGCAATAAATACAATTAGATGATGGATCATAAGCTTTGTTAGAATTCAAAGGAGAATTAAGAAACACCACAAAGGAGCAAAGGGGAAAAAAGAAGAGAGGTAAACCTTGACACAGACTCTTAACTAAAGAGAACAAAGTGAGGGTTGCCAGAGGGGCGGTGGGTGGGCGGATGGGCTACATGGCTGATGGGGATGAAGGAGGGCATTTGTTGGGATCAGCACCGGGTGAGGTGTGGAAGTATTGAATCACTATACTGTATACCTGAAATGAATATTACACTGTATGTTACCTAACTGGAATTTAAATAAATACTCAAAAAAAAAAAAAAAAAAAAAAAAGAATAGAAAGGGCTTTTGGGCAGTCACAGACCAACCTTGATTTTAGAGGAGGAGACTGAGGTGGTGGCAGTGCACTGGTGGCCTATGGCCATGCCTCCTGCGGGAACAGTCTGAAGTAGAGCTCGGGTCGGGAAGTCTCACCCCCCAGCCTTCTTCTGCCCCCCCTTACTAGTACAGATGCCTGGAACAGCTCTCTTTTTGGTTGCCTTCACACTTCTAAATTACCAAAGAGGATCGCTTATCGATGTATTTCAAATGAACTATATAAAAGTAAAGTATGCATCTTAGTTTTTGAAACTAGCTGCGTTGCGGACAGGTAGGTAGAATTCCAAACCAGGTCGCATCCCGGCGATGTTCAGCTAGATGGAAACAGAAGCAAACAGACAAAAGGGAAGGGCGTCAGAACTGACCTCCCAGCTGCCCGGGGAAAATGGCTTTGAGAAGCCGTCAGCCCCAGCAAGGAAGAGCTGCGCAGCCAAGCAGCGTGGCTACACCCTCCGCATACATATTCAGACACTTTGTCGAAAAAGCCCAGTGCTGGAGCATTTCAATTAACAAAGTGGGATGGTTTACCTGATAAAACGCTCCCTGTGTGAGTGTAATTGCATATTTATACCCCACAGAGATTTTTTAATTTCTATTTGGTTTGTTTGCCTCGAAAGTGTTTGTCACTGGACAAACATCAAGTGTTCTTGATCTGCGATGTTAAAGCAGTCCTGGCCAACTGTGTGGCTTGTTTTCATTCTAGATTCATTACAGTTTGAAGATGATGCTTTCCCCCTGTCAACGCGCAATATTGATACTTGCACCAGAAGACAATGCATCAAGGGACAGGAAAGGCATTAAAGGAGCACTGTCAAGTGCCTGTCTTCTGGCTCTCTCCTAGCACTTTTCTCTGTTTAACCCACCCAAGGCTGCTAATTGTGTCTAAATGTTTGAAAATATGTCTTTTTCCTTTACAAGTCTGCTTGTTTCCATGCATAAAGCTTTTCCTCCCTCCCTCCCCACTCCCCACCCTTCCCCTCGGTATAGCAAATAAAGCTGAAAGAATATAGCTCCCTTCTGTGGTTTTCGGCCCCTCCCTTTCCTGATGAATACACAGACACACGGATATAGATTGCTGAGTAATTGGGGTTGCTTTCATTCCATTGCGAAGCAGCAGAGCTCCTGCTATGTCCCGGGTACCACTGATAGGCTGAGGGTATGCAGAGATAAGTCTTCATCTCTGATCTCAGGATCTGTGTGTTAACATAGAAGCTAAGTGTGGAGACAAGCAATTACAACCTCGTATAGCAAGGGCCGTAACCAAGGCACGTAACCATGCACGAAGTACAGTGGTGGCACCGGGGACATGGAAATTAATTCTGCCCGAGGCAGGCTTTGTGGATGAGGAGGTGGCTCTGGAGGTGGCTCTTAAAGAGATCCCCCCCAGGGGGACATGGCTGGCTCAGTCGGTTGAGTGTCCAACTTCGGCTCAAGTCATGATCTTGCAGTCCGTGGGTTCAAGACCTGCATCGGGCTCTGTACTGACAGCTCGGAGCCTGGAGCCTGTTTCAGATTCTGTGTCTCCCTCTCTCTCTGGCCCTCCCCATCTCATGCTCTGTCTCTCTCTCTCTCTCAAAAATAAATAAATGTTAAAAAAAAAAAGAGAGAGTCCCCCACAGACATGAGAGTTTACCAATTGCCCAGACCAGTGATAAAGCCCTGAATAAGACCAACACGGCCCCTGAACACATTCTTCTGGGAGGGAGCAGTCATTAAGGAGGAGAACAAAGAAAATAATTGCAGATTGTGATCTGTGCTATGAAGGGAGTAATGTGGAGACACAGGGAAGGAAGCCCCTTTATACGGGCTGGTGAGGGAAGCCCTCTTCCAGGTAACATTTGAGTTAAGACCTACAGAAGGAAGGATGACAAGGAGTTTTCACATGCAAAGCTGAGGAAAGGTCAAGTGTTCCCTCCAGGAAGGGGTCGGAGCGGGCAGGGAGCACAGAGGATGTAGGTCTTGCCAAAGTGGACACGTGGGGTGCTTAGCTGGACCCAGGTCCCAGAGGGCCATCCAAGCCATGGTAGATGGTAGGATCTTATTCCAGAGACAGAGATGAAAACCATAATGGGACATCACCTCGCCCCTATTAGAATGGTTATTTCCAAAAAGACAACGGATAACAAGTGTCAATGAGGATGTGGAGGGAAGGGAACCTGGGTGCACTGTTGTCGGGAATATAAACTGGTGCAGCCGCTGTGGACAACGGTATGGAGGGTTCTCAAAAATTGAAAAATGGAATTACCATCTGATCCAGCAATCCCACTTCTGGGTATATGTCCAAAGGAAATGAAAACGGGGTCTCGAAGAGACACCTGCACTCCAAGTTCACTGCAACACTAGTCACAATAGCCAAGATATGGAAACACCTTAAAAGCCCATCAACAGGTGAAAAAAAAGTTGTAGTATAGATAGATAGATAGATAGATAGTTATGAGAAAGGGCATTCTGTTATTTGCAACAACATGGATGGCCCTCAAGAACATTATGCTAAATGAAATAAGTCAGACAGAAAAGACAAATACTGTGTGATCTCATATAAATGTGGAATCTAAAAAAGATGAACCCATAAAAACAGAGTTCAGTGGTAGTTACGAGGGGTCAGAGAGTGGGAGTAATGGGGAGATGCTGGTCAAAAAATAAACACTTCCATGGGCGCCTGGGTGGCTCAGTCGGTTGGGCATCCGACTTCGGCTCAGGTCATGATCTCACTGTTCATGAGTTCAAGTCCCACGCCAGCCTCTGTGCTGGCAGCTCAGAGCCTGCAGCCTGCTTCGGATTCTGTCTCTCTGTCTATGGCCCTTCCCTGCTTGCACTCTCTCTCTCTCTCAAAAATAAATAAACATTAAAAATTAAAAAAAAAAAAGTAAACACTTCCAGTTATAAAATGAGTAAGTTCTGGAAATCTAATGTACAGCATGGTGATTAGAGTAAATAATACTGTATTATATACTTGACAGTTGCTAAGAGAATAGATCTTAAATGTTCTTACCACTAAAATGAAATGAGGGCGCTTGGGTGGCTCAGTCAGTTAAGCATCTGACTTTGGCTCAGGTCATAATCTCACAGTTAGTGACTTTGAGCCCTGCATCAGGCTCTGTGCTGACAGCTCAGAGCCTGGAGTCTGCTTCGGATTCTGTGTCTCCCTTGCTCTCTGCCCCTCCCCCACTCACATTCCATCTCTCTCTCTCTCCCTCTCTGACAAAAATAAATAAACATTAAAAATTTTTTTAAAAAGTGAAATGAAATGATAATTATGTCACATGATAGAAGTATTAGCTGACACCAGGGTATAAACATTTTGCACGACATAATGTATCAAATCCATATGCTATACACTTTAGACTCGTACTATGTTATGTCAATAAAACTGGAAAAATTTTTATACGCTTATTTATTTATTTTGAGGGAGAGAGAGCGCACAAACAGGGGAGGGGCAGAGAGAGAAGGAGAGAGAGAATCCCAAGCAGGCTCCATGCTCAGCACGGAGCCCGACATGAGGCTCAATTTCACGACTGTGAGATCACTACCTGAGCCAATATCAAGACTCGGATGCTTAACTGACTGAGCCACCCAGGCACCCCAAAGCTGGAAATTGTTTAAAATTAGAAAGATTTTATTCCCAGAAAAATAAAAACTCATTGAAGAATTTTAAGCAGAAGAATGACATGATGTAGGCTGTTATAAGATCAGTTTGGCTGCTGTACAGATGATGGGTAAGGGAGCAATGGTGAAGCCATAACAAAATCGGGAAGGTAATTTGGGTAATTCATTGGTTAATGTCTATCTTCTCTAATAGATTGTAATTTATGGGAGGGCAAGAGCAATGTAACAACATAAATTGCAATGAAATGCCAGATACATGGTAGTAATTCAAGAAATAATGGAGAAATAATGGATGGATGAATGAGTGGGTCAATGACTGAATGAATGAATGGTATTCTGAGCCAAAACCAGCCTTGCAAAGGCAAGGGAGCTTCTTGACTTTACAGATCAGAATCAAACCAAATATGTCTTCCTCATGCAGCTCACCTCATCTCCCCACATTCATCGGCACACTCATGAGAGGCATGCAAGAAAGAAGCAATCAATCTATTAAGTTGTGCTGGCCCCAGGACAGACAGAACATAGAGCCACCGAAAGCCCAGGGCTAGATGCTGTAAGGATCACTTGAGTCAAAGACGCGTGCTACCAGTAGCTTTACTGACCCCACCCCCAAGCCAGAACATGTTCTGAGTGACTGTTGGAACTCCTGTTCTGATACGCTTGGTAGTTAAGTTCTGCCTCCTCCTTCCTGGGAAAAGCAGTCCTATTTACCTTGCCCTTTGTCTATTTCAAATCATTTTTGGTGGAATTCTAAATCATAACTCTTCACTTTCCCTTTGGCTGCAGTGCTGAACTTGTGATTCAGATACGGCCAATTATGGTATCTTTTGGACCTGACCATACTGACTGCACATGACACAAAGCAGGACCCACTGGAATCTTGCGTTAGGAACTGATATGTGAGCCCTGAAAGGAAGAAAGGCTCTCTTCCTTTTGAGTAATGAAATGCAAAGGTACAGAATTAAGGTTGCTAGCGGACTTCTGTTCTCCCACGTGGTGAGAATTTCTGGGCAGCGGGAAAGAAGGAGACCAACAAAAAGAAATGTACAAGTCAAGAGAAAGAGACAAGCAGACCTCATCAGTGAGGGCCCTGGGTCCAGCAACACCTGCCTTCCAGGTGACATAAGCACCTTTGAATTTTTGTCTAATCCAGTTGAAGTTGGAATTCTTTTTACTGCAACCAAGTGCTCTCCCCAGTTTCACCCGATTCTCCTGCTCTGGGAATCTAGAATGGAAGCAGTCTGCCGGTAGGCCGAGAGCATCAGCAGGAAAGTTGGAGGTCAGGTGGTCAATTCTAGAGTCAGGAGACACACTCCACCCAAAATTATGACAATTCAGTTTTCGTATTAGACCTCTGAATTTCTGACATTCTATATCCATAGGATAGCCTCTTTTTTTCCTATTTTATTTTATTTATTTTTTATGTATACATATCCTTTAATATATTTCTTTTCTTTTTAAATGTTTTATTCATTTTTGAGAGAGAGAGAGATAGCGTGAGCAGAGGAGGGTCAGAGAGAGAGGGAGATACAGAATCTGAAGCAGGCTCCAGGCTCTGAGCTGGTTGGCTGTCAGCACAGAACCCAGTGTGGGGCTCAAACCCACGAACCGTGAGATCATGACTTGAGCCAAAGTCAGATGCTCAACCGACTGAGCCACCCAGGCACCCCTTAATATCTTTCTGTCACTGGTCATATTTCATTTGGATTTTCTAATTTTTAAAATTTTATTTTCAAATTAGTTAACATATAGTGTAGTCTTGGTCTCTGGAGTAGATCTCAGTGATTCATCTTTTACAAAAGATACCCAGTGCTCATCCCCCCAAAAGTGCCCTCCTTAATGTCCATCACCCATTTAACCCACCTCTCTATCCAGCCCCCATCTAGCAAACTTCTGTTTGTCCTCTGTATTTAAGAGTCTTTTATGGTTTGTCTCTTTTTCTGTTTTTACCTTATTTTCCTTCCCCTTCCCCTCTATTCATCTGCTGAGTTTCTGAAATGCCAGATATGAGTGAAATCATATGATCTCTGTCTTTCTCTGACTGACTGATTTCACTTAGCATAATACATTCTAGTTCTATCCACGTCGTTGCAAATGGCAAGCTTTCATTCTGTTTGATCACCGAGTAATATTCCATTGGATATACACACCACATCTTCTTTATCCATTCATCAGATGATAGACATTTGGGCTCTTTCTGTACTTTGACTATTGTTGATAGTGCTGCTGTAAACATTGGGGTGCAAATGCCCCTTCAAATCAGCACACCTGTGTCCTTTGGATAAATATCTAGTACTGCAATTGCTGGGTTGTAGGGTAGCTCTATTTTTAATTTTTTGAGGAACCTCCACACTGTTTTCTAGGGTGGCAGGACCAGTTACATTCCCACCAACAGTGCAAAAGGCTTCCTGTTTCTCTGCATCCTCACCAGCATCTGTTGTTGCCTGAGTTGTTAATTTTAGCCATTCTGATGGATGTGAGGGGGTATATCGTTGTGGTTTTGATTTGTATCTCCCTGATGATGAGGAATGTTGAGCATCTTTTCATGTGTCTGTTAGCCATCTGCATGTCTTCTTTGGAAAAGTGGCCAATCATGTCTTCTTCCCATTTCTTCACTGGATTACTTGTTTTTTGGGTGTTGAGTTTGGTAAGTTCTTCATAGAATTTGGATACTTACCCTTTACACAGGATAGACTCTTTTATCATGCCTAGGAGAGCAGCATACAACAATGGGTCCAAGAGAAGCCCTTTGCTGGCTACTTTGAATATTTGGACTCTGAGTGACTTCTTAGAGTATCACCATTGAAGGCAAGAGTATCAGTTGTTTTGGAATACATGTGCCATCTCATGGTAGAGGCCCACTCCCTGGGGGCCACAATATCAAGATTCTGCCACTGTCCCTCATCAAGATCTTGAACAAATATTCCTTCTGCTGTGTGCTGCCTCCTCCCACGATTTTCTTAAATTATGTTTTTAAACTTTTAATTTCCCTTCAAATACAGGGAACACACCATTTGATGTTCCCACGAGCTCACATTGGATGCTATGGAGTTGAACCGAACATTTCATCACTATTCATGGTTCACGGACATAAAAATAATCAGCAAAATAAAAACATATGCCAGAGAGTAGGGAACTCTGAGTTGGGCTATATTGTGAACCAGACAAGGGACTCCTCTTAATCAGATCATTAGAGAATGGCCCCAAGATTTAGTTTTAATTCAGATGTTGAGAACTCCTACAGTATAAGGCACCCTCATATATGAAGGACATTGAAACACAATCTGATACTTTCCCATTGGTATGCAGGCTGTGCTGTCATTTTAAATAGTGGTGTGTGAAGTTCAAATGCTTGAGATGTTTGCTGTATAAATCAATAAATAATAATAATAATAATAATAATAATAATAATAATTGCATATTTATCCACTAGGCTACCTGGAATATAGTCATGTTATTTTACTCAGCATTCAGGGAAATACAGGGTTTTCATTTTCTCGCTCTTTTTGGAAGGAAGCATGCTGCTGAGACTATTAAAGAAAATGCAAATCTCCTGGCTGTTTGGGAAGGCTCCAAAAGAGTGAAAGTGAGCAGTTGTTACCAACAGTGTTTGGATGAAAATGTAAAATCTTTGTCTTTAAAAATGTTTGTTTAACTGAGGAGAGTTGACACAGCTTGTAGGGGAATTATAGTGGAAGAAATTACATTTTGCTTCTACTATCATCCATTTTTTTCCATCTGCCAAGTTGTCCCCATTTTAGTCTGCTGGGGAATTAGTGATGCTTAAAATGGTCAAAGAAATGATCAGAGAGAAATAAAACACACCCACACCCACTTCTTATTAAGACAGGAAAGAATAAATTTAGCTCAAAATGAGGAATTTGCATGCCTTTTGGTCCACGCACCTTCAGAACAATTTCCTCTAAAATAAATGTGCCAATCAGATTTATATTCTGCTTTCTCCCAGCCGATGGCTAATGAACTTGACAGAGAATATTTAGAAAGTTCCTAAAACCACTGACCGTTTGGAGAGCGCAGAACTCTAAGGGGTCTTATAAATGCTCAGTAAATATCTGTTGACTAAATTTTATAAAGCAAATGCTTATGGGGGCACCTGGTTGGCGCAGTGAGTTGAGCCTCAGGACTTCAGCTCAGGTCATGATCTTACAGCTCGTGAGTTGGAGCCCTGCATCGGGCTCGCTACTGTCAGCACAGAGTCTGCTTTGGATCTTCTGTCCCTCCCCCTCTCTGCCTCTTCCCACTTGCGCGCTCTCTCCCTCTCAAAAATAAATATTTTAAAAAGTGCGAATGCTTACCTAAATTAGTGATCAATTAGTGACTAATGATCAATTCATGGATTATTAATTTAAGTTCTTTTTGGGGAAAAAACGCTTCTTGAAGCAGAGGTAAGGTAATGAATGTCTAGTTTCCTTTGCAACGTTTTCCTATCTTCCCCCAGATTCTTCCCTTACTTTCAGCCAACCCTAGACATGGACACCACAAGCAGATGCCAATTAATAATGGGTAAGCCAGAACGTACCAGAATAGCCCCCTTGTTCCGAGTTCCTAGGGTCTCATCATAATATTCACCTTAACACTCTCTTTTTGTCATATTAACATAGAAACTTTAAATCCCAGAAAAGCCTGTCTACTCCTTCTTGTACTGAGATGATAATGTGGCCAAAGGAAAGATACCAAATACGGCATTGGTCTATCAAATTATAGTTTATAAGGCCTGTTGGTTCCTAAACCAGACCGTGGGATTCACGTGGTGAAGCTTTTTTAAAAAGCTCCTGATTTTCAGGCCCACCCTAAAAAAATCTAATTGAGTATCAGTGACACCTGGAGATCTCTTTTTTTTTTTTTTTTAACTTCCTTTCTTGCAATTAGCTCCCTCTGGGATCTATTTCGCCACATTGCAACAGTGCAACCCCTAAGAGGCATCCGGGCATGTGTAACAGTTAGATGGGAAACAGGAGTACGGGAGACATGAGTGTATTATCAGAATATATTCTGGTTTCCTGGGAAGCAGAGGCTTAGCTGACTGAGCTACTGATGATGAGATTCCATGTTGATGGCTCTGCAATGGCCTGGGAAACAACCGACTTGTTTTGAAATAAGCACCTTTCTACTCCATCAAGGTCAAACCTTTTACTTGATGTACTTAACTAACCATGTAAAATATTACATCAGCAAGCCTACGAGGCACTTCGAGATATATTCACATTTGCATAATGTCCTCTGTAAGTTAGTCTTTGGTCCTTAAGGGTGTTTAGAATAACTGCATGCAAGAATATACTTAATCCAATCTCATTTTAGCTTTTGCTCTTTTAAGATTTCAAAATTAATAAATCCTCCTGATACTCCAAATTACCATGAGCTTTTATAAGCATAACTTTGTAACTTTAACCCATTTATGAACATACCCCACAGGCAAATGTACTAATGAATAAGAAATAACATTAGAAGTTTAAAAGATGGTCTCTTTATGAAGTAATGTAAGAAAATCCTGTTAGCTGGATCAAGTACAAAAGTGCGATTTCTTAAAAAATAGAAAATCCGTCACAAAATTACATGTAATTACAATAACCAAAGGATAGAAAGTAAGAAGAGTTGAAGTACCATGCATTATTTAACTTAGTACATGTTATCGCTTGCTTGCATATGGATGAAAGCAGCAAGAAAGGAACTGACAAACTCTCTGCCTGTGGCTACAGAAATTGTGGTATTCGTATCTGACTTCCTGGTATGTGAATTCTTGACCAAAGCTATTGACATACCTGACAGGTAGGCTTCCCACCCTTCAGCCATGACCTGCTGGCCCCCTCTCTGCTTTCACGCCCTTCTCACCGCCTGCCTACCTCGTTGTAAGGTCGTACTACAGAGTAAAGGCCATGTTAGCTGTCTCCCTCAGAGCCAAAAGAAATGGGAACATCAACTTGCTCAACAAAGTAGACGTCTCCATTAGCAGGCCAACCAAATTAGAAGCCATCGATGGTCATTATAGGCATGCTTACAAGGGGACTTGTACTTTCAAATCATTTGGTAGTGATTTTATTCACTACAAAAATACCACAACTATCATATTGCAAAAGGTATATTAACATATACCTCTAGTTTACTGATTAGGACACCCAGACACAGAGGGGATAAGTTACTTCCCAATGTCACATAGCCAGTCCCTGTCTGAACAGAAAATAGAATTTACATTTGTTGGGATTCTAAGTTTTGATGGTTTCCTGAAATGATATCCAAAAGAGAAGGATGAGATATCACTGTAAAGAATTTGGAAGGAAGATTGTGAAGAGCAAGAAATGATATGATTAGGTGAGCTGAATACAGATCGGGAGTCCAGCCTATGGACTGTCCGAGTCTCGTGACAGAAGAGAATATCCGAGTATCCTATGAGGCTGAGATCACCAGGAGCAGTTGGGCATCGGGAAAGGAGGAGTGGCAATCCGGTGAACATTTCTAGATTGGAAAAGTGGAGGCTGACTTCTGCAGGCCGTTTCTGGAAAGACACTCTCTTACGTTGCTGACAACCTTCCTGGAAAGCACTTTGGCAATCAAAAGTTTGTATCCTTTATGTTTAAGTAAAACTGAAACGTGGGCAAAAATATATGTTCGAAAGCCAGCCACAGACTTGTCTATATGGTGAAAAATTAGGAGTGACTTCCATATCCGATTGGAAAACAGTTAAGTAAATGATGGTAATTTCAAGGGATAAAACATTTACTTGTCGTGGGCAAGTGGTTCTTCTATCATACTGAGTGAAAAAAATATATAAACTGAGTCAATAAAGTGATCGTCCATGAACTATATTAAAATATTAGTGGTGATTTTATCTCTGAATGGGCTATGATGGGGTTAAGTTTCTTGCCATTTTTTATATTTTCCAAATTCCCTATAATCACAAACACAATGAGCTTTTAAAAATTGCCACACTGCGTTCTTTTACTCTGTGTATGGAAAGGTGGATTAGCATGATTTGGAGTGCAGGTGTATATGTAGAGATGTTCACTGCAGCATTATTTATAAAAGTAAAAATTGTAAAAAAATAATAAATGTCTACCAGGAGGAAATGGGCAAATTTAAATGAATAATGATAATTATTACACACACTGCTATGCTACCTGTTTACAGTTGGGATATCACATTCATATAATATTCATCACATCCAGCTTTTAAATAATAACAGTCTGATATGTGGACATAGAAAGATGTCCATGATTATTGTTATGCGAGCAAAGGAAGTCATAAAAGAGAATGATAAGGATGGTTACCTTTTTTATTTTTTAAAAAAGTATGCCCAAAAATGTTTGTAAGCATTTGTACAGAGAAGAAGGTCTGAAACTGGAAATTAAGTTATTGATAGGACTTTCTCCTGGAGAATGAGAATCTAAGTGATGAAGAGAGATAGTTTCACATTGTGCTTCATATATTTCTAAGCTTCTATTTAAAAAATAAATATTTGGGGGGCCTGTGGGTGGCTCAGTCCGTTAAGTGTCCGAGTTTAGCTCAGGTCATGATCTCGCGGTTCGTGGGTTCGAGCCCCGTGTCGGGCTCTGTGCTGACGGTTCAGAGCCTGGAGCCTGTTTCAGATTCTGTGAATCCCTCTCCCTTTGCCCCTCCCCTGCTCATGTTCTGTCTCTCTCTGTCTCAAAAATAAACAAACTATAAAATTTTTTTAAAATATTTACTCATAATTAAAATATTATTATAGTTCCAAAAGACCAAAAGAAGAATAAAATTATCCTACTTTTACTAATATTTAGGAAGACATGATACAATTCAGCTGGAAAAAATTCCCCAAACCACCCAACAGAGGGTGGCATGTATAGGCCAAAAGATGCTTGGTGCTGTCTGAACCAAAATGACTTGGATTTAAAAAAAGTGGGATACATGCGAGCAAAGTTACTCAGAAAAGACGAATAACAAGTTTGGGAGGTATAATGAGAACAGCTTGGTAAAACAAAGAGCATTTATTAGTAAACAAAGAAAATTAATTCGAGGGGCACCTGGGTGGCTCAGTCGGTTAAGCATCTGCTCTTGATTTCGACTCAGGTCATGATCTCACAGTTTTTGAGATCAAGCCCAGATTCAGGCTCTGCATTGACAGTGAGGACCTGCTTAGGATTCTTTCTCTCCCTCTCTCTCTGCTCCTTCCTTGCTCATTCTCTCTCTCTCTCTCTCCCTCCCCCCCATCACGATAAATAAATACGTAAACATTAAAAAAAAAAGAAAATTAATTTGATGATATGAGATAGTGTATTAACATTTGGAACTTGATCTAGTAAGTAACAGGTAACTACCATAAGTTTAAAGAAATGACTTGGTAGGTCTCAGGATATCAGGGAAATTCATCTTATAGATGATTCAGATGGATTGGAAGGAGAAGAGCCGAGAAGTGGTTGGAACTTTTCAAATATCAAAGCCTTAGATAAATTAGAACCAGGACTAAAAAATGAAGAGGAAAAGATATACCAGAAGAGTCCCACCTTCAGAGCCAGGAAGAAGGCTGGGATCCCAAGCTTTAGAGAGACCCACATATCACAAAATAAAAAAAAAATTGGGGGGTAGAGAGCACCTAGGCATATCTTTCTGGATTTAATGCCCCATGCTGCCACAGCACAACCCATAACTCTAAACGTCTACTCTGCCAACTAGCACCTCTTAGGTCCCAGGGAAATGCTTTTCCACCTTTCTTGCTCTCAGCCCTTAAAGCAAAATACAGTCTGTTCAGGCACCTGCTTCCCAACCATGAAGGCTGTCAGTTGAGATCCTGCCTACACGGGAAGCAAACAGTGAAGTACAGGAGGGCTTGAGCAGCGGGAGTACGTAGGTTCGAGAAAAGACAGTAACTTATAAAAGTCTTCTTCTCAGCATGAATGCAATAGATTCCTGCTTAAAACAAATCTGTTCCTACTAGTGTTAAGTATCCATTTTCTTCCTTCCCTTTGTGCTCCAGTTTGTGGTTTACTGTATATTAAAAGCAATTGCTCCTGGGAGCTGAAGCACATTTTGCAGTGTTAAACAACTCATCTCACTCTTCAATTTGAGGATCTAGGTAAATCAGGTATGCAATAAAGATTTTTCACTAGTGCTAATTAATTTGTTCTGATAAGAACAGTTAATAAAATTAAATTCATTTAAAAAATTAATATGGGGGCACCTGAGTGGCTCAGTCCATCAAGCGTCCAACTCTTGGTTTCTGCTCAGGTCATGATCTCACAGTTTGTGAGTTCAAGCCCTGCACTGGGCTCTGTGCTGACAGCTCAGAGTCTGGAGCCTGCTTTGGATTCTGTCTCCCTCTTTCTGCATCTCCACCACTCATACTCTGTCTCTCTCTCTCTCTCAAAAAAAATTTTTTAATTAAATATGGGGGTGCCTGGGTGGCTCAGTGTATTAAGCATCTCAAGCAGTGGGTTAAGCATCGACTTGGGCTCAGGTCATGGGTGGGTTCAAGCCCCACATCAGACTCTATGCTGACAGCACAAAGCCTGGAGCCTGTTTCAGATTCTGTGTCTCCTTCTCTCTCTCTGCCTCTCCCATGCTCATGCTCTGTCCCTCTCTGTCTCTCAAAAATAAATAAAAATGTTAAAAACAATTTTTTAGTTAAATATGAAGATTAGCTTTGTCTAAAAAATTTTACTTTAAGGCATGGAAGTTCACTCTTTGTATTTTGCCCATTTAACTTTAGTAGACAAATTTGAACATTTTAGGAAAAAATAACTCTCTTTTGAACACGTTGAGAAGTAATTTTACTTTTAATTTTTTAAATTAATTTTAACTTTTTCAATGTTTACTTTGACTTTAATTTACATTTTTGCTAAATATATCAGGTCACTCCTGTTAATGGAATATAAATTGACTGAAACTCTTGATTATAGCAACATATTTGGTGACTTTGCTAAAATGGAGGCAAGAAAATAAATTTTATGAAATACGTACATAACCTGTGAAATATGTAGATCTGTATTTTGTCACTCACCTAAACACTACCAACCCACCAACAATACCCCTAGCCATGTGCAAGTGCAATTCAATTCAGTTGTCTTTGACATTCTGCCATCTTTCAGTCACATACACACCAAGCTGTACTCCTCTTATTGTGTCATTATGAAGGAATTCCCTGTCCAGGCAAAAGGGATCAGCTCTTATTCAATAGTTTGTGAGTTCAATGTTTCATAACTGCTAAGTGGTTTAGACATTAGGTATGTGGCCCACTATATTCTTTTACTCTTGTCCTGGGTCTCTCAAGTGACAGGGGCAGTCCTGGATTCCAGACACATTGAAAAGGAAGATCTAAAATAGGATATAAGAAGCAACTGGAGACATTAAGGATAAAAAACTATTGTGAATCTGGTGGTCCCACCGACCAAAAGAGGGAAGTTGGAGAGGGCGGCTTGTATCCGTCCATCATGTTATGAAGCCTCGTGGCTGCAATCAGTCAAACACCTGAAGTCACAAACTAAGGAAGTACAAATTCAAAGTCAGTACTATCGGTCAAGAACAACGGGAAGATCATCCTTGGGAAGACACCACTTGTATAGCAGTCCCCGATGGGCCATGGCTGGAGGGAACAGCCATGTTCACTCTGTTGGTGAAAACGGATTTAGGCATTTCCATTATGGATAATTTCAGAGTGGTTCTTTAAGAAAGATTTCAGAAACGTTGGCATTACTTCAGAATTCCTGAATCACACCGCGGGGTTGCTTAGAAACAAGTTTTATTAAATGAAACCTCTAGATCTTTTCTGTTCCTGTGCTCTGAAAATCATTTCCTTTTTCTCTTATGCGGACTGTACATCTGGGCCTTGTCTTACACGATGTGGACCCAGCTGAGCTCATCTTCATGTTCCTTACATTTTGTATGAAGACGACATTTTTTTCTCTGAGGTTGCCTGACACTTTAGAAAAAGGAAGGATCCACTGTCTGCTTGGCCTCAGGTCTCTGACTCAAAAGGCAGTGTTTCTTTCTCATCACATTTACTACACAGGTGGTCACAGCCGATGGCTGTGGGGGCTGCACACTGGCTGCTTTCGTGGCCTTAGTCCCGCGGGTCTGACTGACCTCAGTCTCCTTCGGCTTTGTCCTGCGTGAGGTGGGTTCTGACCAGACCCATGTGATCCTTGCAGATTTGAGTGGAGGAAGAAGAGGATTTCAGCAAAAATACAGGAAGAAGACAGCCGCCACCCAAGGAGATGACTTAGTTTTTTCCCTTCCTTTCAGCCTCTTTGCTCCCCATCCTACTACCCTCAACTGCTACCACACAAACCTTCAGGAATCTCCAAGGGCCAGAGCAATGCTTTCTGCAACTCTGACCCACATAGGGCACTCCTTCAATACTTTTAAACCTTTTAATAGACTGTCCTTTTTATTATATGAGGTTAAGGTGTCATATCCTGAACCTTTACTCACATTCAATTTATGTTGTTTTTAAAAATTCAGTTCAAGTCAATGAATCATTTCTGGAATAAGGCTTATTTTTTTTTTTATTGAGGGGGGAAGAGGGGACAAAAAGAGAGAGGGGGAGAGAGAGAGAATCTTAACCAGGCTCCACACCCATCATGAGCTCAACGTGGGGCTCAACCTCACTACCATTAGATCATGACCTGAGCCAAAATCAAGAGTCAAAACACTTAACTCATGAAGCCACCCAGCTGCCCCTCTGGGATAAGGCTCCTTAACATGAGGATCTCCAGTCTCCACAGCCGCTCTTCCACGCATGCACACGCCTGAATCATGCCCCCATCAGCTAAAAGAGTCTTTTCCACTTCTTCCCACTCTTGCATCCTCTAAAGAATATTTTGGGCTTTGCCAAACCAATTTGGGCCCTGTGCCATGCAGAATTTGAGGAATGAGTAGACAGAAAAGGGATCCAAAAGAAAGAAGGGAGTGGGGAAAAATAAAAAAAACCTTGCTGGTGGTGCTGCTTCCATTGTTAGCCTTTGTTGAAAAAAAAAATATCTCGGAGAAAATGGAAAAGCTGAAAGAGAAATTGTTTTGAAAAAAGAGGCATGAGTGATTTAATTGGTCCACACTATAAAGAACAGAGAAAACACCCTTGTGTGAGGTGTCTGGAGATTATTTCTGGGATAGAGGCGATATGCGAGAGTCTGTTGAACTGCTGCAGTGTGTGGAGGAAGTGAGAGAGGGAGAGGGGATTTTTGGTCAGTGTGGGATATGAAATATACCTCCTAAAATGTTTTTTAAATAATTCAAGTAAGAATTAGGATTCTTTTAAATGTCTCATGCTTGCGGGACTTCTCGAGAATAGAAATCCACAGAGTCTGGGCTACTTTGGTTTTAGTTACCACATAAGTTCCATAATTATATAGGTCTCTGGCTGGAAAGGCATTATCAACTCCTTTTTACATTCCGCAGGGTGATGGCTGTCTAAACAGAAGGAAGGAAAGGGGCAAAGGCACAGAAATCTGTTTAGGCAACAACGAATGTTCTAGTTGTTGTAGTGATGACTCCTCAACACCTCAGATGAACTTGACATTTCCCATTGACACACTTTCCTTCTTTTTCCCTCTTAGGAATCTTTCAAAACCCACTTCAAATAGAATTTCAAAATGATGGCCTTTGTCTAAGTGAAAAAATTACTGTAGGAATGCTTGTTACCTTCCTTGGCCTAATAGTAGGTCTACAAGTGTTATTTGTGGAGAGATCACCAGAGTTAAACATTATTTACTTTAGCAATTTTTTGGTGAGTGTGTGTATATATTTCACAATAAAAAAGCTAAAAACCATCAAAAGCGTTTCTTTCTGCTGTGTTGGTCACTAATAATTGAAACTCAAAATGCTAGAGGGGCACTTGGGTGGCTCAGTAAGTTGAGCATCCAACTCGGCTCAGGTCATGATCTCACAGTTTGTGAGTTTGACCCCCATTTTGAGCTCTATGCTTATAGCACAGAGCCTGGAGCTTGCTTCGTGTTCTGTGTCTCCCTTTCTCTGCCTCTTCCCTGATCACACTCTGTCTCTGTCTCTCTCTCTCTCTCAAAAATAAATAAACATTTAAAAAAACCTTTTTTAAAATGCTGGAAAAAATGAAAGAGAAAGCCCTTTGACAATCTGAGAGTTGGGAAACCGCTCCTAAATTTGGAAACATCTACATTTTCACATTCGCTTTCTCACCCACTTGAGAACATCAGATAAAGATTGGTTCATTTTAAAACAACTCCTCACATATTTAAAATATAGAAAAATCTTGGAAATATTTTTCTAAGTATTAGCCAGCTCCATTGTTGTAACTTTACTATTGAAATGTGTATATATTTTATAAACTTAATTAGGTAATCTAGATATTTGCTTATAACTCTGCCATATTGTTTATTATCAAGAAGTGTGGATTTCCATCTGTCAGAGTTTGAGATCAGATTCCAAAACAGGGAGCCTAACTCTGAATAAGAACCCATGGAAATTGTTAAGACCCATTTTCATGAAGATATAATCCAAGTCTAGAAGCAGCCACAGTTTATGCCAGATTTGAGGATAAAATCCCTTTTGGTCTGTGAAGAGAGTTGAAATTTTAATCAACTATTTTCTAGCTCATAGAATCCCATATGGTGTTGGGTCATTTTGAACATGGGAATACTTTGACATTGCATATCACTTTTGTTTCTCCCCTAAAGGAAAGCCACAACACCCTCTATCTGAAGAGCTGGGTGGAAGCCACTCCCATGAGCCCGTTGATATCTGCTGGCAAAGCCACCCGAGCAAGTCACGCGTGAGTAGTTTCCTTGCTAATGTTTTGGCATGTCATGATTATGCACTGCTAAGTCTTTGTCAGGAATAGACCTGTTGCCAATGTTTGTTGTTCGTGCCTGTTGTTATTAATTTTCTCTCTTCCCCTCCCTTATAACAATCATGCTCTGTTGTAAATGGTAAGGAGAACAAGCAAGAAAGCTAAATGTTGCCGTCCTTTCCATTGGCTTGCAAGAGTAAAAGGAGATGAGATGTAGGAGAGGGAGAAAGGAGTGTGTCAGCCTCAAGAAAGGAGGCTCATTGGTATGAATTCTGAAGTCTAAATCCTTTGTACTTCACCTTGACTGCTGAAATCACTGGGGATGATTTGGAAAGACTGACATCTGGGCCTCTCTCCCATAACTTAATGTGCCTGGAGATAGACCAAAGTATTAAGATTGTTTATTTATTTATTTTTTTATTTATTTATTGTTAAGTTCATGAAATGATGCTGATATAAAGTCAAGGTTGAGAACCTCTGCTCTCAACTCAATGAGCCACCACAGTGAAGATCAGCTCTTTACTCATTTCTTCTCTTCCATGCAGAGGGTGAAATTACACCCTCTCAGTCGTCATGGGACCATGTCACATTGGACCCATCCAGGACCTTCAAGATCAGCTAGCTTTGCTTTTGAGGCAGCAATAATGTGACAGGAAGAGCACTGGATCTAGGTCCCAGGACTAGACTGTTCTGTTCAGTTAAATTAACTATGACAGGGCACCTGAGTGGCTCAATTGGCTAAGCATCCTACTCTTGATCTCAGCTCGGGCCACGATCTCATAGTTTGGTGAGTTTGAGCTCTACGTAGGGCTCTGTGCTGGCAACACAGAGCCTGCTTGGAATTGTCTCTCTCCCTCTCTCAGTCCCTCCCCCCACCGTCTCAAATAAATAAATAAGCATTAAAAACAAATGAACTATGACAAATCATGAGCAAGTCATGGCATCTCTCTGGGTCTCCTTCCTCTAAGATACTGTACTTTGGGAAATTTAGTGACGATTACGAACACATCTAATTCAGTATTAGGCATATATAGTAATGCATAGTTGCTCAGTAAATACGTTTTCCTTTATTTGCTTTTATAGATAAGAGCACTGCAGCCCAGGAGGATAAGGTAATTGCTCAGAGTTCTTACTATTCTATCTGAGGCCATCAGCAGTTTTCTTGTTTGCATGTAGGTTTTTTACAATTGGTCTAATTGAAAGCATATCATTTAACTCGATCCACTGGTCACCTCTCATCCCCTTCCTCTATCAAGATACAAAACATATAGTCATAATTGTGGCTCAGGAGGATCTAAAACTGGGCACTTGTTGTGATGAGCACTGAGTGTTGTATGTAAGTGATGGATCACTGAATTCTACCCCTGAAAGCAATACTGCACTCTGTTAACTAACTAGAATTTACATAAAAATTTAAAAAGAAAAAGAAAAGAGGTTGTACAATCCGGGAACAAACAGATATGTTAACGTTGCCTCAGGATTTCTAGGGCTCGGACTGCTTACCAAATCCCAGCTCTGAAAATATTCCACTTTGGAGTCCCCAACAATCTATCTCCATCTCCTCTACTATCTCCTCCATCGACAAAATGGAAAAATTCCACCAGAGATTAATTCTTGCCTGCATGGCACTTTAAAGATTAATACGCGCTACACTAAAAAAAAAAAAAAAAAAAGCATTAGCCATAAGGGAGGAATAGGAAAATCACCAAGAGAAGAGGTAATAACAAGTGAATCAACCAGAAGAGAAGCCATCCCTTAAAATGAGCTATGAGACTGATATAAACTTAAATTTCCTGTCTTGATCCCTGGAGTATCTGTAGTTTGCCTGATTGAGACTTAACTAAAATCAAATTTCCAGGCAACGCTGCTGTGTTTATTTAATAGCTATGCCCATTAAAAAAAATGTTTTTTAACGTTTATTTACTTTTGAGAGAGAGAGAGACAGGGCACAAGCAGAGGAGGGGCAGACAGAGAGAGGGAGACACAGAATGTGAAGCGGGCTCCAGGATCTGAACTGTCAGCACAGAGCCCAATGTGAGGCTCGAATCCATGAACCATGAGATCATGACCTGAGCCGAAGTCCAACACTTAACTGACTGAGCCACCCAGATGCTTCAAGCCCATTTAAAAATAAATTTTTTTATTAAAAAAATTTTTTAACGTTTCATTTATTTCTGAGAGAGAGAGGCAGCGTGAGGAGGGGAGGGTCAGAGAGAGAGGGAGACAAAGAATAGGAAGAAGGCTCCAGGGTCCGAGCTAACTGTCAGCACAGAGCCCGACACGGGGCTCGAACCCATGAACCATGAGACCATGACCTGAGCCAAAGTCGGACGCTTAGCCAATTGAGCTACCCAGGCACCCATTTTTTAAGTTAGGAAAATTCAAGGTAACTTAATTCTTAGGTGAGCATGAGGGCACTTTTCATCTCTCTCTCCCTGTCTGTCTCTGTCTTCCTGTCTCTTTCTCTCTGTGTCATGTGTTGGTCCTCACATTCAATCATGTCACAACTGATGGTATTCTAAGTTACGTGTTAGTACAGCTTAATATCTACCTGCAGAGAAGCCTTTCTCTCTACTGATAAAAGTGCTCAGGGGCCTTCAAATATTTTGAAAACAGAGAATGCCATCAGGTGCGATATACTCTTTTGTCCCTCACTACCACCCAAAGAGATTCCAAAGCTCCCCAGTTGTATCTTATTTGGGAAGATACATGCTGCACCAGGTAAATGTTTTCTAGGATACTGCAAAATCCGCTAGGAGATATTCTTTACTTGCTCTTGTAAAGTCTATGCTCCTGAAATGTCTCTATCACTGTCACCTGAGAGGACTACATTTCACATTTCATCAAGGTGTGAGCCTCACTTCTTTCCGGAAACCCGTGCCGCTACAACCAACACTGGAATAACTCCTTTCCAAGTCTGTAAAAGAAAAGAATAACAGAAAAGGTTTTCTTTTTTTTTTTTTTTTAATTTTTTTTTTAGTGTTTTATTTATTTCTAGGAGAGAGAGAGAGAGACAGCGTGAGCAGGGGAGGGTCAGAGAGAGAGGGAG
Source organism: Proteles cristata cristata (assembly GCA_017311185.1). Classification (NCBI taxonomy): domain Eukaryota; kingdom Metazoa; phylum Chordata; class Mammalia; order Carnivora; family Hyaenidae; genus Proteles; species Proteles cristata. Next base: position 291,944 of record JAESUZ010004426.1, on the reverse strand, counting down.
TCACAGACTGAAACAGGCTCCAGGCTCCGAGCTGGCAGTCAGCACAGAGCACGACGCAGGGTTCGAACCCACAAACCGCGAGATCATGACCTAAGCGAAAGTCGGACACTTAACCGACTAAGCCACCCAGGCGCCCCCAGAAAAGGTTTTCTTAAACACGAAAAGACAAATTTGAATATGATAAAAGGAATGATGGGCTGCCATTGCCCACCCAGCACTGTCCTCAAAGACGCTGGTGGGTGGGAAGACAGGCAGCTTGGAAGAGAAAGAGAAGCCTGCCCAGGTAATGCCATCAGGAAGCAGGGAAGCCAAGGGTGGCCTCTGCATCCCCTGGATTGAGCTAATGAGATGCGTGTCAACTACCTGGGAGATTCCCGGAATCACTGCCTCTCCCGGAACTCCCCTCAACCCCAAGGCCCCAAATCATTCCATGTACACTCGGTCTACAGGAGACAACTGCCACTAGATGGTACCAAACTGTGGCCAGGACCAGGGCTGATTCAGATGTCACAGAACCCTGGAACTCCCAGATGGCTAGTTGGGCAACCTTCCTCTGGCCATTTCATTAATTTTGTAGTATGACACCAGATTTTGTGCGAGTAAATTTTTTGGACCATGTGTCTCTTGTCATGGCTAGTTTTCCTCTACGTACTAGTATACTCCATTTTATGTAGTGTTACTATTGAGTTTGTATGTTTCAACTCCCAGCCAATTTCCAAGTTCACTGAGAAGACAAATCATGTTTTCTATAGTTCTTGTCTACCTCACAGTGTCTCAGGCGGTATGGATGAAGGGTAAATGTTCAACAACTACCAGTTTTATTGCACGATCGAAGCTTTAGTACAGAACGCATTGTCTCAACATAGATTTCTTTAACTGCCTGGATAGAACCTGTCTACCATAGATACGCCAACCCCAAATGTATCCCCACATGCAAAGGGACACTTGATTCTATAATTGGCCAGCCTTTCAGAATACAAGCAGTCCTTTCCTTTATCAGAGAGGTAAACAAAGGAACAAAACACCTTTAGTCAAAAAGACTGGTGTGATTCCGTTGCTCAGTTGTAAATACAACTTATTACTTTTTCTGATTTTTTTTTGGTTTTGCACATAGCTACTTGCACAACCTCTATTTTTCCTATCTATGCTAAGTGATTGAGGAAAACAGAAAACACACACACACACACAAACACACACACACAGTGTGTCCTTCTCAGGAGTCACCAGCACAAAAGTCTGGAATGTGCTTGGCTTTGCACCCATCACAGCAAGGCATTAGAAATATTGGATTTAGTGTCGTGCATCCACAGATATAAAATTAGGCCGACAGAAGTCTGGATCTGGGCCTCGCTCCATACTGCTAACTTGTAGAGCGCTGGTAGCCAAAAGGGTTTGGAACGGCTGTCTCTCTGCAGATGCTGCCATTCATTTCTGTGGGAACAGGACCACTTACATCTAATTACAGTTTCTGCTTAAATTAACAGGACAGATATGACAGCAAAAACTTCTTCAGACTAACTGGTGGGGAGACCTTTAGCTGACACGATTTATGAAGTAGTTGGCTTACAGCAAAGTAATGTCAATTTTAAAAAGTAATTTAGAATTCATATGATTCCATCCAGCAATTTGTGGCAGCCAGAGGAAAATACGCGGGGTGGGGGTTTGGGGCAGAGGGAGAGGCAGGCAGAAGCATGCACTATTTTAGAAAGAAGACTAGATTATCTTACAGAGTCAACAATTTTAGAGAGACTAGGTTATTTTACACGGTACCATTACATTACATTAGCTAATCACAGTAGAGCTGATGTGTAAAGTCTGACAGTTGAACCTTAGAACCCTTGTTTTTAACCTTGACTGCCTCTCAGGTTAGCTAAAGACCCAAGTCATGTTGAAAACGCCACTAACACAATGAAGGGAGATTCTGTGCTGGTTTGATGACAGTTTTCACGGCCTTCATTCTGGCCAGTCGATTTCATGCTGTGAGATCCAAGGTGAATTGATCCCTATAAATCCCTCGAATGGGTCACTAAGGAACTCACCGAGTTCAATCACGGTAAACATTGGCCAGGCTGCCCTTGAGAAGGGATGTCCCAGCAGATGCCCAGGGTTCGTAGAATTTACCCCCAAACTGTCCTCTGACTATTCTACATCACCTCTTTTTGTGTTAAACCTCTCCCATCCATCTACTTAATCTGCTGATTCCAGCCTTTGACTCCATGACCTGGGCTCTAATTATCAATCCCTTTACCATCCATTTGATCAAAAACCTGGCCAACAATCATTCTGGCTGAGGGCAGCCTTAAAGCCACAGATATCTAAGCACCGCCCCCATGGATGGCCCTCACCTGGAACAGACCAACCGTGGGATCAAAACAGACATTGGGTGGCTCTGGGATGATTGTTTCCCTTGGAATCCAGAGAAGGACATGGAGGGACCCAGTCTTATTCTTTGTGAAAGTCACCACTAAAAATAAAGCTTGAAAAAGTTGTTGTAGGGTTTCACAGGATACTAGATATGAGTATAAATATACTAGATATATAGATACAACATATGAATATATATGTAAACACATACAGATATAATACATATTCCTGAGTAATATACCTCATTTAAAAGTTGTATTCTAAAATGAAGCACTTAAATTAAGTTCTCTTAATTGCTCATCCTCGTTCCTGATGAAAGGATAAAAAGTCCCTCTTTTAAAAGTATAGTTCGGGGGGTGCCTGAGTGTCTCAGTTGGTTAAGTATCCAACTCTTGATTTTGGCTCAGGTCATAATCTCATAATTGTGGCCTCAATCCCTGTGTCAGGCTCTGCGCTGACGACATGGAGTTTGCTTAGGATTCTCTCTCTCTCCTTCTGTCTCTGCCCCTCCCCTGCTCTCTCTCTAAATATAAATAAATAAACGTTAAAAAATAAATACATCAAAGTATAGCTCTGGAGCCTAAATCATAGAAGTCAATACCGTAAAGCTTCTTGCCTACATTTGGCTGACTAAATTCTTATCTGATATAATTTTCTATATTTCAGAATAACAAATTTATCACAAGTGCCTAGATCAGAGGTCATCAAGCCACAGCCCCTGGGCCAAAATCGATCCCACTGTCTATATTTGTAAATAAACTTTCATTGGAATGCAGCCATGCTCATTTGTTTACAGATTGTCTCCAGCTACCTTCATACCACGATGGCTGAACTGAGTCCTTGCAACAGAGATTGTATGACTCACTAAAGGAAAAAGCGTCTCCTTCTACTCATAACACTTCTGACACCAGATACACGGGTATTTGCCCCACACCAACCAATTATCCAACTCCCCACACACAATTCCATTCTGATACTGACTACCCAGAGTTAGTGCAGACCCCTAAGTGATGGGCTTAGCCCCACAAGACTCTCCCCACTTGAGAGGCCAGTCACAAGTTCCCAGACTGTTACTTGTATTTTTGATCAATGGGTTACAACCTCCTCAGGTTCAACAGTTGGTTATAATGGCTCAGAGAACTGGGGGAAACACTTAGGTTTTACTAGTTTAATAAAGGTATAATAAAGGATACAGGTAAACAGGCAGATTAAGAGTCATATAGAGCAAGGTCTGGAAGGGTCCCAAGCACAGGAGCATCTTTCATTATGGAACTGGGGGGGCACTGTCCTCTAAGTATGTGGATGTGTTCACCAACCCAAAAACTCTCCAACCCTGTAGTGTAGAGATTTTTATGCAGGTGTCATCATGTAGGCATGATGGATTATTAACTCAGTCTCCAGCCCCAGAGGATGGGGTGGCAGAGTCACTGAAAATTCCAAGCTTCTAAACAGGGCTTGGTCTTCCTGGTGGTCAATGTCCATCCTGAAGGGATGTCAGCGCCATCCTGCCCGCCCATGGGTCCTCTCATTAACATACAAAAAGACCCTCTTGCCACTCCAGAGATTCTAAAGGTCTTAGGAGCTCTGGTGTTGGGAACCTGAGCCAAAGACCAAATATTAGAACAAAGGATGCTCTTATCCCATCACTCAGGAAATGACAAAGGCTTTAGAAGCCTCTCCCAGAAACTTGGACAAAGATCCAATATATTTTTTATTATTCCACAATATAAGTCCTGAGAAATTCATTATCTGGCCCTTTATAGGAAGTTCGCCCACCCCTTGTCCTAGGTGAATAATATGAGACAGTTTATATGAAGAGCTTGTAACATAGATTTTTACCACCAGAAAAGAAGCACTTTGGTATGTCTACTCTAAGATTAATAAACACACCACATCTGATGTCCAGAATTGAGAATGCACTGTTCCAAATAGCTGATTTTTTAATTCATACACTTCACAGGCAAATCTTAGAAAAAAAAAAAAAAAAAAAGAAAACAGCCTTGAACTTAAACACCAAGACATTTTTGCCAGTTACTTTCTCCTGGGAGTACTCAAGTTATAAAATAAAATCATCGTTCTTTACTCACATAGTCCCAGACTAGCAAGAGTACATATTTGCCTGGTTGATTTAAATAATGAAGAATAACTGAGAAAGAGCAACTCAGAGGGTTAATATAAAATTTAGAGGTAAGGAGAAAAAAGTGAGGGAGAAATAGTGATAAAAGTTTATTTTTCCTTAGAGGAAAAAAAATACTGCTTCCAGCTAATTTAGATAATTATTCATTTGTATCAATCACATCTGACTGTGTAATAATGAGATCGGTCTATAAATTAGTGATTTCCATCCCTCTAAAATCTCTTCTAGCCACAGAAAATAATTCTAAAACATCCATAATGAACAAAGTGAAACATGTTTTTACTTGTGAACTTCAGGGAGATGGGGAAGGGGCTTCAAGCCCATACAGTGCTGGGGTTGAAGAAAGAAGAGCCTGGGGAGTTAATGAAACATGCACTGGGGTCATAACTATGACCAAAAGCATCTCCACAACCTTAGGTACCTGCTTAAAAATTTCTCTTTGAGTCCAATTCTTATTTTGTTCATTCTACTACCTTTTCAAAGGGTGTTTCTGGTTTATTGTGCAAGACCATTGCTTAGATTGCTCTTTTGGTTGAGGGAAAGGAGAATAAAGTTTGCAGCATCTCAGTTATATAGTTGACGTTGCTTTAAGGTAGAGGTAGGAAAGGATTTGGGCTGGAAATCACAAGCAGTGATTTGGGTCTGAGCTCCACTTCTCTCTAGCTGTGTGATCCTGTGTGACAGGCCATTTGCCTACTCTGTGTCTAGACTCCTCATCTGAAAAATGTAGATCACAGAGGAAGCCCCAACCTACCAGAAGGCAAAGTTGCAGGAATAAAATGAGGTAGAAGATAAAGAATAAATCTTTAGAAGTTAAACTTTTAATAAAAATTAGCATTTTCTCCCAGGGATGTGTTACCTGTATTTTTAACTCAATGTATCAAAGATAAATTGAACATTTTCTTACCCTGAGTGTGCTGATGAACTTAATACAGAAAACCCTAATCAGTTTGGATGTACCAAGATGAGCAATTGACTTCTGTCTTCCTCCAGCCCTCATGCTCAAATTCTAACCTTCTGTGGGTAGGGGTGAAGCTTGAGGGGAAAACGCTGGGAAGCCGGAGAGCAGAGCATGGACCTCCCAAATCCCATATCTTCCCAGCCCAATTTCCCACTATTAGACCAAGGCAATTAGGGGTGAGCACCTGGGGGCTTTTTGGAACTGCTGCCATTGTCTTGTCGGTCCCAGAGAGTCACAAGACCCAGAACTACCCACTGAAACACAAGCCAGGGTGAAAAACATCCACAGGTGGTACCAACCGAAGGGGGAGGGGGGGAAGGCCAGATTTGACTTGTTCATTTTTACCCAGCAGCCAGCAGCTAGTTGAACATGACTCTCCTGGGCATTTCCTTGTAAAGTGTCACTCATATTTCAGCCAGTGTATTTTCTCAGCCCCCACTTGTCACGTCATGATCAACAGTTATGACAAAAATGGACTTAACATGGGGCCAAAGTCAAAGATCATTGGCTCCCTCCTAAAGTATTTGGTGGTGAGGAAATGGAAACATCTAGCATATTGGCTTTCCTGACAAAGCTCTGGCAAGGAGCTCATGGCTACACAGTGGAATCTGGAGTTCATGACCAAAAGAAGAGGGGATCTTGTTTAGTACGAGACCTCTCTCATTGAATCGTAGAGTTGAATAATAGTTGGAAACTGCTTTTGAATTTATAGTTCCCCGAACGTCTCTTTCCCTTATCAATTAGGACTGTGAAACAACCTTTTTAGAGCTCAAGACCACTAACAAGGCAAGGAAGATATTTTTCCAACGTCTCCCTAATGTGACTACTCAGATATTAATGTCATAATGATGATCACATGCAAAACAAGAAAATATCCAGTACTGGCTATTGGTAAAAAGTACCGTTTTACACTGATTCCCAGCACATTTTGAAAGCAAAAACTGACACAGAACCTTATTTAGAGAATGAGTCTGACCAAAAGTCTCAGATAGCCACTCCAGTGGATAAAGAAAAAGTGATAGAAATGGAAATTTTAGCCTTCAGCATACTGGTACTATCCTCCTTCAGGCCACCAATATGCGTTATGATCAAAGGAAAGGCAATTTAAATTTGTTGGGCAGAATTTTCCCCCCCAGCCTATGGGCAAGGCTGTTTTATTTGCTTGACCCTCTCTAGTCCTAAAACTATTTATGGTCAGATATTACCAAACGTGTGAAGAGCCACAGAACAAAATTACATTTCTTTTAACCAAGGGGAAGGGAAATAAGTTAATTTCATGCTATTTCTTGAGGTCAGATAACAAAACGCACATTTACCCAGGAAGAGAAATCATAGGCCTTTCTTCCCAAAATTGTGAGGCCTGAAAGTAAAAGCAGCTGAATCCAGGCAGTTGATGAAGCAAAGCTCTGAGAATGTAGCCAGCTGGACGGAAACCCCAGTCCAGCTGCGTTCAGAGCACGGGGCCATTGGTAATGGCTCCTTTGCTGGGTAACTACCATGAGGGAACCTAAGAGAAGCCCCTGAGGATTGTCATTTCTACTTCTAATGAACCCAGGAGAGAACACAGCTGTCAAGGCTTCCTAGATAGCTGACTTCTAGACCCGCGGTTCTCAGACTTCAGGGAGCATCAGAATCATGGGGAGGTGGGGGCGGAGGGAAGGGGATGCTTATTAAAACATAGACTGCTTGCCGGGCACCACTCTCAGAATTTCCATCAGAAAGTCTGGGGTGGAGCTCATCATTTATGTATATTTAAAAAAATTTTTTTGTTAACATTTATTTATTATTGGGAAACAGAGAGAGACAGAGCATGAGCATAGGAGGGGCAGAAGGGGGAGACACAGTATCTGAAGGAGGTTCCAGGATCTGAGCTGTCAGCACAAAGCCTGATGAGAGGCAGAACCCACAGACCATGAGATCATGACCTGAGCTAAAGTCGGATGCTCAACCGACTGGGCCACCCAGGGGCCCCATTTATGTACATTTTTAACAAGTTCCCTTGGTGATGCTGCTGGGGGTCTGGAGAATCACACTTTGAGAATCACTATCCTAGATTAAGATGACAGTCTTAGAGCAGGAACAGAGTACTCATAACTTTCTATTTCCTATTGAATTGTATTTTTATAGTGGATTCCGTCACACGGTCATGATGAGCAACCACAAGATTTACTCATGAGGCTCCAGCTCTGAGGTTGCCTTGGATTGATGTTTGGGGAGATTCTCACATCCCTAGGGAATTATAGACCAAGAAATGGGCCCTTTAAGGGCTAAGAGATTGGTGGACCCAAAGCCACTAAGATAGCTTGAAAGGAACTTCTGGTCCTATATTCTCAGTGGTACATGGCTCACTGATGATCACAAGCTACAGTGGCTTAATTTGGAGCCCTGCCCAAGGTCAGATCCACAAACTCAGGAGCCCATATGGATCTTTCTGATGCCAGGTTCTAGAGCAGAGCACCCAATGCGTGATATCCCCAGAGGCTGCTGACAATGACTTTCAAGACATGGCTGCAGGCAGACCAGAGGATGATCTCAGCACATTTGTTCTAAAATGATCCATAGACCAAGAACAGGCACATTAAAATATATCCCCAAACAATCCAGCCCTCTTCCATGCTAGGCTGAAAAGGGTAACAGGCATTTCCTGTAGGATGGGCCAAAGAAAGGGAGGGTGGGGAGGGTGGAAATTCCTTGCACAGCATGTTTTAGTTTACAAAGCAATTTTCACGTATGTTGTCATTCCGTTTTCATAATTCTGCAAGGATATTAGCATCATTCCCATTTTACAGATGAGGAAATGGCAATCGGTTAGGTTTGCTCAAGTTCAAAGACCTGAGATTCAAACCCAGGCTGCACAAGCTTGATGCCTGATGCCACACTGCCTCTCAGAGGCCATGAACAGATGTACAGCGGCAGCCCTGGAAAATGTTCTAAGTGAAAGTCAGGAGGACAACCAACAAAAATTACCTAAAATCCTCCAAGCCACGCAAAGCGAGAAGTGTATGAGGCAAGGGGCAAGGTGTTTGGCCAGCAAACAATGGAGAAGCAAGTAAAAGTCAGATCATATAGGACTGGTTTTTAAAAAGACATTTATACAGCAATTTCACTATAACTAAACAAGAGATCTAACTGGATACATGTCAAGATTCTTACATGAATTCTTATCCTGAAGGAACTTTAAGCTGACCTCTCACTCAGCAATACTCCCATAGACATATTTAATGCTCAAATTCTGTGATAGTTTTTATTTGAGGATTTCCCAGGAAGACTCAGTACTACAGGAATTAAAACTGCTCCTAGAAGTGGTCAGTTTCTGAGAGCCAGTGATGCTGGGAATGCTCGTTGACACAGTTTCTAAATATGTATTCATGAAGATACACTTCTCTCCCTGAGCTCATTCCCCTTCTCCCTTCTTATCTCTTTTAAGTCCTGGGTCGGAGCCAGCCCTAGGCGATACTGACAAATACAAGTTTATTTTCAGCACCACCTCCTCGTTCCTAATCTCTACTCTCCCCATCTTCTTTTTTTTTTTTTTAATATTTTTATTTTTATTTCTAGGAGAGAGAGAGACAGCGTGAGCAGGGGAGGGTCAGAGAGAGAGGAATATACAGACTCTGAAATAGGCTCCAGGCTCTGGGCTGGCAGTCAGCACAGAGCCCGACACGTGGCTCGAACCCATGAACTGCGAGATCATGACCTGAGCAAAAGTCGGATACTTAACCGACTAAGCCACCCAGGCGCCCCCACTCTCCCCATCTTCTTATAAAAACCCCAGGTTCTTCTTCCTACCTCCCTTCAGCCACGAACTCAGTTTTCTTTCCTTCCCAATAAAAATCTGCCCTCCAGAAAGGATCTGATCAAAATGTTCACATTTGTTCTAGACCAGTGGTTCTCAACCTCGGCCGTACATTAAAGATATATACAGTAAAACCTTGGGTAGTGAGTAATTTGTTCTGCGAGTGTTCTGCAAGATGAGTAAACATTTCTAATAAATGTTAATTTGATAAATGAGCAAGGTCTTGCAATACGAGTAGTACATGACACTGAACATCACATGATCACAACTGAGACACAGTGATCTCTCTCGCGCTGCGGGACTGTGGGTGATCATCTTCCATGCTTGGATGCTCAGTCTCAGGACATAGTGTTTGGCAGAAATCAGTGATTTTTCAGAACGTTGGAAGCTGCCCACAACTGGCACTAGTCTATTTTTTTGTCACTTCAAAGCACCTATGAACAGTCCTTTGCTTTTCATACAAGAAGAAAGCTTAGGAATGCTTTGCTTTATTCTTTCTCAGGCTGCCTACAGATATAGACCCTTTCTTTTGCTGCCTTGTTGCCAGTTATATTAAATACAGTATATACAAGAGTTTATTAATACTGTACTGTAGTCCGCATCTGTGCTAGCGTATACATGGTCCCTATGCAGAAAAAGATTCAGACTGAGCCAATACATAGCAGTGATTCCATTAGAGATAGTGAAAGTCATCTTACACAATAACCCTCCTCTCTCTGGTCTCCCTCACACCAGCCATGATGGTTTTCCAAGGTAAGTGTGGGTTAATTTATTTATTTTTCTTTGTATTTTATGTTTTCTTTATTATTTTGTATTATATCACAGTATTGTAATCATTTTTATATGAATATTTTTGGGTTGTGGAATGAATCATCTGAGTTTCTATTATTTCTTATGGGGAAATTCGCTTTGATACACAAGTGCTTTGGATTACAAGCGTGTTTCTAGAATGAATTAATGGAATTGTGCTCACAAACCAAGGCTTTACTGGGCTCCAGCCTGGACTAATTGAATCAGAATTTCTGATATGGAACTCTGGGTTTAGTGTTTAACGTTCAAATATATTTTTAAAAAAACTACCCCCAACAATTCTGTATAGCCAGGCTGAAGATCACTGTATATACATAAATGGGTAGGCTTATTATATGTCTTTTTGGAGATTTGTGTTTTATACATAACGCAACCTTACTAGGGGTATTTTCATGCAGCCCCTAAGACTAACACAGAGTATAGGAGAATTAGAGAGAGGGGAGAAGTATTACTGTAACATCACTCCCGTATCCTATGATAGTCATCTCCACTAGTGAGCTTTGTGGGACTGGTCATTGGAAGGTCCTTCCAACAGGTGTGTTTGGCTTAGGGTTGTTCTATCTCATGGTTTGCCTCTCTCACACACACCACCCTTTGACTGGTCATGTTGCCTGCACTCAGAGACCTTTCTGTTATCTCAGTATCTCCTCCATGTTGTCAGCTTATTTTCTTGTGTAGGCTTGATTCAAATACCTGCCCATGATTTCCAGCATTTGGCTGGACTAAGGGGCCCCAGTTTATTAAACATGGTAGATGCCGTGGGAATGTTCCCCAGGTCTGTAGATTCTGTAAAGAGAACAATGAAAGCTGGCCGTCACTTCCTGGACAGGTCTCATGGGGTGGCAATTTGATAAGCTCATGGAGGAAGTAGGATCTGTGTCTCAGCTTTGTGGGCTCTGAACCGTGGTTTCATTACTGTGCCTGAGAGTGATCAGGCTTCAAGAGGTGGCTCATACTAATTTACCACACAAGTCAGAATCCCAAGGGACTCGTTTTTATTGAGATACTTGATTGCTAAACGGACTATTCCCATTGTCCAGGCTATCCTTTAGCTTAGAAAATTAAATTAAGGTCAAGGGCTTTGTTAGTGAGAACAACGATATTGCAAAAATACCTAACAAAGTGCTTCCTGAGATTCCATCTGGAAATTCCAGAAAGCATTTAGCCATACTCACTGCCTCGTTTTCTCCTTGCCTTTGAAACAGAGATGTGCTTTCTGAAAATCAGACTTCGGGGCTGGCAGAAGGATCAGTCCAAGAGAATACCATTGTTGAGGGATATTGCCAAAGAGATGTCTGATGTAGTCTCTCCAGCCAGACCGGTGGTTCTCAAACTCTTCTGCACATTAGAATCACTCGGGAACTTTAAAACCTCCTGCCACCTAAGGCACACTCCAGACCAATTAGACCAGTATCCGTGGGAGTGGGAGCCCAGGACATCAACATGACAGGGGTGCTAAATATACTTTAGAAATGTGTCTCCAGTGAACTCAGGGTATATTTTTAAACTCCCGCAGAAAAGCCACGCACCACTGATCTAGGTTAAACCGATTAGCATCTCCACAGATGCCCTTCTTCCTTTGACAAGGCTGGAAATACCTCCCTACTTCCTTTTTCTGTCTGCCATCCTGTTTAGGAGAGTTCAGGGTAAGGGAAGTTTATATTTATATGGCAGACACTGAAGAGGCCTTTATATGTGCTGTCTCATTACTCTTTTTTTTCTTCTTATTTTTTTAACTTTAATTTTTTTCATAGTTTATTGTTCAGTTGGATTCCATATAACACCCAGTGCTCACCCCAACAAGTGCCCTCCTCCATGCCCGTCACCCCCCTTCCCCTCTCCCCCACCCCCATGAGCCCACAGTTTGTTCTCAGTGTTCAAGAGTCTCTCATTACTTCTGAACATAAGCTGCACATTCTAATCCACAGGGCTGAGCTTCCTAAAAACATATTATGTCAGCCATGACCCTCCCCAAGTCTCCGTAAGCAGAAACTCTGAGATTGGGTGCTGGCAATTTGAAGATTTTATAACTCCCCAAGTGAGCTGATTCAAAACCGAGGCTGAGAGAAGCACTGAACCACATAGATCACTTAGATCTTTTGTCACTTGTCATAATAATATCAATCATTATATGAGCCAGATTATGGAGTGTCCCATCCAGACGGACACCTGGTAGCAATATAGCAGAACTGTTAAAAATACCACAGAAGATGCTGCTAGTGAACTCAGGTCTCTGTATATACCTCCTAACACGAAGGGCAAAATGTAACATGGTTCCATTTCTACTGAAGTAGATGACCTTCCAGAAGAAGTTAAAAGGGAGAAAAAGAGAGAAGAGGGAAGGGGAGAGGAGGGGAGAGGAGAGAAAGGAAAAGAAAGGAATAGAAAGAAAAGCATTCTTGCCAGCATTGACCCACATCACTAAACAAATGTTCAACATGTATTTTTGACACCCACATAGGTCAATCCAGTCCTAATCTCACATCAGATCTTCACTGATGCCGTTTGGGTTGGTTGTTTCCAAGTAGACTGTAGGATAAAATATTAGAGCCAATAGCACTACCATTTATGAAGCACTGAACACACTTCTGGTTCTAAATCTTACCGTAACTTTTTACTAAAACTCCTCCCATATAGGCAGACTACCATTCATTGATTTATTCATTCAGTTAACAAGTATTGACTGCCTCTTGCAGAAAAAGGCAGTATCTGATAATGGTAAGTACTTTAGAATGATATAGCTTGAACTTGAGTTCCTGCTCTGTGAGCTGCTGGTTGGAGCCTCTGGACAAGTGATTTTACTCCTTCTATTCAGAGTTTTCTCCTATGTACAAAAGGATAGTAATGTCACCGCAATGAGTAACTCATTAAAATACTGAACACAATGTCTGAGAACTCTTCAGTAAGAGTAATAAGCATCAGAGACTTATTATTGCTACTATGTGTATGAACTGTGCTGCTAGACTAGGCGCTAGACACCTTTATCTCATGAGCAAGTTCACCCATCCATTTGTTTATTCATCTATTTAGTAATTCAGTCAACAAAACATTTTTTAATGCCGTGCTAGGCCGTGGGGGCTCACAGGAAAGGGAAACAGACAAAAAATAAATAGTGATGAGAGCTGCAGCGGAGGTGTGTATGTGTCGCACTCTAGCCTTGCCGAGGGAGGGGCCAGCGACCTTGCTGAGGGCAACAGGCAACGGTTTCATGGCCCAGGAGACCTCAGAGCAGCATCTCGGAGGAAATGTGCAGCCAGTGATGTGAGGGCGGGAGGTAGGGAGGGGAAGAGGATGCCGCGCAGAGGGAAAGTCATGTGACATGTTGAGTTTCTGGGATGATGGCTATCGATCGCTGACCAGAGAGAAAGGTCCTTGACTTTCCCCTGGCTTTGGCATTCTGAGGAGTTGAGATTTAATTTTTGACCCTATAGACTTAGGTTTACCTATGACACTTCTCAGAAGGTCTTCATTAAGCTTTGATGAGTTACCTATGCAATTCTCAGGATTGCAGTAAGCAAAGCTGTAGGTAAGCAGTGTTTTCATTTTTGCAATCGCTCAATCATTTACTGGCAAGAACCCCCAAGACCAAGGGCAAAAAGGATATTTGGGTTTAATAACTGTTTGCAATGGATATCCCAATATAATTTTTGTAGAATTTTCTATCACTTGGATTTATTTTATTAGACTTTAAATATCAAACACATGATTCTGCAGTAAAAACAGGCTTTTGAAATGTTAACAAAATGAGGTATTATCAACACTCACTTATTAGGTTAGAATATATTCAAAACACAAAGGAGCCCATCACTGAGGTTTCTATGGAAGAAAGCTCTGCTGATAACAGCTACAAAGCACAGACCAGCCCTGTAGCACATTGTCCTTCAACCCCACCCCAGAGGCTGCCAGGCACCTTTTCTGAACTCTGCACGTTCCCAACAACCAGGAGGTCCCCTGGGAAGTATCTTTTAAGCCCAGAAATCTGGATCTTTGCAACGCACTAAGGAAAAAAAAAAAGCCAACTATACATGATAGTGATTGCCTCTGAAAACCTGGATTGAGGGCAATATTTATTTTCTTTTTAAACTTTTCTTTGTTTTCCAATTTTTTGGGTAATGAATGGGTTTATTTCTTAAAAACTTTTCCCCCAAGTCATGATTAAAAACATCACAGTGAGAACATAGGTTAAACACTAAATCCCTTGGGCTTCACATACGGTTCTTTCTCACTTCTTATAAGCTCATCTTGCTTTGTTTAGGCAACTATGACAGAGACCTTAAAGCTAGTACTTAAGGGCCTTGATGACAATCACTCTATTGTTACTGCTGTAAAATTTGGCATTTTATATTAACCTTCATTCCTGTGCATTTTCTTTCCTTAGTTATATTTTGTTTTGGAGTTTAAAATTTAATTAATTAGACTTTAACAATGTGTGCTCTTAAATCAATTTATTATCACAACTGATAAAACAATAGGACTTCAAAGCTGAAATTGATCTCTTACAAAGGCTTTACTGGAAACCTTTACATAGAAGCAGGAGGCTTGGAGGTAACTTAGTAAAATTTCTCCCAAGAACTTAACGCAAACTGCACGAAGTCAGTCGTGACAACATTTGCATCACTTGTAAATACCAATGGCTAATATTATGTTTTAAGAATGAAATCAGGATTAATATAATCTTACAGGCTGCTTCTTTTCTCAAGAAATTAAATTACAAGGGGAAAACGTCATCTCCTGGTCATAGTCTTACACAGCAAGAAACATTTTAATTGTAAATGTGCCTTTTAGAGCCTTTAAATTTCAAAAAGATGATGAGGAGGACAGATCCTGTGTACTTACTAATCTGTAAATAGAGTACCAGGCCAGGAATCAATTCTGAAATGCGGCATCAATTGCACAGGCTTCCACTTAGTTTTAGTTGAATAAAAGCCCTACTAGATACGCAAATAACATCAAACTTGCCAGATTAAAGAGAGGCCCCTCATACTCTAAATCATGATTGTCAATCATCACCCAGGATTAAGGGATATATTTTAAAAACCTAAAAGCAAGCGCTTCCTTTTAACTTCTGCCTACTGCACATTTTGGATTATCGCCCAGAAATAGTATTACTTGAAACAAGACTGCCTCCCTCCTACCATCTATGAGAAGTGCATTGTTACCATCTGCTGTTGTCTATTTGGAATAAAACTCAGCAAGGCATACAGCTTAGTGTGCAGAGCCCTTCAGCAGCCTGTGCTCGTGTTTAGAACGCAGCTTCACATTCAGTGGAGCTGATTTTCAGTGTAGTCAGTACTTTCTCGGCATTCCTATCCTCCCCAGCAGAAAGAAGCAAATTAGGCTAAGAGCTAAGACGACCGCAACATATTTACATTGTAAAGTGGAAACTTTAAACCCTGCAGTGACCGGTGAAGCTTTTCTTGTAAACTCTCCAGGTTTATTCAGGTGAATAATTTTCCCATTTTGTATTTTCTCATTAGCCTCGCCCGCTCCAGACATTCATAGGACTTTCGCTATTAGAAAATACTCTTTTAAAAGGCGTGTGTTCTTAATGAGTAATCACCCCAAAGATGTAATCATCAAAGGGTCTTAAATAGATATACAAAATGGGGAACCTTTAAAAAGAATTTTAATAGGTCTAAAAAAACAACAGGTTCTATGAATGCATATGAAACAGAAGTGCAAATAATCTCTCTAAATAAATACGTAAGACACTAATAGCAGTTTTCTTCATGTAGGGGTGGGGAAAGACTAATAAAGCAGGAACTATATGTATTTGTCTATATTATTTTGTGCTTTTTATTTTTAACATGTAAATGCATTGAACATTTTTTATTAATAACCAAAAATATGGTTATTTAAAATGGTGAAAAGACAAAAAATATATACGGGTTCTTTAAATGTAAAATGAAATCACATTCTAGGACTAATCTTACCAAAAAATAACCTTTTAATAAGATTATTAAAACAAAGTGTTAATTTATGAAGAGTTCAGCATTCTATTAAATTGCTAACAAAACACTGAATTACAACCCAACAGGTTGCTTCATTGAATTCATTCATGTACTCCTGGCAAAGACATTCCAAATTTGAACTTAATTAATATTCCTTCTCCTGGTTTCCATAGTTTCTTTTTAAACATGAGTACCAGCAGAAACTGGCAGTAACTTTACCCATATTCTCAATAATAACCCCCTCTGGCTATCAATACGTATGAAAAGGAGAATTTTTTTTCATACCCACAAGAGCCTCCATTTTCACGTCTTTTGTTTAAAAATAGGCTGGTAACCGTTCTTTCTCCCTCTTTCTTATATTATGTATGCAGTTTCACATACCTAACTCTTACCCTGTCTGCGATTCATACAACGCTCAGCTGAAAAACAAATGCTAAGAGTGGCGGTGCCATTCTGGGTCCAGACAACAGCCTCCCATCCTGCCTTCCCTAAGTGGCAAATTGCAGTGACCTATGAAACTGGGGCCTGACTATTAAGTGTCCTGGTAGAAACCACTATCAAGGCTTGACATTTATCTGGGTGCAGAAGAGGCTTTTGTTTCTATTCTCGCACCTGAATGAAGATTGCCTTGGCCACTGCAAACAAAGAAATATGAATTGGTAAGAAACTATACCTATATGAGTAAATGGCATATGGCCCATTAAAGTGGTTCGTTTGAGCACAACTGATTCACTATACTCCACACAATTTCTTAATGGCTAGGTCTTCTCCTACAGACCAAAGCAGCAAGAAGCATTCTCAGACCTAGTCTTGGATCTTTTCCTCTCTCTGCCTCATCTCCTCTTGGATCCATGCTTGTCCCGGCTGGGCTGATTGCCTTCTGTGAATCCCAATGTATGCTTCTGGGCAGGCGCAGTCTATGAGTACCCCCGGGTCCACTTAATTTTAGTCTAGAATGTCCACCCCTTTCTGCTACGAAGTTGTTATTTTTCAGATTTTGCTCTCATTTCACATCTAGCCACTCCATCTCTGTATGTTTGCGTGTTCTACACTGCTGAAGCTATTTCCGCTGATTAAGTGCGTCTGCCGTGGTTTACAGTAAGAATGATAGCCTTATTGATCTGGGATGAGTTCCATTTCTCCTGGTTTCCACAAATCAAGCCTGGACCATGCATCGCATCAGCCCCTGTGGCTCTTGCTTTTGCTGCTCTTTGCATTCAGTCCTCATTGGCCGTTGGCGTCAATGATGCATCAACGATGCATATGTAGACCCCACCCAAAAGGCCATGGGGTCATTGACCTCTCCGGCTACTTCTCTTTGGTCTTGCTGACAACCACGGCTATCCCAACAAGTAAGCACAGAGCAGTCTGTTCTCATGGCCACTACAGACTTTGTCTTGTCCACTATCACTCTAACTTTCAGGCTCACTGATCTGTTTTCCCCTTAAAGGGATTATTTCTCTAATTCCAACAAGTTTGATAATAAACTTGCAAGTAAAGGACGGCTAGGAATACAACATGCCAGGAAACATGTTTCTAGTTGTATGTTTCTCCAAAATTTTCTCTTCTCCTATGATTATAAGGACAAAATACAGGATTTTTTTTAAAGTTTATTTACTTAAGTAATCTCTATTACCCAACATGGGGCTCGAACTTACAACCCCAAGGTCTAGAGTTGAAAGCGGCCCCAACTGAGGCAGTCAGGTGCCCAAAATGCTGGATTTTTAATATGAAAAAGATGTCCTTGCATTGAAACTGCTGTTCTCCCAAAAAAGTCCTGGGGATAAATTCAATTTAAATTAAATAAATTAAAAAGAAATGTGCTGACCCTGAACAGAAAATACCTATGAATTTTCACTGAAGGACATAAAACCAGATAGAAAACCATACCATCTTCCTGAATGGAAAGAACTTAATATTTTAAAATACAAACCCTCCCTAAATTAATATGCTTCTGTACTACAGTTTCAAGTAGAACCTCAACAGACATAAAAATTGTGCATATCTCCTCTGCTTGTACACACAACTCCCTTGTCCCAACAAACTTCACTTAAAAAATGTAAGTCCTGGAGCACCTGGGTGGCTCAGTCAGTTGAGCGTCTGACTTCGGCTCAGGTCATGATCACACAGTTTGTGGGTTCGAGCCCCGTGTCGGGCTCTGTGCTGACAGCTAGCTTAGAGCCTGGAGCCTGCTTCAGATTCTGTATCTCCCTCTCTCTCTGACCCTCCCCTGCTCATGCTGTCTCTCTCTCTCTCTCTCAGAAATAAAAAACATTAAAAAAAATTTTTTTAATGTAAGTTCAGGGGATCCTGCATGGCTCATTGGGCTAAGTGTCTGACTTCAGCTCAGATCATGATCTCATGGTTCATGACTTCGAGACCCGTATTGGGCTCTGTGCTGACAGCTCAGAGCCTGGAGCCTGCTTCAGATTCTGTGTTTCCCTCTCTCTCTCTGCCCCTCCCCTATTCATGCTCTTTCAAAAGTAAATAAATATTAAAAAAAAATTTTTTTAGGGGCACCTGGGTGGCTCAGTCGGTTTAGCGTCCGACTTCGGCTCAAGTCCTGATCTCACAGTTCATGGATTTGAGCCCCATGTTGGGCTCTGTGCTGATGGCTTGGAGCCTGGAGCCTGCTTTGGATTCTGTGTCTCTTTCTCTCTCTGCCCCTCCTCTACTTGTGCTCTGTCTCTGTCTCTCAAAAGTAAATAAATTTTTAAAAAATTTAAAGAAAAACAGAAATTCAAACATAAAATTAAGCATTTCAGGATGTCATTAGAACATCAAAGTTCAGTCCTTTCTGAATATAGGCCATGTGCAATTGCAGATTGCACACATATGAAGCTGACTCTGCCATCCTGACTTCCATATTTAAAATGGAAGTTCTTCCCTGCCAAGTTTTCTTTTGCTCTATATCGTGATCAATTTTTCCCCCAAAGCACTCATCACCTTCTAATGTATTGAATAATTTACTTATTAATTATATGGATTGGTTTCTGCTGCTGGAATTTAAGCTCAACAATATTTGGTTCACTGATGTATCCCATGTGCCTAGAACACTGCCTAGCATATGGTAGGCATTCAGTAAGTAGTTACTGAAATGAATGGTAAATCCTCGAGTGTTAATAGGGCCTCCATCTTAGGCTAATAAAACTGTGAGGTAGTTGGTGATGATTACTCACTAGAAATGTGCTTTGTTAACTTATGAACATTGGGAATCCTTCCACAAAGAGCAAAGGAGACACTGGTACCTCTCCACTCACACACTTGTATTGCTACTTATTTGCAGATTTGTTAATTAGGTAAAAGAATCTTTAAAATGGACCCAAGTTGTCTTTACTGCCCATCTTCGAATCTGGACCAAGCTCTGGGGTCTGGCCTAGCCCAGTATTTAGGCAACATCATCAACAATGAATTTTTACCCACTGGCTCTTTCTTCTAAAGAGGAAAGAGGAAAGGCTCACTCTCTAAACTCATGTTGGTTTAGGTACTTCCGATCTCTGCATGCTATCAAGGGCCATATTAATGTTCAATCTCCTGCCTACTCAAGTGTTGAAAATATGGATTTCTTCAAGGGTAAGAGCAAGTTTTAAAAGTAACAATCAAAATCCATGGCTTGACTGTTAACAGAGTTGAGGTCAGAGCAGAATTACTGGGAATTTTCACTTTTCCAATATTCTCATTCATTGGTTTTATAAATGATCTAGTTTTGGGAGGTTGCTGAATAGTTTGGATTTTTGGCAGTAGATAAGTCCATTATAATCTGAGATGTACCCTTTGTTTGGGGGAAAAATTATCTAGGATAAACTCTTCATCAGTTGATCTTGAAGAAACCTGTGAAGTCACCAGAAGTCTAAATTTAGATGTTATAATCTGAGTAACTGCTTTTCTAAGAAATGTAACATGGTAGAAGTAAGAGTATGGGTACCAATGTCAATGTTTAACTCCCTCTCCCTTCCCCTACCCGGGTAAACTGGCACTGGGTTTGCCTTGACCCCTTCATCTATGAAATGATGATGATATCAATCTATTCATTGAGTTTTTGTGCAGACTGAATGCAAACTCAAAAATAGTATATGGTACAAAGTAAATGCTCCATGAGTGTTAGCTTTCATTAGTTCTGTTTAGTAACTGAAAGTGATGGGGTTGACTGTGCTGGGCTCCTGAAACATTGGAGAAATGCTTCCCTATATGTAGATTTAGATAGAGGGCTCTTAGTGCTCCTGTGTGGTTATTTAAAATGAACTCACTTGGGCTTTGAGAAATCCACTCTACTGTAACTGACCTTCTACTCCCTCTCTCAATCATTTTAAAGCAGAAAAATGAAGGGGCCTTGGAATTAGGAGTGCAGGAGGGGGACAGAAAGAGCCTCTTTGGGTCTGGATTTGGAGCATGAAAGTTCTTGGAGAGTTTCTTGATGGGCGTTAAATTGGCCTCAACATCTGGGAGCCTGATAGAAACTCCACAGGGTCCCTGATATTGAATTTGGGGCTCATGAACCTGAGAAAAATCACTGCCAATGGCAAAGTAAATCACTTTTGGAGCTGTTCTTTGGTTATCTCCAAAGCATGAAGTAAAGCTTTATTAACATAACTTTAGGTCTAGGTGGGAATGCAAGGTCTTAGATTGGAATTGTTAGAATCTCAATGTTTTTAAAAAATTGACCTTTTGTGGACCAAGCCAGTAAAGCAGTGCACTACACTATACATTTCTGGTTATACAACACTGTATATTTCTGTAATGTCTGGAGTACTTATACATATATATAACATCACTTGAGAAATGAGAAAAGAAAAAAAATTATATATACACGTCCTAATCAATCTACAAAGGAATTACTACAGTAGGCCTACCTTTTGAGGTCAGATCATGTTCATTATTGAACATGTAAGTGGTCCAACCACAAGAAGTCATCTACATACTTGCCAATTTAAACTTTCTAAAGGATTGCCTTCAGTGGGGAGGGTGGGGGACAGGTGTCATTCCAGTTAATTCTACCCAATATATCTATACACTAAAATGCTTTTTTTTCCCCCAAAGTAAAACCCAAAATCTCAACAACTATACAATCATCAAACAAGTTCAATTTTCAAAATGATTCCCTTATGTTTCAAAGCCGAAGGATTTTTTTTTATTCTGCCACAACTTCTAGTATTTCTGAAAAAATGGAGATTAAAAAGTTTAAATTTTTCATACTACCTTAACCCAGTTCTCCTGGTGCAAGAATATTCTTCCAGCACTCTTCTACTCTCCCCCACACTTACTTTTGCTAATGTATAAAATAGTATACATTATTGTGTAAATTAAAAATGTTAGCATTCACCAAGATATGTAAGCTAAGAATCTTGGGATTATCATTGAGTCCTTCTCTTCCTTGCCCTCCACATCCAATAAGCAACAATAGATAGGTTCTATTAGTTGCATCTTCCAAGTGTTTCCTGAATCCATCACATCCTCTTCATTCTTGTGCTACTCCCTAGTTCAGGCTTTCCCCATCCAGACGAATGTAGTGGCCTCGCTTCTGCTCTCTTCTCCCCTTCTGAACCACTGTGCACGTTCCTGTCATCCTTTTAGAGCTGTTCATGTCATTCACCTACTTACTCATTCATGGTTGATTTTGTCATCTTCATGATAAAGCTGAACCATCGGCATAACATTTAAGATTCTTAATAAGGTAACCTTGAGCCAAGTATTCCAGCTTTACCTGCCTTTTGTTGACAGACCACACACCTTGAGCTCTACTCCCGGAAGTCTTCTTCTCCAGTGAATATACCAGTGACTCCCCCACGCTACACCCTTGCGAGTCACTTCTACCTCGAATGTCCCTTCCCATGTCCCATTTCCTGAAATGTTCCTTGTCTTTTAAAGTTCAATTGAAATGTTAACTTTCTCTTGTGAAATCTTTTTAGAGGAAATAAAGTGGTTAAGGCATGGACTCTGGAAGCTTGTGGGTACAGGTTGAATTCTGACTATTGCATTTTAGATAGATAACCTTGGTCAAGTTATCGAACTTCTCAGTTCCCTCTTTTGTAAAATAGGGATAACAACACTTTTGCAGTGTGAGAATTAAGTGAAATAACAAATGTGCTTATTAACAAGGTGCTTGACTTAGCAGGTATTTAATAAATGGTATCTTTCGTAGCTTTAATGACCTATCTCACCTCCCTACCAGCCCGCAAACTTAATCACCAGCTCCTCAGAGCTCTTGCAGCACCTGGTCTCATGCTACTATTACAGTACTTATTACAGAACACTATGACTGGTTGCATACGTTCTCTCACTGGGCTATCCTCTTGAGGGCGGGATCTTTTTATTCATTTTAACACCTTTATCTTCCAATGCAGTACCTGGCAAAAAACAGAATTTCAACGTTCATCAGATGAAGAATGAATGAATGATCACCCAAAGGATTAGAAAACCCTTTAAGGCTCACAGGGGCGCCTTGGTGGCTAAGTGTTCAACTTCGGCTCAGGTCATGATCTCACAGTCTGTGGGTTCGAGCCCTGCATCAGGCTCCGTGCTGACAGCTCAGAGCCTGGAGTCTGCTTCGAATTGTGTCTCCCTCTCTTACTGCCCCTCCCCCACTCGCTCTCTGTCTCTCAAAATAAAGACATAAAAAATTTCTTAAAAAGCCTCATAAAAATGGTGAGACTAAAAAATGATCACAAAGGTCTTTTCTCCCCACTTCACAACATCTGTACAAGGTCACAGAACTAATAAGTAACAAAGCCAAGACTCTATCTGCTGTTTGTCTGATCAAGAGCCTTAGGTCTTTATCACAACGGTATATGGTCATTGCATGCTGGTAGCATTAGGGGAGGGTTTGGATCTTACATATTCTCAGTTGGGTGCAGAGGTGACTTCTTGAACTAATCTATTTCTGACATCACTATAAGCTCTTAATAGAATGCTTGCGTCTTCTTATATTTAGAATTATAGAATTTTAGTAATCATAGAGACCTAACAAGGAAACTGAGAGCTAATTTGTTCATGTACAGACTCCCATTTCACATGAAGTTTATTGTAACATCTATTAAATTCATCCCAGATATCAACTCTTTTCTCACATAAAGTCTATCTTACTTAAATGTATTTTTATTTTGGCCTATGAAATGACAATTGTATAATCATTTTTCCTCTGAATTTTATTTGTAAAAATATCCCACTGGTATTCAGTCATCAATGGTCAAATTTGCATTCACAGTTTTTCTGATATACTCTATTAACTAGCAACTACTCACAGTAGCAAAAGATATAGAAAAACATAAGCATATGGATGCACTTCAAATTTAATTTCTTCAAAATGTGTCACGTTTTGGCATAAATACTTTAACCTTTCTCAATTTGGCCTTACTAATTTGCTCACTATAGTAAAAGAAAACACACCAAAAGAGAACTGTTTCTGAGTGATGAAGTTATGAGTAATTTTTATTTAGAATCTTTACATGCTTTCTGTAGTGACCATTTTTCATTCCCCTTTGTCCTAAAGCCAAAACTTTGGTGGCTGAATGGGGTAAGGTAGGCCTCCTCTTGAGTAGGAGAAACCCAGTATGGGGTGTTGGAGCTCAAGTGGAGGAAAGTGTCACAAAGGAGAGTGTATGTAAATTTAAAAAACATAATATGTGATGATATAAACACACACAAAGCCCCAGAGCATTGTCTCCTGAGAAGTAGTAGTAATGACACCTCAGTCATGATAAGCACACCTCACGCACAAATCATGGCTTCTAAATACCAATCCCCACCAAATGGTAGAGAAATAGCTGATTCTAAGACTGGGGCAAAGGCAGTACAAGATGAGTTTTGAAAACCTGTGTGCCTAAAAGTAAGAAAGTGCTTTAAAAAATGATGGCAATATATCAAAAGGGTGTAGGAGCCAATGTGAAAGGGCTCACACTGTCCAAACGTGGAACAATTTGGAATAACAGATTATAACCGATGGACCTATTGGGGGTGCCTGGCTGACTGAATTGGCTGGGCACCCCACTTCAGCTCAGGTCATGATCTTGCAGTTTGGGAGTCTGAGCTCTGCCTAGGGCTCACTGCTGTCAGCCTGTCAGTGTGCAGAGCCTGCTCTGGATCCTCTTCTCCTCCCTCCTTCTATGCCCCTCCCCTGCTCATGCTCTCTCTCTCAAAAGATAAATAAAATATTAAAAAAAAAAAAACCATGAATTCATACTGACATTAATAAAGTGGAAGTTTGATTAGGAGCAGGATATATACAAAGCTTCAACTACTTCCCCAAAAAATATTTACAAAGAAAAATCCAGTAACTTTACAGTGGAAAAGCCTGAAAGGTAAGCAAGTAATCAAAATGAACATCATCAGAAATGGGGCAAAATGAAATTGTGCACTACCTGACAGAAGGCAATGAAAACACAGAATCAGTTCAGTAATATTACAACAAAAGACATTCAACTAGAATCTAATCACAAGGAAAGAGAGAAATCCAAATTGAGGGACATTTTACAAACTAACTGGCCTGTAATTTACAAGAGTCGAGAGTAGCAAAAGTCAAGGAAAGACTAAGGAACTGTTCCAGAGCCAAAGAAACAAGAGATTCTGCAACGTAAGGCTACATGTGATTTTGAACTGGATCTTTATAAAACATTTATTGGGACAATTAGTGAAAATTGGATAGGGTCTGAGGGAGTAATATGCCAGTGCTATTTTCTCTAATTTCCTACTTTTGATGGTTGCATTGTGGTTATATAGGAGACTTCTCTCTTTTTGGAAATGTAAAAGTACTGGAGGGTGATGCGGCATCATGACAGCAGCTTACTCTCAAAGCAGAAATATTTTATTTGTACAGTATTTACAACCTTTCTGTAAGTTTGAGATTGTTTCAAAATTGTTCCTTTAAAAAGCAGAATGCAGTGAACTAATCAACAGATTATTCTTAAAGAGCTGGTAAAGTAATTCAATGAGATATAGAACTCCAAAAAACATAATTTTAATTATGATGAAGTCTGTCCCAATTCCTGTGTCCGCTGTGCACATACAGGTTCTTCAAAACGGTTTTAAAAGTTTCGTTATTAATTGACCCAGAAATTTTTCACATGACTTTCAGAATCCTACTTACACACACACACACACACACACACACACATACACACACTTCTATTAGTTAGGATAGTGATAATGTGTGTTGGTGCTGTTCAGTAGAGGAAAAACAATGTGAGTTCTATTTTTTTTTTTAAACCAAACAAAAATGTAGGTATTATTATAAAAATAATTTCTCCCCCTTGTGGCAAAAAATGAAAATACATTTTACTGAAGAATCCTAATATAGAGGCACTTAGTATTACTCCTTCTAAAGTATTTTCATATAAATTCATGTGAATCCTCTAAATAGCACACAACATTTGCAAACAATATACTTAGAGGTAGTTTCACAGTTCTCTTAGGTCAGCAGTGTCTAGATTCTGTGTGGATACTATTCTCTACAGCAAAAAGCTGCAGGTCTGATAAAACTGCCACAACAAAATACTAGAGTTCAAAGGAACCAAATTTACCCACAGTATAAAGATTAATATGATAGGCAGGTAAAAACGGATCGTTTCACTTAAAGGCACCTGCCTATTTAAGATTACAGGGGCACCAAGAAGGCTTCCTACCTCTCAAAGTTTAATCTAAAAATTTTGAAAATCCACCATTGGAGATTAATTCCTTACAAGTGATTCCATCCCATCTTCAGACTTAGAGTATTAATATAAAGATATGCTGGAAGGGATAAGACTTTTTCCTTCATTTAAGATTGCTAATAGTGAAAAGTCACTCATCTGAGCTATAAATAAATGAAACTTAACTTACTCATTTCAGATTCCTACCCCTGATCTTAACCTTTCACATTTCTTCCAATTAAGTTACCATCACTGATAATTCTAGGTTTTACTGACCTTCTAGTGATTATAAACTTAAGTGGTTTTTCAAAGTAAACTTAATTCCAGTTTCAGACTTTTAAATTAAAAGTGGCTCAGTTGGATACTGTGTCTTCAACATAGTAATATAAATATTAGTATCTTGGCTAAAATGAATTATTGACAATTTTAATACATGTTGCACAGTACATATTAATATAGAAAAATACATGTTATCAGCAGCATAATGTTGACCATGTTCTAATCCATTCCACCTGCTCAAATATTAGTGCAAATAATTATATATTTGTAATGCATCACTGCTGTCTAGCACAAATCTATGCCTTCTGAATAAATGACTTTCCTCTGAGGCTGTTTGCTGTTTGGAGTATGATGTGATACATTCATATTTAAATTGGCTTTCTATGGTGAGGCAGACTGCAACCATGTAAAACACTCAGAAAATGAACAAGTATGGTTAATTACTTTCCCCTCCCACCACAAGTGATATTCATCTCAAGAAATTAAGTTTACTGTCACCTCCCAAATATCAGTGTTAAAAGTATTCAGGGCCAAATAGTCAAAAGTATCAGTCTTGTTAAAAACGAGGGTTATTACCTAACTGCTCCAAATCACCAATTAAAATTCTTACAATCTAATGGGTCAGGTTTCTCTCCCATATACCCTTGAGGAGTTGTTTCCCCCCTAAATTTGGAAAGAGAAAGGGCTGGTCAGTGGTAAGAATAAAAGTTAGGAGTTAAGGCAATTTTTAAAATATTAAACATGCAATTTCTGATTACATGAAATGAGTACCTATTGCTGATACACTGAGTATGTTTCCCCCTATATTTTCAGTCCAGCATTAGCGATTTAAAAACTACTGATTTAATTATGCATTAAATAATTAACAGAACTGGCAAACTTATGACATTAAAATAGTGTGTTTTTGAAGGCAGAAATACTGATTTTCCCATATTTTCCAAGGTAGACTTGTAATTTACTCCTATGTTATAAAATGCCTGGCCTCTTTCTTCTGTAAAAATTATTAAGCGATATAGTACTGTAATTATGTGAAATAATACTATGTGAAATAATACTTGACAGAAAGATTTCTATTAAGTACAAACTTAATATTAAATTAAAATTTCATGACCACTTATAAAATTTTAAAAACCAAATTCAGAAAGTATGACCACACATTGGGAACATTAAAAAATCTAACAGCAAATGAAATATTGACCCTGTGTATCAACTTCATAGCCTAAATGCTACAGTAGGAACCAAACACTGAATAAGAAGAAAATTAGACTAAGGAAAACTAATGAATGAATCAAAATAAAGGACCTATTTAATGTCACATAAGGAGAATAGAATAGTACACAGAACATCAAGAGTGAAAAAGATTTAGGTTTCAATCTGAGCCTTTTATTACCTACAGATCTTGAGCAGATCTACTTAATGTTTTTGTGGCTTAGATGTTTCATCTGTCAAATGGAGATAATACTATCCAACTCTTAAGGCTGTTCTGGAATCAAATGACAACATGTATACAAATGATTAGCATAGTGCACTGAATTTGAATCAATAAATGTAGCTATAATTATCTTTATTATGCATCAATATTTAAAAATTGTTGTTTTACTTTATGTAGAATTATTTACTCTTTATGTAGAATTATTTACTCTAACAATATAGACTGGTCTTTTTCTGCAAAGCACACAATGTATTTCAGGACAGAGTTTCTCAAGCAGAAAGAAGTATTATAGGAATTGAGTACGATTAAACTAATTGGATGAAAGCATAAAGTGCTTTCAATGTCAAATTCTCCAACAGAAATCAGGAGAATTCAGTACATTTCTAGAAGGTACCTCACACGTCTGAGTCAATGAATAATATAGGGGTAATATGCAGCCTAATTTTGTAGTAATAAAAAAGAGGTTAAATTCCCAGATGTGAGCTCTGCAAGTCAGTAACAAACTATGCTGAGTGAACCTTGCTAACTCTCACATAACAGATGTTCAAGCATGCTTTAGGCACTACCTTATAAACATGACCACTTAAAGGGTTTGTGGCTTTTCAGGAACCAAAATCTCTTTATCTGGATACCTGTAAATATGCACCATCATAGATGAGAAAAAGGCATTTTAAGGAAGCAGTACATTCTCCATTTTGAATCAATCTAATAAATTATTTCACGTAGGCCAGAAGGCTGATATTCAGTGAAAATCTAAAGTGAAAGAGGAAAAGAAAATCATCTAAGTATATCATAAGTTAATGTATTTAGTTCTTTTTAAAAAAGGAAGGTGCTAGAGACTTGCAACCATGGTTATGCTCAAAATGAGGTTAATACTTATCTTGAAATAGAGTCAACTGTCTAAAGATCCATCCAACTGTAATTTAATAATTCTTCATAAGGACTATTCATTTACTCTGGCCGACTGTCATTTTCAATATCATAACTTAGAGAAGCTAAAACTTGTGTCCTGTATTTTAACTTTCTGTATCATTTTACATAAACATCATATACTTAAGTTTCAGAGAAATAATTTGCAGTTTTGGAGCCTATTTTCAATTTCAAAACATTACCTAAATATTGTCTGTTAGCTCATGTGGAAATGCAAAGAACTCTAAGGATTCTCCTTAATCATATGTGTCTAATGATACTAATATTCAAAGTTCCGTTATTGCTACTTAAAATTTTATCATGTGCATTTGAAAAACATCTTACTTATTGATCTCTTTTGAGTCATAAATTGTGGGCAAAATTTTGTAGTGGCCATGAATATAAAAAGTACTCTAAAAACTGGAATACAAAGAATGGAAGGAACGCAGAGGGCTTTATACAACAACGAAAAAATTTTTTAGAGAAAGCTAAACAGTTTAAATTTCTAATCTTAGGAAAAAAAGTATTTTTCTTCTAAAAAAAGGAAGTGAGAAGACCTACCCTATAAAAAATAAGGAACATCTTAAATAAGGAACATCTTAAAAACTTAAATAGCAATAATTTAAAAAGTAAGTGCGAATATCTTTAAGATGTAAAAAAATGGAATGAAATAAAAAAAACAACTGCCGGGAATTTGTTTATTAAGCATTAATGTTAACACTTCTAAATTAAGTATTCACTTTTGAGTTTTCTTTGTCACTGCCTTGCTCAATGGACAGTATGGAAAATATTGCACAAAACTCAAGCATGGAAATAATAACAAAATATTTAAGCAACATATTTATGCTTTACATTTAAAAAAATTAATCCAAACAAAATAATTTGAAGCATTTCTCTGATCTGGAAGTCTTAATGCTCTCATGTTTATTTAAGATTTTGTTTTCGCTTTTTTTTCTTTCTTTTTTTTTTTTTTTTACAAATTGACACTGTGTACAAAGAGTTCAAATGGCCAGTAAAACTACTGCTTTAAAATTGTTGGCTTTAAGTAACAGAGGTATAATCTGAATTCACATCAGAGCTTTCTAAAATGGCAATAGTACAAGCATATGACTTTCTCTGGTATCCAAAATCTGTTCTGGCTCTCCCTTTGGCTAGAGAATAGAAAACTAGGCAGCCTTCTAAAGCTGCCACAATTTTCTAAAATGCTTTGACAAAAGTTGGCATACTTTGTTTCTTTTGCTTACCTTGATAACACTGGGCTAAACAGAAAATTAAGAAAATTCGGTCAATAGTAACTTAAACAGTAGCTAGTGCTGGATCTGGAAGTTCTTGTAAAATTGATGACTATTCAGAAACATAGTCTTAAAAGATAAGTAGTTTGCCACAATTAGGCCAAAAAGCCTACATTAAAGAAAAAAAATGCCAAGAATGAACTGGACGTTAAAGTTTATCTCTTCCTAGGAGATTACAAACAATACAAAGGGAGCTGAAACACTAAATACAGATAAGAATGAATTCTTGCAAAGCAAGTTTAGAGAGATTGTAGAGTAATAGCCTTGCTAAATTTCCACTTGATGTTTAAAATTTTATAAGTGATTTATTATGTCACCATATTAAGCCAATTCAATTAACTCCATTCAATAAGAATTGCTTCAGAAATACCTTGAAAAAGATGACAGAAACTATAGACCTGAAAAGCAATCAGTCTTTACAAAGCTCATCTCCAGACTTAGAATATATAACGCTATCTATCAATTACTGATTCCCCTTAAAATAGATTACCCATTACCAATGTTTAGCCATCCCATCTTATTCCAGTTTAGCATTGAGAAAGAAATCTTAAAGGGCTGCAGTGTTGCTAAACACTGTCAGTATTTCTCATATTCACCATTTAGACTATACCTCAACTTTACTTCCCTTATAATATTAAAATAATGAATAAATATGGATCCTTTAGTTAAGGTCCTCCACCTTACCTTAAGTGAAATATAAAATAAGGTAGACTTATTTCTTGCTAGCACTGGCTTAAAATCTGTTCATGAAATAAGAAATAGTAAACTTTAAGTTTTTTTACCCAGAAAGCAGATGTTTTCTGATCCACTCCTAATATCTACATAAAACATTTCATCATTTTAGTGTAGTCTATAACATTTTCTTGGGATATTATTGTTGTACCTCAGGAAAAAATCCAATTAACCAACTACAGAAATTATGCTCAATTGTTAACCTTTTGAAAGAGGCAAAAATTCTCTAGGAAAACCTAAAATAACAATTGATTAACAATTACCAAGTGCTGAAAAGGTCATTAAAAATTGGTAAATAATAAATGCAGTTTTGCCGTATTTTACCATTAATGCAAAATAGGATGGTGAAACTTCCCGACGGAATATGTCACAGAACACAAACTGAACACTGATAGCATCTCATTTGTCTTCTGACATCAACATTTTTCAGGATGAAAAGAGTGACATGTAGCTTCACAGAATGTGAAATTTAGAATTTGAAATTTGTTAAGTTCAAGAATGGAATTAAAATTTAACTTAAGGGGAAAAAGCAAAATATGGCTGGTAGTGTCCAAATTTCAAATAAAATCTCAAGAGTAAGTATGGCTGCTGTTTTTCTAAACAGTCATTTTTTCATAAAATGTTGGCTGTGTCATAAGAAATATCCTGTGCTTTCTATCAACCAAGACCTGCTGAAGTACAACATGTTTCCCTTGTAAATTCGACCTCAGCTGAAATGTCGAGCAAGGCGGGCAGATCTATAGTCAGCACGAAGTTGTACGAAGGAGTGAAGAATGTTCTTGTCCAGATTAGCAAGTTGTTCTCCTGAGCAGACTTGCTTTAAATTATCTGGGGCGACTACCAGAAGATTGCAAAGGGCATGCAGAGTATCAAAAAGCTGTAATACCAGTGAGATCTGAATTAAGAGAAGAAAAAAAACAACATTGAAACAAAACAATTTCTATTTTTACAATTAGTTTTTAATTCTTCTCACTTATTGTTATTCAGTAGTTACTAATGTGGGAGAATTCAACATATTAAAAATTTTAAAAGCTCCTGGAAAGTATAAATGCAAATATTTCAGACATTACATAAACCTAGTGTAATCTTTCTGAAAAGATAGTATGCCAATTTTCTTCAACACTTAACAATCATTTATACTTCTATGGATGAGAATTAGTTATCATTAATATAACACTTTTCTTAAATAATTTAAACCTTAAGGAAAACTGATTTCAGAGAGATGTACATGAAGAAAAAACATATTTTCCTGATGTGTGATATATGAAAGTATGATTGGAACAAAACTGTTTCAGTTAGGAAATGTGAGATCTGTCTCGTTAAACATCAAGGTGTAAGATTTTCAGTAATGTTAGTAAGTCAGCATGCGTTCTTAATGGTCGGACTTATGTTCTTGAGCCTATTTACAAGCTTCATATTTGTGAATACATACCTTGAAGTCTTTGGCACACTTCCTATATTCAGCTACATCACAAATTGCTAACATGCCACCCATACAACTGTAGGAATATTGTTGAAGATGCTCATAAATAAGTCGATGAAAACGTACTCCAAGTTCCATCAAAACTGTATCCACATTCTTCCCGTCCATGGAATTTTTAATCTTTTCCACTTGCTTTCTTACATAAGCACAGACTTTAACACAGGCCTGTAAAATTTTTTCTACACTTATTACACAGAAATGGATATCAGCTTAGCTAAGGAGAAATACATATACTGTCTCATTAATTTCTAAGTATAAAAGAAAAAAACTTAGAGCACAGTAAGATGCACCAATGAAAATGTTAACAAAATTATTAAGCAAAGCAGATCTTACTAGTATACTAAATCATTTTACTCACATTAGTATATTGAATCAAAACATTGTTTTCATCTTCTGGCTTAAAATCTGTTTTCTTCTGTTCTGCAGCCAAGATATGCTTCATCTGTCCAATCATACAATTTAATGTCCTAGAGAATTGAGAACACCATATATTTGATCCATTTATTTTATATTTACTTTATATTATTTATACTAAATTGAAATTATTTAATTACATAGCTCCATAAAATTATTTACTATTGGTAGACTTTAGATTTTTAAAAAAAATGAATTCTAGGTCTTGCTATCAATGAACTCTTGGGTTTATTAGATTCCTTTTTTTTTTTTTAATATTTTTATTTATTTCTAGGAGAGAGAGAGAGAGAGACAGCGTGAACAGGGGAGGGTCAGAGAGAGAGGGAGATACAGACTCTGAAGCAGGCTCCAGGCTCTGAGCTGGCAGTCAGCACAGAGCCCGACGCGGGGCTCAAACCCACAAACCGTGAGATCATGACCTAAGCGAAAGTCGGAAGCTTAACTGACTAAACCACCCAGGTGCCCCTATTAGATTCCTACTCTTGCCCAATACTTTACTTAAGTAATATTAAAGATCTTAGAAACCTGTCACTAACTTACTTCCTTAATAGTCATACACAGAGAATGGTTAGCAAGAGGAAAGATAGAGAGTTTAAGACGAATGGCCAACATTTGGAAGGAGAGATGAGAAGAATATGAATTTATACTCTAAGGGAAGCAGCTGAGACCCAGCTGAGAAATGAGAGCATGGGTTTGTAGTGGCACCAATAACATTTAAGTTATGTGATATTCTCCAACAGCAATCAGTCACCCCGTTATGGTAATAAAAGAGACTGCACTGATCCAAAACTTAGGATCTGTAAGATAGTTATGGTTAATGAAAATATATTTTAGGGGAATTAGAAGGGACTAAGCATAATAATGAATAAACCAAAGCTAGGAAAAGGGTGATAGATTGACAAAAGATGAATAAATAAAGGGCTAGAGTTTCTGCTGAGGTCAGAAAGCAGGTTATGGAGCTGGAAGAACAGGAGAATGTGAGCAATGAGTGAGATCTCCAAGTTTGAGGTTTTTGTTACCAATGATAACAAGGCTCAGTAGGATATGAGAGTAGGTAGCTAAAGTGAAGATGATCAAGAAAATGAATGGATCAGACACATGGAAGGGGAAGTGACCTATACTAAGATTAAAAGAAAAATTGTGAGCCTGTTGCCTAAATCCTCAATAAATGTAGGGGACTAACATAAATGATTGAGAGGCAACAGCAGTAAGAAAAGATGATGTGAGCTTCAAAAGCAAAGAGGTTCCGACCTAATACCTATAGATGGATACTGGTCTGAAAATACAAGAAAGGGCCAGGTGAATGCTCTGCTCACCTCTTAGCTCCATGGAAAATGGGTAAAAAATTAGAAGTTCACATTCATGAGACCACTATAGATCACCATGCCTTCAACTGGTCAGCTAGTACAAAGACTTTGAGACTAAAGCTTATATGGAAAGATATTAAGAAGATACCTAAGAAATACATCTTTCCTGTACCTCTGAAAGCTTAATGTATCCAACCTGCCCCGTCCCAAATTGATTTTTAGGTATTCTGAAGCAAACCAAGAAGAAACAAAGTAAGTTAATAAGAGGGATTTAGATTCAGAAAACACATACTTCTTGAAGGGATGATTATAATATATATACGCATATTATAATTATATTAAGTGAAATACTGTGTATGTATGATCTCCTGACTGAAAACAAAAGGTAGAGACTAGTTTTTAGGATTATTCTAAGCATATAATCAGTAAATTAGGCTCAGTAATTAATTCTGTAACATGCTCTTTTCCCAGTTTTATTCCTTAATTGTATTTTTCTTTCTGTCATTATCATATATTCTATGGTATGTTGATCTTAGTGAGAAGGTAATTGGGAGGTGAGCTGCAAGTTTGATACTACCAATAAAGTAAAAATTATTTAGTTTTTCACAAATTAGAGTGAATTCCAGGCTATCCTTATCAGCAGCACTGTTAACTAAATTGCACTCAAATATGCTTTCTTGCATAGAAGAGAAACAGAATTACAGCAAAACAAAAAACAAACAAACAAAAAAAAGATATGCCCAAACTAGTACACAGACTTTAGCATTTGAGTCCTAGCTCTACAACTAACTGTGTGATCTTGAGCAAATTACTTTCTTTATTTAAGCCTTCATTTCCTCATCTGTAAAACAGAAATAGTATTTCCTACCTAATAAATAATACAAGTGAAGGTCCTTACACTGTGCCTGGCACACAGCAAAAGCTTGATAAATGGTAACTATCATCTTCACTAGAGGTATATGCCCACATCACCTCAAGAAGAGACCCCCCGCTCTATACCACAAAGAGATAATTAACTACAAAAACTGTTACAAAAATTTTTGAACATAGAGTCTGCATCCACTTAATGAAATTTACTTACAGAAAATTAGTATATTTATTGAAAGCATTTCAGATATAAGCCTGAAAATTCTAAATGAAAATAAAATCCTCTATGTTACATACCATTTTCAAGGAGTTTTGAAAGAGTGGAAGAAAGGAAGAGGAGGAGAAAATGGTGGCTTCCAAGAAGTTTTCAAATGAATCTAGTTTAAGAAAACCTAAACATACTGAAACTCATTTTCATGCTGCATTTATAATGGTGTTTTTACAGTTTAATAAATATTAAGAGGAAAGGGGTCTACTGTCAGCACAGAGCCTGCTTCCTTCCAATCCTGTCTCCCTCTCTCTTTGGCCCTCCCCCACCTCGCACACGCTCCTTCAAAAATAAACATTTAAAAAAATAATAAAATCTTTAAAAAAATATATAAAAGATAAAACTAACAACTTGCCTATCAATGCCAGTATCCAATTTCATCTCCATTTGTTCAATTATTTCTTTCTTCTTCTGAAGGCATTCAGATAACTTAGGAGAAGAGCTATTCAAAGTTTAAAAGGGGGAGGGAATCACATTAGAAGCTTTGTAACTCTGAAAGCTTTTCATATGCATATGTA
Organism: Proteles cristata cristata; assembly: GCA_017311185.1. Classification (NCBI taxonomy): domain Eukaryota; kingdom Metazoa; phylum Chordata; class Mammalia; order Carnivora; family Hyaenidae; genus Proteles; species Proteles cristata. Next base: position 256,804 of record JAESUZ010004426.1, on the reverse strand, counting down.
TTACCTATAAAAATTTCTAAATACACATACATATATATTATTTTAATTTGCTCGCAAATCCAAGCAGCACATAAATAGTAATTACTGTGCCCAATTCAAACTAGGAAATTATGTAGTATTACTATGCCTAAGTCACACTAGGAAAAATTAACCATTTAAAAGAGAAGGAAGAGGAAGATTTAGATTCATTACTTTCATCTCAGAGAAGATGTCCCTTAAAAATATAAATATATGTGATTTTGAAATTTTGGGAATGTTTGGTTTTCGTTTTGTTTTGTGTTTGTTTCCTTTTTAATTAAATAATAGGAAAAAACAAAACCAAAAAAACCCCATAGGATATCTTAAGAATACAGTCAATTATACTAATTAAAATTTGGAGACTAACAGCCAGTCCAGTTGATGTAGCTTTCCTACACTAAGAAATAACAATTTTGACAATCATATCTGCCTTCTGAATGCCACCTAAATGTCAAAAACACCCAAAATATTAAGGAATATGCAACTCTAATAGTTATGTGAATTCTTTGCTATGTGGCACTATGGTTCTTAAATCAGTACACATCCTTGCAAAGTGTGCTTTAGAGATCACAACTGATTTTTATCTCTGAAACTGTTTCTAGACTAATTTCTTGGCATATCAATGTTTACAATAAAATGTTTAAAACTTTCTTTTATATATTGTTCCTCTTTTAATAGTACACATACAATTTTATAAGGCATGTTCACATATACTCCACCTATTTAATCCTCAAGTGCTTTAAAAGTTCACATAAATGGATAAGAAAATATAAACCGAACCTCATTTAATGCCTTATATTAAAATCTGTCCTATTAATCTCACAAAATTTTTGTTGTATGTCTTTATATGTAGTGAATATTATAACATTCATTGAAACACTAACAAAAATCAGTTTGACTAACCTTATTAGTGGCATAAGGTGATCATTAAACTGCTTGTCAAAAAGATGAAAAATAGTATTGGCCTGTTGTACAACATCCAAAAAATAGAGATTTGCATTCCTAGAATCTGAAGAAGGAATTCCTAAAATTGGAAGGCATGTATATATTAGAATCATACTTGAAGAAATTTATCTTGGTAACAGAAAAAAGAATGTGGCATTATGAATAAAAGCAACTGCTATTTTAATAAATCAGCAATGATTTTTGTGGACAGAAAAGTAAAATTAAGCTTAATAACTTAATAAAATTAATCTAAACTTTTTACACACCAATCTTCATTATTTGCTGAGGTAAACCAAAAAATACATCAATAAATGGATCATCTTGGTCTATATCTTCTCCTTTCCTTTCCTACTCTCTCATGCCCAGTGGTTCAGATAAGCCATAAATCACTTCCACCATTTTTCTTATAACAAGGCTTTATTATCTCAGTTAAAATAATTTTCATTAGTTTCCTGGGTTCAAATTGGTTTGCCTTTTCTATTAGTATATTGTTGTCAGAGTAATGTACTTAAACTTAGACATTTCACTCATCTTGCTCTCTATTATTTCTTCAAAAATATTCAAAGTCTCCTCAATATCTAAAAAGTAAATTCTTGATTTTCAGCATGGTATTCAGGGGACTCCACATGCTGAGTCCAAAAGAGAGCTGACCTCTCCAGATTTCAATTTCATCTTATTTTGCAAAAGAGCAATAAATAAACTCTAAAGTACATTCTAACCTTAGATGTTTATGTTTCTAGCTAAAATTAAGAAGCATAATGGGCTAAGGAAAATATTCATACATGAGAAAATAAAAGTTTTACCTAGAATTCTTCATGGGATGATTTTTTTTTTTTTTTCAAAAATTTAAAAATGAAAATGAAGTGGGTGACTGGGTGGTTGAGTTGGTTAAGAATCTGACTCCTGATTTTGCCTGAGGTCACGATCTCATGGTTGTGAGACAGAGCCCTGTGCTGGCTGCGTGGAGCCTGCTTAAGATTCTCTTTCTTCCTCTCCCTTTGCTCTTCCCCTACTTTTGCACATGCCTGTGCATGCGCACTCTCCCTCTCTCTCTCTCAAAAAAAAAGACAAAATCACCAACTAGTAAGAAAACTAAAGACTCCAACACAAACTTAGAAAGAAAATTAAGCCAGTATACATGAAGAAAATACTAATGCTTATTACTAATGAAAGATAGAAAAATTAAGGTAATATTTATGTGTTTTCAACCACTAAATTAAAGGTTTTTAAAGATATCCAGTGGCACTGGGGTGGGCTCAGTGGGTTGAGCGTCTGACTCTAGATTTCATCTCACATCATAAGCCCAACAGCGTGGGATTGAGACCTGCCTCGAGTCACTGCATAAGATTCTCCTCTGCTCCTCTCCCGCACTCACGCGTGCACTCTCTCTCTAATTAAGAAAAAAATTTTCCTTTATTCTAAAAAAAAACTCAATAATATGCAAAGAATTAGTACAATCATAAAGGTCAATAGTAGTGTAAGTTACTGAAAAAAAAAATCCTTTTGCAAAAGGGTTGTATAGAAATTTTAAAACTGGTAACATACTTTGCGTGTGCGCGTGCGCGTGTGTGTTTAAGTAAACTCTGCTCTCAACATGGGGCTCGAACTCATAACCCAGAGATCAACAGTCACATGTCCTACCAAATGCGCCAGCCAGGGGCCCCAGGTACCACGGTCTGAACTGCTAATTTCACTTCTGGGATTTTATCCAAAGAAAATAATTCAAAGTAAGGAAAACACTTTAAGCTCTACAATGTTCACTGCAGCATTATTTATATCACTAAAAAGATCCAAGATGTCTAGAAATAACGGATAGTTAAGTTTATTTAGCTTTATAATATATAATATTCTGCATGACAGGATTTTATACTATCATTAGAAATAATGGCAGTAAGTACTAAATAAATGGCTGCATAGAAGAAAGCTTACGAATATTAGAAACATTCTCACCCCTACACCCTTCTAAATTGTGAATACATAAAATTAGTAAAATGAAGATGCTAGATTTCCATATGACCTTAATAACAGATCCTTCATACCATATGGATTCAAATTCATATTACTTTTTTCATTATCTTCTTTAATCTTCATACCTTTGAGGTATTATTATGCAATACAAATTGCCACATTAAGTCATTTGCAAATGGCAAATGTTAAATATTCGATGTCAAGAGTCTACTGTAATTGTGGCACCTGGCTAGCTCAAAGCATGCGACTCTTGATTTTGGGGTTGTGAGTTTGAGCCCTACATTGGATGTAGAGATTATTTAAGAAAATAAATAAACTTTAAAAAAAGAGACTGCTGTAATTAAGTTTAAAAAAAAGCACACTACAAATGTTTATCTACATCATGAGAACAAATAAAAAAATGGGTAAGAATAAACCACAAGGTTACTGAATTATGGGTAAGTGTGCTTCAATGTTAAAAGCTTTATGAAACGATGTGACATACAGTCAATAAACATTTTTGAGCATCTGCTATGTGCTTTCTAGGTGCCAGACAATAATGTTAAATAAAACAGACTAAGATTCCTAGCCACAAGAACATACTGTTCTCTTAAAATACTTTCTCCAAATACTCAGTTTACTCCTTACTACATTCAGCTCTGTGGTTCATGCCTCCTCAGAGAGGCATTCTCTGACTGTCTTTCCTTCATTTAAAAAAAAAAAAAAAAAAAAAGCCCTCTGCTCCTGAATTCCCCATCCCAACTTCCCAACACTTCTCATTAGCTCTTACTCGATTTTAGTTTTCTTCATTGCACTTCTAAGTCATTTGTCTACCTTTCCCCTAAGATTGAAAGTTCCATGAGTGCAGGAGTGGGCACTTAAAAGGTATGTGTTGAATTTATGAATTCTGTTGAGTGGAGGCAGATGTTAACAGATGAAAATTTCATTGTGAGAAGTGCTATGAAAAACATTAATTCAGTGACAAAATAATGAGGCACTGGGGTGGGAAAGGTGGGTTACATTGGCTAGGGTGATCATCAAAGGCCTCTTTGAGAAGGCAACCTCTTGGTTGAGATCAGGGGTTGAAAAGGAAGGCATTGAAGAGCTGAAGGAAAAGGGTTTGAAGGATAGGGAAACACAAAGTGCAAAAAGCCTGAGTGGGAAAAAAGAATGAAGGTCAGAGGGGTTGAGGTAGTGAGAGGAAGTGCAATAAGCGATGTGGATGAATATATAAGAGGAGGACAGATCAGAAGCCATGCCTTTGTGAAGTTTATTATTTTCTCCCGAAAGTAATAGGAAATCACTAATGGGTCTTAAGCAAGGAAATAATAAACTGACTGTTACGTGGAGTCAGTACTGTGCAGAAGTGAGAATGTACATAGAAAGACCAGTTGGAGTAGACAGCGATGATGGTATTTAAATTAGAATGGTATCAGTGCACCTTGAGATAAGTAGTTGAATTTGAGTTATGTTTGCAAGTAAGTATACTTAGGGATTTGCTGATACACTGGCTATCGGCATTGAACAAATGGAAAAATTATGGCAACTCCTATGTTTGGGGCCTGAGCAACCCATAATAGTAATGCCTTTTAAAGACATGGAGAAAAATGGGAATGGAACAGGTTTAGATGGAAGATAAAGAGCTTCATTAGGTATATGTTAAATTTGAAATGCACACTGAACAAGTGGAAAGTTCAGAAAGGCAACTGGATTAAAGGGATTGGAATTTAGGGAAGAAGTTATTATTATTCTATGAGTACCAGTAAACCCAAAAGACCAAAAGCAAAAGAAAAACTTTTCATATGAATCTATTCCTTTCCAGGCTTATTTTGGTATATTTTTCCTTCTACACCTTATATTACTCAATTGCCTCAACCAGAATTTCTGTCACCTTTATTTCTGCTCTTTGGACATTTTATAACTTGTAGCATTGTCCTACAATCTGCCATACACTGCAGTAACTTATGTAGCTTGGCCTGCCCTGCTTGATGTAAGCAATATAAGAGAACTTTATCTTTGTGTAACTTTCAGCACCTGCAAAACCCTTGCATTACAGAAGCTCAAGCAGCATTATTCATTGCATTGAACTAAATTCAAGTTGAATATATATAAAACAATTATTATGCATACAGTTAACAAAGAATAACTAAAGGCATTTAATGCAAATTCTAAGACAAATAAATATACTTACCAGCAAGTCCTGTTTCCAAAGCATAATCAATATGCTCAATACATAAAAATTCCACAAGAATGGTAAAAATTCTAAAGGCATTCCTTGGTAAGTCAGAAGGATCAGAAAGCTTTAAAAAGAAAAATGAAACACATTACTCAAGTCTATCTTTAAAAAAAAAAAGGTAACTTTATTTTAAGCAATCAATTTTGTCTAAGATGTAGCACTGCAGTATTCAGATACCAAAATAACTTATATCTCCATTCCCACCCCCAGTGCTTCTCTCACATACAAAGTCATATAGTTACAACGTTCCATATTTGTCTACAATTCTCGCTTAGACTAGATCAATGTTTCTCTCACCTGGATTACAATCCATTAGTGGATTGTAACAAGAAAGAAAGAAGAGAGAATCAATAGAAAGTAAAGTACAATGTATATAATAAAACCAAAAATAGTTTCATGAGATACACATAAACACAGAACATAACACATACACAAACATACATATAACAAATGTCCCTTGGGCTGCTACATAAAATCCATTTGTTTTCTTCTTCTTCTTTTTGTTTTTAGTGTTTATTTAATTTTTGAGAGAGACAGAGTGAGTGGGGAAGGATCGGGGGGCAGAAGGGGATAGAGGATCCGAAGCAGGCTCCATGATGAGAGCAAAGAGCCCAATGTGGGGCTCGAACTTATGAACCACAAGATCATGACCTGAGCCAAAGTCAGATGCTTTAACTGACTAAGCCACCCACGTGCCCCTATAAAATCCATTTCTTTTCTTTTTTTTTTTAATGTTTTATTTATTTCTAGGAGAGAGAGAGACAGCATGAGCAGGGGAGGGTCAGAGAGAGAGGGAGTCACAAACTGAAACAGGCTCTAGGCTCTGAGCTGGCAGTCAGCACAGAGCCCGACGTGGGGCTCAAACCCACAAACCGCAAGATCATGACCTAAGTGAAAGTTGGACGCTTAACCAAGTCACCCAGGCGCCCCTATAAAATCCATTTCTTATCGTAGGTTGTGGTCAAAGAAGTTCCAGAGCCACTAACTTTAACAAAAGCTATTCTAGCAAAGCTCAGAATAAAAAAGGTTCTTTATTCTATTGGGGATGGAGATGGAGAATAAGTGACAGATGCACTAAAATATGACAGGCTCAAATCCCAGCTTCATCAATCCCTGGTTGAGTACACCCTTAAGATATTATTTAACCTCACAAGGCTTAATTTTTTCATCTGTAAGGTGGGAATGATATCAGCAGTACTTACATCCTAGTCCAGAGGTGAGAACAAAATATGAAAATGCACATGAAGTATTTTTAGCACAGTGTTTGGCACACAGTACACTCACAATAACAAATGTTCATTTTGCTGTTAATGTTGCTGATGATTAAACTACTCAGTAAAGAATTACTAAAATTATGGTGACGAAATGAAACCTCTCCTTAAAAAGTGAAAAAATTACCTCCGAACTTCTTATAACTGCTTCCTGTATTATTTATCGATTGTTACCTTTTTGTAGTCTCCATTCATGTACCTTTCTCAGAGTAATGATAATCATCTGATATAAAGAGGTGGGAGTTGAAGTACATAGCCTACTTAAAAAGATCTATTATAAATATTGATTTGATATTACTCAATTCCCTTCCTGGTCTTCTTAATACCGCCCCCCAAAGTTTATTCTTCACTAATCACTCTACCACAACCTTCACCTCTCTTCTTTGCTCACTGATGCTCAGCAGATGCCCTTAACAAACTTTTTATTCTCCTCCTGTTCACATTCATATATCCATGCATAATCGATAGAACAGGTAGACAGAAAACTGGTAGGGGGACAGAGAATGTAAACAACACTGTCAATCAACGACCTGACATTTATAGAATGCTCCATCTAACATCAGGATATGCATTCTTTTCAAGGTTACACAGAACATTCACGAAGACAGACCATATTCTGGGCTAGAAAATAGGGCTCAATAAATGTAAAATAGATTCACATCATACACAAAGTATGCCCTCTAACCACAATAAAATCAAATCTGAATTTAAAAGATTCAAAGAACTAAAAAATACCTCAAATGTGGAACTAAATAATATAATTCTAAATCACTCTTAGGCCAAAAGAAATCAAAAGGGAAATTTAAAAGTATTTTGAACTAAATGAAAATAAACATAACACACCAAAATTTGTGGTATGCAGCTAAAGCTGTACCTTAGGGGGAAATTTATAAGAGGAAATGCTTATATTAGAGAAGAAAAGTCTCAAATCAATGACCTCAGTTTCCACCTTAAAAAACTAAACAAAGAAGGGCAAATGAAACACAAGTAGGCAGCAAAAAAAGAATAAAGAGTGGAAACTGATGAAACACAAAATAGAGAAAAATCAAAGATACCAACTGATTCTCTGGGAAAATCAATAAAACTGATAAACCTCTAGCTAGAATTATCAGGAAAAAGATACAAATTACCAATATCAAGAATGAAAAGGTGACACCAGTACAGATTCTATAGATAATAAAAGCATAATAAGGAACTATCATGAACACTTAATCTCAATAAATTCAACTATGTGAGGGGCACCTGGGTGGGTCAGTCGGTTAAGCGTCTGACTTCGGCTCAGGTCATGATCTCACAGTTCGTGGGTTCGAGCCCCGCATCAGGCTCTGTGCTGACAGCTAGCTCAGAGTCTGGAGCCTGTTTTGGATTCTGTATCTCCCTCTCTCTCTGACCCTCCCCTGCTCACGCTCTCTCAGAAAAAAAAAAAAAATGCAAAAATTTTTAAAAATTCAACTATGTGAAATATACATTTAGTCCATTTAGCCCACCCTCCCCCCACCCAACACCCCTCCAGCAAGCTTCAGTTTGTTCTCTTTAAAAGTTTCTTACGGTCTCTGCTTTAATCTTATTTTTCCTTCCTTTCCCCTAGCTTCATCTATTGTTTCTTAAATTTCATATGAGTGAAATCATATTATTTGTCTTTGACTGACTTATTTTGCTTAGGAAAAATACTCTCAAGTTCCATCCATGTTGCTGCAAAAGGCAAGATGTTATCGTCTTGATCACCGAGTAGTATTTCACTGTATATATACTACATATTCTTTATCCATTCACCAGTGAATGGACATTTGGCTCCTTCCATAATTTGGCTATTGTTGATGGTACTGCTATAAACATTGGGCATTTCTGTATCCTTTGGATAAATACCCAGTAGTGTTAATTCCTGGGCAGCAGGGTAGCTTTATTTTTAAGTTTTTGAGGAAACTCCATACCATTCTCCAGAGTGGCTGCACCAGCTTGTATTCCCATCAACAGTGCAGAAGTTACACTGCCCTTTTTAATAATCCTTTAAAGCTTCCATCATCAACTACAAGGTCAAGTCTAAATTTCTAAGCATGGTACACAAAAAGTTTCTGTCTACCTTTTCAATATCCCTTATTACTCTCCCATGAACATTTTTATTTCAAGCATTTTATCCTACACAACTAATCTTAGTGTATTTTTTTTTTCTTATAGGAAGAAAACTATGTGACATCCACCAAGGATTTTTTTTTAAATTTTTTAACATTTTAATTTATTTCTGAGAGACAGAGAGAGAGAGTGCAAGCTGAGGAGGGACAGAAAGAGAAGGAGACACAGAATCCAAAGCAGGCTCCAGACTCTGAAGAGTAAGCACAGAGCCCGAAGCTGGGCTCAAACCCATCAAACTATGAGATCATGAGCTGAGCTGAAGTCAGATGCTCAACTGACTGAGCCACCCAGGCGCTCCTATGTATGTCTTTTTATATGTAGTATTCTCTCTGCAAGAATTACCTTCTTGTACATATACTATGTAGCTCTCAAGACTCAGGCCTCAAAAGTTCCCTTCTTCTTGTAATCTTTTCTAAAAAAATACTCTTCCTCAAGTCTTTCACCAGGCAGAGCTGGTTGCATCTTCTTTGGTCCCAGCAGGATATACTTACTTTGCACGGATTCTTTATATGCCACCTTCTTTCACCATACTATTCGAATTTAATGTATATGTCTTTCATTTATATCTTTAATGTCTAACATGGCAGCTGGTACAAAGTAAACACATAATGTTGTTGGGTCAGATTGCACTGAATTGAACTAAATTTCTATCTTGTAAGTTTCCACACAAAGGTCATGATTTAGAGCTAGTTACTATGATTCAAACAATATAAAGTTGACAGCTTCAAGTTTGATAATCTTTAGAAATATTTTAACCTATTTCCAGCATTCAGAAAACTAGAGATGGTAATTTACCAAATATATCCATAACCACCCAGATGTGTCATATCGTAACATTTTTCCAAATGTACTTCAGATGGGGGGGTGGGGGACCTACATTATAAATATGGATAAAGTCCCTTAGGTACTCCTCTCTCATGACCACCACTATCCTGAATTTATCATGCCTATGCTTGTGCACATCCCTAAACAATATAAGCCGTTGTTTTACCTTTTTAAAACTTAATATAAAGCGGTATTATACTGAATATCTTTTCCTCATCTTGTTGTCTTCATTCAACATTGTATTTCTGAGATTTACTCATGTTGATACACGTAACTCTAGTCATTTAAATTGTTAAAGATTTTTCTAGTGTATCAACATGTCTTTATCAATTATCTTTTTGAGACATAATTTGCTTCTACTTTTTCACCATTATAAAAAATGCTTTGATGTTACACATGGCACATACACCTGTGAGTTTCTCTAAGGAATTCTCAAGTTACTATCCAAAGTAATGATACCAATTTTTACTTCCAAAGACAGTGTATGAAAATATCTATTGCTCCCCATCCTTACCAACACTTGATATCATCAGACCTAATTTTTGCAGACTGAGTGAGATATTATTTTCCCTATTTTAAGTTTCATTTTCCTATTAGTGAGATTGAATATCTTATTGGTAACTTGCATTTTCTCTGTTTATGTGTAGCCTTTGTTTTCTATTGATTTGTTTATTTGTATAATTTATATTGATTTACCATCCATCAATATAAAATATGTAAACTATATCAATACAGACAAAAAACTAAGAGTTATCTCAAGTCTCAATTCCACTGCTTAAGAGGTACATATCTCAGTTTCTTCATCTGTAAAATGGAATAAAAGCTTCACAAGGTTGTTACAATGATTACATATGTAGTATATACCTAAAGCACTCTGAACATAGTATGTGCTATACAATTATTTGCCACTATTATTTGTTTCACATAATCTTCTGCTAGTAATACTAGCTATAAATACTTTCTTGCAGGGTGTGACTTATCTGTTTACTTTGTTAAGGTGTATTTGCTGGACCGGAATTCTAAATTTTAATGGCATCAACTTTTCATTCTTTTCCTTTGATAACTGGGTTCTTAAAACATCCTTCTCCCCCAATGCTCTATTTTTTTATGAGATAGTTCTTAACCTCCCTTTCATGTATTGATTTAATACCTTACCAAAAATTTGGCATATTCAACTTGTAAAATTATATTAAAACGAGCTTCTAAATAATTTTTAAAATAATTCTGTTCTCGAAAACAAACACTGTCTTTATTACAAAAAATAGTTGTACCTAACCAGACAGCAGATTTATATCTTATTACAAGGCAAAAATTAAAATACACAACTATATATAAGTACATTTATAATAATTCTTACCCTATGACATCTTTCAAAGGCTTGTTTGGTTTCTTGTAAAAGATTAACCACCACTTCTTGAGATAGGAAAGTTTCCCCATGAGTATCGATACTTGGCCCCAGTGGTAAGTTAGTACGTTGTCTAATTCTCTCTTTCAAATCTTGAATACTAATGCATCATAGCAACAAATGAAAAGAGAACACTTTATTACACACAGATTTATATTTCAAATGCTGTTCAATTTAGTATGCATTAACAAAGAAAAATGGACTAAAAGTTCTAATTCTAATAAATTCTAGTTCTGTAAAGTAAAACAAGCTTTAACCTCTATATAGACTGTCATCTGAAAAATTAGTGTATTTGGAGTTAGGACCTTTAAAGTCTTTTTCAGCTCTATAATTCTGACTCAATAGTCAAAAACTCCTTGTTTGGTTTCCTTAGGAAGTGGACTATTACAAATTAGTTAATATAACTAAATGGTCTTTCTTAAAATAAACTTTAAGAATTTAATGCTTTTTAAATACATCTAACCACTTGAACATACTGCATATTTCATCATTATTAGATATATTAAACATAATTTAGCTTTTCCTAATGACCGAGGGTTACTTTGAACATTATATGGTGGTATCTTTAGGTTAGACTCCTTTTGCTCCTAGAATACCTAACTCTAGACTATTGTGAACTTTTTAAAAAAGATTTTATTTATTTTATTTTATTTTTTTAGTAATCTCTACATGCAACGTAGGGCTTGAATTTACCACCTTGAGATCAAAAGTTGCATGTTCCACCAACTGAGCCAGCCAGGATCCCCCAAATATATGTTTTTATTTCTCATGATTGTTCTTTAGTCTTTTTTCCTTTCCTTAGTTGTTGCTGCCTTTCAGATGTTACTTTTTAAGTTTATTTATTTGAGAGAGAGAGAACACACGTGCACACACATGTGCACACGAGCACAAGCAGGAGAGGGGCAGAGAAAGAATCCCAAGCAGGCTCTACACTCCATGCAGAGTCCAACACAGGGCTTGATCTCACAACTACGAGATTATGACTTGAGCTGAAATCAATAGTTGGACACTTAACAAACTGAGCCACCCAGATGCCCCCAAGATGTCACTTCTTATTCCTAACTATAACCTCTCCCTGATCATTATGTAGTATATGACAAACCTGGGAATCAAAAAACTGATTTGAAGTGTACTCTGGACTCTAATTATATGTCTCTACATAAGTCATTCTGTTTCATCCTAGAAATGACTGGGTTCCAGATAGTTGAGATCTGAATAATTGAGGTGCCACCAATTCTTAGAACAAACCATTTTCTTCTAGTATGTGAATAATCCCAGGTTTTAGGTATTAACTAAATAATTTTATGCCCAAGTCATTAAAAAACTCAATGTATCTAAAATATAAACTATTTCTATTTTTTTCCCACACCTGGAACAACAAAAATGATGTGCTTCCTAGTTAATAACCTGGAATAATTTACTCAGTCTACGAAAAAAGAAAAATTAGACTATAGAACTCATTATAGTGCTGATATTCTGCTTTACATTTTAATTACATTATAGGTCATTTCAACACATGGTTCAAGAGACAGGATTTGATCAATAGTGTAAATAAGCTGGATTAAATGAGTTCTTTACAGAAAATTCCAGTGACTGTCAATATTTGACAAGTTTGTCCAAATACAATAAAATTCTTAACATCTTTAGTTTTAACTGTAACATTTAACAAAAACACTCACCCTCCTGTGCCAATGGATCTCTTTTGATGGTTTTTTGAGTCATAATAGCGCTGTAGGATCATAGCACTTCTGCTTTTCAAATATCCAGTCTCCACCTCAATATAGTTCTCCAAATAGGAAATGAAAATGGATTTGATAAGCTTAGACAAGAAAGTCTGTTTATCAGTACCTAAGTTAAACTCCATCAACTTGCTGGAAAGATTTGTGGTTCTTTTCATGGAAAAGGGGGGAAAAAAAGATTAATGTATATTTTAGGTATAGTAACAACACTGAGGAATATATACTTCTACAATGTAATTTTAATAACATATTTTTAACCACCACTTCTTAAACCTTGGGAAGATACTTAGGATACAGAGAGAGGCTGCACAGGGCTATATATAAAGTAGGTTGACCTCACAAACAACATTTTGGTTTTAAAAACTAACTAAGGATAATCTCCTAGGGATGAAGGACTTAAGAGAAGATGAAAGTAACCAACCAGTCCAGAAGTGGCAACAGTGGCAGAATGACTTCCACTGTGCTCTAATGGCACTCACAACATGGTACTCATGTCAGAATACTAAAAGATCCACTCTGTTCATTCTCTCTTTTGTCTTTGTCCATGTGGAATTTCCTCTAATTTTCTGTATTCTGCACTGAACGTTGCTGGGATGGACTTCCTGATTATAGTTGAAAACCCTCCTCCCAACAGGAGGAACACTGACCAACAGCAACAGGACTGGAAAAAAACTCCATAAGAAGCTTCTGATATAATATTACTAAGTACAACACTTTCATTTATAAAAGACCAAGGTAAATTTTCATATCAAACTTAAGGCTGAAACTCATTTGTTAAGAATTTGTGACTTTCTCGATTTCTATAGTTTTAACTGCAGATAAACACAATCATGCTACTTTGTAGGAAAAAAAATAGTGAACTAGCTTACAATTAAGATTCGAAGCAAAATTGCTGAGTCTTAAACAACATAAACAAAGTTTCATTAAAGTACATGACTATAAAGAATATCTTGATTCCTTAATGTGCTAAGAATGCTGCGCTTTCTACAACAGTAGTCTATATAACTAAGTATTTAATGCTGAAAGGTTTACTGCTGACAAACTTTTACTCAAAAATACCTGAATACGTCACCATTTTCTAAAAAAAAAAAAGAAAGAAAGAAAATCTGAGATGTTACTATTTTCTAGTAATTAAAAACATACCTTGTATATAAATCATAGAGATTTTTGAGATACTGCTCTGCATCAGACTTCCTACATTCTTCTAACTGGTCTTTCACAAAACTCTGAAGGAAAGAAAAAGGCCAACATTATGTCAAGTAAATATAATTTTTTTCTCTACTCCACATTCTGGAGCTGTTCTTACTTAAAAGACAATGGAAAAGACAATGCATAATAAATATACCAATATAAAAAAACAGGCTTTTAATTTTTTAATGCCTCTCATATTTACATGTTCATCTATAGCAGTCTTAGGAATAAGTATTAAGAATTTTGAAACTTCTTTTGAAACTGGCCTATCTTGCCTTATAAAGTACATTTAAAAAACAAAACCCAGGAGCACCTGGGTGGCTCATTCTGTTAAGCATCCAACTGTTGATTTGGGCTCAGGTCATGATCCCACAGTTCCTGGGATCAGGCCCTATATCAATCAGGCTCTGTGCTGATGGAGTAGCACCTGCTTGGGATTCTCCCTCTGCCTCTCCCCTGCTCATGCTCCCTCTTCTCAAAATAAATATATAAACATTTACAAAAAAAACAAGAAACAAAAAAACCCACAAAACCCAAAAAATAAAACCTGATGCTTTATCGATATAGTCAATTCCTTAAAGCTGCATTTCCCAAACTATGGGTAACATTAGTGTCTCCTAAGATTAACAGGCGTTACTCTAAAATTGAGAGATGCTGTACTTTACATTTCTCCTAATCACAGTATGCATTAGTACTTTACAGGCTATAAAAAGTCCTGAATTGTGTTTTAGAAACAAAAACTTCTTTTAGGTTGTTTAATCCAGTAGAATACATAGTTTAGGAAATGTTGCCTTAATGCATAGTGCTATGGGAGTCCAGGCTGTACATTAAATTACTATGTTTCTTTTCGTATTAGTATCATATGAAAATTCTACAGACTGCACTTGTAATTACTAATTTCACAAATACCATCCATTGGTCAAAGTGAAGATCCAATAAAAATAAAAATCTGAGGCTACCAGGGCACCTATGTGGCTCAGTCGGTGGAGCGTCTGACTTTGGCTCAGGTCATGAACTCACAGTTCAAGAGTTCAAGCCCCACATGGGGCTCTCTGCTGTCAGTGCAGAATCCACTCTGGATCCTCTGTACCCCCACTCTCTCTGTCCTTCCCCACCAGCATGGCTCTCTCTCAAAAAAAAAAAAAAAAATCTGAGCTATCCCTTTATAACCTGTTTCAATTTCTACTGCCACTACACAAATTTCAAATGTGCTCTGATGATGCTTAGTGATTAGTACCTTCTATCTTGGTGAACAATATTTTTCTTTAAAAAAAAAAAAGCATGACACTGTCATTCTTTTCCAATTCAGTGAATAAGAACATTACTATTCCAAAGGGCATTATGTGAGTAAACCAAAAAAAACCAAAAACATAAAAACTTTTAAAACAGAGAAAAAAAAAATAACTTATTCCCTTAAGAATTACTTAGTCATTGTTTAAAATTACCTGTAGTTTGATTTCAAATACATTTTGAATAAGTTTAGCCAGTACTGTTTCTGGATTACTAAAGATATCACCAACTTGTTTGTTTACCCGGTGACAGAGTATTGCTGCATCTTCAAATACATCGCTTCTCAAGTAAGCACCCTAAACAGAGGCATTTTACATAGTTAATATATAATTTTAAAATGTTTTTTAAAACACAAATAAGCATAAAATAAAATAAGATCCAGAAAAGTGTACTGTTACGTTACCTCCTGGCACTGCTTTATATAAACATCAACACAATGGGAATAACCCTACAAAGAAGAAAGAAATGCATTATCACATTTAATTAATTAATAATAACATAATTAATTCTGTTATTGTTTAATAACAATAGTTTTTAATATATGTTATACATTACATATTAATATATTAATATACATATTTCTTTGTTTCTACCCTTGGATTCAAAGAACTTGTGTCTCTTTGCAAGACCCGGAACAGAGCTATATTTAACTGGCATTCTGGAAATTTACTCTTAAAATTAAATCTATTTTAGCAGAATGTATTCAAACAAAATATCGTGTCATACTAAGCTCCCTATAATGATTTTTGTCCATTAACAAGCCATACATAAAAACAAGTAAAGTAAGCAATGTCAAAGTACATTACTGTCTCAAGAGCCATTCTCAGTACTCAATATAATATTTAAGTGAAAAGTCCAACAAAAACCTCCTATTTCCTACTCAGATACAAATATAAACAGATTCGGGATGCCTGGGTAGCTCAGATGACTGAGCGTCTGACTCTTGATTTTGGCTTAGGACATGATCTCAAGTTCATGGGATCTAGCCCCACATCAGGCTCTGCACTGAGCCTGGAGCCTCTCTCTCCCACCCTCTTCCTCTGTCCCTCTCCCCCATTTGTACTCCCTGTCTCTCTCTAAAAAAAAAAAAAAAAGAAAAAAAAAGAAAAACAAATTGAAGTAAGCACTATTTCTTTAAGTAATTTCTTTATAGGGATTCTCTCCCTAATTCAAAATCCAAGAAGATAATATTTCTTTGTATTACCACCTAAGATTCTCTGGATGTAAGTCTTTTACTAGTTATATTCCAACTACTCTCTGGCTCCTACGTTCCTCCCCATATTTAAAGCTAAATCTTTTTACTTTTGACCTATTTCATAACATGTTTGGAAAAACGAATTAAAAAACAAGAAGACATATGATTTTCTATGTCAACCTATATAAAAAGTCATTGATAAACATTATTAAATATATTACTTAAAATTTAACATCACTTATGGAAGAGATATAAATATACATTTAAATTGTTCAAAACAATAAAAATTATCACTGTGATATAGTCATACAACATGAAAATCAGAGACTATAATATATAGAATTTATATCATCTCCACAATCTTGAAGACTAATCTTCATTATTAATAATTACTACTTACCTTAAAATGAAGCAAAACTGCTGCTACTTCTCTCATTCTGGAAATTTCACCTCTTCTTTGAGCACTGGTAAACTCCTGAATCAGTTGGCATTCTAAATCATGGTATTTACCTAAAAATAAAAAGAAAGTCATGTAGCTACAATGGGACAGACAAGGTATCCAAATTATTCACAAGCACATGAATTATTTACAAATATAATGACTATGGATCTAGCCTTCTTTTGAAAAGAATTACATAAACAATATGAGGTTACAGGCAGTAAGTCTAGTCCCTATAATGCACAGTGATATATAAATCTATATTTTTAAGACAAAGAAATCTTACCAACCAGGAAAACAGATGAACTCCCTTGGTCTGACTACCACTTACAACTATTGCTTAAAAACGCAGCTGACTGAGATAAACCTCTGGATGTCATTTCTGATAGTATGAGATAAGAAAAATCTTTAACATAAAGCTACAGAAAGGGTGAAGAAGACTACAGAACTCTTTACTAGAATTCAGATGTCTTTACCATGAACTATGGTGGATTCAACACCAAATATCACCTTAATATATGGTGTCTGACTGACTACATTATTGAGGCTACTAATGTTCTGTGTGAAAACCTGAACGTTGTGTTAATGTATAGTAATCAGAAACACTGTCAAGAAGTCCAACTATCTATGTCATGTCATTCTTATTCTAACACTTTTGGGAAAAAAGGTGGCTCTTTGAACCTTCTATGCAATGGTCTCCCCAAACGTGACTCAAGTTACCATGGGAGCCTCAAAATATAATGGCTTTTCCAGAGACCTAGAATGATCTGCTTAAAATGTAATCCAAAGATTAGAAAGAATAAAACTAATCATGTGAGGAGTTATACTGATACTGAAATGCTCACATAAGCTTTGCTTTTAAGAAAAAGAACCTACTTTAGAGATATATGCATGGATACAAAACAATCTCCAAGATACACTGTTAAATAAAAAACACAAGGTATAAAAGCTATATGTATAGGATGCTACCAATTATTTTAAAATAACCAGGGGCAGTAGGACTAAATTCTACACACATACATATGTGATTTATGTCCTATGTTTGTATATCCATAGTATATTCTGGAAGAATACCTAAGAAACTGGAAATGATTGTTTCAAGGAAGGGGAGTCAAACTCAGAGATGAGGTGAGAGAATAACATGGTTCCCACTATCTCTCCTTTTACTATTTTTCTTTTACAGAAGTATTTTTATCACCTATTCAAAACTATTAAATAAATCAAACTCCACTTACTCGCAATTTTGGATTTTACTTCCGAAAATCTGAAAGATAAAAGTCAATGATGAGGTTAATACTAGCGAAAAATGTATCATAGTAATTTAAGATGTTAATAAAAGGGGAAACAGAGTCTGGGAGTATAAGGGAAACCTTTGTACTAAAGGTCATCATCAAGGAAGGGAGGGGGGGAGGGAAGAAAGGAGGAAAGAAGGGAGGAAGGAAAGCAAACAAGCCAGCCAGTCAGCCAGCCAGAAGCGAAAGAGTACTGATAGTAAGCATGCCAGGTAACAAAACGGAATTTGGGCAATTCAAATGGGGTAACTGGTCCTCCCTTATGAAATTCACACTGAATAACCAATAACTTGTTAAAGAGGGAGGAGTTCTATATGAAGCATTAACAACTCTACCAGCCGCAACACTGAGTTATTGTCGCTGCTTATATTCACTAACAATTTTTTAAAAGATTTTTAAAAATTTATTTATTTTTGAAAGAGTGTAAGTGAGCAAGGGACAGAGAGAGAGGGGGAGAGAGTGGAGGGGGGGAGAGAGAGAGAGAGAGAAAGAATTCCACAAGGGGCATCTACAGAGAAAAGGGGCTTCACACTATCAGTGTGGGGCTCAGAGCGGGGCTCAAGTTCACCCAAAGTGGGGCTCGAGCTCATGCAATTTGGAACTCAAACTCCTGAGTCCTGAAATCATGACCTGAGCCGAAGTCGGATGCTTAACCAACTGAGCGACCCAGGTTTCCCTATTCACTAACATTTTAATTCCTATTTGTTTATTTGCCCCTTCGGTTGAGATTTTTTTTCATATAAAATTCCATTACTGTTACTTAAAAGGAAAACAATAAGTACAACATATGAAAAATAAAATTGAAACTATAAAAAGGACCCATCAATGTGCGTTAAAGACTAATCATTCAATCTTTGCAAATACAAAACTTAAAATATCACATACTACCATACACTAGAATTTTTTTAAATCTTAAATATCAAGGGAGAATGTACATTATGGAAAGTTACTGTTGAGAGATCCTATGCAATCAGTTTGGAGAGAGAAGAGGATGACTGGCAAAAGAGATGGCAAAGAGTAAAGAAGGTGATAAAAATGTAGAGTTATACAAAACTGATGTATCAAAGTCATGGTGGAACAGAGTGCATGTAAGGCCATACTGACCTTTGTGAAAAAATTAAATCTAATTAGGATATATATTCTACTCCAAGGCTTAGCAGAGAGGCTAAACAAAATTTTAAGAGAAATACATAACTTAGAAATAGGAGATGAGTATATGCCGAATAGAATGGAGAGATTATCCAACAATTATCAGGCAACCTATTGTGACCTACACATTTTACCCATTTAAGGAAATGGTCCAATTCTGAAATAAGATAGAGGTTTTTGTGGGTGACTTTAAAAATCATTACTCCTGGGGCACCTTGCTGGCTCAGTCAGGAGAGCATATGGCTCTTGATCTTGAGGCCATGAGTTTGAGCTCCACGTTGGGTGAAGAGATTACTTAAACTTTAAAAATCATTATTCATAATTCTGGAAAAATATGAGATTATTAGCAATAGCTAAATGATAAGATGACCATGATTAATGAGGATCCTTTATGAGGATTTAGAGTTGAAAGTAAAATAAGACGTGTTTTCAGAACAGGGAATTCATTCTCATTCTATGTTTGTACTGCAAGCTTAAAGAATAGCAATACGTTTATATTCCACCTGTACCCAAGGATCTTCCAGTATTGCCAAAATAGTAACAGATATATTGTCTGTTACATGAAAAGATTTAATTTTTTCAGTCATTCACACAGGAAAACTACTACCACCAGGATTTTATTTAAAACTCTAACATTCTATGGACTAAAATAAATCATGAAAAAAACTCCTCAGTGAAGTTTCTTTTAAAATGAAGCTCATTAATATCTGACTTAGCAATGGCTCTAGGGCTTTGCATCTAAAGCAGGGTTGCTTAACCCGAAGTCCCTAGGGAGGATTCTGTGGCTAGGCTAAAGAGTCTAAAATTCCATGAAGTGGCTTATAACAATCTGTCTGTATCTGAATTTTCTGAAGAAACTTTATCGCTTTCATCAGCTTTTAAGGTGTCTAAAACCCCATAAAGTTTAAGAACTCTCATCTAGATATAAGAAAAAGCAGCTGAACAGCACTATGTTTAAACTTTCCCCCTCTCTTCCCATCCAGCTTATCAGAGTACAAAAAAATGAAAATTCAAAATACCACTTTAGGAAATTCCAAAATTCTTCAGCAATTTTTTTCCCCCAGAAGAAAGACAAAGAGGAGCACCTGGGTGACTCCATCAGTTAAGTGTCCAACTCTTAATCTTGGCTCAGGTCATGATCTCATGGTTCATGGGTTCATGATATCAAGTCTCGTGTCTGGGACTCTGCTGGCAGCATGGAAACTGCTTGAGATTCTCTCTCCCTCTCTCCCTACTCCTGACCCATTTGAGCACACATGTGCTCCCTCTCAAAATAAAATAAACTTAAAAAAAAACACAAAAAAAACAAAGGATTAACAGTATTTCAAGGTGTATCATTAAGTTTAGATATTAAGAAACCGTATTTTTTAATCGACTATTATATACTAGGTCTACACAAATGAGGTACTCAATAAATTCTTGTTGAATAAGCAAATACATATAGGGAAGAATACAACTTTATCTATAAACTGCAGCATATATCCAAATTAGCTCTTGAGAAATGAACTTGCCTGTCAAAAGGTAACTCCTGAGCAATTAGGTGCAACTTCTGAATGATGTCTGCTGCCTCCTTTATCTATTCAAAAATAAATGAAAGCAGTAATTATTAAAAAAAAAAAACCCTCTACATACCAAATATATTTTTATATTTCAAAAGAGTAATAATCCCCTATGTGTGCCAACAGACCCTCACTCCAATAATTATCTTTTAAAATCCATATGAACCGTGTGAGCAACAGAAATACATTTGAGATATCACCAACAAATGAGTCAATAAAACATAAACCTTTGTCTTTCTGGTATTGGAATTTTGTGATTTTATAATGCCATAATCTTTGCCCAGTAAAACTTGCAGTTCCAGTTTATTCTGAAAAACTTAAAATCATTGCCTGCTGAAAGCATAAGTGTCTCTTCCAGTTTAAGAACCCAAAAAAGACGAACAAGATTTATGAAAATAATTCAGATTATATTGCTACATATATCCCACTTTAAGCTGAACTGAATGAATATAACTGAATAAAACAACTACAATAAGTATCATTTAATAAACACATAAATTTATAAAACTTGTTCTAAAAGCAAAGATAGAGTTTAATATGAAGTCTCTTGAATGAAATATGGTATAGAGGTATACTTCTTTAACTGATGGAACTAAAGGACTCAGGCCAAAGGTCTAAAGTTCTTAAAATGCAAATATTTGACCATGCTTACACTAATGTGTAAGAAAACTATACAATATTCACTTTAAGTTTCACTTAAGTACTGAGTTTTGGCACACCTTCAGTAACTGATTTTATGATCACTCACCTTTACACTAAAAAATAAAGAGACTCTTACAAATGAAGCAAGAGCTAAAAACAGTAATATAGATCTTTCTAACCAAACACTCATGTGAAGTCTGGCAAGCAAAGTGGACAACAGCATGGCCAAACAAACTATTGCCAAACAAAAGTGAATACAGCATTTTGATTTTAGTTATCTCTTCTCTTATCAGTATGTCACTGTGATTTTCAGTTATCAAACACTCACTCCATCCAGTAGCACATGTACCACTGCAATATCACTTTTCACCACGCCATTTAGTTGGACTGGCAGTGCCCATCCTCTTCTCCTCACCAATATTCCCTTCAGAAAAGACCTGCCTGGTCCACTGCCAGTTCTACGTTTCCACCAGGAATTTGCCCTTATTATTTTAAGAGACAGAAGTCCCCATTACGTGCTGTTTGCAAACTTTGCTTAATGTAGAAGGAATATGTCAGTAAATAACACTTGACTTTATTCAATTTCCACAAGTGATTATTTTATAAAAATCATTTAAAGCACAATAGTTCTTAAGGGCATCACTCAGTTACAGTATACTATAACAGTTAAGTACAGAAGTTGTCAAATCCATCATATAATAATTTGCCTACATCTAAAGTGAGGTGAGAGGCCACCCACGCTAGCAAACAGTGTTAAAGATAATCAAATCGGGGCGCCTGGGTGGCTCAGTCGGTTGAGCGTCCGACTTCGGCTCAGGTCATGGTCTCACGGTTCGTGGGTTCGAGCCCCACATCGGGCTCTGTGCTGACAGCTCAGAGCCTGGAGCCTGTTTCAGATTCTGTGCCTCCCTCTCTCTCTCTGATCCTCCCCTGCTCATGCTGTCTCTATCTCTCTCTCAAAAATAAATAAAATATTAAAAAAAAAAAGATAATCAAATCATTATTAGGCATTATCTATATGAAGAACAATAAGCTGTGATCCTAGGGAGAAAAACAACTAACATATTTCGTAAGAATTGAGATAAAAGGGAATATATATGGCATGGACAGAAAATGGGTTTTTTAAAGTAAAGTTTAAAAAAATAAAAATGACTGTGGAGCAAGAAGAAGATGTGTTATCTTCTCCCATTCCAATTCCTTCTGCACTCACTCACATCTCCCTAGCTGTGGGTGATTTGCCTTTTCTTTCCATTGGGAAGGGAGAGCTGGCAAGAATGCAGAAAATGAGATAGCTCCAAGTTTATCTGATAATTAGCAATCTAATACCAAATATAAGTTCTTAAGTGGAGTTAACTGCGATAATACCAAGCCAAAAATGATTTCACAATTAGCAAACAGTAACCCCAAACTTATGGAAGACATGGAGAGAAAAACAAGATTAGAGAAAAAAGGAATAAAATATAAGATAAAAGAACACAAAGATGGGAAACAATAGAAAATAGAAGACACTAAAGCAGAGGAATGGACTTAAAAATTATGTCTAAAAAAACAAGAACAAAAAACTGTTAGTCTATACTTGCACCCCAAAAATTAAAGATAAATGAGTGAACAAGTGAATGAATTAGTAATATGAAGAATTTTTCTTTCAATTAAAACATAAAGAGATAATACGAAGAACTACACAATGACCTGAGGATAATTTAAATGTTTAAATAAACACATACAGAACTTAATTTCATGATGTAAAACATTACAAGCAATACAAATCAGATTAAAAATATGTATGATCGGTCAATTCTGAAATATTTTTTTCTCTTGATTCTAAATGGTTGCTTTGAGCTGTATTCAAATAAACAGGCCAATTCACATTGGGTAAAATATCTGCATTTGGTTTATAACAGCATAAACAGATTACACAATCCAACAGGTATAACAGAAGCTAATCCAAGTTATAAAATTCAATCTATATACAATTTTTCATGTATAAAACATATGTATAATATGCGTAAATATGTACTTTTATATTATAACTATATGTTTATATTTAAGAAAAAAAAATAGGGGCGCCTGGGTGGCTCAGTCAGTTAAGCGTCCGACTTCAGCTCAGGTCATGATCTCATGGTTCGTGGGTTTGGGCCCCGCGTCGGGCTCTGTGCTGACAGCTAGCTCAGAGCCTGGAGCCTGCTTCAGGTTCTGTGTCTCCCTCTCTCTCTGACCCTCCCCTGTTCGTGCTGTCTCTCTCTCTCGCTCTCAGAAATAAAGAAAACATTAAAAATAAATTTTAAAAAAAGAAACAAAATAAAAGCATTCCATAAACTATCCTGAAAAACAGTTCATTGCTCAAGCTTTAGGGTGTGTGTCTGAGTGTGTATATATTTACTTTTATACTTAAAAATCACATAAGTGTAACAAAAGCTAGATATTGCCACTGTCTTACAAGTGTTTAAGCATGACAACATTCTTAACGTAATCTTGTCAATTCTACCTTTATACAATAAGTGTAATTTCTTAAACTCATTATTTAAAATATTGTCTTTTCTTTAGAAGAATTGTGTATAATATGTAACCGTTTTTTCAAAGATCTCTAAAAATTGTAAATTCTGTAAGCCTATATAGTTCCTACTCGCAAAAAAGTGTTGCTTAATTCTAAGTAAACTTCAACAATACTTACCTTTTAACATTCTGCCATCATAAATAACCCATGGAGTAAACTTGGAATAATGCAGGAAGAGTGTATTTAATATATTAGCAGACAATGTTACCTTGTGCATAGACTATCTATAAGAATGTTTATTTCTTCATGCATTTTGATTTCTTCTCCCTCAGGGTGAAGAAAATCAGCTAAATAACCTTCTTTCAAGACTGCAGAACACTGAATACTATGTACCCTCAGACTAGTGCCATGAAAAGGATTAACATAAACAATTCAGATTTTTCAATTCTCTTTGGTCCAAACTAGAGCTCTTTATTCAAGTAACAGAAACCAGAAACTCTGAATTCCTTGTGCAGAAAGATATGTCAACTTATCAACGATTAGGTTATACCACCTCCTAAACCCAATGGAATATAAATATTAAATTCTGTTAATGTTAAAAGTCAATTAGGAAATAGGAAACAGGACCTATTAACATCGTTACCTCAGCATTTCCAAACTATACATAATTTTATAAACAAAAATACCAAGACAATCCTCCCAATTAAAAATCTGAATATACATACTTTATCAGGAATCTGCAGGCAAGTGTATCAATACACATTTCAGAACAATACAAAGTTTCAATAAATCAGCTACTCAGTGATTTGAAAGTAATAATCAGGGCACTGTTGTTAATGATGCAGTTTGCTTTTATCCCTCTGATAGTGCTCACCTTTTCAGAATTTGTAAAAACATCAGATTTCAATTCTCCATCTAGAAATTCATTAAAATATTTCATCAATTTCTGAGCCTCTACTGCCCGTTGTCTAGGTGTGTTTACCCCTTCCAACTGGTCTCCAAGGTGACAGACCTTGGTTGCTACATAGCTGATATGCTCATCTAGTTCTTGGAAATGTTGGAAGGCAACCTAGGAAAAATGTGTACAAGCATAAAATATGATCAGAAAGCCAGTTTTTTTAAGTTCATTCATATCAGAACTAGACCACCATTTTCATCCCTACTCTCTAACTTAGGTAACTAAAGATAACATACAAGTTTTATAGGAGGTAAACTACAAAAAAAACTTATGCCCATTAGCAGTATTACATGATCTCAAAGCTTTTTAACAAACTTGTACACTTTTATACCTTTATTAAAACAACATTTTATCACAAACATTTGTTTAGAAACAAAACAGTATCCTTTAATAACATTTCCCAGTACCATTTAGTCCTAAAAAATGATTCTGAAAACAATGAACTAAGTACAAAGGGACTTGTGACCTGGACAGTTTGCTTGCTATTGCTTGCTATGGAGTCAAAAATATGTCAGAAGCAAAAACACTAATTAAAAATTGAATATTGGGGCACCGGGGTGGCTCATTTGGTTAAGTGTCCAACTCTTGATTTTGGCTCTGGTCATGATCTCACGGTTTGTGTGATTGAGGCCTATGTTCGGTTCTGCACTGACAACACAGAGCCTGTTTATGATTCATTCTCTCTCTCTCCCTCTCTCTCTCTCTCTCTCTCTCTCTCCCCCTCCACTGCTCGTGCTTTTTCTCTCTCAAAATAGAGTATTTAACATTTATTTTAAATATATGATTGAAGAGCAATGCCAGTATTAGAAATAAGGTAAGATGGTTCTTGCTCAGTTTTGAAAACAGAAAAGGCTATAAGAATTATTTAAATGAAGTAAAAGCACAACACTTCCTAACATATTCTTCCTCTTTTCCCAGAGTAGAGAGATGGTCCTGTGGTATATAAAAATTCTATACAATGAATGCTGCAGGGTCACCAGTAAAAAAATTGCTGATAATTCAGAATGACACTATTGTTCTAACTTTAAGTAAAGACGGGGGGAGAGCAGCAAACATTCACTAAGGACTTCTGGGCCAGACACTGTTCTAAGCATATTATATGTATTAACTTATTTAATCTTTATATCACCCTATTTTTATAGATGAAAAGAACTATAGATGAAAGGCACAGGGATGGTAAGTTGCAGGTAAGCAGCAGAACAGACTATCTCCAGAGCTTGTTAGATTAACTATTAATACTTTTTTAAAAATTTATTTTATTAACGTTTATTATTTATTTATTTTTGAGAGACAGAATGAAAGTGGGGGAGGGGCACAGAGAGATGGAGACACAGAATCCGAAGCAGGCTCCAGGCTCTGAGCTGTCAGCACAGAGCCGAATGCGGGGCTTCAACTCACGGACCATGAGATCTTGACCTGAGCCGAAGTCGGATGATTAACTGACTGAGCCACCCAGGCACTCCTAACTATTTATACCATTATTATTAGCAAAAGAAAACAGCATTAGAAGTATGTGGAATCTATCACTTTGATTACGTAAAAACACATCCTCTAACTTATGTAAATTACTGACTTTATTAAATGTGCTCTCACAGCCATATGCTTAAGTGAAGGAATCTAACTAAATAAAATCTCAGTAGAAATCAGTTTGCTATCCCTAACCCTAAAGAACCAACAGCTCCTGGGAGGCAGCAATGCTATACAATGCTCCATGAACTACACTTATAAAGGGCAATCAAGTTCCAGATCAGGCTCATGATGTAAAAGGAGTTCACAGATTCCAGATTCAGTTTAGGACCTAAGAATGGCTAAGAAATTTGGCCTACTTACCCCAGGGCCAGGTTATGATTTGATTTTACTTCAAAATGGATTGAGGAAGAGTACTGCATTCACTTCCCTCATGGTTACACTACAATTCTCATGGGGTCACATACTCCATGACTTCTGTAAAACTTCCCAGATCCGGGAAAAAGGTGATCTAGGCAATACTGTTCTATTACTTTTTTTTATGCTTAAATAAGAATGCAAACAACTACCTAAAAATCCAAACTAATCATGAGCCCCTAAAAATGCAAGTCAGCTAAAGTGTCATTCTTCAAAGAATGGACTGTGACTGTACTGGATACCACTCCAACCTAGGAGGGAATACTGTGATCTCAAACCACGGATCACCAGCAAGTATGTGCGAAGAGTGCCTCATAACAATTCATTGACATTTTTCCTCAGGGATGGGAACAGTTGAGAGAAACCTCAATGGTTACTATTATCTGACTAAAGTTCTTTAAGAACTTAATAGTGGAAGGGAATAAAAATATTATAATCTGCATAAACTACTCATTGTTAGTTGGTGTTTACCTGATTGCTTTTCTGGAGCTCTTGTACCTTCTTGGCAAATTCCTTGGCTTCTTTCTGACACTGCTGCTCTAGTTTCTCTACTTTCCTTTGAATCCTTTCATCCATTATCTGGAGTTCTTGAATATGATTTACAAATTCTTCTAATAACCTAACAGAGGAAGTATGTATCAATCCATCTATGATTAACCATTAGGAACTGACCAATTCACCCATAACAAAATATTAATAAGCATTGAGGTAGGTTAATTTTCTCTGTAGCATCTTAGGAGTTATCTTTAACATGAATGAAAACCTCACTCAGAATCTCTGCCAGTATAGAAACCAATTTTATAGAAAACAGAAAGATAAAGGTTCTATATAAAAATAATACTGTGCATTCCAGGGAACAATGACTTTCTGTTCCTCTGATTTATAACTATACTTAAAACAACATATTCAATGTTTTTATTTTAGAGGTAGAACCAACCTTTTCTAATTTATTACTAATTGAAGAAAATATTAAATTCTTATATCACAGTAAAATTCCTTCCCTCATCTAGTTAAAGTCCTTCTCTAAAATAAAAGAAATAAAAGAAAATAAATCAATCCCTGAATTATAATGCTTGTGTATTTATTGTCCAACTGTTAACTAAAATCCTTTTGTATAAACATGGAAAGGAATTTCAATAGTCATCTCTATTCCAAATACAAACTTGTACGAGATTGGATCTGTGGGGAAAAAACCATTTTTACTTCACCTTTTGGGATCAAAAGCTTCGGGTCCCCCTCTAGAGCCTCCTCCTGGGGTTCTCCACACAAGTCGTTCAATATACTCATCTGCCACAAAAGGCTCCTAATATACAAAAGAAATGTTCTTTTAAAAAGTTTCAGAGAAGATAACAATGCTACATGCAAAAATGAAACAGGTTCTACTACGTGAGAACTTAAAATAGATTTAAATTACCATTTAAATACATCTGCATTAGTAAAACGTACAAGGCTTTTTCAATTAAAAAATCAGATTAATAAAAATTAGGGTATTAAAATATTAGAACAATATCATGACTGGTGAGAACATCCCAATGGAAAAATGAGCAAAGGACACAATTTATGGAAGAAATACAAGAACCATGAAAATATATGTGGCTTCACTAGTAATCAAATGAGGTCAAATTATCACTTTTGATTTTAACTTCACACACTGGCAAAGTGAGTATTTTTGTTTTTTCGTAATTATAATATGCAATACAGGGGAGGGTAAATTTAAATTCACACCCTCATCTAACAGGTACAATATTTCTGAGGACAATAAATAATGATTTAGTAACATAAACAGTATTACGAATGCTCCTATCCTTTAACCCATAATTCTACTTTTAAAAGCAGATATGAACACAAAATTTCTTGCAGAATTTTCACTGAGTATCATGTATAATACTGAAAAAATGTTCATATAAATACTTATTAATAAAATCATTATTGAAAACTTATGAGAAACTTCCAGGATGAAAACTATGTTCCTATTAAAATCATGCAATGAGAAAAAAAGTTCACATATAATATTAATGGAAAAAGCAGGATACAAAATTTTCTAAATTTTATCAGAAAAAAAGCATTAATTATGAAAAAAAGAATATTAGGGCAGATGATCCAATCAAGAAAATAAACATTCAAATGTTCACCATTAGCAGCTGACAATGAATTTTTTAGATTAATACACACTAGTTTACATATTTTTCATACTATCTTCTTTCACATAAATGAGTATCTTGTATTGCCTCCCACTTAGCATGTAACTTAGACTGGTACCATTTGCTGGTGATTCCAGTTTGAATTCTTATATCTACAAAATTTTCTATTTGTTAATGATATCTTAAAAACATTATCATTGATAAACATTCATTAAACAATAAAATTTAAACAATAAAATTGCCAAGCACTCTGTTAGGCTTTGGAATAAAAAGATGTATTAAAAACCTCAACCTCAGGAAACTCACAACCTAAAAGAGAAGAAATTATAAAGAATGCGAAAGCATGTGACAAGTAAAAGAAAGAATGTGTGCACAGAGGCAAACCATGAGAGACTCCTGAATGCTGACAAAAACTGAGGACTGATGGATGTGGGGAGGGGGAGGTGGGATGGGCATGGAGGAGGGCACCTGGGATGAGCACTCGGTGTTATGTGGAAACCAATTTGACAATAAACTATTTGTAAAAAAAAAAAAAAAAAAATGTGTGCACAAACTTTAATATTAACACTGCCGAGTAAGTTATTACCTCAACAGGTAGCTGGGCAAAAGAAACGGATATTTATTAATTCAGCAAATTTTGCTGAGCAACTGCTATGTGCTGGGCACAAAGGTAGGTACTAAGAATATAGATCTTAATTCAATAGACATTTCCTCATAGAAATGATTTTCTAGGAAAGGATGCCAACATTAAACAATTACAGAAATAACTAGTTACAACTGTGATAAATCTAAGGAGAAAAAAAGTCCTGGATCTAAAACTATATAAGAACAGAGATGACAGGAAGACAGTAAGGGATAGAAGACTGATAAGACACAGGAATTACAACTGGTAAACTTTCTGAGAACTTAAGTTGAAACCAGAAGAAAGAAGAAAAATCAGCCAGACAAAAATGGAACAAATATTTTTTCCACATCATTAGGGAAAAAGAAGACAGACCTTAACCTAGTTGTGGAACTGAGAAGATAGACAGATCACAGATGGATCACGTAAACAGTTTACATGGATTACCTCATTTACTACTCTCTTCATAAGACCTGGAAGGGAGGTCTTATTTAATCCCCACTTTATGATGAGGAAGTTGAGAGTAAGAGAGGTTAATTCAAGACAACACAAGCTGTTGGGGCGCCTGGGTGGCTTAGTCGGTTAAGCGTCCGACTTTCGCTTAGGTCATGATCTCGCGGTTCATGGGTTCGAGCCCCGCGTCGGGCTCTGTGCTGACTGCCAGCTCAGAGCCTGGAGCCTGTTTCAGTCTGTGACTCCCTCTCTCTCTGACCCTCCCCTGCTCACTCTCTCTCTCTCTCTCCTAGAAATAAATAAAATATTTAAAAAAAAAAAAAAAAAGACAACACAAGCTGAGCTGAGATTTATCTATTACTAGGTAAAACTGAATGGCAAATTTGGGAAACTACAAGTAGCTCCTTGTACCTAAAGTTAGGTGGTAAGGGTAACAGGTAAAGCTAAAAAGGAGAAAATTATTACATGATGGCGCACGCGCACACATACACACGACACACACACACACACCACTGATCATGTCTTTTAAAATTTATACTTAAATTTATAAGCATTCTAATTGTATGATCCGTCAATAATGCAAACCAATAATTTTCTCAGAAAACTGATAAGCTGTCACATGCCTATCTATACATAAGATCCAATATCCACTTTCAAACTGGATATTTTATAAGAAAACCATATAGCCTTTATGACCATTAATATCACAGACAGCTAAAAAAAAAAGGTAAACACTAAGCAGTAAGAGCACAAAACAATACTACTGGGCATTAAAAAAATTGAAGACTTTTTATATTTTACCTATAAAAGGCTCTTTTATAGTAGTCAAATAACTGAAAAACAGCAGTCATATTAATCCGTTTTCTCTTGTAAGATTTCCATTATAGGAAAGCTATTTGATACAACGAAGGCATAGAAAGCAAAGCATATTGTTAGCTACTTAAAAAAAAAAACAAAAGGGGCGCCTGGGTGGCTTAGTCGGCTAAGCGTCCGACTTTCGCTTAGGTCATGATCTCGTGGTTCGTGGGTTCGAGCCCCGCGTCAGGCTCTGTGCTGACTGCCAGCTCAGGGCCTGGACCCTGCTTCAGATTCTGTGTCTCCCCCTCTCTCTGACTCTCCCCTGCTCGCGCTGTCTCTCTCTCTCTCTCTCCTAGAAATAAATAAAACATTAAAAAAATTAAAAAAAAAACAACAAAAAACCAGTTCATCCATGTGCTGACATGTTCGAGAATTAAATCCTAATGATGAATTAGATATCCTGCAAAGGAAAAATTTTGACCCTCTGAAATACAGTACATGAGGGCAAGGGGAATACTCAAAAGTTTGAGGTCTATTGTATACAGAGTCCTAGCTGATACCGATACTTGATGGACTCTAAGCATCATCGACTCAGAAGTGAGGATATATGAGAGTCAAGATCCAGCTCGTCACTGATCCAACGGGTCCATTAGCCCAACTACTGGCCATTTCCCCAGTCTGCAAACATGTAAGAGGGACAGACATACTTGATGGCTGACATAACTCCCGCAGTGGGTCCTTGGTCTATATAAGAGCTTTCATAGCAGGTAAGTCCAAGAACTCTCTGAAATTGCCCCTCTATACTCAATGTAGTAAATCATGTGGGATGGCAAAATTTAGTGACATTCTTAAAGCTCTAAGGCAAGGATCAGCTAATTTTTTTTCTTAAAAAAGCCAGACAGTAAGTATTTTACAATCTTTCTTACAACCATTCAATTCTATAGCCATAGTACAAATGTAGCCAGAGACAATACATAAACAAATAGGCATGGTTGTGCACCAATCAAACTTTAAAAACAGGTATCTATCACAGCGGCTATATGTTTGCCAACTCCTTATCTAAAGGATGCTTGGGCAATATTCCCCATAATTTTCTAATTTAGTTCATCAGTCTGGGTTTACAGAAACCAGATAAATCCTAAAAGGTGTTTATCTCAAAATCAACCAAAAAGTAACCCATTACATCTGTCATGCCAGATATGGTTTCTCCAAGCCTCAGAGTATATAGTCAATGATTTGGCAAATACATTATTTTCTATCCCTGTTTAAAAAAAAAAAAAAAAAGAGTATCAGACAGTTTACAGTCACATAGAACTGACAATGGTATACATTTACAGCTTTGCTTCAAGACATGATCTGTACCACATGGACATTCTACAGAACATCTTACTGATCAATCATGCATAACTGACATCATTGGAGGAGTCTTGGAGGACACATGTACTCACATATATACCATACAAACATTCAAGGGCACACTGATTCACTACATTTTTTTAAAAAATTTTAAATGTTTTATTTATTTCTGAGAGAGAGAAAGAGGCAGCATGAGCAGGGGAGGGTCAGAGAGAGAGGGAGATACAGAATCCGAAGCAGGCTCCAGGCTCTGAGCTGTCAGCACAGAGCCCAACGCAGGGCTCGAACCCCACGAACCATGAGATCATGACCTGAGCCGAAGTCGGACACTCAACCGACTGAGCCACCCAGGTGCCCCTGATTCACTAAATTTTTAAGGCAGTCAGGGGCCTGCCAGGACATCTCACCCAAAGTAAAGGACAATTATTGTACCTTGCACCTCCCACCACAATGAAGGACACACAATACCTGACAGGACTTTCCAGGTTCTGTACAGAGCACACATGCTCTGGCACATATACCAAGTGACACAAAAGCAGGAAAGGACTCTGCAGAAGTGGGGGCCATACAACCAACCCTGTTGTCTGGGCCATACAACTTTGCAGACCCTATGGTATTAAAAGAATCAGTGCTTAATAAAGTATTAAAGGTATCAATATTGGGAAATGACATCATGTGGAGTTGTGGCAAACCTCAGGGAATAATCATAACACAAACTGCTATATAATAAAGCAAGATCATGCCATCTACAGCAGAGAATTACACACCTTTTGAGAAATAAATCCCAGTGTGTTATTAGATCCTGATAGAGACAGCACACCTAATAGAGCAGGGAGTGAACATGAATCCAGAACTACATAGCATGAGCTGGGTTCTAAAAGACTCACCACGATACTATGTCAAGTGGACTGAGAAACTATTCAACTTAAGATGGATGTGGTAGACCCAGAACAAAACATGAACAGGACCAGAAAGCAAACTGCACAAGCAGGAAACCCAAACTCCTCCCACCGTTATTGTGCTAGCTTCTCTCCTTCAACTTACATGTATAGCCTTATGAGGCACCTCTTATAACCTGCTGATGGAGAAGGAAACAGCCTTGGAGAGTTGGCTAGGCATGTAGGTGCCAACTAAAAATGGATAGCAGCTGCAATGAAAACTTCATTCAGGGGAGGCCTTAAAATTCAGTGGCAAGAAAAAATCCTCTCAATAGGCAACATTTGGTAAATACAACTGGCCATCATCCTAGGTAGATGGAGAACTGACCTTAGGTTAGAATATATATGGACTCACAGATAATGGCAAAGGGCCTGGCTATGAGAGGACAAAGACTGGAAGACTGAAGATGGAAGAATGTGGTATAGAGGCATGTGCATGGATACATGAAAGTGGGCACAGAGTGTGAAGATCACTGTATCACATGTTAACATCCACCAGCAGACATCCATCATGGAAGGTGAATCAAACAGTCATGCAGACAAAATGATTCTGTCAGTTGCTCAGCCTTTGGCCAGCACTGGCACACTGGGGTGGGGGGCATGAACAGAAAGATCACAGTACAAAGACAACATGGCCCCAACAGCATGAGGTCCTCTTACCGAGACTGATCCAGGTACTGTCAAAGCTGAATTTCTAGCCTAACAGTGTTGGAAACCAACTCTGAGTCCCTGAAATAACCCCATCCTTCAAGAAGACTACTAATCAACCACGTGGTGGCAAGCTGATTGCTTGGTTCCTTTCCATCTTGGATGAGTAATTCATTCTGACAAGAATAAAAACATTCAAGATGGGTCTCGCTCTCCTCAGAGGGAGTGTTTGTTCCTGTGGCACTGGATCCCGCATATCACAACAGAGCAAAAGACCTATTTTACAGCAAACGAGGGAACCATGGATCCACTGGTCATCTTACAAACCACACCACCCAGAAGCTGCCAGTCTAACAGGGCCCTGGAACAGTCTGCTGAAGGCATAGCTGAAGTGCCAGTTCAGAGACAACGACTCAATAAAGATGGAGCACTCTTCTTCAAGATGCAGTATATATTCTGAATTTAAAACCTTTATATGAGAGGTGCCTGGGTGGCTCAGTTAAGCATCCTACTCTTGATCTCTGCTAGATCATGATCTTACGGTTCATGAGTTCGAGACTCATGTCAGGCTCTGTGCTGATTATGTAGGGCCTGCTTGGAATTCTCTCCCTCTCTCTTTGCCCACTTGTGCACTCATGCGCTCTCTCTCTCTCTTTCAAAATAAATAAATAAACTTAAAAAAAAACAAAAAACCTTTATATGATGCTGTGTTCCCACAGGAAAAACAGGAGTCTGAGAACAAAGTATAAAAGCAGAAGTGGTCCTGATTATAATGACTCTCAATTTGTGCTCGCTATTCTCACAATTCTGGAGTCTACAGGGTTAGAAGTCTTGATCTCCAAAGGCAAAGATTTCTTTGCCTGGTAATATAGTAAGAGCCCCATTAAACTATAGCTACAAGTGCTGCCTGGGCACTCTGACTGCTTATATCCAGAGGATAAAAGGCAAGAAGAGTGACCATCTTGGCAGAGGCTATGGATTCTGATCACCAGGAGGCAGGGCTGCTATTACATAATAGGTGCAAGAACAATATTTGTGACACACAGATATCTTCATGGAGATCTCTTGGTACTCCTTTGACCAATTCTCAAAGTACACAAACAAGTGTAGCAACCCTGGCCTAAGATGGGTATGGTAACCAGTTAAGTCACCAAGAGTAGTGGAGGCACTAGCTGAAAGGGGGTATTAAAATGGAGAATAGAGAAGGGACACATAGAGAACTGAGTATCAGTTGCAACTGGAAACCAGTCACACTAGTGGGAACCACAGTTCATCCCACTAATCTTCTAATTTTTTTCCCGACTGGAATGCCAAAAGAGCTGCTCCCCAAATGTGTATGAAAAAGTGGAGTCTAGTGGCAGAGGAGTGATCTGTGGTGGACACACTGACATACAAATTTCCCTTCAAGAAGGGACTTGTTCTAGCTGCTAGCAGTGCTGTGCTGTCAGTAGAGAGCCTTCAGCTGGCAGTATTTTCAGGAATCACCTCAACTGCAGAGAACCAATTCATTCAATATCATACCTTTCCCAGTGTGGTTAGGACAATTTTGTCAGATACGGACAATTTTGGTCTAAAGCAGGACAACTCCAACAGTTCATTTTTGTTTCAGAACTCAGGCCAGGGGCCAAAAACACTTATTGGGCCAGCACTGGAACTCTTTCTCCATGCGCCCAATCTTGCATCCTTTACCCTGCCTCTTCACAGATATTCATCCCAAGGGTACCTCCTAGTAAATATTCTGCACACTAAACTCTGTCTCAAAGTCTGCTTCTCAGAGAATTCAACCTGGAACACTGTAGTAGTCCAATGGAGAGATGATGATAATAGCTCAAACAGAAGTGACAGTGGTGAAGGTGCTAAGGAATGATCAGGTTCATGACATTTTAAAGGATGTATTCAAACAAAGCTGGATTGGATGTGGAAACAAATTTAAAAAGGACATCATGATTATTCACGGAGGAATGCAGCCTGAACAACTGTGTGAATGGTGGGTGATGTCATTTACTAAGACTGGAAAGAGATGGAAGAGGGAGTGAGGAAATGAGTTCTGTTGCAGATGCCTGTTATATTTGCACTTACTGTTAGATATACAGTAAGTCCAAATATAGAACACATGATTAGAAAAATAAGTTTGTATTATAGGGAAGAAACTAGAGCTAGATATAAAATTAGAGTTATTTAAAAATCTCAGAACTAGATGAAATTTAGGAAGGAGAAGAGGATGCCAACAACATTCAGAGACAGATGAAGGAAAAAATCCAACAAAAGAGACAAAGTAGGAGGAACTAGAGAAGGAGAAGGAAGACTCAGGAGTGAAGAGTATCCTGGAAGCAAAGGCAAGTTTTATCTCAGAGGCAATCAAAGTATCACTAGAGTTTTAAGATAAATCAGCTACCGCTCCAATGGAAGTTCCAACAAAGCAAAAAGCAAAACCAAACAAAACCTTTTCTGCTTATAAAACCAAATGAATCCCAATAACTTGCTAATACTTTATCTTGCTGCAAAGGCATTTGCAAATAAGATAGCCAAATTAACAGATTCTAAGACCTCCAAATGACCAAGTCATCCCAAAGGATTCTCAAAAACACAGTAAATAATCCCCCCAAAATCTTTTAGAATTTCACAAACCTAACAAACCTACCTTCTATTTCACTATAGTAACTAAAAGCAAAAATTGTCCCAACAAAAACAAAAAGCTAAGAAGTATGCACTACCGGCTAAAGGGCTATTATATTAAATTCAACTTTACATAATTCATTATTGTGTTGGTCTTTTTTTTTTTTTTTTTTTTTTTTTACAAATGCTACCAATTGTAAGAAAGACATGGAGTTTGTGGTTATTTCTATTAAACACTAAGACATCAAGCCCTTGGACAGGAACATAAATCCCTAATTTAACATTTTTTGAGAAAACTGAACTTTTATATTTTCTTACAGCATCCTTTCCCAAAACAGATCCAATACAATGTGTTGCAATCAACCACAAAGTCAAAGAAACTGTAACATTTTGCCCTAGCCTAGGTAAAAAAAAATAAAAATTAATTAGTTAAAAAATATGGCTCAAAGGATTTCAGAAGTATTTCTGTATCCTATTTAGCCAACAAATCCATGGGTTCAAGTACTACCTACAAGGTATTTTTCTTAAATTTATTGTGCATACCATGCCAAACTAATCCTTAAAACACTGTCTTCTGGGGCACCTGGGTGGCTCAGTTGGTTAGGCATCCAACTTCAGTTCAGGTCATAATTTCGTGGTTGACGAGTTCAAGCCCCGAGTGAGGCTCTGTGCTGACAGCTCAGAGCCTGAAGCCTGCTTTGGATTCTGTCTCCCTCTCTGCCCCTCCCCTGCTCATATTCTCTCTCTCTCAAAATTAAAAAAAAAAAAGGCACTGCTTTTTTATTCTGAAACTTCCCTATGCAATTCCTAAACTATTCAAGTTCACGCTCTTCTATCTACCCTTTAAGAGTCTTAACTTACATTTCCTACCCAATTTCTTTGCTCCCCAAAATGAACAGCCACACTAGCATCAGCCTATTTCAGCTTCCTTACATGTGGCCAGGTAACTCATCCCACAAGGCTACTCTCTCCTCCAACAATTTAAACACCTTTATAGAATTACTCAAAGTCTGGCTCAACTCCCATTTCTTCCTTGAAGAGCTCCTTCCCTACATGACTTCCACTGATTTCTTCACTCTTTAAACCCCTAAGAGGCTTAGAAATTCAAACCTCAACACAGAATATACTATCATTTATTGTTTTACAATAACTTTTGTAAGTTTCACTCTTCTCCACACTTAAATTGAAAGCAGAGGCAGCATCTGTCACACATTTCTTACTTTCCAACTGTGGTCAATAGAATAATGTTGAGCACCACAGATGCATAATAAGTCAAAAACGCTTGCTAGTTAGGACTATTGCCAATCCCCTGCAGAGGATCTTGAAAATCAAGCTCTGATCCGTACATACAAAATCAGAAAAGCAGTACTACCACCCACACCCCAAAAATAAAGAATAGGCATTCTATGGTAATGTAAATCCAGTTTTATCAAAAACCAAATATAAGCCTTATGCAATTCTAGCACTGGAACTAAATAAGTTTTACTACACTTAGCCTCTCCTTTTTAACTCTATTTGATTTGGTTTTCATGAGACTATGTGTTTTATGATAGAATAATAAATGAATTACATTTATTGAGTACTGATTTTTTTTTAAAGCACTACAAAATGTTTCATTTTGTGTCAGGCTGGCAAAATGGATTCATTCTATCCATGGAAAGGTAGAAAGACAAAGCATATTAAGACACTTATAAACACAGGGGCGCCTGGGTGGCTCAGTTGGTTAAGTGCTGGACTTCAGCTCAGGTCGTGATCTCGCAGTCCATGAGTTCAAGCCCTGCATCGGGCTCTGTGCTGACAGCTAGCTCAGAGCCTGAAGCCTGCTACAGATTCTGTGTTTCCCTCTCTCCACCCCTCCCCCACTTGTGCTCTGTCTCTCTCTCAAAAATAAACATTAAAAACATTTTTTCAAAAGACACTTAAATACAACTAAGGCAAACTTTGTAAAAGTTAAGTTTGAAAACTACCTGCAACACTTTGAGATGAATAGTTTTATTTTTTAATTATAGTTTATTATCAAGTTGGTTTCCATACAACACCCAGTGCTCATCCCAACAAGTACCCTCCTCCATGCCCATAACCCATTTTCCTCTTTCCCCCATCCCCATCAACCCTCAGTTTGCTTCCAGTATTTAAGGGTCTCTTATGGTTTGCCTCCCTCCCTCTCCCCCACTATTTTTTCCACTTCCCCTCCCCTATGGTCCTGTGTTAAGTTTCTCCTGTTCCACATATGAGTGAAAACATATGGTATCTGTCTTTCTCTGGCTGACTTATTTCACTAGTTTTATTTTTTTAAGTCATTTTTTAATATTTATCTTGAAGGAGATGGCAGCTCTTTAAACTATGATAAAACTATCCAATTAATCATATTAGTAGAACTGTTTTGAAGACAATTATATATGGTGGTACTTTAGACTTCTATGAAATATTTTAGTTTCTCTTACACAAAATCTCTCTTCAGAATAGACTATATCTCACTTCTGACAGTAAAGTAATATCTGGTTTCCATGCCTAAAAGAGAAAGGTAACAAAACATTACATTTTTTTACACCAGTCTCAAATGAATCACAGAAATTAGGTTTAAAAATGTTTAAGCTAGAATGGTCATTAAATATCATCTTACCCTAGTCCCTTCAACTCCTTTTTATATATAAGTAACTGAGGCAATGAAATTTAAGTCTTAAATTATTAGCCCAGTATTCTAACCAGAGATTTTTCCATTCTATTATGGTGTCTTTTAAAATTATATAAAGACCACGAAAATTATCATCTAAAGTATCTAACAAAATCTTACATTAGCATTTCAAATCGAAGTAAACACATTTACCAATTTACACATTTAATATACTACAGGCACTTAATAAATGCCTCTGGGATAAAATTAAGCAAGTGGATCCAAGGAATTGTTCACTTTTTTGATTCATTATATTCTTAACAAAAATGTATATATATGATATAATTAACTATATTGTTATTACTATTTTCATATTTCCATTCCAAAGAAAGAAAACAGCATCAGAATAGTACAAGTTTTTAAAGTATCTTATATACGTAAACTTTTAGCAATAAAAGCTTTTAAACTATATACCATTCAACTCCTGAACACACCAGGAAACTCAACATTTTACATTAATTACACTTACATAGTCAATAAATGATCTTCCATTTAATAGCTTGTTCATTTCAAAAGTTCACTACCAGGTTGGTTTGACTGGAGAATTCAGACTACAAAATACTTAAATATAAACCCATTCTTACTGTTTAAGCGTCTGCCTCTACCTTCACCACTCTATTCAGAGTGGCAGAAGCCTACTAAATCTTGATGTAGATAAGGAGTTGATCAGCCCTGGTTCCAATCATCTATTACAGTACAATAACCACTCCAATAAATTAGTGGCTTAAAATAACAATGATGATTATTGTGTTCACAAATCTGCTATTTGGGCAAGGCTCAGCAGGGAAATCTCATCTCTGTTCCATGTCACATCTGCTGAATCAGTTCAACTTGGGGCTAGAAGGTCTACTTTCAAGCTAGCAAGTTGATATTGACTATGAGCCAGGAGTTCAGTC
Source organism: Proteles cristata cristata (assembly GCA_017311185.1). Lineage (NCBI taxonomy): Eukaryota > Metazoa > Chordata > Mammalia > Carnivora > Hyaenidae > Proteles > Proteles cristata. Next base: position 217,053 of record JAESUZ010004426.1, on the reverse strand, counting down.
AGAGCTGAAAGCCTTGGTTCTCTCATTGGGCTATGTGGCATAAGTGCTGGGTTCTAAGAGGGGGAATCCAAAGAAAGTCAAGCATATTGCCTTTTATGACCTTACCTTAGAAATCACATAGTATCACTTCTACTATAGTTACAGGCCTGCCTAGATTCAAGAAGGCAGCATTGACCCTATCAACAGGAGTGTCAACATCTCATTATAGAATAGCAAATTGTGGCCATCCTGGAAAATACAACTCTCCACACCACCTTTTTATAATTCTTCCCCTACTGTGATCTCCTACCTCCAGGATTATTTCTTCTTAGTCTCCTTTGAAGGCTTTTTCTCCCTGACCTATTTATTCTCAATCTAGTCCTCTTCTCAATCCACTTACCAATATTAATTTTAAAAAACTACTACTCTTCTAATGGCATTCTTCTAAGCAGTTCAAACATCAATTTATTTAATCTTCGAAATAACTCTCTAAGGTAGGTACAATTACTATCCTCATTTTATAGGTAAGAAAACAGGTACAGAAAGGTCAGGTAACTTGTCCAAGATCATAAAATAAAAAGGGACAAAGATGTCATCCATTCCCAGGTCTAAACTGCCACCTATAAAAGATGAAGATTCCCATAATAATATGTTATCTCTACCTGTGGTCTCTTCCTGGGATACTAATTCATATTTCCAACTGCCTTCTGGACTTCTTTACCAGGATGTCTTACTAAAAACTTAAAATATAGATTTAAAAAACAAGTACATGATCTCTTCCCCTGAAAGGGTCCTTCCTATTTTCTCTGTCACAGTTAATGAATCACCAACCACCTACTTTTCCAACTTCATAAATTTGGGATTAACTACTCAGTAATCAAAATCTTTTTATTCTTCTTCCAAAATGTCTTCCCAAATTTTTGTTTTCTCTGTCCCTACTGAATTAGGTCAGAATTTCACATGCCTAGACAAGAACTATGCCTGGTAGGGTACGACCTCTATTTTCCCAGCTAACAATCTCTTCCTCATTGAAGTCCATTCCCCACAGTAACATTAAATTATCTGCCTCTCCACTCCTACTCCCCTCCCATAAAAGTCATGTCAGCACCCATAAGCATGGCCTATAAGGCTTTCTCAAAGATCTCCCCAAATGGTCTCTGTGGTCTAAATGCCTTGCTATAAACCACCACTCCACATGCCTAAAACATGCATAACTAGACCCGATCTCTTCTCAACTCAATATGTTTTCCTGAACATAGCTCACCTTAAAAATTAGTCACTTCTTTCTCTGCCTTGGAATGTCCTTCTTCTGCTTGAAAAGTTTCTAGTCATCTATCAATATGCATATCAATGACAATATTTATATGTCATTACTATATGAAAGTTTTACTAATTATCCTAGGAAGAGATTCTGTACTTGCACTATACTGTGTGTCTGTTAATACAGGTCTTCCTGTAATATAATAAAGTATATATACATATATATGTTTTTTTTTTTTTACAAATAGTTTATTGTCAAGTTGGTTTCCATATAACACCCAGTGCTCATCCCCACAAGTGCCCTACTTCATGCCCATCTCCCCCCTCCCCACCGACACCCATCAGTCCTCAGTTTGTTCTCAGCATTCAAGAGTCTCTCATGGTTTGCCTCTCTCCCTCTCCCCCACTATTTACCCCCTTCTTCTCCCCCATGGTCCTCCATTAGGTTCCTCCTAATCCTCCTATACATGCAAACATATGGTATTTGTCCTTCTCTGCTGACTTATTTCGCTCAGCATAACACCCTCAAGGTCCATCCATGTTGCTACACATGGCCAGATTTCATTCTTTCTCACTGCCATGTAGTAGTCCATCGTATAAATAAACCACATCTTCTTGATCCATTCATCCGTTGATGGACACTTAGGCTCTTTCCATGTTTTGGCTATTGTTGAGAGTGCTGCTAGAATATATATACATATATATTTTTAAAGAAATATACAATTTAGTCTTTGTGCTTAGCTGACTACAGCTCCTAAAACCTTTCTTTTTTCCCTAGTGAAAAATGTGCTAGGAGCATCCTTTGTTCTAATATTTGGTCTTTGACCCTGGTTCCAGACACAGAGCTCCTAAAACCCTTGTAATTTCCTGAGTGATGTGGTTGATAGGAGCATCTGACATAGAGCTCCTAAATCTTGGAATTTCCTGAGTGACAGAAGTGTCTTTTGTTCTACTGAAGCAACAGGGCTCCTGTATGGGGACTGGTCACCAGAAAGACCAAGCATGATTAGAAGCCTCTCTACTTCTGAATGAACTGAGTTAATAATTGATTATTCCTATGTGATAAAGCCTCTAAAAAAATCTCTAAAGTATGGGGTTCAGACAGCTTCCAGGTTGCTGAATACATCAAAGTGCTGGGAGGGTGTTGCACCCAGGGAATCCATGAAAGTGCTATGCTCTTTCCTCTATACCTGCCCCTATGCATCTCTTCTATCTGGTTGTTCCCGAGTCACATTCCTTATAATAAACTAGTAATCTAGTTAGTAAACTGTTTTCATGAGGTCTGTGAGCTGTTCTAGCCAATTATCAAATCTGAGTAGGTGGTCATGAGAACCTCTAATTTACAGCTAGTGTGTCAGAAGCACAGGTGACAACCTGGACTGCCACTGGTATCTGAAGTGGCGGCATTCTTGTGGTACTGAGCCTTTAACTTGTGGGATCTGATGCTAACTCCCAGGTAGACAATGTCAGAACTGAACTGAATTGTAGCACATCCAGTCACTGTCTGCTGGAAAACTGAACTGCTGTGGGTAAAATCTGCCATCTGGGGTCAGAAATGAAGAACTGAGACTAGTGATAGCGTTGAGAGAACAGAGTTCTTTTCCGTTCACTACCCCAAGTAGGTTTTTAACTCAAATCATCTCTTTAAAAATTTTTTTTTAATGTTTTTTATTTATTTCTAGGAGAGAGAGAGAGAGGAGAGAGAGAGAGAGAGAGAGAGACAGCATGAACAGGGGAGGGTCAGAGAGAGAGGGAGTCACAGACTGAAACAGGCTCCAGGCTCTGAGCTGGCAGTCAGCACAGAGCCCGATGCGGGACTCGAACCCACGAACCGTGAGATCATGACCTAAGCGAAAGTCGGACGCTTAACCGACTAAGCCACCCAGGCGCCCCTAACTCAAATCATCTCTTAACTCCAGTACTTGACATGACTTCTGTCCTAGTACTCAGTAAGTGTTTGGGGAATAAATGCATTTTCTCAAATACATGATAACTAATTAATTGGTAGCCACGTTCCACAAACACTTATCTAACAGCTAATATGGCTAAATAAAACAAGTAGCATTTCAGCCGCTAGAAGGTAAAGGAGTATATATCTCATGGTGACTCATATTTAGCCATTTAACCGAACAAGATTTTTCAGTTCACTTAAATAGCTTTTGTAACTTAGTTTGAAAATCCAAGAAACATAACCGTGTTCATGTGCAAAAATATGTTGTTGGCTATTTAAATTCTAATCTGGAGGTCAAAACAGCCATTGTTACCACAGTTAAATTACTTGACCTCAAATACAATTATCAAGACGCCTACATTCACAGGAAAGAAAAACTCAAATTCCTAATCCTGGCATTTAGGACCTCCACAATTAAACCCCAATTTACCTTACAAGCCACTCCTCTTCTACATGCATTCTATACTCCAGCCAAAGTGGAACTCTTCATCTTGCCTCAATGAACTATCTATATCTGCCTCCCTTTATGTCTTGGCTTTTATTGTCTACTTTATTAGAAAGTCCCTCCACACAGTTGCGCAAACTCAAATCTAATAAATCCTTTATATATCATTCAAACGTCACCTCTTAATCCTTTCCCACTTCTAGAGGTAATCTTTCCATCTTCTCCACTCCTACAGCACTTTATCTTTTTAACAAATTTTTTAATGTTTTTTATTTATTTCTGTGAGAGAGAGAGAGAGAGAGAAAGACTGCGCGAGGAGAGGGCCAGAGAGAGAAGGAGACACAGAATCCGAATCAGGCTCCAGGCTGAGCTGGCCGGCAGCACAGTGTCCGACGCGGGGCTCGAACCCACGAACCATGTGATCACGACCTGAGCCGAAGTCGGAAGCCCAACCAATTGAGCCACCCAGGCGTCCCCAGCACTTTAGCTTTGACACCATCTGCAACTTCATTTCAAGTGTACATAGTTATATTCTCACCCCATATTTAATAATAAAGGCAAATTCTGTATGTAATTAAATATTTCCCGAAGTATGCTCCATGGAATTCACAAAATTAACAAGCAGTATAAAATACAACAATCTTTAATATACTAAGGTATGTTGTAAACTCTAATGAAATAAAGTATGCCCATTTCCAAAACTTATTTGGCCTTTAAACCATTTGGGGTTTTTTGCAGCACATCTCATAGGATTAAGATTTCTATGGCAGGCCTTTGAGACATGCAGCCTCATTAATCTTGGCATCTTATCTTGAACTGAATAGGTACTCAACAAACATTTGTTGAATGAATGGGTAATTGAATCAATGGTTAACAAAGAGCTCTCCCATAAAGGTAGCCTGCCCAAAAAGAAAACTCCAAGAATGACAATAGAGAAAAAACAGTAAGAGGTGAGTACAAGGTCCTCCATAATGCAGTAAGAAAAGAGAGGGATACCTGTGACAAAAGAATTTACTACCTCAGCCACTTTTCATATGCAGAGGACATAATCCAAACCACACAGGAATTCCTGTTTACAATGTCCATTTTGAGATACTCATGGAGACAGAATTTTTCAGCAAATCTGTCAAAAAGGGTTGAAACTATGAAGATATTCTGGTCAATGTCCAGAACACGTTATTAAAATAACTGAATCAACCTTATTAAATCATATCCTGGAGTTTTATTTTGTTGGATGAGGGTGTTTACATGAAAGAGGAAGTCTCATAGGATCAAGAAGACTTTAAAAGAAAGACAGTGAACACTTTATGAAATTTCATGGATTCAGAGCATAATTTTGTATTGACTTAATCTCATCTTCAATATGGAAAAATGAAAGAATTCAACTTAATAGTGTATTTTTTTAAATACATTAATACATTTAAAATACATTTTTTTAAAAAATGTTTTATTTATTTCTAGGAGAGAGAGAGACAGCGTGAGCAGGGGAGGGTCAGAGAGAGAGGGAGTGACAGACTCTGAAACAGGCTCCAGGCTCTGAGCTGGCAGTCAGCACAGAGCCCAACGCGGGGCCTGAACCCACGAACCGCGAGATCATGACCTAAGCGAAAGTCGGACGCTTAACCGACTAAGCCACCCAGGCGCCCCTCAACTTAATAGTGTATTAAAAGCAGGATGCATAAAAACAAAATATCCTGACTACATCCTGACCTGTTTCCTACAGTTCTCTAGCTGTGTCTAAAAAAGGGAAGAGAAAAAGACACTCCCTAACATGTCCTACAGATCCTATGGCAGTAGCAACAGGAAACAGCAGTGACAACTGAGGTTTGTTTTGTTTTCCTCCTCACTCAAAAGCAAAGAGACCAACTTTTCACTTAGGGATGAAAGCTTATTCAAGAATAGAGTCCACTGGGGCGCCTGGGTGGCTTAGTCGGTTAAGCGTCCGACTTTCGCTTAGGTCATGATCTCGCGGTTCGTGGGTTCGAGCCCCGCGTCGGGCTCTGTGCTGACTGCCAGCTCAGAGCCTGGAGCCCGTTTCAGTCTGTGACTCCCTCTCTCTCTGACCCTCCCCTGCTCACGCTGTCTCTCTCTCTCTCCTAGAAATAAATAAAAAACATTTAAAAAAAAAAAAAGAATAGAGTCCACTGTAGGGCTGAAAAGATAAATCCACTTCTTAATCGTTAACTATTAACATTTAACTGTAACTTTTAATGTAATATGCTTTTAATTTTGAGGAAGCAAGAAGAGAAAGTCACATGAATTAAGATCTATGCATGTTTAAGGCTGTCCTATGAACCCTGTGGCCACAGGACTAGTCTGCCATCACTGATAAGTGAATATTACCAGCTATACAAAAGGAGTCACTCAGTTACGTTAAATCCGAATTTGGTTTAACTACTTTACTAAATAGCATGACCCTAGAGAGCAAATATATATATTTTCTTCTCAAAAACTACATATATATGTATTTCTCTATCTCCTCCCCTTTACACGGGGTGGGGGGAAAGAAGGGCAGAAATCAGATATATTTTCAAGTAAGTTAGATGGACTCATGTGGTCAAACACTAAAGAAAAATAGATAGAATATGGTCCAAAACACAACTGGAAATGTCAAGTAGGATTCATTAAGTCACAGGTGAATGCCTTATGAATCAAATAACAAACTAATAGCTTCCTATTAATAGCTGGCTGGTCATATATTTCATTAAGTAAATTAAAGATCTCAACTTCATGAACAGTTTTCTACCTTTATAAGACGAGAAAAATAAACCAAAAAACTACAAAACTATTTGGTATCTTGCCCAGGAACATACAGTAAAAGCTTTTAGCAAAGGAGTGTCTTCCTGCTCCCGAATCAATCAATAAACGGATGGCACAATTATCAAATATGAGAAGTTAATATAATAAATACACCTCCCAACACTTATATCTGAGAACACACAATTACTATTTCCAAATTCTTTCTTGTAATCATAATCCTTCACTCACAAATTACTATTTGATTATTAGCTATTATAACAATGGTATACGTTATCCCTCTCAACAAAAGCATGATCTATCCAGGAGCTGAAAGAAATCCAAACTACAGCAGCAGTAACATATGAAAAGTTCCCATTTGTAAAAACCGTGGCCAAATTTTACGCCAAAACTGCTGGCTCTTAAGCACAAAAAGAATCCAATCTTCACTTGTGGAGAAATCCTCTACTGTCAACTGCAGTCTTCTCAATTATTATACTTCGGCTATGAAGCACACGCACTCACAAAAAGGGTCTTTCCTTCCTTTTTCTTCACATCTGTTTTCACTTCTTTCACAAAAGGAGAGCCTTTATCAGGTTCCATTGTTTGGTCGTCTAGTTAGAATTTTCCTGGTCTATTCATCGCAACCACCACAGCTTCTTACGTGGGATTTCGCTAAATTAAATTTTAAGTTTTAGAGAGTGAAAACGCTCAAGGAAACACCTTGGGATGCTCATTGTCTCAGGCACTAACGATTCTCCGGCTAGCAGTTAGGTGGTTTTACAATACATTTAAATTCCTGGAGACCCGAACGTGAATGTTTAGTTTCGCCTCCCCCTTCCGTTTGAAGGGCTAAGTGGGCCTTTATTGTCCTAAAACACAGTTCTGTCTTTTCGAATCTAAGGGGAAACTGACAGGCACCTGAGTGCCACTTGTAACGTTCACTAATGGACTAATGTTAATTACTCAACAGCGAGAGGCCCCCCAATCGACCCAATCCCAGGGGGCCCCCTTAGAATATTATGCGAGGATCCAAGCGCCAAGACGTGGCTCGCCCAACCTGGGGCTCCTGGCTCCTCTCTCCGCGCCCTGAGTCAGCCTCTCCCACTTCTCATCCCCAGTACATCTTCCAAACGCCCAAACCTCCGACGCTCCCCTCCAGCCCTGCGGACAAAACCCACCCTCCTCCTGTGCGAGTCCGGGCCCCCTTCCCTGCCCACCTCCCCACCCGGGTTCCCCCAGCCACCCTTCCCCCATTTCACGCTCCGCCCGCGCGGCCACCAGAGCCGCCACCCCACCCCTCGCCTTTCCCACCTGGCCGCCCAGGGCTGCGCCCGCGCCGCCGCCCGCCCACCTCGCTGCCCGCGCCCCGGGCCTGCCACTCCCCGAGGAACCGCCGGGACTCACCTCGAAGAGCTCGGCCGTCGTAGCCATCCCGGCCGGCTGAGAGGCTCGCCTCGCAGTAGAAGCCGTCTCCTCTTCACATGCTGCGCCTCAGCGGCGCCGCGCACAGGTCCCCCCTCGGCTCGCCAGCTCTGACTCCGGGCCGCCGCGGGCTCTCCCGCTCCCCACAGAGCCCAGGCGGGGCGGGAGGGCGGCCATGAAGCGAAGGCGCAGACGCCTGTCAGCTGCCTCCCGGCGCCGCCCGCGCCGCTCCCATTGTCATCGCCTCGTACGCCGGAAGTGGAGCTGCGCGCGCCCGGTCGGCTGTCGGGCGGGGCCGGCGAGGGAAGCCGGCAGCCTACGAACCGCAGAGAGGCTCGTTGCTGTGGCGAGTGAGGAATCATGATCCTTGCGGGCCACCGTCCCGGAAGTGGACTGTAGAGGAAGAACGTACCGGGATTGCTGGGGAGGAATATTTCTCGAGATTCTAGATGAGGATTCGCGGAACTTCTGTCGCGTGTGTTGATAGGACGAACTCCAGAGATCTTAGTCACTTTACCCGAGGAGCGAGCGTTTCTGCAGAGCCCGACCTGTTTGTGGTTGGGCCGAAGATGGCTCAGGTTGAGTGAGCCCCTGGTCTTCTGGTAGAATTCCATCTGAGAAAGCCAGTCCTTTTTCCTTGGAGACCTCAGGGATGAGCTGATGCTTTAGTGGCTTATCATGGCCCAGCGGGCAGTGTGGCTCATAAGCCACGAGCCGGGAACTCCATTGTGTGGCATCGTTAGATTCTCCAGGTAAATGCAGGTCTGAATTCTCAGGGGTGTTGGATCGGAGGGATGGATGATGTACTGTAGTTTGGGGATGTGTCTTTGGTCCGCCACCTTGGGCAAGTTACTTAACTTCCGTTTCATCTGTTAAATGAAGATTTTAATACTACTACTATATAGTGTGTGTGAACCAAATGAGTTGATGTTGGGCACACGTTAAACATTGGGTGTTTTTGCAATATTACTACTTTATTTTAAAATTAATTCCACCTGTTTTGGATTGAGATGGAGATGACCAAAGGAAAGAAAGGAAACTTAACTGAGCACTAAGCATGTTTAAAATTTTTCTCTTTTATAAAGATCATTCAAGGACATTTTTACCCATACTTCCGGAAAATCTTTGCTGATAAATAACAAAAGTCTGTTATTTTCGTATTATGTTTCATTTTTAGAAACTTTCAGATGGATTACTTTAAAATCCTAATTATGAGGGCGCCTGGGTGGCTCAGTCGGTTGGGCGTCCGACTTCGGCTCAGGTCATGGTCTCAGTGTTGGTGGGTTCGAGCCCCGTGTCGGGCTCTTTGCTGACTGCCAGCTCAGAGCCTGGAGCCTGTTTCAGAGTCTGTGACTCCTTCTCTCCCTGACCCTCCCCTGCTCTCTCTCTCTCTCGCTCTCTCCTAGAAATAAAAAAAATAAATAAATAAATCCTAATTATGGAAGAAAACTGAAAAAGTACAAAAAATGGAATCGTATTCGCTTTTTCTTAGATGGTGTAAGCTGATCTGGCTCCACTTTTAGAATTTGTCACATTTTATCAGAATAGCTCTGTGATGAGAATTATACAATAACTCGTTGTAAAATGTAGGCGGCAATTCTGTGACCTCTTGCCTTTTATTCTCAGTGGCTATTGACAATTCTTTCTTGGCCAACATTGTTTTTCTTCCCTGGGGAAAGCTCTGTAGGGAGGTAGCTTAGCTCTGAATTGCATATAAAAATGTGTGTGATTTTAGGGGCGCCAGTGTGGCTCAGCTCATGATTTCATGGGCCCCGCATCCGGCTCTGTGCTGACAGCTCACAGCCTGGAGCCTGCTTCGGATTCTGTGTCTCCCTCTCTTTTTACCCCTCCACGGCTTATGCTCAGTCTCTCTCAAAAATAAATAAAAACATTTAAACATTTTTAAAGAATTGAGTGTGATTTTAAATGAAAGTGGTTGGCAATGTGGATATGAAAAATTCCCTCCTCACAACCAAAACATTTTTGTTTCTCAGGGTATCAGAGTTAAAGTTAACCATTTTCTCCTAATATACCTGGCTTAGTTTGTTGTTGCTGTACCTCAAGTAAGGAGTTTAATAATAATCTTTGATATGGTTAATCAGCCTCATTGGTTCATCCAGGTACTTATATATTACTTAGAGTGTCCTTATTTCTGCCACTCTCCTTCTCCTCTCAGCTAACTCTTATATGTTTGTTGCTACTCTTTTATTCCTGTGTTTGTCTATGCATTTTTCAAATGACACAATTAAGTGTGCTATAGACTTCATTTCCTGTTCTGCATTTGCCAGACTTCTCAGCACTATTTTAAAGAAACGTCCACATTACTTTGTGTTCATCCAGAGCAGCACTGTCCAATAGAATTCTCTGCAGTAATGGACATGGGAAATGTTCTAAATCTATGCTACACGTAGCTATTGTCCGTTGGAAATGTGGCTGTTGTAACTGAGGAATCCAGTCTTGTTTAATTTTAATATAAGTTTAAATCGTCACATGTGGCTAGTGGCTCTGTTTTGGACAGTGCAGATTTAGCCCATTGCCCTGTTGTGCCCTGTGCTTTACATCCTCCATATTTTACCTATACTCTTCCCTTAGTTATGATATCTTAGGTAGCCTTCAACTCAGCCATCAAAATAGTGATGCAGTAGATATCCTCAAAAGGTCCATAGGGCATATTTTTGCTGATTTTGACTAAATATTGCCAAATAATTAGCTCCTCAGAATACTTTAACCAGTCAACACTCTTCTCATCAGCAGTGAGCAAAGCTTCCTGTATCTCCATCCTAACATTTATTCCAGTTTTTGCCAATATTGGTGTAAGGGATATCTTACTTTCATTTGCATTTCTCTGTGTGGCAGTGATTGTTAGCCCTTTGGATTTCCTCTTCTGTGGATTGCTTGTACATATCCTGTGTCCATTTTATCTTTGAGAGTTGCTGTTTGTTTTCCTGTTCATTTGCATGAGTTCATTGCATATTCGTGACATTTGGCCTATGTCATTTTTAGCTACAATAGAAATTTTCTCTCATTTTGTCATTTTCAACTTCATCCCTTGGTTAAATAGAAACCGCTAATTTTATCACAAAGTAGTTAGTACTTTGGGGGATTTGTAGAAGTCTTTACCCTTATTTCCCAAGCTGTATTCTTAAGTTACCTTCTCATAATTTTATCATTTTGTTTGTCATGTTTAGGTCTTTACTCGTCTTCAGATGTGGTGTTAATAGGGGAATCCAATTATACCTTTCTCTATTGTGTGGGCCAATTTTACTGTCTATGTTTAGTACATTTTTTCAGTGTATATATTTTTCATTGATTTCTGGGACTTGATAGTTGATGTGTCTCCCACATAAATATTGGTCTCTTTCAGTTCTGTGACTTTATTTGCCTGTTCTTACACCAGTACATACTGTATTTATATCTGTGGCTTTGTAGTTTATCTTAATATCTCACACAGTTGAGATTTTTTTTACTGCCTATAAAAATAAGTTCCTTGAAGAAGTCATGGTTGTTTTCAGAAGTATTTTCTCATTGTACTTAGGAATTTCAGAAGAAAAGTTCAGGTATGTTTGGGTGGGCTTTTCAGCATCTCTGTGGAGGCAGCAAATTGGGTTCAAATAACTTATCTGCCACTTACTAATTCTGTATCATTAAAGAAATTAGTTAAGTTTTATTATTTTCAGTTTTCTGATTTCTTGGGACTGATGTAAGGGGTAAACATAAATGCTCCGGCATATTACCCATATATATGCCAAAGGGTAATGGCCATCATTTAAGATTTTAAAAGCAGATGATTTTTCCTGTATGTCGTTGTTTTTTCTCCAAATGAAACTTGGTTTAAATTCTGATTTAGAAGTTTACTGACCAGATATATAGTAATAGTATCAGCTTAAGTATGGCTTGGGTTGTTGTTGTACTCCATGATTATAAGGCCAAAGTCTGAGTCCTATTTTGGAAAGGTATAGAGTAAATCTGAAATGATAGGTTGAGTTATCCAACAAAAATATTTATTGAGCACATATCAAGGCATTGTATACAGTCCCAGAGTAACTTATCTTTATGTTCAATAATGAGATTCTTACACTTAAGAACAACTTTAGTTATCCTCTAAATAGCCACAGGATAAGACACTGGGCTAGAGTTGGGTCCAGAATTCTCAACAATTCTTTTTTTTTTTTTTTTACAAATAGTTTATTGTCAAATTAGTTTCCACATAACACCCAGTGCTCATCCCCACAAGTGCCCTCCTCCATGCCCCCCCTCCTCCCCCCCACATCCATCAGTCCTCAGTTTTTGTCAGCATTCAAGAGTCTCTCATGGTTTGCTTCTCTCCCTTTCCCCCACCATTTCCCCCCTTCTTCTCCCCCTTGTTCCTCAGTTAAGTTCCTCCTAGTCCTCCTATACGTGCAAACATATGACAGAATTCTCAACAATTCTTATCCAGAGAAAGAAATGGCATTTAGCTGCTCAGCCATTACTGGAGGACTAGCTAATTCTTTTCCTTTCTCAATCAAAAAAGTGCATCAGAATATAAGTGAGTGAAGTTCATTAATATATAGATAACTTTGAATGTATTACTATTTTCTTAAAAATTATTAGTAAACATCAGTAACTTATTAATGGTATTAATGAAAAAATTATTTTGGCTAGGTGTGTTCTTGATTCTTGGTGAGAATTGCTGATACATTCTTTAGACACCTCTTTATTTTACAAATAAGAAAATAGATTTAGGGAAGTAGGTGATTTACACAGAAATTAATAGCCAATAAATGACTTTATTCTGGACATAAGAGTGGAGAGAAAAAGAATAAGAAAAGTACATTTTCTTTTAAAATGTAACATATCATTTTGTAATTGAGCAAAATCATCTTCTAGTCTTTTGCCCCTGAAAAGGATATATTAGTAACTTACTGTTAAGACTAGGACATGCAAACCATAAAAGATTATTCAGATTTTATTATTTTTATTACCTCATACTATCTTTCAGGGCCATAGAGGCAAGCAGGTTTATTACTAAAATGTTCTTACATTTTAAGGAGTTGGCAAGAAGACACTGGGTATTTTGCTATTTACTATTAGTTGAGTAGAATAGCACATTCCTTTTACATTTGCGTTTATCTCAGCTAGTGAATCCAAAATTATAGAGGAATAAATTGAACCACTTTTTTGATTCTGCTCTGTTATAGAGTAGAATGTGTCAAATGTGTCCAACTATACCTTCTTACACTCCCAAGCAGGAATCTAAGTGGCCAAGAGACTTGAATTTTGAATTAGAACCATGGGCTCTACCTATTTAAAAAATTAAATCGATGGGGCGCCTGGGTGGCTTAGTCGGTTAAGCGTCCGACTTTCGCTTAGGTCATGATCTTGCAGTTCGTGGGTTCGAGCCCCGCGTCGGGCTCTGTGCTGACTGCCAGCTCAGAGCCTGGAGCCTCTTTCAGTCTGTGACTCCCTCTCTCTCTGACCCTCCCCTGCTCATGCTGTCTCTCTTTCTTTCCTAGAAATAAATAAAACATTAAAAAAAAAATTAAATCGAATTATTTTCAGTAGTAAATAATGACTTTATAATTTGAGATAATATGCAGTTATATAACTGCTATACAACAGTTAATTGCTACAGTAGAAATTTGACATGTAATACTTTTTTTTGGTTATGATTTTTGTGGATGTGTTTATGTATTTGTTATTGTGTGTTTTGCTGTTATTACTGTTAGCCTTTTGTTTTAATGGTGTTTTTATTCCATTTTTATTTTCCTTAGAAGAACCATTTATAATATTTTTGTTTCCATAATTCAGACGGTATCCAACTGTTGAAAAACGAGCTAAAGTCTTCAATGGAGCAAGTTATGTGCCTATTCCTGAAGATGGGCCCTTTCTTAAAGCACTACTCTTTGAACTTAGATTATTAGATGATGATAAGGACTTCATAGAGAGTCGTGATAGCTGTTCACACATCAATAAAACTTCCGTCTATGGACTCCTCATCGGAGGTAGAGAACTCTGGCCAGTTGTTGCTTTTCTGAAGAATAGCATGATATATGCTTGTGTTCCACTAGTTGAACAAACTTTATCCCCTCATCCACCATTAATTAGCATTAGTGGAATTTCACAAGGCTTTGAACTTCTTTTTGGGATACAGGACTTTCTTTCCTTGAGTCAAAAAAATGACACTGAGCTAAATACAAAATTGAACCAGTTGCCTGATTTGCTTCTACAAGCTTGTCCATTTGGAACTTTGTTGGACGCCAACTTACAGAATTCATTGGATAGTATTAATTTTGCTTCTGTGATGCATTCACAAAAACAGCCAGCCTGGAAAGTTGGAGCATACAAAGGAAAGCCACAAGTTTCTATTTCTATCACTGAAAAGGTAAAATCCATGCAATATGATAAACAGGATATAGCAGATACGTGGCAGGTCGTTGGAACTGTCACTTGCAAGGTGAGATTTTCTCTGGTACTTGTTTTATCATACCATTTAACACTTATGGAGAAAAGTAAAATTTTCTAACTTTATCTTACATCGTTATAGGTAGGACATTCTTGATTTTTCTCATAAATGGCAATCATTAAATGTTAGATTCGTGTGAAATTTTGTAACATTACCTTTGTGCATTCCTATGAATTGTGTTAGTTATATATTGCTGCGTATTGGTTTGCTATCCCCCAAATAAACATTTATTATCCTCATAGTGTTCTGTGGGTTAAGACTTCAGGAGCAACATAGCTGGGAACTTCTAGTGTGGATTCCATCATGAGATCACAGTCAAGATTGCAGCTGGAGCTATCGTCACCTGAAGGTTTGATCGGGGCTGGAAAAGCTTACTTGCAAGGTGGCTCAGTCACATGGCTAGCAAGTTGTTGGTGGGAGGGCTCTGCTCCTCTCCATGTGGACTTCTCAGTAGGCTGTTTAAAAATCTCCTCACAACTTGGTAACTGGCTTCCTGTAGATCAAATGAGAGATCAGATGAAGGAGAGAGAAAGAGAAAGAAGGTACAGGTAGAAGCATTCTTTTTATTACCTAAGCTGAGGTCAGATGACATCACTTCCACCACTTTGTTCATTAGAAAGAGGTAACCAAGTCCGGTCCACATTCAAGGGGACTAGAATTAAGCTCCATCTTTTGAAGAATAATGTCAAAGAATTTGTGAAAATATTTTAAAACCATCATACCTATTTTCCATTTTCTCTGAAAGGGTGACATTGACAAATTTCTGACTTAATATCTAAAACCATTTATTAGATATTACTAGGTATCTAATTATTAGATGTTTATTTAGAAGGTCTCGTGTTATTTAAACAAGTTGGTAGGTTAATATAGGATTCTCTGGCTAAAGGTAAGAAAATTGGAAATGATGATAGAAATAATACTATTCTCACTTTGGGACCCCGGGGTGGCTCAGTCCAGTTAAGTGTCTCAACTCTTGATTTTGGCTCAGGTCATGATCTCACAGTTAGGATATCCAGCCCCATATTGGGTACCACTGGGCGTGGAGCCTGCTGAAGGTTCTCCCTCTCCTTCTGCCCCTTCCCTGCTTATGCTTGCTTTTTTGCTCTCTCTCTCAAAAAAAAAAAAAAAAATCAGGTAAGTTCTAGGTCCCTTCTCGGTTTTTTTTTCCTTATTACTGGTTTAAAGTCCAAATTTACATATGCCAGATTTGTTTAAAAGGGCCAGGTTTCATCTAGAATGTCCTCATTCTATAGTAAATGACTGATGATCTGATATTTTAAATGACTAGGTGGCAGATAATCCATTGGTGGTTTCTGTAATGGTTACAATTTTGCAGCCCCTCTAAGAATATTAGACTGTTAGGGGGCACCTAGGTGGCTCCGTTGGTTAAGCATCAGACTTCAGCTCAGGTCATGATGTCATATTTTGTGAATTCGAGCCCTGCAACGGACTCTGTGCTGACAGCTCAGAGCCTGGAGCCTGCTTCAGATTCTGTCTCCATCTCTCTCTGCCCCTCCTGCTTGTGCTCTCTCTCAAAAATAAACATTTAAAAATTTTTTTAAAAAAAAGAATATTATATTGTTAGGTTATTAGACTAATTTAATAAGTATAAACTGAATTTTTAAACATTGTAATAGTATTTGGTATTAATATTTGCTCATTTTATTATCTCCATAAATATCAAAAAACACTTTTTCTGGTTTTTGCTAGTTCACATATAGAGAGTGAAGTAGCAGATGGTTTGAAAGTCAAAACACTAAAATTTTTTTAAGTTTTGTGGTAAGGTTATTGGGCATTTTTATTTTCAAATAGACATTATTATAATTGTTACCAAAAGACCTTCATGAGGTACTAATTACATGTGATGCTGTTCATAATGCCTGCCCGCTCTCTAAGTGCTTACATTGTATAGCAGATATATTCTTGAATACAGACATGTCAAGTAGTAGATAAAAACATTAAAAAAAAAGGGAAGCATGTTGTATTAGAATGAAAAATAAAGGTGGGGTCCACAATTAGAAAAAGATACTCATTCAGTAAACATTTTTTGAATGTCTCTTGTACATAGCAATGTGCTAGGCACTAGAAATACAAAGAAAAATGTAACAATTTTTGCTTTCAAAGAACTTAAACCTTCAAGAGGGAAACAAATAGGGCACAAATACTTATAGGGGGTGGACAGTTATTGCAGGATGCAGACTATGTATATGATAGAAGAAGTAGCTGCTTGCATTTGGAGCTGAGTTTTATAACTCCTAGGTTCTATTAACTCTTAAAGTATTTGTTCAGAGCTAGCCAAACAACATATCAATAAGCCTTTATGGCCCAAATGGCTAGTTTTAACTGGGGGCTTTAATAGAGGTAAATGTCAAGTTAGAGTTGAAGTAGAAAGGAAGAACCTGATTACCATGAACACACAAGTAAGGTGTATCATTCTGGTTGGTTCAAAAAAAGAGCCATTAGGGGTACTTAGGTGGCTCATTCAGTTAAGCATCAAATTCTTGATTTTTTCAGCTTAGTTCGTGATCTCACAGCCCTGAGATCAAGCCCCACATCAAGCTCCATGTTGAGCATGGAGTTTGCCTAAAATTCTCTCTCTCCCTCTCCCACTCACACTCCCTCTCATGCACTCGAATCCTCTCTTTCTCAAAAAAAAAAAAAAAAAGCTACAAGTTTTAGGGGAGTAAAGTTATTTAATATAGGATTTAGAGCATACTAAAAATAACAGTTAATTTAAAACATCATGAAAGCATGAAAAATGATTTTGAATTCTGTGAAGCTCATACCAGATGGAAGAGGAGTTGAGAGAAGAAGAGTTTCTGATCTTCTGATTGCAGCCTTCCAAAAACAGTCACTAATGACTGTGGTCCGAGAAGCCAAAACTCGCAGAGAATACTGAGATGCCACCATGTTACAGCCTCAAAGAAATTCATGGAAGGGTTTGAAAAGTGCTATATCTGACCACCACAGCCTTAAAGCAGGAGCTCAGAGGGTGGTCTGTGAAGCTATCATGTCTGGCTTCTATAACCTCCCAAGAACACTGGCTTCTCAGCTGCAGGGTAGAGAATGATTAAAGAGGTAGATGGGAGCCAAACAATGAAAGGCTTAAAAGTAATGGAAAACTGAGGTGGAACTATTGAAACACCTTGGGCATGAATACGGTATATTTAGAATTCTGTTTTGTTAAGACAGTTCAGGGACACCTGGGTGGGTCAGCCGGTTAAGTGTCCGACTTCGGCTCAGATCATGATCTCATGGTTCGTGGGTTTGAGCTCCATGTTGGGCTTTGTGCTGACAGCTCAGGGCCTGGAGACTGTTTCAGATTCTGTATCTCCCTTTCTTTCTGACCCTCTCCTGCTCACGCTGTCTGTCTGTCTGTCTCTCTCTCAGAAATAAAACATTAAAAAAAAAAGTTCAGGAGGATGGATTGATTAGAGGAAAGCAAATCTAGATACATTTGGAGAGCTGTGACAGAAATTGCTGGCGCCTGTACCATTGTGTTTGCAACAGGAATGGAGAGAAGTCAGTGGACTTAAAATAGCTTTTTAAGGGTTTGGAGGGCTTTAGGGAGTCTCTCCTAGTCTCTGACTTGGAATCTGAGAGTATGATAGAACCACTAACCAGAGTACAGAAGCCAAGAGCAATACCTTGAAAGAAAAGTGAGCTAGGACTCAGGTACATTCAGAAAAGCCTCACCCAGATGTATGCTTCTAAGATCTTGGTAATCTCTCTCTGTTTTTATTGCAGTGTGATTTAGAAGGGATCATGCCAAATGTTACCATCAGCTTGAGTCTCCCCACCAATGGATCTCCACTTCAGGATATCCTAGTTCATCCTTGCGTGACTTCTCTTGACTCTGCCATCCTGACTTCTAGTAGCATTGATGCGATGGATGATTCTGCATTTAGCGGACCTTACAAATTTCCACTCACACCTCCCTTAGAGTCATTTAACTTATGCTACTACACTTCCCAGGTAAACAATCTTGGCAAAGTTGTGACTGCAAATCTTCATGTTTATGAATTCTGTTGTAAACAAATCATTCATACTTTTGGCCCACATGAAAACTTTTTATCATTTATTTACCAGACAATAATTGATGAATGAAGATGAAGAGTCAGTTCTTGGAACAGGATGCCTCTTTTCTCTGGCATCTGTAAAAGCATTGAATTGTTTTCAAAGCCATGGAAGTTCTTCTTTTTTTTTTTTTTTTTAATGCTCCCTCATAAGGATTCCATGGTCATAGAATAGATCCTAGTATGATTTAGTCATGGTTTGAGTCATGAACATAAAATACCTGTGATCTCAGGCGACTGTGGTTACAAATACATAATATTATTTTTAAATATTACTTATTGAATAACTACTGTGTCAGACATTGTCCTAGGCACATTACATGTGTTTTCTCCAGTACTTTAAAAAAAAAAGCTTTATTATGGGTATTACTAGCCCCATTTCACAGATGAGGAGGGTCTCAGAGAAGTTAAATGACATGTCCAGGGTCATATAACTTATAAGTAACAAAGCCTAGATTTGAACCCAGACTTTCCACATTCCAAAACCCAACCTTCTTTTTTTTTACTATACCATTTGTCTCTTGTCCTAATTGTGAATCAGTAAATTAAAAAATCCTACTTAAGGTAGTTTACCTAAAAGGTATTTATTTTGATAATGCAAGAGGCAGTCTTGTCATTCAAGGGTAAAAAGTATACCCAGCCTATACTAGGAAGAGAACCAGAAACTTAAAATTCAACAAGGTCTACACTATCTGTCTCATCTCTGTCTTAGTTACCTCTTAGTTACCTCTTCCAACTTGATTTCTCTGCTCCAGGGTATGCTACATAAATAGAGTCTATTTAATACTTTATTATTTCAGACATATGAGAAGAGTGATTGGCTCACTTCAGCCTACAGATAGTTTCTCCCCCAATCAGTTACTGGTAATCAACTGAGTAAGCTACTGCTGAGCTAAGAGGTGGGTAAGTTAAGGATACATTTGGACAGATGCATGTCTTATGTTGCAGGTCATAGAGAACCTGGAAATATTTCCCATCTCTGGAAACAAGAAAAATTCTTGCCTTTAGAACATGTGTAGCTCCATCATTTATTACCAAAACAGTTTGGAATAATCTGTATATAATCACTACCTTACTTCCAGGCCTTTTTCTCAATCATCATTGGCATTTTAGACCCATTAACCTAAGAATTATACAAAAATTTGTTTATGCTTGTTTCCAGGTCCCTGTGCCACCGATTTTGGGTTTTTATCAAATGAAAGAGGAAGACATACAAGTAAAAATAACAGTTAATTTAAAACTTCATGAAAGTGTGAAAAATAACTTTGAATTCTGTGAAGCTCATATACCTTTTTATAATAGGTAGGAATAAAACAATATGATGCCATAATTTCTGCCTTTCTTAGTACCTTCCCACTGCCCTACAATAAATTGTCTTTGTTTTTTACCTTATTTTTAAGATCTAAAAATTTTATTTTATTCAAATGAATCCTGATTCTGAACCAAAACTTAGTCATAAAAATAATCTCTTTGAGGGGGGAGGGGGAGATGGGCATGGAGGAGGGCACTTGTGGGGATGAGCACTGGGTGTTATATGGAAACCAACTTGACAATTAACTATGTGTAAAAAAAAAAATCACTGGGAATGCTAATAATAATCTAAACAAAATAATTTCTTTAACCTTTAAATGTCCTTCATTTTTCTAGTTAAACTTGCTGGTAAATATAAACTTAATCCAATATAGCTTCTTTAGAGATTATTTCATTCCTGGCTTTATTTCTAGCAGTTTCTCTGTGCTGTACATACAGTCAACCCAACTATCACCTACCTGGTGAATTAAGCCAATTATATCATAAGGTTACTTTTTCGTCAGTTCTGTTTTTAAATTTGTTCTACAGCATAATTCTTTTCACAGGATGCCAAAATCATAGTTTTAATGTTCTGTCAATCCATATAACTGTATTAAAACATGCTATGTGATTTTATTGTCTTTAGAATTAATAATGAAATGCTATCATCACCAAAAATGTTTATTGTGTTTCTGGTGTTATTTTGAGATAGAATATTCATTATTCTCTTTTATTCTGCAAACTTGAATACAGATCTGCTTTATGTAATCCTTATATTAAATAAGAGTAGCAAGATTTGACTTAGATCTCTTAAAACTTTTCTGTTTGTGATTACTTGTTCGTTCAATTGTGTCCTTTTCTTTTTTAAAGGGGTCCAATCACACATGTGGAATACAAAGTTAGTTTTGGCCAGCTTGAAGTATTTCGAGAGAAAAGCTCATTGATCTGGGTTATTGGTGAGATTTTGTTTACTAACTTTTTTTCATGTATTTGTTGTAGAATAAAATAGTTAAAATAGTTGATTGGTAGGAGCAGCTGGGTGGCTCGGTGGTTGATTAAGCATCTGACTTCGGCTCAGGTCATGATCTCAGTTTGTGAGTTCAAGCTCCGCATTGGGCTCTGTGCTGACCGTTCAGAGCCTGAAGTCTGCTTCAGATTCTCTGTCTCCCTCTCTCTCTGCCCCTCCCCTGCTCATACTCTCTCTCCTTCAAAAAAAAATATTAAAATTTTTTTAATAAAAATAAATTATAAAATAGTCGATTGGTGCATTTGTGTTTTTAGGACAGAAGTTCCCCAAATCAATGGAAATTAGTCTTTCTGGAACTATAACTTTTGGATCCAAGAGTCATGAGAAGCAGCCATTCGATGAGATTTGCATTGGAGGTACAGCATATTTAAAGGTAAATACATTTTATGGCCACTACATTATAAAACTTTATTTTTAAATTGGATACATCTAATTCATTTTTAATGTTTCCTAGCTGTTTTCTGTTGGGGAAACTTCTTGTCAGTGCTAAGTCCTTTTTTAGTTTTTTTTTGGTGAGATTTCTGTTTAATGTTAGCCACTGTTTCACTTAATACTTAAAAAAATTTTAAGGTGAAACACTTAACTATAACCGTAACACATAACCTTAACACATCAAATTAACTAAGTTCTATCTACCCAGCTCTTAGTTATCACATTCAACATTTGTATACAAAAAATAGAAAATGTAGCCCTTAACCTCTAGGGATTTTCCACTGATGCATGTCAATAATTGATCAGCGCTAACTGCTTTTGGTATTTGAAGGAAATAGTGAGCACTTCTGACCAAGTGGTCAAGAAAAACTTTGCAGTAGTAATGGAATTTAAGCAAAACTCTGAGGCCCAGATAGACATGAAAATGAAGCTTTGAAGATTGATGAACATTTATATAGGTTAATAAATGACTTAATTAAAAGAATGAAGGGTAATAAAGCATGCTTAGGGACCAGTGCTAGAAATAGTAGTAACACATAAGGCTGGATAAGTGATTTAGATCTAGATTATAGGGTTGGAAGGTTTGCATTCTGACTTTACTTCTTTTGTTAGAAAATGTTATACTTTTTTTGAGTATGGGAGTGGTCTTTCAGAAAACAATACTTTCTTTACACAGATCAATTTGGAATGGATGTGAGAAGGTGGGTAGAAAAAAAATAATGAAACTTGAGACAGAGGAACTATTTTTTAGCTATGTGAGTATTCCTGATGAAAGGTAGTAAGTTAATGATGCTGAGGGTCACAGAAAGAAAGACTGCTGGACAAGCTGGGATAAAGGTAAACCATCGGTCACTAATTAAATATAGAAACAAGACATGGTTTTAAGCCCAAGATTAAAAAAAGAAAAATGTAGCTTAAACCACACTTCAAACTCCCAAGAGGGCAGAGACCACGTGAGTGTCATACAGTCATTGTTTTATCACCAACATTTAGTTCATTACCTACCACAAAAATATCTGATGAAGGAAGAATATATTTAGAAGAAAGTACTATATGGAGAAATTTGGGAGGAAATGGGTTTCATATCATATATGTTGCTGGTAACAGCAACATAACCCAGGGTAAGTGTCAGTAGGTAGTTTTGAGAGAGAGCTTAACAGTATATAATGGCTTAAGAGAAAAAATAGTTGAGGCAGTGGAAATGAATAAGATAAGAAAAAGAGAAAATAAGAGGATGATTTAGAAGAACCAGTGAGAAGAATCCAAGGGGGGGATCAAAAAAGTAACACGAAAATCTAAATCGAATGGTTTTCGAAGGAGATTGAAATCTGTATATAAAGATAATTAGAGGAAACGGTAATGAAGTCTGAAGTATACTAGTGATATTCATTTCTTCCACCTTGGCTTCAGCTATCCCCACAAGCTTTATTTCAAAGATTATTATAAAAATTCCTACTTCTAGATATTTTTCAGAAAAAATGTGGGATGTTACTACATTATAGGTCATGCAGAGGTAGGGATTCTGACTTTCGTAATATATTTCCATCACCTACTCGGTTATAATTTTTCTTGCAAACATATAATACATATTTATGTTTACTGAATAGACTTCTTTTATAATATCTAGTTATGTGGAAATCAGTCTTGTCATAACTTCCAGCATCCAGAGTTATACCGAACAAGCAAGAAAATGCCCTTTCCTATTAGAATTTGAGATGCGATAGGAAAAAAATTGCTTAGGAATGCTGAAAGTTTAAATTCTATGTATGTGGATCAGTTAGTTTGGCAATAAAAAGGAAATATTTAGGAAATGGGAGACAGTTGGAGGGATGGGAGCTAGAAGGAAAAAAACACAGAAAAGATACCAGCATATTGCAAAATGGGGAGGTTTGAGCAGGAAATGTGAGAACTGCAGGAAAAGGAGACTGGCGCTCCCTCCATAAGACATAGACCTTTCATGGTTCATGTGAGTATCATTATGACTCAGGCACCCCACCACGGTCCTTCAGAGAAGGTGATAATGGCCCTTTCTACGGCATAGTAATTGGCATTTATGCTGATGATGCCACACTATCAATTAACTCCAGAAATATGGATTGCATTTTAGAAAGGTTTTATAGGTGAGGGAAAGGATGATTTCTAAGCTTAATTCTATAAAAATTAAATTTCAGCTTTCTGGAAAATTAAGCAGAACGTCCCCTTCCCTCCAAACACCAGATAAACTGTTCCAGTTTTAGTAATTGCATTCTTGGGTTTTGTTAGAAAAGTGTATATTTACATTCCTGCCTATAAAAGAATTATGCCCTGAAATATATCACAGTCATATAGCTAGAGAGGATATACAGAACACCAGACACCCTAGGGGAAGAAGCACCAGCTTTTGTTGATATTTGGGTCAGAGTTCAAATGCCAGCTCTGCTCCTTACACTCTGGGATGCTAATTTTTCCCATCTCTGAACCTCATTGCCTCATTTATAAAATAAGGATGCTTTGCAGTATAGATTAGTGTCCATATTAGTGAAGTGTCTGGTGTGTGCTCAGCACTTCATAATGACAACCTTACAAAGAAATGGTCTTAGTGCAAAGGGGAAAAGGTGTGCATGCATGCACACGTACGTACGCATGTATGTATGCATGTGCATACACATTTTTACTTTGTGAACTGTATCCTAAGATTGTGTCAAGGGGGTAAATATAGCCATCACTTTTACCAATTTGGTATATTTCTCTTCTTTTACTAGCTTCATTTTAGGATCTTAGATTATACGCTCACTGGTTGTTATGCGGATCAGCATTCAGTGCAAGTTTTTGCATCAGGAAAACCAAAAATAAATACACGTAAGTTGTAGAGATTCACATGAACTTGAGGGAATAAAATGGTGCTATGGAATTAATTACCTAAGATAAAATGTAACAGAAAGAGATTAGAGAATAATGCCAATTTATAAAAATTCTGACCTGATCCTATCCTACGTAACAAGTGTGTACTTTTTAAAAAATATTTACTTTTGAGAGAGAGACAGACAGAGTGTGAACGGGGCAGGGACAGAGAGAGAGGGAGACACAGAATCTGAAGCAGGCTCCAGGCTCTGAGCTGAGAGCACAGAGCCTGATGCAGGGCTTGAACTCACGAACCGTGAGATCATGACCTGAGCCAAAGTCAGATGCTTAACCAACTGAGCCACCCAGTCACCCCAGTAATGTGTATTTGACATTTCCCTCTGCCTTCTCTTATTTATAAACTGGTCTGGATAAGCAAGGACTGGCAGAGAGGCAAGCTCTAGTATAAAGTTGGATTTGTTTTGCTATGGATATAATATACTCTTTTATTCAGAAGTTGTTCACAGGGGCTTTGGTGTTGGACAGACAAAAGTTTGAGTCTGGCTCAGACAGTTTATTACCTGTGTAAGTTTGGGCAAGTTAGTAAACTCGAAGTTTTAGTTTCCTCATCTATAATATGGAAATAATAGTATTGTTTACCTCAGGATTGTTATTTGATAAAATTGTATTGACCAAGTACATAGTGTGATGCTTACAGCATGTAGCATGGATTCAATAAATGTTAGATATGATGATTATTTAAGTTGTTAAATATTTTTAACAAATGCTATAGTCAATGAGCATTATTTCGCACCCTCTGCATTTTACAAATGGGAGGGCAATAGAAAGGTTTCTAGCCTTCAGTGAGTTTGTTGGTTATAATAAATGTATATACTGTATGTGAAAATACAGTGAGACAGAAAGATGATTCATTTATAAATGAATCAATTATTTAATTCAGATCAAATATTTATACTAGCATAGAACAGAAAAGTAGCTAGAATGAGGCTAGATGTAAGCAGACCCCTTTGCCTCATGTATTAAGAAGAATAAAGGTATTAAAATCAGATATGTATTTCTTAAACTAAGGACTATAGTCTCCCAAGTAGGTAGGATAAGACACGACTCTGTTCTTGAAAGTTTCAAAACTTAGAACTATAGAATTCTAAGCAATTGTGAATGGCAATAATACATTCTATGTAATGTAACCAGAATAAGTCATATTCTTTACCTCCCTAGCATTTCCCTGTTTTCTCATGTATCATTCTTTCGGTTGTATTTTAAAGAAATGCATAAACATGAAAGAATCTTAATGCATTTTTTTAATGAGGGCAAAATATGAGTTATATTAGCTTAGACAAACCAGTGGTTTTGTCTAAACACAAATATTTTGGATTCTATCTATGGGTTACTGCATACAAACAGACTAAATTTTAAACTGTCTATGGGACAATATTTAAGTTGTCTATGTTGTCTCTTTAGGTAATATCTAAAATATTTTAAGTATCTTATTAATATTAACTAAGCATGTTGTAGTAATTCTCAGAAAACATCATACAGGATGAGATGTTTCAGTAGTATACCTGCTTTGTAATGTAAAGTTTTAATATAAACTAAACTAAAATATTAATATAATAATTAATATGTTGAATAAAAGGTCATTTTAAATGCATAATTATGACCAGTCTTTTATTTCCTTCCTCTGTTAATTTCAAAACATGGCTACCACTTTGTGCAACTATGTAAGACCTTTATTTTGCCATCATCTTGACGATAAAATCTATTTTTATAATATACAACTTGGTTCTGAAACAATGACAATAATAATGTTTATTTAAATAACAATAGCTAACAGTTACTGCTAACTGTGTGCCAGGCACAGTTCTAAGTATTTTATGTGTGTTAACTCATTAAACAGTTCTAAGTATTTTATGTGTGTTAACTCATTAAACCTCGCGGTACCCTATGTAAGAATTATCTTCACTTTGCAGATGAGGATGCTGATGGAGCACAGGGTTTAGGGTCAGATTGTAGTAGATGGCAGGGCTAGGAAACAAACCAAGCAGGCTGGCTCTGGAGTCGGCCTGTCTCACCAATATGCTGTGTTGCCTTTTGACATTACTAGGTTCTCAGACTGAAAAAGATAAATAAATAACAAGGTAACACATCCTACCTATATCTTTTTCATTTTGAAGAAGGAAGGTAGAAAAGGCAGAATTAGATATGTAGTGATGTGTGTCATAACTAGATTTTACATGGGTCTAGCTCCAAATGGGCATTATTCTCTCAAGTTTACATACCAGAAAACTTGAGTGCAGAGAGATTGTCATTTGTTCAAAGCTCTAAAGCTATTAAAACAAAAAGCGTAAATTTGATCAGAACTTTAAGAAACCATTGAAGCAACTCTTTAAGAATGTTACTAGAAAGTTGGATGTTTATTTCTATCTCTGAAACTTTGAAAGGGTAAAGAATAGTAAGATCAGAATTAGGACCATGGTGAAGAGGTTACAGAAGGGAAACCAATAAAAATTTTTTTAATTTTTTGTAGTTGACATATGGTCCATAAGAATTTAGGGAAACCATGAGAAAATTGATAAAAGTGGTATGAGTGAGGGATATTGGCATAAATTTGGCATAAATAAGCTCAAAGATGGATTTATGTATTTAATAAGCCCGTATTTTTAAAGTTGTAAAAATTGTAATGCCTTGATAAAGTGAAATTAAAGTGAATATTTCAGAGTGTTGCCTTTCTTGAAATAATTGTGTTCCACAATTCTAAAATATCATGACTTTGCTCTCTTATTGAATTTTTGTTAAGATAATACAGTCTTATCATTTATTTCCTTTTTCTGTAGACCGGAAACTAGTATCTTCTGACTATTACATCTGGAATTCTAAAGCTCCTGCTCCAGTAACATATGGATCATTACTACTGTAATTATCTCAGGTTTAAATAGGATTTATATGATGGTAACATAGCTTAAATCATTCATCTTTTATTTTTAATGTGTATCCATATAACCTATGAACGAAAAAAATCATTGAGTGATTTAATTATAAAATGCTCTTGTTTAATGTTTTTAGACTGACATAGTTTGAAAGAACATTTTAAAAGCTAATATCTCCTATTTTGTTACCCTTTGATTTTATTCAAATGAGATTCAGAGCATAAAACAGTTGTGATTCACTTTAGGCTTATTTTAGACTGTTCCTGTGTCACCTTACCATACATGTTCTTTTTTGTCCCTGTGGCGGACATGACCAATCAGTTGTAGCCTTCTTCCTCCACTGAGCTTTCCTGGATGTGGGCTGAGGCTCCTCATTGCAGAGGTGCAGGCAGCCACTCCTAAGGGATTGCAGATGATGTGCAAGATAAAAAAACTCTTTGCCCTTTCAAACCTGAGTAGTCAGCTGCGATTTCAATGTGTTGTTATGAAATACCAGATACCACATCAGAACCACTGTAAATCTTTTGCAGGGGGGAGAAACAATCAATGAAAACAAAGGAATATTGTTTAAATAGTAACCTGTTCTTAATCAGAACTATTGTATTGACTAATAAAGGATCTGGATAATTCTATATGAGGTGTTTATCTCCGTTCTAGAGTTACTTTACTTTTTAGGTGAACTTCTTCATCTGCCACAGAACCTTTTGCTCAGTATGTCAGTAAACATACCAAGAGAAGTGAGTGGGGCACCTTCAGAAAATGAGCTTAGTGTCTTATGATCACTTAATGCCTGCAGTCAAATTTTTAAAAAAATAAGTTTGGGAATATTAACTGTTTTTCATGTTCTGTATGAAAGTTCTTAATGAATTCAGGTAAAAATCCAAAAGCTGTTCTGTGAGTAGAGAGTATTATGTAATCTTATTTCAGTCTCATGTAGCATATTTTGTCACTCCTGCTTTTTCGTTAGCATTCTCTTGATTTCTTTAGGAACCACCCCTACTCTTAATTCTCTACCTGTCTTTACAATTATATGTCTCATTCTGTTTTCACAGCAGTTCATTGTCAAGTTGGACTTTAAGTGATCATTCAAGAAAAGATGAAATCTCAAGATCCTTAAAACTTAATCCATGTCAGGTTTCTTTTTACAGAACAGAATTAGAAGCATTATAAAAAATATGCATTACAGATTCATTCAATTAAATGATCTCTTGGTTTCTATTTCTTAATGAGCCTCCTAAGGAAAAGCTTAAAGAAAGCTTCTAACTCCTTGAAAGAGGGCTATGATAGTTTGAAGGGTTATTGCATATAAATTTAGGACTTAAAATATGATTTTTTAATTGGGGTCAATCTCACTCATTATAAATTCTCATTTTCTCAAGGCATTATCATGGTAGAATGCTCTATGTTCAAAATTATTCCAAGTAACAAAGAAAATAGAATAACTGCCTGACCAGGACTTTAACTTATTATTCTAGCTTAATCATAGATAATCAGTAGTAAAAACTTTTCTTTTGAAAGAAGGAAAAAGCCACTTCCCTTAAGTTATTTGATCTCTCTTAAACTCAAGGAAAGCTTAACGTTTAACTTATGTTAATATTAACGAAGCCATTTGGACATCTTGATTATTGTATAAATGTTGAGTAGCGTACATAAGATGGGCAAGAGGCATTTATCTAGTAAGTATATAGATATTCAATATAATAATCCCCCAGGGAAAACTTTCCTTATAAGCAGTCAGAAAAACCAGTGAATCTTTGATTTGACAGTTTCTAGAAGCCTGAGGAAAATCTAGGGAGTCCTGGAAAAGTATAGGGCGAAGGGGAACCTGATGCCATCTGTTGCCATTCCATTCTAACATAATGCTACAGAACTAAAACCAACTCATGTTTTCATCCTGTTGAGATCAGCTGGGCACACTGTGATGCTTTTGATTTTGTCTAGAAACCTGTCACTTCAGGATAATTTTTGAAGACAAAAGTCTGTTTCCCGTTTGGTAGGTGACCTGTTTAATGTTTTCCCTGTGTCTGGGAACTCCTTAGTGTAATTAGCGACCTTTGAACTCCACAACTAATCCTGAGCTATTTTGTATTCCTTACTCATCTTTAAGGCTGGACCTTTCTTTTCTTCAGAGTCCGCTGCCACAATTAAAGAAGAAACAGCTGCATTTCAAAGGGATTCCGATTCCAGAAGCTTAATCGTGATTGACATGTTCTTATTCTAAGCTATAAGACACTCTAAGAGTCCTTTTCTTGGGTTAAAACTTCAATCATTTTCTAAAAAATTATCTCACTATGGATTTTATTCATTTCTTTGATAACTATTCTTTGCATTTTTAAACTTGAAAGATGCTTTGCGTTTGTGGTGAATATGAGCATCTACTTCCAGTTAAAGATTTGGATGGTGTCAGACATACTCTAGATGCAGAATTGCTAAATTCCCTTTCAGTGCCAAAATATGATTATGAAATCTGATGTCTATCGTAAGGGTAATTATTCTTCCATAGACCCCAAAGGTACAAAAAGTGTTAAATTTCTGAAAATGCACTCAAAAAACTAGTTTATGGTTTTCATAAAACCCCCTTCTTCATTTTTTACTAAGCAATGTTTTTAAAACTTTGTAAAGCCAGCAATATTCTTAGAGTGTAAGGTAATACCTTTACACTGGTGGGCACTTTTACTTTCCCTTTTTAGATAATCAATTCGAATGTCAGGTTTGAAGTAAACGGCCTTGTCAGGAATTCTTAAGAGAATTATTTGTATAAAAAGGCTTTTTTGATTAAACAGTCTGTCTCCTAAACTAATTTTTTCACACAAACGCAGTATTTCTCAGTTAAAATTATTGTGGTTTTTTTATATTGTGTGACTGAAGATCTTTCCAAGCACAATTCTCTATACAGTAACAAGTAATATTTTCTTTCATTTTGTATTATAGTATTTCAAACTGCTTTATAGATACTCATATACCCCTACTCTCTCCCCGAGAGGCAGGTAGGTCGAGTTATCGTCCAGAGCCTCTGCGGGGACTGCTGCTACAGCAGAACGGTTGTTTCTAAGACAAAGGTCAGAAAAGGGATGTTAATAAACAGCCCTCAGGTTTAAGGGACTTTTTTAGGATTACATCTTAAATTCCAACAAATCAGATTTAGGAGTTACTG
The DNA here is from genome assembly GCA_017311185.1 of Proteles cristata cristata. Classification (NCBI taxonomy): domain Eukaryota; kingdom Metazoa; phylum Chordata; class Mammalia; order Carnivora; family Hyaenidae; genus Proteles; species Proteles cristata. The sequence goes on along the minus strand of JAESUZ010004426.1, from coordinate 187,065 downwards.
AAAGTGAAATTGATCCATCCCTCATCCAAACTTTGCAATACTTTCCTGTTCTGACATCATTTAGATAGTTAGCTGTATTATCAGATTAGAAACCATTGTGCCCAGCTGCTGAAAGGAAAAGGAGGCAAAAAGCTAAACATGGGATGAATTCTGAACCTTTTAACCTGGCTGAAGTACGTTGGTCCCTGTTATGCAAATACCTTCAATCCTCTGCTAAGTTCAGTGGAAATAATTTTCTTGAATGACAGGTTTATTCAGCAAGGATTCAGTTGGTGATTAATCCCCCTTTGATCTAGGGTATTTCACTTAACTACCAGTTACCTCGTTCTGACAAAGTGCAACTGAGATTAGGGAGATCACTAGAACACTACCAGGGTGTGCGTTTATTCTCTCTAACCTTTTAAAGCAAGGGCCAAGAATGCAATTTATTTTCAGTATTTGAAGATGTAAAGTCCTGTCTGCTAAGTTAGAAAGTCAATTGAATACCAAATGAAGTTTATTTCTTACGTAATAGAACAAACATTTCTTTTTGCTTTGACTAACAATGATTTTAGGAAACATAGGCTTTGAAGAAAGAAGAAACAAAGAGTATATTCTAAGTATATCTTCTAGTTTTGTTTCATGTACTAGAGTGTATACATACTGGCCCGGAGATAAACCCCAAATCAAAGCAACGGCTACGACTTGGGCTGAGAAAATGCTTCTATTTTTATTAAACTGCATGGTTTCTCCCCGCCCTCCCCCCATTAAAAAATGTCATGCTATGTGGTAAAGAAATCCAATGGGGAAATGTGTAATACACAATTATTCATCTTAAGATTTAGGATTTCAAAGCTTTATTTGTTAACTTTGTTCTTTCTTGAGGAAAAAGGGCTTGTTACATTGCTATGATAAGGTAATCACGCTCTTTTTCAGAATGTTTTTTTCCATAAAGAAAGGTAAAATGATGCCTTTACAAAAATAATTCAGATTATTTTTAAACTATCAAAATAACTGTTTTCCACTGTATTGCTCACTACTTTTTCTGCCTTCTTATTTAATTGGGTACCTCTTCTTCCATAACCTTAACTTTAAAATAATTATGTAATTTTGCACAATATTTTAAGAATAAAATCTTAAGATGTGTTTTATGTTAGGTTTCTCAAAGAGTTCACTTTTAGAAACTATTATCAACATCAATGTCAGTATTTATCTTCCAAGATATTAAATTTGGAGATTTATTTTCAAGAATATTTCAAATATGTTTCAAGACTGACTCTTAAAAAAAGAAACAATGGTGTGTAACAAAAGTGTTTTTGAATATTAAATTATTATTGGTTAACTTTATTATTACTGACATGGCACTTTTTAAATGCTTTGTAATTGTTCATTATTCTAGTAGTAGTTCGCAGTGTAAGTTACATATACATGATAACTTTCTTACATTTTTTGACCCAAACATTTTGTGATCCAATTTCTAAACTGCAACAATGTCTTATGGATATCTAATTCATGCTGGTGCCAAACCAGTCTCTCTGGTTTCAATTTAGTAACCAGTCTGTTTCTAAATATCTTTTGAGAGCAAGTTACTTAACCAGAGGAAAATTGAAAGGCAGAAAAAGACTTAACATGTAAGGGCAAGATACCCTGGCTATATTGCTAAGAAACTAGTATTCTTAATAATTTCTCTCTGCAGTCAATATTTAGTTAATAAAATGTAATGTATTTTGAAGTATGCTGTCAGAGAAAGAATCTACATAAAACACGAACACATATGTATTTGTGTAATGTATATGTTAGTGTATATATAGTATAGGGATATACATATACTAACATATGACTTGGTGGGTTTCCCTATGTATCATGTCAAAGGAAGGCTATGTGAAGTCAAGTATCTGCTCTCCAAACATTTATTAATAATAATGGAGAGGTTCATTAAAATGAAAATTGCCATAGGACTCATGCAATTACTCCAAAAGATGGTTACATCCCTTAGGAACTGAAACCTTTTCTCTTAGGCACTGAAGCCTTTTCAACTAGCTTCTAATTTTTTTTTCAACTGTTTTATGGAGATACTAATATTGTCTATGTGTAGCCTGGAGAAGTCAATGCCTTATCTGTATTATGAGTTTACTCTGAGATCCAGATTGACTTCTCTAGGCCCTGACTAATCTGTGTAATTGTTGGCAGTGTGGTGCTAATGTATGATGCACAGCATTTACGGATTGTCAGGTACCCTGGGATGGAAACCACCTGCTGAATTGTTTTTTCCAGTAAGATGTGTGGAAATTTATATGTCTTAATAATCCTTTAAATGTTTGAGGTCAAACTGTATGTTTCCTTTAAATGTCTTCTTTTTAAATCAGTTTCTGTAAAAACAATATTCTTTAGTTAATATGCTAATAATAGAAATGAAAAATAAATTATTATCCCTCTTAAAATTTTTACTTTTTCTTTCAAAGGACTTGAGTGCCCTCTGCAGGCTATAAAGAGATAATTAATGACTATATTTAAACCCTGTGACTTCCCTTTTAGAAGCATAGCCTGGATTAAGTGTGATCCATTTTATTCATATTGTTAACTGTTCATTTGTCACTGATTGAAGCCAGAGTTTTTCTTTGCCAGTAATGTGAAGAATATTACCACTGAATTTTCCAAATTACTTAGCTGGGGCTCTTTAAATGTTGGAACTCTACACATTGGAACTAATGATACACATTCCCTCAAAAAAAGGAGATCAGGAAAACATTTAGCAATTTCCAAATCTATTGGAGATGTGAAGAATAACTTGATTAGTTCCCCTTACATTTTTAGAATATTATACATTTGGTATAAGGCCTTTTTCAATATGCACCATGTAAAATTTTAAAATAACATACGTGTTCTATGTATTGATCTTATTGATGAGCAATGAGTGTGTTCAAGTCAAAAACCGAGGCTACTTAGAATTTCTTTAAAGAAAGGATTGAAGAGATGATGCTTCGTTGTATTATTGTGCAACTAGAAGAAGCATTTCTATTGGAAGGGCAAACAGCAAAGGTTTCAAGTCCCTTATTTCAGTGTACCCATACTTTCTCAACAGGTATGACAGTTCTGTTCCTAAGGATATAGAAGTTCCTTTTGTACAGGCAAGTTCCAGTGGCTTTCTGATTCACTTAATATTGCCAGGGAAACTAAATATGATGAGAACAAGAGGAATGACTAGATCAAATTAATAGAAAAAGATCTTTTTGCAAGCAACATAATGCTCCTGATCATCAACCTTGAAAAGTAAATTAGAACAAGCAAATTACTGTTGAAAAATTCTTTCAGCGCTCTGCTGTTGCTACTCAGCTAGTCATGGCTTAGCCAGAGGCAAGGGAAAAATGCCGCTGTTTTGTATTAACAAAGGAAACATTATTAAAGTGAATGTTTACATTGTGTTTATTGAAGTGTTCAAAGAATATTTTTGTGTCTTCAACCTGCTGTTCTCTAGTCTAGTGCATGAGTCATAATAAAAATAAATTTTGTGTTTATTTTAGAAAAACAACCTGACATTTAACTTAAAATGTGTCTGACCTATCTTCAAAATATTTAAGTATCAGACTTTAATACTTTCTTTTTTGAAGATTTCCTCCTGAGAAATGTATCCCATAAGAAAGACTCATTTGCTTGAATATACTTTCCAATTACTTCTAAATGCTTGGTAAAACTTTCCTCCCAGAAACAACAATGCACAAGAAATAATGAGCTAAAAATAAACCAAAAGAATGAAAACAGTTGTGAAATTATCGAAGTGTGTAACAGTATGTAATATGTTCATTGGAGAAATAGCATGATAATTGTGAGAGCTTTTGTGAGCTGCAGTTGTCTTGAACTACTTCATAAAAACTAACCTGAGAATAGACAAGACAGCAAATGATAACATGTCAGTCTGACATTTAAAAATTTAAGAAGTAAATGGGTGCCTGGGTGGCTCAGTCAGTTAAACATCCAACTTCAGCTCAGGTCATTTCTCATGGTTCAAGGCCCGTGTCAGGCTTTGTGCTGACAGCTCAGAGCCTGGAGCCTGTTTCAGGTTCTGTGTCTCTGCCTCTCTCTCAAAAATAAATAAACATTTAAAAAATAAAAATTTAAGAAGTATTATATGTACTGGTAAAATGGGAAATTAATAATTAAAAGTTCAGAAATCATTTTAGCCTTTCACCTGTCTAAAATGAAGAACCAAAATCACTTCTATACTTTAGAAGTAGGAAAACTTATAGTATTTACCAGGGATTAAAATATATTTTACTTGGTACCTTAATAAGTGTTGAGTGTAATTCAGTATTCTGTAGTCTCTTGTAGATTGACCAATTTTTGAATAATTTTTTCTTAGATTCACTAATAGGACAGGTTGTCAGTCTTCTACGTTTCAGCCTAAAAAATTTTTCTATCACAATTAGCAAAGATCTTTCATTAGCCCATACTGTAGGCTATTGAGGACCTCTTAGCCAGATATTTTATTATTTACCATTTCTACAATGTATGCTTTAAAATCCAGAAAGAATTGATAAAAATTACTTAAAGGTCATCAATTGCTGTATATGTTTATATTTTAAATCAATTTTATTTAACATGTTTCTAAAGAACTTCTATCTTTGTCCATAATCTATGGAAAAAAATTTTTTTCTGAAATAAAGCAAATGCCAAGCCTCTATGATTTTACTAAGGAAGTAACCAGGAAAAGTGGTTAGTAATGTGCATAGCTTAATTAGTAGTGGCAAGAGGGCTTTTTTTTTTTTTTAAGTTTGTTTATTTATTTTGAGAGAGAGGGAGAGAGAATCCCGAGCAGGTTTCACAGAGCCTGATGCAGGGCTCGAACTCCTACTAAACTGTGAGATCACGACCTGAGCTGAAGTTAGACACTTAAATGACTGAGCCACCCAGGCGCCCCACAAGAGGGCTTTTTAACTCATGTGGATATCAGTGGCTTCATGCCCATAATATGAATTTCCTTCATATTAAAAGGACAAGCCATTGGATTTAACATTAAAGGCCTAAACAAAATTGAACATAAGGTATGACTTGGAACTAAAAACTGCTGACTAATCTAGTTGAAATGGAGGTCTTAATTTAATCCATAAAACCTTAGTGTGAAACTTTTATTGTACTCTTATTAAATGCCACTCTAGAATTAGACACAAAGACAGATAGTATCTGATTTTGAATGATACCTTATAACTCCACAATGTATTAGCATTGTAATATGGAAGACTATACATTTGTTAATACAGAAATTGTTGAAGAAATTGTTCAAAGAAGTGATAGTAGACATTCATCAGGCAAACAAGGGCATCAGAAGGGCAACATCATACTTGTGCAAGTCTATCTGACAAAACAGAATTCCAGAAACCTGAACATCTAACATAGTGTCTACATGTAAAGGAATGTTTTTTGCTTCCAAATGTCTGAAATTTGGATAAATACAAATTCCTAAGAAAAGTAATTATTGCAATATTTAACTTCCACCCTAACATACACAATTTATGAAAGCACTTCTACATACTAAATATGCATTACCCTATTCTATCTCCCCTTCCTTGATAATTTTGAATGCATAGTTTGAGATTTGCCTCTGTATTCTCAAGAAAATAGATGATGTATAAATAGAATTATAAAGAAAATTATAAGTAAAGAATTTATATAACTTGATATGGTAATATATGTTATAGTCAATTAGCGAATTTTTTCTCTAGTTCACCTATAGTAGAACTTGTACCTTGGGAACACATTTTTAGCCATGTTTCATTTGAGTAAATATCCGTGCACACATACACATGTGTAAAAGTAAAAGAAGAAGAATACAAGCTCTCAAGCACTGGTCTCACATACTAGTTTGCAAACCTTTCCCTGAAGTCCCACACCAATATTTTGAACTTCTTGAGGACAATGACATTTATCTTCCCATCTGTATTCCCCATGCCATCAGGAACAAAAGAAGCTTAGTCTTGATTCAGTGAAGTAGCAAAATATTAGTATGTAATAAAGCAGACTGTCTTTCCCCTTGATGATGTTTGAGTGATTATGGTTTTGCATCTGTATATAAAAAGTTCATTGTGCAAAAGGTGGTTCAGTCCACATTCAGCATAGGTGATTTCTGCCCCGTGGCTGCCATCTGTAGCACTAGTGAGAGAAATGGCCACCATTTATGACACTTCTTCAGGCAGACTGTGCAGAGTTTTGGCTCCGCCTGTTGGGCCAGCAACAGCTGAGGCCTGCAGTCGCTGCCCATCGTAGGACACATTCTCTGCAGTTCTGCTTCAGTGAACATTAAAGCACTTGGCATTTCCATCTTAGAAATCCCTTCTGGAACTCATTCTACAATAGCTTTGTGAGTTCCCCACTATTCAACAGAGTTGATCCTGATTTTATTCAATAGATACGCCCTGATCTGCTATGACTCCTCTCATCCCATAAAGCTACAGCTTTCAGTGATTCACACATACTGATGAAACAGAGTCACCAGTATCCAAGAATCCCAAGTGACTATCTTGAACATAGCCATTAACATATATGGAACATATCCATATAATTAAGTGGTGTAGAGGAAATATGTGATCTCCGAAGTCATACACAGTTGATTCCAAAACCCGGCGCTACTATTTACAAACTGTGTGGTCCTGGATAAATTTACTTCTGTGATCTTCACTTTCCTCCTAGCCTCATAGGGTTATTGTGAGCATTAAATGACACCAAGCCCTCTGCATGGGTATTCAGTCAACGCTTTTCCCTTCTGTAGCAAATGTTCAGAATGGCCTTTTCATGCCATTGTCTCTACCTATAGTTAGATGGTTATACCTTCAGATTCTCCCAAATTGTATGAATTGTCCATTTAGGATAGCATTTGGCCTCGCTGGTTGTTTTGTTTTGTTTTGTTTTTTAAGTAAGCTGTATGCCCAACGCGGGGCTTGAGTTCACAACCTGGAGATCAAGAGTTGCTGTATCAACTAAGCCAGCCAAGCACGCTTTTTTTGGCCTTGGTTTTAAACATTCAGCTTTAGGTTATATTACAGGAATGCCTATTCCATTGCTTGACTGGGTGCTTGGAATTAATAAAACGGCTGTAGAATTGAGTGGGTGTAAGTTTTCTAAAGCTCGCTAAAGTTTAACAACTTGTCTCATGGAAGGACATTCACTCAAAATTTACATATTATAAGGTTTGAAAAAATAGCACTCTGCCAAAAGTGAGACTAAATGAAAATAAAACCTATCCACAGGAACATTGAACAAATGCAGTAATAGCCCACAAACTATTGATAGAGCTTAATTCTGTCTGTAAGACTTTTCTGTATATCATCCAAGATTAGCCTGTGCCATTCATAACGAATTGTAACATGTGAAAGTCATTTCTTCATAAAGTGAACCACTGATCAAACCTGAGTCTAATGTCTGATAAGAAAATGAATACATTAAGAATATTCTGAAGCACACATTTAATGTATCCTGTACTAGGCTACAGGAAAAAATTAAGTGCTTGCTTTCCCAGAATTTATAATCTAAGATATACAAATGCTTTAAGCTGTTATCTTTTGGATTTTCTTGAAACTTTTTAAAATAAATAAGAGAAAAAATTGATTTAGTTGACAACATATTTTTTTAATGTCAAATTAATTTGTTGATTTGTTGATTAATTTGCTTGATTTGTTGATATATTTGCTTGATTTGTTGATTTAATAAAGCACCATTTGAGTTGTCAAATTTAGCTGGAAACCAGAAGTTACAGGGCACTTAAATCTTAGTAATGCTAAAAAAAAGTTGAAAATAGTTTGTTCTTTCCACACAGAATAGGGACATTTTGTTTTGTTTTACGGGCCCTTTTGCCCAAATTAGCTCTATTGAATAAAGTACAGTAAGCTGTGGCTGCAGAGTACTAACAGCAATGGGCATATTCCTTCTACTTCCCAAGTAGACCTTCCCAAGGTCTGAGTCTCGCTGTTGTCTGAAAGTGGAAAAGTGAGCGACAGGGTAACATGGAGGCCTATGCGACCCTGAGGGAACAGCCCGTTGAAGACCACGCCCCTACGCCCACGGAAGGGCGGGGCTTCCGAACTTCCTGGTCCTGCACAGGAGAGTTCCATACGGTTGCCTGGCTGGTGGCGCCTGAGAACTTCCTAGGGGCTGCTCGAACCTACAGGTCTCATAGGTATTTCTCTTTGTTCCTATTTCTAGCAGATACACTGGTTTTACATCTTTAATAGTGATATAAAGTTTCCTCCTTAAGTTCAGATAAAAAATGAATATATAGCAGTATTAACTGTGCTGGAATTAAAATCAAATTTAATAAATAATTAAAAATGAATATATATAAAGAAAAATATTGAGTAAATAATAGTTCAGGTGGTAAACCGTGAACAGAAAGGTGGAGACACAGATGAGTGCACAAAATTTATTTAGGAGCTCTTGGAAAATCAAAGTTAGACACTTAGGGAATCTAATATAGGAATAACTCTTCATTATGCTACTTGAGATAATTTTTCAGTAAAATCCTCAGAGGGGCTCAGTGATAAGCAGTGTAGTCTGCGGAGAATATACCCTGGCTTTGGGGTGGTACACACAATTCAAATGCCATCTCAGTGTAAGTAAACCTTGATCCTGGGGTCCTCATTTGTAAAATAGAAATCTTACCTCATAAGATTGGTGTATGAATTAAATGACATAACACATCTAAAGAGAATATTGCATAGGTGATGCTCATTCATTCCTTTTGACTCACCCTCAAATAGTGTGAGCTTTTTCTATTTTATTAATGACTTGTAAACTGGAAGTGGGTCACAATTATTTCCATTCCAATTTTTTTGGTAATGTCCTAACAAAATAAAGGAAAGCAATATATTGAATTCCCACATTTAGTGCGGCACAGAAAAATTAAAAGTTTGTGTTAGTGGCAAAGCCAGATGTAGATTTTCATCTAGTGGAGCTAACCAGCCTCACTGTTTCCCCTTCCGTGCACACAGTGCTTACACACATGCTCATTCTTGTAACAGACAATTATCCTCTCTGCCTTGGTAACTAAAAGCTGAGAGCTGGGGGCACCTGGGTGGCTTAGTCAGTTAGGCATCTGGCTTCAGTTGAGGTCATGATCTCAGGGTTTGTGAATCCAAGCCCCACGTGGGGCTCTGTGCTGACAGCTCAGAGCCTGGAGTCGGCTTCAGGTTCTATGCCCTCTCTGTCTGCCCCTCCTGCTCATGCTCTGTCTTTCTCTCTTTCAAAAATAAACATTAAAAAACATTTTTTAAAGAGCTAAGAGCTGAAATGTTGGCCTTTATTTGACCTTTTCCAGAGTGTTTAAAATATATTGTTGGTTATTATTTTTGTATTGTATTCCTTTCACTATTCTCTTTTTTGTTTCAATGCATCTATTTTTGTTCTATTATAACTACCTTATACTATTATATTGATCTTTATTAATCCATCTTTATTGCCATCATATCCTTTATTTTAGTTTTCTCAAATCATTTTTAGAATAAGGTTAGAATAATTATATAATTACTTAATGATATAATTATGTTTAATAATTATATGCAAAATAGTGTTATTAATCTACCACTGATAAAGCTCTAGGCAAAATTTAAAAGAAAAAGATTGGAGAGAATTTAATATGATGCTGAAACTGATCATGTCAGCCAGTCCCCTGGTGACTTCTAACTTCAAGCAGTTCATTCTTGCTAAAACACAGTGAACTTAGTTATTCCACCAATCATGGTTTTACATCAAAAGCCATTAGAATCTTTTTGACTATTTTTTTAAAAATGAGACTCACTTCACTAACTCTCCCAGCTTATGTATTCAAATACATGTTGTCTTTCAAATTAGTCTCCTCGAGAGATGATTCTAGTGAATCCATCATAGCTAGAAAAATGAGACTTCTCTTTGCAAAAGCCTTCAAAGCTAATTTAGAAGCTGCAGAAGGAAAAATGAACTTTATGATTGCCTCTTTAAATAAAACCCATTTTATCTAGCTTAATCAACCATCTTATATTCATAGGATTCAATTTATAAGAAGTCAAATATTTGGAAGAATATGCCACATGATTTGGAGGCCATTCACAAAGAAAAAGAGATTTCCGGAAAGGTTTGGTACGATGACAGAATCACTGGAATAAGTGTGGAGTTAACCAAAGAGATGGCTTTGGAGCTGTTGCGAGTTTAGGTGTGTTTGTCTTTAAATGCATCTCAGTCATAAGCACACCCCATACAGCATAATTCTACTTGTTTCTAGGAAGCCAAAATATTTTCAGTATCAGGATTTCTTTGAGTTTTGTTTGTATAAAACGTAAAGATAAAATTTTTAAATAAAAATAATAATTTGAGGGCCTTTTATAGCAAAGATCTATTTTGACAGGAAAATTACAGCCATCGAACCTGTGGTGTGTAGGAGTGGGGGTGCCTAAAAAGAAGGGAAAATAAACGAGTATTCATGCATGCGTTTTCATATTCTAATTTGGATACTCTCTCAAGAGAAACTGAAAATTATGTTTTATAGGTCCTTCTCTTTCTTATAACAACCTTGTGATTATTTGTATTTAGTGTTAAATATTACCTGACACTCTTACTTCCATTAGTTTTAGCTGTTCACACACCAATGCAGCGAGGCTGACATAATTACCCCTTTTTAATTCACAAGAGACATGTATTTACCTATTTGCCCTAAGGCTTTTCATGCTAGCACGCTGTTTCTGTGACAAGACTACTTTGAACACACAGTAGGTGAAATAATATCGTCTATTGCACGGCAGCCTCAATAGCTGAATGTTAATTTAACCAGTAAAGACAAAGTAATTGCAATAATAAGAATTCCTTTCTTTCAACGAAGTTAAAAATGGAACTCAGATTGTTCTTATACAGCACATTGGCCTAGTAATCCCTAGCAAGTCAACCAAAATACAAAGGCTACTTGCAAAGCTGCAACTAGTTACTGGAGATCCGAGTTGAAGATCTCGGTATAGAATCAGGGTAGATATTAGTGGCATACTAGGGCATTCGACACCTGGAGTGGATTTTTTAATGCCTATCCCCTCCATGTGGTTTTCGGTGCTAATCATGAAAGGAATAAGAATGATGGCCAGAAAAGGAATTCACATAGTGAACACTGTCTTCTACTGAACACTTACATATAGATATTTTGGGTTTTTTTTATTGGCATAATAATCATGCCAGTGGGGGGGATAAATGAAATATTTAGTGCAGAATAAGTAAAGAAAAAATACTAATACTTTTAATTACATTAATGTATTTTTTAATGCCTATTTATTTATTTTGAGAGGGGGTGGGGAGAGGCAGGAGGAAGGAATGCCAAGCAGGCTCTGCACTGATGGTACAGATGTGGGGCTCGAACGTCATGACCTGAGCCGAAATCCAGTAAGACACTCAACCAACTGAGCCACCCAGGTGCCCCTTAATTACATTAATGTCTATTAAAGGTGAATTTATCTCTACATTTTGGCCTGTCACAGTAATGCATAATAGCATTAGAGTAACTGATGTAAATTTTAATAAAATCAAAATGTCTAAAAAATTTAGACAACTAAATCATACCACCATGATGCAGCCCTCTATTTTCTTGAGTTACTCTAGTTGAAAACAAATGATTAACAATAAAAAGAAGTATTATTCAAATTTGGTATAAGATTTGATGTTTGAAATAAGATTTACACTTCTCAAACAAAAAGTTCACACTTCAGATTTAGCATGCTGTCTCACTGTTGTAATAAAATGTCCCAGAATGACCGGATCGAAATGACTCAAGCTCTGTTTCCAATCTTTAAAATCACTGAGCTAAATTACTAATTTCAAGTATACTATTTAAACATAGGATCATGTACAACCATAAAGTTTGGAGATAGAAATTCCTTGCAAAGCAGGCTTTAACCGTCTGCAACTGGGGCGCATGGGTGGCTCTGTAGGTTAAGAGCCTGACTTCAGCTCAGGTCATGATCTCACGGTTCATGGGTTCAAGCCCCATGTCGGGTTCCGTGCTGACAGCTCAGAGCCTGTAGCCTGCTTCAGGTTCTGTGTCTCCCTCTTTCTCTCTGCCCCTCCCCTGTTTGTGCTCTGTCTGTCTGTCTCTCTCTCTCAAAAGTAAACATTAAAAAATAATTAAGAAAAAACCCAACCAATCCCCAACTGCTATTACTATGGAAAGAAATGGATGCAGCCAAGTCCATGTGCGCGGGCTGATGGTATAATTGGGAATTCTCCAAATTAACTTCCATGCAGGATGCATTGTTTATTAAAGGATAAGTTATCAAAATGTGCTAATCTGAAATTTACATATATTTTATTTCAACTCTGCAATAGCCACAGTAATGATTTAGAATTTAGACAAGCAAGAGATTGTTTGGGAGAGGACTATTTTGTCACTAACATTATAATAATTCAGATTTATTGGCACATGACAATAAAAAGCAGACCAATGTTTGGTCAGTTTTACTATTGTGTTTAGGCTTCTCTGCAGACAATGTCTACGTCAGGAGGGGACCACCCTGCCCTCAACACAAGACTGCATACTTTCATTTCATCACTATCCACAAAACATGCTTTGTTTCATGCCAGGTACACGAGCTGCAGAGAACATCCAGAGATACCCTGCACCCATCTTTACACGTTCATCACTACTCAGTGAGAATCAAGGGCTAATTAGTAAAATTAACAGTTGTTAAGTAACTGTGTGTCATTGCTTCCCTGGACCACTATACGACGTGATTAGTTCTACATCATATCCCACCGCTAACACTATAAAGCCTCTGTTTTTTAACCCATTAAACTGGAGAAGCAACTCAGAACTTAAGTTCTCCGAGCTCTCAGCATGTTTGTTTCATCTTTGAGCACATCCTAGTTTCCACTCTGTTCTTTCCCCAATCCTAGAATCTCAGTACTCCTGTGAAATCCCAAAAATCTAAGATCACTTCAAAGTTTCTGTGTCCCCCACTGAAGTATAAGGAACCTTACGTGTTACACCATTCAGAGGATTCACTTTTCAAATAGGATTGTGGCGTGAGTAAAGCTTCACACAAAGACAAAAGGTGAAGTTTCTGACGTGGGGAGTGTTCTGTATCCTGGGTTATAGGGCCTCCATACCACCTCTCAGATCAGATCACACCACGTCAACCATTCTGCTCATCTTACTCCCATGGCCTGCCTGACACAGTGACTTAGCCCGTGTCATTACTTCAAGGTCCCAAATGGTGCACGAGGGCTCATGAGCTTATGGGAGCTTCTATCCTGATAAGGACAGGTTTTCAACTCTTTTTATGAAGTCACAAGACTTATCTATCCCAAAACTAAAACAAAAGGCAGTGCTGGTGGTTATGCAATTGTGACTGTATCATTTGTCAGTTCTTTCATCCAAAAAATGTAGGAACAAGGCAAGATGACTGCATAATCTCTGAGGTCTCCATCACTTTCTATGTTTCTCTTGTACATCTACATTTCGCATAAGCCAAATTTTATCCTTGGTAGGCACATTATTTTGGGAAAAGAGAAGAGACAAAAGGAGAGTGATAGTGGTGACAATGATCATAGGGCACATGGTGAGGAAAGCAAGTTGTGGAATTACGGAAAACTTCCCCTGCGGTGCCTGGGTGGCTCAGTCAGTTGAGTGTCTGACTCTTGATTTCAGCTCCGGTCATGATCCCAGGGTCATGGGATGAAGCCCCGTGTCTGGCTCCACACTGAATGAGGAACCCGCTTAAGATTCTCTCTCTCTCACTCTCTCTCTCTCTCTCTCTCTCTCCTTCTGCCCCTCTCCCCCACTTTTGCTCTTTTTCTAAAATAAAAAAGAAAATTAAGAAGAACATTTTTCCCTTATGGAAATTCCTTGATTGGGTCTCTCTCTCTCTCTCTCTCTCTCTCTCACACACACACACACACACACACACACACATACACACAAACACACACACACACAACTTTGTGAACCTACAGATTCTCCTTTAATTCAACAGCGTATATATACAGCATGTACTATGTTCAGGCACTAAATTGAGCATGAGGGATTCAACAATGAATAAAACAAAACCACTATCTTCATGGAACTTATAGTAAGGAGAAACTGAAAATAAAGACATAACTAGGTGTTGAGAGTGTAGCTAAACTACACCACAAGGGTGCTGCCTTGGCATCTATTTTGTGTGGCCAAGCTGCCTGCTGGGGTGTTGAACCCACATCAGCCCCTCCCTTGAACACATGCCCACAGTCACAAGTAAATCTACGTTCCTGATACGACCTTTGGGATAAGCACTCTCCCCCATCTCCCTGGGCCTTCTCCTTCTGCACCCCTTAAATGAGATGAAAACCTTGGTTGTTTTTTGTTTTTTGTTTTTTTGGTTTGAATTGGCCAATCTGGCCAGGAACCCCCAGGTATACCTGCAGACTTACCTTACTCTCTCCCCTGGCACCTTGCCTCCACCACCGTCAGGGCCCCTTGAGGTGTGCCACGTACTTCCTCCGGAATCTGTGAGTAATAAGCTTTGCTGTTTCACTTTTCCTTGTGGTTTTGTTGAATCATGGCCCACCCTCCCACACCCTGGGGCTCTACTTAACAAATGTTAACAAAATTACAGCAATAAGTAAAATACGTAGTATGTGAGTAGTGATAAATTCTTTAGAGGTTAAAAAAAAAAAGGGAAAGAAAAGGATGAAGAGCTCTGGGGGATGGAAGCAGGATCTGATTTTTACAACCTAATGGACAACTGTCAGGACAGGCGAGGCAGAGGGCAAGAGAGAACCTTCTGGTAATCAGGAAGAGAGCAGCAAGTGCCGTGAAAAGCAGCTTCCACACCATTCAGGAAAGAAGTGACCTTGCTTGTCACAAAATGGCAGGTATCACAAGGACAGGTGAAGGTGTAACTGAGAAGTGCTTTCACTTTTCAAACTCATTATCTTCATACAAACTAAATGATGTTAAAACTACTGTGGCAATTTCAGGAAACACCTAAATTCTAACAGCAGTTGCAAACTACCTTCTGAAACACCAGCACAATCCACAGACACTAAGGATAATAATGTTTGACACACTATCCTCGGGAACATGGTTTCTCAATAAGATAAAGTCTGCTACTTGACTTGCCATTTTTCTTTTCAGCTTTCTATCAGTAACTACTACCATGAGAGACTCTTGAATGCTGAGAACAAACTGAGGGCTGATGGGGGTGGGGGAGAGGGGAAGGGGAGTGGTGGGCATGGAGGAGGGCACTTGTTGGGATGAGCACTGGGTGTTATATGGAAACCAACTTGACAATAAACTAAGAATAAAAAAGAAGTCAAAGGTTGGGAAACTGCAATCCAGGAAACCCTCCTGAGCGTGTTTTGAGGATTTAAACTGAGAAGTGACCTGATTCCTGGAGGTGTGAACTCCAAGGAAGGTTGAGAGAGCCTTCTGGGTTGAACCCACTCCGATCCAGAGTTATTGAGGCCAATACGTGCCCTGGAGGTCATGGGGTACAAGGCAGGTTAAAGGCTTATGCTGGAGGTGCACCTTTGATCAAAGCTGGCTCCAACGAAGAGGCATTGATCTTCATTTAAGAACTGCTTTGTGCTGCCCAGAGACTTCCTGGCACTCTGTGTCAGGCCTGTTGGACGGTGGAGCACCCATTTTTCAACAGCAACTCCACGTGGCAACGAGAAGCAATCGCTGTAGTGGATTGGTGTGGTCAAGGTCAGTATTCCACTTCATGGGGTGCAGAAGCTGGACCAAGCAAAAGCCTCTTGTGCTCTAGAAAATGGGGGTGGGGGTTCCCATTGTTTGCCTGTATTTGTCCATAATATCTATGGATGATTTGTAGAGCAGTTCAGATAGTTGCATCTCCAAACTGCAAAAACATCGTTTACTTCTTAAATTGAGACGAAACAAAGTGAACTGCTCACTGTCTATTGCCCAAGTAAAGTTTAAACCTTGGTCTCCAGAAGGAAATTTTGAGAATATTCTTTGCACACAAATATGTACTTAGGCCATCCAAATGCATACTGTTCTAGGCTGGTTCTGAATATAGATCATAATAACCAACATTTGGGGGGTTTTTTACTTTTATTTTTTTTATTTATTACAAAGTTTATTGTCAAGTTGGTTTCCATATAACACCCAGTGCTCAGCCCCACAAGTGCCCTCCTCCATGCCCATCTCCCTCTCCGCCCCCCCCCCACACCCATCAGTGCTCAGTTTGTTCTCAGCATTCAAGAGTCTCTCATAATAACCAACATTTGTTAAGCACTTACTGTTGATAGATCCCTAGGCCTTTTCTCTTTTAATCCTCCTGATAACCCATGGACATTTGCCACCTCCATTTTGCAGAAGAAGGAAATCGGAGTTCGGTGAGGTGAAGGGGTAGACCAGAATCTGGACACAAGGGAGCCAGTCTCAGGAGCCTCCTTCTCTATAAAGTGCCTTCCAGGAAGCAAACCTGGTTCTTTGAGAGACCTCATATCTATTTCCAGCACCTCCCCCACAACTGGTCTCCTTCCTAACACAGGTAGCAGTGAAGTTACTCTGAACACTGAAATTACCAACATGGATCCAGTCCATCTTTGCCCTAATTAGGTTGGCGTGAACATTTCTTTCATCTTTCACAGTTTCCCCTTTTACAAACCCACCATTCAGTTTCTGTGTACTCTCCAGAAAGTCTGCCAATGACACTTTGCTGTTCTCGATAAAATAAACTTTTAGTCCCGACTCCATTTCCACAAGCAAGTGACTCACTCAGATTCCATCGTCAAAAGGTGGAGAATGTAAATGTGATGCTTTGAAATGTCTCCTTTGGGTTCAGGGAATGTACGTGGTAGGGGCTAATTGTCAGGAAATTTAATTGTTACCCTGTGTATTGAGCTTCCCTTGTGTGCTAGGGCACACCATAGGTGCTAATAGTGAGAAAATTTGACTGTAGCTCTGCTGTGCTCTCTTCATTAAGCTAATGGAACATTTTCCTTTCATTTTCTCCCTAGGGTGGCTGTAGGAGTGCAACCTTATAATTGTTGCTCTTACTGTAATTGGAGGTAGTAGGAGTATATATAATCTTATTGTCTTTCCTATGTACTGGTAGTTTATTTATGACCTATTGATAATTCCCAGCCAGTAGCAGAAAAACTCAGTGAGTATTACATTAGCATTCCCTCCTAGGAGAGTGCCTACCAAACAAAGACTATTATTAACCAGGAAGAACACATATGAGGGATGGCCCATCATACCAAATATAAACTTCATTACTGCAAAGATGGACCCCTCTGGGTATCATGGGTGTTTATTTGTTTCACTAAAATTAATGAAGCCATCATCTCTTTCTTTCTTTAGATGTATGAATAAAGTTTCATGAATCTTTTTGGGAGGCTCTCAAAGGGTACTGCGTATCTTCAAAGTGGTAAGGAGTTTTATTTGGCCATTGAGGTCCTTGGAGTGCAATGGGCCATGTGAAACACATCAGTATTTAGCATCCACCACCCTGATTCGGGGCCCTGCTGGGTGCAGAGTACAGTTTAGGGCCAGCAGGACCCTCCCCAAAGGGTATCCCAAGGGGATGCCTTGGGAACCTGTTGGTCCAAATACAAATAAGGAGGTCTTCTGAGGCACAAACATCTGTATTGTCAAATCTTGATCTCTTACAACATACTTTGATGAAATAACCGTTTAATTATTACAAGATGTAACATTTTTTAGGACACTGAGTATCCTCTGAAAGTTCTCCACAACCTATGTGTTCCATTTGGCTTTCATTAAAGAGTCACTGAAGAGAACTAGCATGTTAACTGTTTTGCTGTTTAAAATAGTTCCATTCAAAGACTGCCCTTTACTTCTGAACAGAAAGTATCTTCTAAGGTCAGTATCCAGAGCTCATAAATATAAACAAATAAGGATGGCATCCATGAGAATATAGAGTTATGTATTCCAACCCCCACTAGACTATTGAATATCTAAGAATTGAGTGGTGGACTGAATGCATAGTCAGATATCTGAATTGTTAAAGCTTAAAATCTGCGAATTGGCACTTGGTCAAGTAGCTATTATGTGGCAAACACCACATTGCAAATCTTCACCGATATTGTTTCATTTTGTGCTCCTGTAGAAGGGAAGAATAATGGCATCTAAACATGTCTATGTCCTAACCCATGATGCCTGTAAGTCTCTTACCTTCCATGGAAAAAGAGACTTTGTGGGTGTGATTAAGGAAAATGATATTGGATAATTAACCTGGAGTCTCTGGGTGGACCAATGTAATCATAAGGATCATTATAAAAGGAAAGAAAGAGGGTCAGAGTCAGAAAAGAAAATGACCACTGAAGCAGGAGTTGGAGTGATGTGGCCAGGAGCCCAGGAATGTGGGCAGCCTCTGGAGTCTAAAGAAGGCAAGGAAATAGATTATTCCCCTAGATACTCTGGAAAGAATGCAGTCCTGACAGCCCATTTACGACTTCTGACCACCAGAACCGTAAAGAGAAGTCTGTGTTCTTTTAAGCCACTAAATCTGTGGTAATTTGTTATAGTAGCAACAGGGCATTATATAACTCTCCACAATCTTATAAAACAGGCTTATCCCCATTTTGCAGATGAGGAAACTGATATTTCAGGGACCCAAGTGGTTTAGCTCACCCTGCTTCCTCTCCTAGTTCATGGGGTGTAGCTATTTTTGAGTGTACCTGTGTACACTCTTGAAGCAGATGGGTTCTCCCAGGGTTCCGAGAAAGCTGCAAGATGCAGGAGTTAGGGGGCGCCTGGGTGGCTTAGTCGGTTAAGCGTCCGACTTTCGCTTAGGTCCTGATCTCGCGGTTCGTGGGTTCGAGCCCCGCGTCGGGCTCTGTGCTGACTGCAAGCTCAGAGCCTGGAGCCAATTTCAGAGTCTGTATCTCCCCCTCTCTGACTCTCCCCTGCTCACGCTGTCTCTCTCTCTCTCCTAGAAATAAATTTAAAAAATTAAAAAAAAAAAGATGCAGGAGTTAGGTAATTCGCTAACTGCACATCCACCCTTCTGTCTTCAGTCATGTTAGATGACTTTTTAATGAGCTTAGCTGTTTTTTCTTTTCTAAAAAGTTGGCAGGTTTGTGAAGAGTAATTCAGCATTTCTGAAACCAGAGCTTCCTGTATTGCTCTCTCTTTTGGCAAACGTCTTCCTTTGTCTCACCATTTAAGTTTAGATTCAAAAAAAAAGAAAAAAGAAAAAATGTTAGATTCAAAAGCTAGAGCAGGAGGGAATAAACAGTCTGTGAGGGGAAGGGGCTTAATGTGTTTCTCAGTTTGCAACAGTAACTTCAATCAGGTAGGGTCTTAGAGAAAGATGTCCTATTCCAGTCTCAACTTCAGAACCCACTGAAATGGAGAGCACACTTTTGGAGAGGTAATGGTCGTTTTCCATGTCCCTAGTATTATGGTTCCCGGGGTTCTGCAGCAAGTCTAGATATAAAGGTCTGAGTCTTTAGGTTTGTTCTGGTTTTAAAGCACATTTGGTTCTATAGTAGATATGTGTTCATTACCCATCTCCCCTAGCGTGGGGAAATATTCTTCCCCTTTCTGTGTGGTAATACAAAGGAATGCAACCTAGCCATCCCCATGTGACCTGGGCTTAGCCAATCAGAATACAGTATGGTATCTCCAGACCACAGTAATTGGTTCAGGGATCAGGAAGGATGGCAGAGTTCTTGGGCCTTTATGGCCAGAGAAGGAAAGATGTTTTCTCTTCCTCTTTGGGAAGGTATTGGAGTAATATAAGCCTCTGACTCAGGCATCTTGTGGCGATTTTTACTGAACCTTTGCAGGCAGCCATCTGCTGCAAGAGAGAATGCAGCCAACACTGAGGAGCTGAGGGTTGACAGAGAACAAAAGTAAGAAAGTTCTGGTTTATTCATCCATGCCTTGCCCATCTACCTAGCCCCTGGACCTTTCCAGTACATAAGCCAGCAAAACACCCTTTACAAAATTGAAGTTAGATGGATATGGATTTGTGTTTAAAATAGGATATATTTTTTAATTTAATTTTTCAAAACGTGGTATCATACCTGAGGGAAATGGTATAAAGCAAAAGCCTCTTCTCCAGATTGTCCCATCTGCCCTGTTCCCCCCATAGGTTAACAGTCATTCTTCATTTTTTATATGTAATCTTAAAGATTTTCTTCATGAATATATAAGCAACTATAAAAATACATCCCCATTTTCTCTAACACAGGAAGTCTCAAATTAGATATACTCTTCTCTAATGTGTTTTATTTCACCTAACAAGGTATCTTGTCAATCTTTTCCTATCAATAGGTAGAGAGCTTCATCCTTTATGCAGCTAGATACTATTATAGGATCCATTTTGATCAGAAGGACCTTGGAAAATCAGGTTGGTTTTGAGGAGTGGGGTCAACTCTATATGAAAAAATAGTGCTTCTCCATGGCAAAGAACATACAGAATTTCTGGGCTCCTTTCTTAATGGACCCAAATTTCCTTTTTCCCCCACATATTAACAAGCTTACTGTTCCCCAGAAATTAACATCCAAATTTCCGGTGACATGGGCCATGAAAATTTTGAATGACACTATATAATCTCGAGAAATGAAACCAGGATGAATAGATCTGTGGCAGAGGTTGGAAATCTGCAGTTCAGTCTGGTTCACAAATGTCTTCTATGCGCAATGTTTAAATTTTTTTTAACTACTTGCTAATAGTGTATATTGGGCTATTTCATGTTAGTATTTTATTTATTTATTTTTTTAGAATTTATTTTATTTTATTTTAATTTTTTTAATGGTTTATTTATTTCTAGGAGAGAGAGAGAGAGAGAAAGAGAGAGAGACAGTGTGAGTAGGGGAGGGTCAGAGAGAAGGAGTCACAGACTCTGAAACAGGCTCCAGGCTCTGAGCTGGCAGTCAGCACAGAGCCTGACGCGGGGCTCGAACCCACGAACCACGAGATCATGACCTAAGCGAAAGTCGGATGCTTAACCGACTAAGCCACCCGGGCGCCCCTCATGTTAGTATTTTAATATTAATTAATAATATCTCATTTCACTATTTCATATTAAACACAGATTTCCAGTTTCCCTGGACAACTTGGACAGCTCATTTCCACAAGGCAATAGCAGGCTAAAGCTCTATAGCAGGTTCTGGGCAGGTGCTCGATAAAGGCGTGCAGGACTTCCATCTAAAGATGGCAGGTTAAGCACACACATTTCCTTTGACACCCTAACCAAAAGTCACATAAAGTATCATATTAGGTTGGGTTTGAGGAGGTTTTTTTGTTGTTGTTGTTTTTTTTTTAGAGTGGTAAAGTCTCAAAGACAATGGGAAAGAACATGATAGCAACACAATGTTGGAAGCCGGAAAGCAGGACAGCAGGTATCTAGCCTAGTAAACCAGAAAGCAAAAAACCAGCATGATTTGCACAATGAATTTCTAAAGCCTCAGGAATTGATGGCCTCAGATACTTAAGAAAATGTATATGAAGAACAGAAAACAGAAGGAGTGGTAGAAGGTTATAACTGGATCCCATCCCTTCTACCTGGCAGAGAACCCGTACCTGATTCCCTTAGAGAGCGAGGAGAAAGAGGGTCCCTGGACTGGGAAGTGCTAGGAGCCATTAATGGTGTTGACCTTACATTGAAAAGGAAAGGACAAAGTGAAATATGGATCCATACTCAGTGTTGAAACTACTGCCAGCACGCCTCCCAACTTGGCTTCCAGAAAGCAGATAGCTATCTTTATATCATTCACGGAGGAATGATAAAGGTTCTTCTTCAGAAATCTGACCCCACCATGGAAAGATGACCTAGAAATACTGCTGTGGGCTGGGAGCTCTCATCAACAGCCTGATCACTCTACAGTGAGACCTTAGTCATCAAGCCTCCTGGGCTAACCAGAGAACTTTCACTGAGCTTTTAAGTAATCCACGTGTAATCATTATCAAGCAGCTAAGAATTCTTAGATATCTGAGGGAAAGTTCCAAAATAAAAGATACAGTACAAAATGGACCAAGGGAAAAAAGTTAATAAGATGCAGCTTGGCGAAAACAAAGACTACAGGGGGAGATGAAAACTTTTTAAAAAGCTATCATTAAATCTTCAAGGAAATAGAAGATGATATTGCATCCATGAAACATGTCCTATTAAAAAAGGAACATTCAGAAAAATGTAAAAGAAAAAGAATTCTTGGAATTTAGAAGTATGATAATAGAAATGAGAAATTCAGTAAATAGACTGGAAGAGAAACTGAGAAACTCTCCCTGAAATCAGATTAAAAGACAAATAGAAAATGGAAGAGTAGGCTTAAGAAAATTAGAGCAACACAGGAGGATCCGATACCTAAATAACAGGGTGACAAGGAAAATGAAGAGGTAGAAATCACCAATAAAAACATTCATAAAAATTTCCCAAAATTAAATGAAGACATGAATCTCTACATTGAATATGTCCAACACAATTAGTGAAAATATACTTATAATCAGCTCCTAAATATGAGATTTCAGAATGCAAAGGACAATGAGAAGATTCACAGTGTTTCCAAAGAAAGACGTCAGATTAAATATAAACAATCAAGACTGAGAAGCAGATAAGACTTCTCTAGAAAACACAAGAAGCTAGATGAAAGTGGTGTATTTCCTACAAAATTCTGAGAGAAAATAGTTTTCCTTCTAGAATTCTAGGCTCAGTCAAACTATCACTTCACTGAGACATTTTCAGAGATTCATGTTGTCCAAAATGTGTTTCCTATGTATCTGTTTTCATGTAATTACTGGAGAAGGTCTTCTCTCAAAAAAAGGGGGGTAAGGGACAATTTTAAAAACTTGGAGTCCACTAGACTGGGGATCTACACATTCAAGAGGCAAAGGGAGTCCTCAGGATAAAAACAGTTGCCCTGTTTTTGTTATGTCCAAATCACAATTCTAGCCTGTATTTCATACAGTCAGGCACATCCACCATGTCAATCATTACCTAAATACAAACCATGGACTTCTTCACACCCAATTTGCATTATGGTCACTAATGCCCAGAAAGGTGAAAAGGTTGGGGTGTGCATGCAAGATGGGAGTATTTTTCACAAATTATTTATGCTTTTTCTTAAAAAAAAAAAAAGTCCATTTTACCATACAATGATTTAAAACACTTATGCTGTTTAAAGGAAGGATTAATCCTTGGGTCACATTTTCCTGTTTCCCCACTCCCAACTTCCCCCAAACCTGTCAAGACCTATGTAACAGAAGTAAGATCTTAAATACCTTTTGTTTGTTTTTAATAACCTCTTTATTTTGGAATATTTTTAACTTACAGAAAAGTTGCAAAAATAGCCCAGAGTTCTCTGAAAACACCTCATTCAGTGTCCCCTACAGTTAACAGTGTATAGTGATTCATTTGTCACAACTAGCGAATCAACATCAGTACTTTACCATTAAGTGAACCCCATAGTTTAGTCTGTTTCATCAATTTTTCCCTGTCCCAGGGTCACATTTCAGGATATCACCTTACATTTAGTCACCATGTCTCCTTAACCTCCTCTGGCTTGTGACAGTTTCTAGGGTTTTTCTTGTTTTTGATAACTTTGGCCAATGTGAAGAGTGTTGATAAAATATTTCATAAAGTATCCCTAAATATGGGTTTGTCTGATGTTTATTTCCATGGTTTGACTGGGGTTAGGGGTATTTGAGAAGAAGACCATGGAGGTGAGGTATCATTCTTGTTACATCATATAAGGGATACATGCTATGAATGTCACATTACTGATGCTGTGAACCAGAATGATGTGGCCCAGGTAGCATTTGCTGTATTTATCATGTAAAGTTACTTATCATTTCTCCTTCCCATACTCTACTCTTCAGAAGCAAGTCTGGAAGCATGACCCACATGCAGGGGTGAAGAACTGAGACAGGTGATGAGTATCTACATAAATCATTTAGAATTATAACCTTCTCCCTTATTTACTTTTTATTTGTTCAATTGCATCTTCTTTGTCATTTATTTCATATTTTGGATTATAATCTAATACGACCGTATTTATTTTGTTGCCTAAATTTTTCCAGATTTGTTCATTGGTGCTCTGTTAGGTTGGATCCTGTTTCCCTTTGATATGCCTCATTTTCTGTTTGTTTTCTGAGTACTTCTCTACTCGCTGGCATTACAGGATTCTCTGAGTTCATCTGGAATATTTTCTCCCTCAGCTCTATAATCAGCCATTTTCCCAAGGAGTCTGGTTCCTTTTATTAGAGAATATCATATGCTCCTAATTTATTGCTGTGATTCATTTTTTTTTTCTTTTTCCTTTCGGACTCTACCCCCTGTCAATTTAAGAGCTATTGGGAATCTGAGAGAGAGACAAAGATTTTGATAAGTTTCCTCAGTATTAAGGTAGACTTTAACACCTCACTCTAGCTCCTTACAACACAGAGACTATATCAATTGTCCCTTATTATAAAAGAACAGTATTAGAAATTGGAATTTTCATTATTAACCTTATATCCTCAGAAATGTTATTTAACTAACATTTTACAGTCCATCCAAAGAATGCTAAACAGATATTCCCAGAATTAAATTCCATGATATGAAGTATTTTAAGAGCAGGAATCCCATCAATACATAGGATAGTGAACTTCTTAGTCTTCGCATTTTTATTAGGAATATCTAACAGATTTTATAAATCCATACTCTGAGTCATTCAGTGTGTGCACAGCTAGTGTCCTTTTATTTTTCTTTATACCGAAGAAAAGAAAAAGGTGTTTTCGGTCTATACATAAAATGAATAACCAACATTAGAACTGAAAAATTACTTTAGAAAGAGGCAGTTCAATTAATCTGAAATCTATACTATATAAATGTGAATTCAAAGTTAATTGTATTCTTTTCCCAAAAAGCTACATTTGCACTTACAGATATAAGGCTCAACTCAACTGTGTGTGTCAAATGACTTAATCTGGTTATTGGGCTTATGGAGGGATTTAAACATTTTAGTGAAAGGGGACAAATACGACATTCTTTTGTTTAAATTAAGTTTTGCAATTCAAAGGATTTGTTCATTTGGGCCTTCAAGTTCCTTCTTTCAACATGAGAGAGTCTTGAAGGTAGAATCATTGCTTGAAAGGCTTTTGCTTTCGCATCTAACTTTTACTTTGAAACTAACCAAAAAGAAACTAAGTGTATCAGAAGCATACCTAATCTCCTAGAAGTCAGCATTGCATCAAGTGTATTAAAATTGAAAACTACTTTTTTTTCCCTCCTCCTTAAATAGGCATCTGGTAATAAAAGGCCAATCGACTGGGTTAGGATAAAACAGGCAGTGTTTTTCCTTCACTAGTTCATTTGGAAAAGTCGCTTTGCTAATTGAGAAAAGTTTAATGAATTTTACTTGCATTAAAATAAACGTGATTGCTTCATGGCAACAATGTACTCATTTGAGAAAGTCATTACATTTATGTATTGTGTTTTCATGTAAATACTTTTGCCAAAATGTATTAGCAAGGAATATAATATTATGGTTCATGGTTCTTGTAGTATCTGAAAAGAATAATTGTATAACCAATCAATGAAAACAAAGTAAATGTTCCTCTTGGGTTTGTGCAATAAAAATGGAATTAAAATTACTCAGGCTCAAAAATGCAAATATAATGCATCTCTACAGCAGAAAAATAAAAATTTTAAGGCAGAACTTTGTCTCTTAAGGCTGGTATTTCAATTCCTCTGAAAGGCTTCCTTTGATTCCAGAATTGATCACCTCAGGATTCAGTTCCACGTGTTTTTAGAAAGTAATCAGATATTTCACTGTTTTTAAAACGAAATTCTCATTCATTCTCCTGAACAAGCTCACTGATATTCAGAACACATTCTGGGGAAAATGAATGCTAATCAGCAACCAAAATAGCACTTCCGTGTATTAGACAGTAAGGTAAGATTAAATTCACATTAAACTCAAGAGCAAATAACCCATATCAATTTAAATAGATTAAATCCTGGGAAAGGGCAAAGGTTAGAAATGATCTGAAGGGATAACCCAATTGTATGGAGAACAATAGGCCTTGTATTAGACAACAGCAGCCCCTACCGGAAGCCCGAGGCTGTCTGGCCAGCCATTCCTGGAGGCTGCAGGGGAAGACAGGCAGGGGCCAAGGAATCAGGGAGGTTGCTCAGACCTCCAGACCTGGCAGGTGGAGGCATCATCAGTCTCAGAATCATTTCTTCTCTGTTGTGTGGTCACAAACCTTACATATATCACCTAGAATTTTTATTATTTCTCAACTACAAGTCAGCAGGAAATTGATTCTGAAGGTTTTATTAGTAAATACTTAGAGTGCCTTTTTTTTAAAGAAAGCTCAAATTCTGTGATAAATACTTGCTATGAAAAAGCAATATCTGTTCATGAGTGATTTTAATTAGGTTTCTTTAGGATTTCCCCCACAGTGCTCAAAATTATTCCTGTCCTTAGTAGAGAATGTTTCATAGGGTGCCTTGATCTAATGTGTGGTGGCTATACTTAATATATCTTTATACAAATACAAATACATATGTACACACATACAGCATATATATATACATACACACATACAGTATGCATATACACATGTATATAAATACACATGTGTATAGCACATGTAATATGTGTACAAATACACATGTATATATACACGCATGTATACAAATACATATGTACACATACAGTATGTATATACACACACTGCGTAAAATCTGTGGTTCAAAGTGGACCCTAGAGAGACCTTGGTAAGATGGCAACCTTTCACCATCAATTTGTCCTTCAGGGTTCAGGTTTACAGCTTTTTTTCTATGTTATTCTTCGGGTGAGTAAACATCCTTAGCGATGGCAAGAAATATGAAAACTTCTGAGAATAATAAAAGGCAACATTTGACAAACAGACTAGCCATATATAAAACATACTCTTTTTAAAATTAGTGTAGGGCGGCCTGGGTGGCTCAGTTGGTTGAGCGTCTGACTTCGGCTCAGGTCATGATCTTGTAGTTCATGGGTTCAAGCCCCGCTTCAGGCTCCCTGCTGACAGCTCAGAGCCTAGAGCCTGATTCAAATTCTGTCTCCTCTCTCTCTCTCTGCCCCTCCCCCACTCATGCTCCCTGCTCTCTCTCTCTCTCAAAAGTAAACATTAAAAATTTTTTAAAAATAAAATTAAATTAATGTAAAATACCCAACACGTATTTTGAGTTCAACAATTCAAATAAATCAAATATTTTTAAACTAGGTTATGTTGTATAATTAAAGGACACCTCAGTCAAGCTGACTTGCTAAACATGTTTAAATGCCATAAGCAGTAAGTACAGAAATCAGACAAACTGAAGACAAATCAGGGGAAATCATGTTAGCAGATGGGAGCAGATACACAGAGTAACTAGGGGAAAAAAGGAAACAGAAGCGAGCACTAACACCAGGTTTGGCTTGAAAAGAAGCCTAAAGTATTATGAAAAATGATCATGGAAACAACTCTCATCTTTGCATTTTATTTTTTGAACACCCACCCCACCACCTCCAGAACCAAATGCTTTAGTCCCATGACTAACCTGTGAATCGTGTTTATAAAAACCTACCAGGGAGGCGCATACCCCAACCAAAGTGATCCTATCTCAGAGACCGTGTTCATGCCCCCAGACAAACGAGGTGACTTTGCTCTCCTCAGAATTTTTGAAGTGTGTGGAGGATGCCAGGGGCAGCTACGTGGAAGGTGCTCCGTTTAATTTTCCTGCCTGAGATATGGAGTAAATTCGTTTCAGAAAGGAGTTAAGTGTCAATTGGGAGTTATCTGCAGATGGGAATGTTTATTTTCTGAGGCGAGAGGCACTCAACACATTTCTCAAAAACAAAATCAGAAGTATTTGAAATTACAGGTGACTGAGGGAAGCAGCTTAGTAGTTGGAAAAAAACAGGAGTCAGAACAGAGGAGCCCAGAATCCTAACCCAGCTTGGCCCTGCTGTGTGCCCTTGAGTGTCATTTAGTTTCTTCTTCTTGAGTGCCTTAGTTTCTTCATCTGTCAAAATGAAGACCTCTGTTTCCCAGCTTTCGTTGCAAAAGAAAGTTTCATGAGAGTACAGTGTTCATTCACACAAGACTTGATCTAGCAGCACCTCATAGACTCATCATCGGTCAAGAAGACAATCGGTTCACAGCATCGAAGAACTACAGTTAATGGTGCGTCTTCCCTGGGTTCACTCCTTCATTTATTTATTCTTCAATAGGTATTTTTAAAGGGTCTACTATGTGTCAGACTCCAAATCAGGGAATGGAATACAAACCTGAACAAGATCCCATCTCTTTCCTCAAAGAACTTGCAGCTTAGTAAGGAAAAAAGACAAATAGATGTGTTTTCACAGCACAGCATGGCGAGTGCTTCACTACCATAGACCACAGTGCTGTGACAACGTGTCTGGGGGCTCTCAACCGGGCAGTCATGGGTGAAAACGGTCACCCAAGGATGTGTGGAGCAACAACACCCAATTCCCACCTTAAACTGTGAACAGGCGTTAGCCATGGGGTGGGAGTGGGGAAGTATTTAAAGGTATTTTAAGCAAAATGAACAGCCTAGAGCATGGAGAGAACACAGTTCAGGCAACTGCAGGCTGTTCAGTGTGGCTGGAGGCAATGTGTTCAGAGAAGGGGCTGCAGAGGGAGTGGAAATGTCCCTCAGGTGCTGAAGGAGAAAGCTCATTCTGCCTGGGGTGAGGGTGAGCATGGGGACTGGATGGAACAGATTGGAGGCTCTTTTAAGACTGGCTGCAAGAAGACCAGTTAAGAGTTTGTGATAAAGAATTGCCCCAAGGCCACAGCAACAGAAATAGAAGAGAAGAAATTTGCAAGTCTTTATAAAGTAGAATTAATAGGGTTTAGTGACCGATTGTGTTGGGGGTGAGAGAGAGGGAGGTGTTGAGGATGACTTCCATATTTCTGGCTTGGATGGCTGAACACCAACAACAATGCTGAATAATCCATTTGGGCAGGAGGTAAGTGGGATGGGAGGGGTGAAGAATTCTATCTGGGCCACTGGTTGATGACACATTCAGATGGAGATGTCTATAAAAATTCTATAGGATAAAGAAGAGATTAGAGTCAGAGATAAAGATTTGGGAGTTGTCTGAAGCTTTGTCCAGCATAATGTATCTGTTTTCGTCCTTCCGCCACCCACTTGCCCAATGAAGTACTGAAAAATCTTGTGGAAGGATTCTGATTGGCCATAGTCCAACCCTATGCCCAAAAGGGTAGGTTGACTTAATTGACAGCCTCTATTGGGGCCATTTCCTTGGAAGGATTATTTCCCAAAGGGTATAAGAGTACTGTGCAAAGCAACAAATGTTGCAACAAATGTTCCCCAGTCCACTCATTTAGTATTCAATAAATATTTGTCAGGCAAATGATATTTTCAACAGACATCCATAGCCTTTAAATTCTCTTTCTGTAAGCATTTTAATAAATAGACTGAAACCTTTTAATCCTCTCTTGACAAAATGCCCAACCAACAGGGACCATTGAAGAAGATGGTGATGATGAGGTGACCCAGTTACTCCTAGAGTTAAGTACGTCACATCTACATAAAATGAACATGAACAGCTATCGAAGGAAATAAACCAAGGTATTGTAAATATGTGACCTAAATCCCCACAGTTAGGAACCACTACAATTCCAATCAAGGTGATCTGGAAATTGTGTTTGGAAGGGATAAACTTGTACAGTGAATTCATTATATGGTATCAGAACTGGAAATAGAGTGTATCAACTGTTTAGGAAAGAAAGTGACCTCTGTGAATACCAAGGCTCCATACACACTTACATTTTACCTACTCATTTGACTATTAGAAGAGAATGTACTAGTTTTGTAGCTAAAAACCCACCATCTTCCTAGCAGTTATATTTCTCGTTGCCAATTGGAAATTTTGTATTAATTTGGTGATGTGTGTCAAGAGTAGCTCTAAGTACTTCATGGAGGTACAAAAAAAAAATATGCAAAATTCCATGAAATGTTATTTGTAACAATGTGCTGTTTGACAAACAATGTTTGTCTTTACAAAATTCTAATGTTGAAACCCTAATCAGGGGTGCAATGGTATTTGGAGGTGGAGCCTCTGGGAGGTGAATAGGTCATAAGGATGGAGTCCTTGTGAGAAAGGACTAGGCTCTCACCAGACGCTTGGTCTGTGGACATTTTGATAGTGGACGTCCCAACTCCCACAACTGTGAGAAATAATATTTGTTAAGTCTTTGGTAATTTATTATAGCAGCCCAAGCTAACTAAGACAGTGAAGAACTTAACTTAGACATTCAACATGCAATAATAGAATGTGACCCTAGGTGGTAAAAACATAAATGAAGAGACTGAAGAGCTCTGCATCCACACATCAACAGACAGAATCAGGTGTCTTTTTTAATAATCTGCTTTGTTCTTTGACGCATTTAAATTTTTTCTACGGAGAACATATATTTTATAATTGAGACATTTTCTTTCCCTATTAATTCCTAAGAAGAGACTTCAATATTATTGTATTAAGTCTACAGAATCTTCTTTAGATTTTATTATTTTGAGAATGTAGAAGCTCTTATGTTGAATTTTTAGAGAAAATACAGTTAGACTATCTCTTCGGTTTACTGAAGACTTAATTTGTCATTCTGCCTGCACATATTTGGTCCTTCATTCAAAACAGAACCAATAGAGCGACATCAGCCCAATTTTGCTTCATTGCCATAGCAACATAATTGTGACAAAAGCACACAGCCCTTTCTCTCCCTCTCACATATGTGCCTTCTTATTGTTTCTTTCTCATCAACTTTCATTCATTGCCAGTTTCTTCCATCATTTTTTTTCACCCTTTTTCATATATTGATTCCTTCTTCCCCAAAAAGTTTATGTATGGCAAAATAAAGAGAGTCCATGTGACTAATCAAAATGCCCTAAATTCTAAATGCCAACTTTGTTTTCTCTGTTTTATATTCTGCAGGGATCCTCCTCATTAACCCTAAGTAAGGAACATTCTATATTTTTCCTGGGAAGCCTATCTAATGGAATAGTTTTAATATTCAGAATTTAAATTAACTCATTTTTTAACTTGTTTTAATGTTTATTATTATTGAGACAGAGCGAAACACAGCATGAGTGGGGGAGGAGCAGAGAGAGAGAGGGAGACACAGAATCCGAAACAGGCTCCAGGTTCTGAGCTGTCAGCACAGAGCCCGACACAGGGCTCGAACCCACAAACTGTGAGATCATGACCTGAGCCAAAGTTGGACGCTCAACTGACTGAGCCACCCAGGTACCCCTCAAATTAACTCTTAAGTAGAAGGAGAGAATACATATGGGGGAGCTGTTAGCAGTAACTGGGTTTGATTGAACTTTGTTCCTCTCCCCACAAATACACAATAAATTCACTCTTTATTTGGGAAGCTGTGAAGAGATGAAACTGTAATAAGAGCCATCACAGATAGATATTTCCATTGCACTTAAAATCAGAAATGTGAACACTGTTGTACTACATACAGAAGGGGGACACCTGGGTGGCTTAGTCGGTTGAGTGTCCGACTTCCAATCAGGTCATGATCTCACAGTTTGTGAGTTCTAGCCCCGCGTTGGGCTTGCTGTCGTCAGTGCAGAACCTGCTTTGGATTCTCTGTTCCCCTGTCTCTGACCCTTCCCCCTACCTGCATTTTCTCTGTCTCAAAAATAAATAAATGTTAAAGGAGGAGGAGGAGAAGAAGAAGGAGAAGAGTGTGAAGGTGACCTTGCCTACCACATCCACCCTGGGCCCCTCCTTTTCCTGTGCCTCTTCCAACCTCTTATGAGTTCTAACTTGTCAGGTGTCTGCTCTCTTTCTCGAAGCCATATCTTTTGGGAGACGATAACCCTAGCCCCAAACTTAGGTGGTGAATCCTGACTATACAGCTAATTATGATGGTACTCTTCCTTTGCCAGGATTGACCTAGGCATGGTCTTGCAATGCTTTTCTGTCCAATAAGACGTAAGGGGAAGTCTGCTGGTGGCTTGTGAGAAAGGTAGCTGAGAGGTACAAGAAAGTGGCAGTGTCACTTTTTGTTGCCCCTATGCATGCTTCACTTAGTCCGTAGTAGTTGAATGCTAGCTGAAGACATGGACATCCAGATTGAAGAATACATTCCTGACCCTCTTTTGCAGCTCACTGTGGCCTGATAAGTTCTGACCAATAGGATAAAAGCAGAAGTGAGGTGTGGCAACTCCTGAGAATCTTCCTTATTAGACACTGACATGTGCCCTTTATCTTCTTTTCTCCTTTCTTTGGCCTGTATGGAATGTAGATATGATTGTTGGAGGTAAAACAATCACTAGGGACTGTGGACAACCTTGGGGATGGAGACCATGAGCAGAAGAACAACAACAGCAAAAAAAGAAGCCACACCTAAGCCACTGTTATTTTGGGTGTTCTGTCATTTACAATAAAATCACATACTAATTCAAAGAAAGAGACAGGGGCGCCTAGGTGGCTCAGTGGGTTGAACATCTGACTCTTGATTTCAGCTCAGGTCATGATCTCAGGGTCATAGGATCGAGCCCCATTGGCTCCGAGCTGTGTGGAGCCTGTTTAAAATACTCTCTTTTTCTCCCTCTGCCCCTCTCCTCCACTTGTACTCTCTTTTTCTCTCTAAATAGAACAAAAATGTTTTTAACTTAAAAAAGAAAGATGGCCTATTTTCAGCCTCTAAGTGTTGTCATGTCTAGATGTGATGTCTGGAGCCACTGCAGCCATTGTGTAACCATGAAGGAACTAAGCCTGAAGCCTAGGCCAAACAATAAGAATGGCAGGTGGTAAGACAGAGCTACAGAGTCAACCAACCCTCCAACCATTCCTGTGGATTTTCTATTGTATGAGAAAATATTCTCATTATTGTTTAAGTCACTGAGTTGGTTATCTGGTTCTTGAAGCTGAAAGCAATCTAGCTGGTACAGAGTTTAATGGTTTCTAATGATTGTAAGCTAAGGCTCCTTCAGCAAAGACTTAGCTAACTAAATATTTGGAAGAAACAGAATTAAATATGAAAAGTTGAGAAAGGTGTGTTATAAAACATTTAGAAAATATAAAATGAGGGGAATAAACCATAATCTTACCAGTACAAGATGACCAAGATCATAATTTTGACCTTCTGGTCTTTAAAAAAAAAAAAAAGGCACCTAGGTGTCTCAGTGAGTTAAGCATCTGACTCTTGATTTTGACTCAGGTCATGATTCTCATTGTTCTGGATTCAAGTCCCATATTGGGCTCTGTGCTGACAGTGCTGAGCCTGCTTGGCATTCTCTCTCTCCCTCTCTCTCTCTGCTCCTCCCACACACACTCTATCTCTCAAAACAAACGTTTTTTAAAAAAGTTTTACATATTATCACATATATTTTTACATAATGTAATCAAACTATATATTTAATTTTCCCTCTCATTGAATATAAAAAAAAAAAAACACTGGACAAAGGACAAGAAGCAACCACGTGGAGACTCTGAAAAATAAAACAAAATGAAACAGGGCAGATTAAAGCAGGAATTCAAACTTCAGAAGGGAAAAAATACCCACTGTGGTGGTGGCAGTTTTTCTACTGAGATTTTTGTGGGGGTTGAAGCCATTTTTTGGTTTTTGGCTTTCTTGCTTCTTAATCTCTTAGCGTTTCCTGGAGGGTGGGCCAAATCAGGGAAATGCTGAGTAGATACAGACAGCAAACACTTTCAGACCAGAGGACTGGGAAGAAGGATCCCAGCAAGCTGCAGGGCAGGGAGGAGCCTTATTTTTCTATTTCCTCCGCCAGCTGTAATCTGAGGCACTGTCATTGCAGGAAAAGGGGATCCTGTTATGTAAAAGGTATAGAGAAAGCCCCATTATTTTTCTCTCATTTTTTTTCTCATTGCTTCATTCTGAAGATGGGTCAGTTGTGTGGATCTGGAATCTCCTTTAACACAGGAGGCTGAAACTCTTTTTTGAATCTTTTTTAAAAATGTTTACTTCTTTATTTTGAGAGAGAGAGTGCGCAAACAGCAAAAGGGCAGAGAGAGGGAGAGAGAAAATCTCAAGCAGCTTTCATGCTGTCAACATGGACCCTGACTTGAGGCTCCATCTCACAGACTGAGATCGTTAACCTGAGCCAAAATCTAGAGTTGTGTAAGCTACCCAAGTGCCCCAGAAGGCTAAAACTCTGAAAGAAAACCATCCCAATGCCCAGAGAAGCCTGGAGAAAAGACTCATGGGAACTGAAGAGTATGAAGAAAATCTCCGAGAAGAGAGATCTGAAGAATGAACTGTGTAAGTGAACGGACACAAATCCCAGGCTCTCCTACAAGCATAGTGAAGGCTTTGAGAACTGAACTGACATTGGAACCATTGCCCACAGGTGGGCTAGAACTTATAATTCAAACTAGGCAAGCCGATCACCTGCTGGAAAAATAAGTTCAACACTTTCTACACATTTTAACAGGACCCAGAGAATCACAGTGCAATATTTTAGGTGTTCATCTAGGATACAATCCTTAAGTATTTAACATATAAAGAACCTTAAACTCTGACCAATTCGCAAGAGAAAGACAATCAATCAATGCATCTCCAAAATCATCTGGATGTTGGAATTAAAATACAAAGACTTTAAAGAAATTTTGTAATGAATGTCTAGGAGACAAAGTAAAGATTACTGAAATCATGAATGGAAAGATAAATTATTTTAGCAGAGAAATAGAAAGTATAAAAAAAAAAGAACCAAGTGGAAATTTTGAAACTGAAAAAATATCTGAAATTAAAAAAAAAAATAACCTCACTGAATGAGTTCTGTAGCAGAATAGAGATGGTAGAGCAAAGAGTCAATATGCCTGAAGATAGATCAATATAAATGATCCATTTGAAAGAGATAAAAAAACAAAACAAAACCAAGCTTCAGGGACCTGAGGGACAAAATGGAAGGCGCAACACTCATGGTATTGGAGTTGCTGAAGGAAAGGAGAAAGTGATTGGTGGAGAAAAAGTACTTGAAGATATAAGGGCTGAAGAGTTCCCAAATTTGGTGAAGGATACAGATTTACAGATTTCAAGAAGCTCAGTGAATGCAAAACAGGATAAATTCAAAGAAAACCATGTCCAGACACCATCCAAAACGCAGAAAACCAAAGGTAAAGATGGTGGAAGAGGCCATTGAGGAGAAGGAGTTTTGATATCTGCCAGTTGATGGCTAAATAGAAAGATGAAAACGAGGCATTCACTGACTAATTGTGAATAAAATCTGCGGTCTTACAAAAGAGCCCCCATCTCCATATTGCGTGAAATTCAATGCAAACTGTAAAACTCTCTGATGCTTTGTGGCATGTACTTGCTCCAGGGAAACAGGGTCCTACCTCAGCTTTGGTGAGAGCGAGACAGAGGCCCTCTTGTGTCTTCACTTCTGATTACACTGTCTTTCCCCTGACCTTGCCATTTCCTGCTGTTTACTCTCTCTCCTTCTGTCTTTGTCTCTAGATAGGAGTGAGCAACATTTTCTGCAGGATGGCCACCTCAGAAAAAAATTAAAATCTGAAAGCATATTAAAATATCATGTTTTAGATAAAAAAATATAGTATCTAAAACCAAGCTTAGGTTTCCAAACATTTTTTTCCCTTTCACTAAAGAGTTTCTCTTTTTTTGCTTTTTCTTTCTTTCTATCTTTTCATTTTGCTTGAAGAACAGAAACTACAAAACTGGGAATACCGATTATACATTTCTTGAAACAAATTTTGTTGTTACATTGTTTTGGCATCTTTTTATTCTTTGCCTCTTCTTGATTTACCTTTTAGTCCACCTTCAAGACAGTATGGTACTAGTTTTAGTCCACTTAACTGCAAATGTTGATACCTCCTTAGGCTCCTTAAAACAAGAGATTTTTCTGGAGTACCTGGGTGGCTCAATTGGTTAAGCATCCAACTTCAGCTCAGGTCATAATCTCACGACTCGTGGGTTCAAGCCCCGCATCGGGC
Organism: Proteles cristata cristata; assembly: GCA_017311185.1. NCBI lineage: Eukaryota > Metazoa > Chordata > Mammalia > Carnivora > Hyaenidae > Proteles > Proteles cristata. The sequence continues at coordinate 151,181 of JAESUZ010004426.1, read as the reverse complement.
TCTGGGTTGACAGCTCAGAGCCTGGAGCCTGCTTTGGATTCTGTGTCTCCCTCTCTCTCGGCCCCTCTCCAGCTCGCACTCAGTCTTTCTCCCTCAAAAATAAATAAATGTTAATTTATTTTAAAAGAGATTTTCTTTTCCATTTTAAATAAGACAAAGAACTATGTCCTAATCCTCAGAAGAACTCCTTGATTCACTTATTTGAAACCCTAAATTTCATAGCAAAGATTTCCATTTGTGTTATGCTCTATATCCAGCCAACCTGGCCCCACAACCAGCGAGAAAATTCAATCCATTGTTTTCTTCTGTCTCCTAGGGGAGGACAGAAACACTTGGCTTTCCAATCTAGGAGGTGGGAGCAATGCCCAGATAGGCCTGGCTGACTGCGGCCATCCCTGGGCTGTTTTCTCCCATCTCATGAACTAAAGGATTCCTGAGACTAGATGCCAGGCTAATCATGATGGCCTCATTCTCACTGCCAATGGGCAAAGAATGTGAGGAGGAATCAAAACAAAGACAACACTGGATAAGGAGAAAGAAGGTCGGTGTCATCTTGGCAGCAAAATGTTCCTCAGTCCTGAAGAGGGGCTCCACACCAGTGAGTAGGCCATTGGGATGGTTGGGATGCTTCTCTCCTTCCTAGTGGAATGGACTTTCTGATAATCACTGCTTAGGAGTTGTTCCTTTTCAAATGACAGCCTTTGGGTAGTTCCCTTTAATCAACTCTAAGTAATGCTGATTTTAAGATAACTCTAAGGGGGTGCCTGGGGGCTCAGTCGGTTAATCATCCTGCTTTGGCTCAGGTCATGGTCTCACAGTTTGTGAGTTAGAGCACCATGTTGGGCTCTGAGCTGACAGCTCGGAGCCTGCAGACTGCTTTGGATTCTGTGTCTCCCTCTCTCTCTGCCCTCCCCCACTTGCACTCTGTCTCTGTCTCTCAGAAATGAATAAATGTTTAAAACAATTTTTTTAAAGATAATACTGAGACTGAGAATGAATTTTTAAATATTTTCTATGCTTTAAACTGTGTACACGATTGGTTTTTCCAAGTGTGCTATTTATGTTGTTTTAAAAGCAGTCCTTTTATCTGTTAATAAGGGAATTGAGACAGTTCTGACATTTAAACAATTCATGCTTCCTTTTTTTACATTGTATTACTCGTAAGGCATTTATCTGTGAAAAGTGCAAGACATCTTTGTAGACACCAAGTGCAATTTTTAAAAAATGGAATCGTTTTGGGAGCTAACTGTCCAAATAATTCTTAAACTGGATATGCATACTGCAGCAACATGTATACAGACATTTAAACTATTTATAAACTTCAAACATAGCAAACTGAAGATTAGCCACATTAAAAAAAATTATCTTTGGCTTGATACAGTTTGCAAGGTGATAGCTTTTTGTCTGGCCTAAATGTTCCTCCTCCTGTTATAGAACAGAGATGAGGAAAGGTTCACAAATGGATAACAATGAAGGAGAATTTCAGGCGTGAATACGAATTGAAAAAGAACAGAACGGAAACTGTTGCAAACCTCTACCAATGCATTCCTGCTGGCAGCCCCAGAACGAAGCGCTAGACATGTTTGTTGTGATCAGGATATTGCGAATCAATGAAACGCCAGGGAGGGACGTAGGGCGAGCTGAGCTGCACTGCACAAGAAGGCAGGGCCTGTGGTCCTGTGGGGAGAGGCGGTGTTCAAGGCACAGGGGCAGAGAGCCCAGGGGAGTCAGCTCTCAGGAATGCCCGGTAGTCACCTAGAGAAACATCCATCTCCCTTATTACCCCCACGGTGCTTTTCTGCCACACATCAAACAGCAGATGGACAGCCAGCTGTCAGAACACACCGTGGGCTTGCCTCCTAAATGGGAGGAGAGTGCGGGGAAGGTGCCGTTTTGGAGTCTTGTACTTTCATGTGAGAAGAGCTTGTAAGGCTGCAGGAGCTCAGGGTGGGGGTTGCGTGTTTGCAAAAGTGTTCAGAAACATCAAACATCGCGCTCTCTGCGGAAAGGTAGACTCCGGCCTCGGCTGCTGATTCTTTGGGCTCAAGCTGAGTCAAGGAGTACACAAAGCATAGACAAAAGCCTGCGAACGACTGGCAGGCGCCACAGGAGACGACAACCCAGTACCGGTTGACTCCAGACACTGTGTCTTCTCTGCAGAAGAGGGGCTGCACCTGCACCTGTGTCCGGTTGACACGTGGCCGCATCTCCTCCTCCGACCTATGGAAAACTCTCCTTGGTGAGAAGGCACGACGCTGGTCACCAGAGTCCCTTGTGTCTGCACGCGTTCGAATGCGCGTACAAATGGAGATTTTATTCTTCAGGCTTCGCCAGTTTTCAGCTTGAGCTTTTTTTAAATGAACTATAAAATGAGGCACGACACACTGTTAAAAATAATTTCTCCTTCAATAACTGAAACCCAGTGCAGTTTCCTTTTTCCGGAGGCATATGGAATTAGCCACATGCCTTGGATATTAGTTCTTCTATCTCCCACATTACCTGTTGACAAGCCAGACTAATCACTCTTTCAATTTTCTGCTGACTGTGTACTGCGATACTAGTCCTCACAGACCACTGTTCTGAATGTCTTCTGCCCCTTGTCATGGCATATCAACCTTTTAAAAATACCATTGTTTTCTTAAATCAGAAGTAAAACAGAAAAGCATTTTCTTTCATTTACCACTACAGATGTCAAAAATAAGATACTTACTGGATCTTAAAAACAGTCTGCTCATAGAGTTTATTTCTTAAATGAACATTCCTTAAGTGCGTATAAAACATCCTACTACATAAGAATGAGGCACCCATTACTCTGTTTTATAGAAAAGGAAATAAAGGCCAGTTGCTTGATTCCTGGGACTCCTACCCTGCAGTGGGAATATGAGAAATTCCTGCAATACTACCCCGGGGGACTTAACTGCTCTTACATTGTTCTCTTTCAGTGCAGGAATAGCATCAAGAAATCTGCACATTTCGATCCTTTATGGAATGTACATTGTGGAAAGGAAAAACACCTCTCTCACCACCTCCCCTTTGGGTATTCTCCTGGGCTAACATAGCACAGGACTGCTGATCACTGTTTACACTCCGGTGTGATTGTGGTCATCTTGAAGACAGGGACTCCCTGAGCAGGAGATGTCTAGGGGTGAATGAAACCCTCAGCATTCTGGAACAGTGGGCACAAGGAAGACTGGTCTGCTATGTTGGGCTTTCTTTCTTATCTGTAGCTATGTAGTTGGAAGACCCTCCTTGTAATCAAGCATCGGTCTTCTTCTACACAAGCACATGGCTACTTTATGTTCACAAAACACTCTCTTCAAAATTCGACCTTCAGATATCCTTGAAGGTGGAAAGACAGACAAATGTGCTGTTGTTCACTTAGATGACATGAGGCTCTTCCCAATGTTGTTCTAATCTGCTAATACCCCGTAGCAGGTGAACAGAGTCAAAAGAATTCCCACGAGAGCCATTTTCTTATTCGAGCCAGATGGAAATGGTGCTGGATTAAGTTCAAATATAGTCTCTTACTGTAGCATAAAAAGACATGCAAGAAGTTTATAATACTGTGAAGGCTACCCTTGCAACTATTACTATCTCTTAAAAATCATCCCGTAGCCTACTCCTACAGCTTGTTAAGAAAATTCAATGTGAAAGGGTCAACAACGTAACTTCTGACAGTCTAGCTAGCAATCCACATATGTTTAGTGATTCATTCAGAGTCCAAATTAAAAAAACAAAACAATTAAAAATGACACTGGAATTGTTTCATTCACGGCCATTCACACAATTCTTCAGCGTGGACATGACCACCATCATGAGACACGCAAGTGCTACCAGGGGCAGTAGAAGCAAAAGTCTTTAGAAGATATAAGTTGATCACTTGCCAAAACTAATTCCTTTTTTTTTTTTTTTGTTTTATTTATTTCTGAGAGAGAGAGAGAGAGACAGTGTGAGTAGGGGAGGGCCGGAGAGAGAGGGAGACACAGAATCCGGAACAGGCTCCAGGCTCTGAGCTAGCTGTCAGCACAGAGCCCGATGAGGGGCTTGAATCCATGAACTGTGAGATCATGACCTGAGCCGAAGTCGGACGTTTAACCGACTGAGCCACCCAGGCGCCTCCAAAAATAATTTCTATCGAAGGGTTCCTGGGTGGCTCACCTAAGTTAGGTGTCTGACTTCAGCTCAAGTCATGATATTGTGGTCTATGAGTTCAAGCCCTGTGTCAGGCTCTGTGCTAACAGCTCAGAGCCTGGAGTCTGCTTTGGACTCTTCTGTATCTCCTTCTCTCTCTGCCCCTACCCTCTGTGTGTGTCTCTCTCTCAAAAACTAAACATTAAAAAATAATAATTTCTATGGAAATTCATAAGTGAATAATTCCTAGACAAGATGATTTCAAGAATAAACTAGTAGATCTGATTTCTGAGTACAACTTAACAATGAACATATAAATAGAAAATATACAAGTATTACAGTACTGATGAGATTTTACATTCTGATAACTTGTACAGCGGTAAGCCAATAGACTCAACAGAAATGTTCTAAGATTTTATAGAACCAATAATTTTTGGAAAAGCCATTGATATCACTGTCTCAATAAAAATATCACAAAGATAAGTAGACCAGTATTGGCAGAGGCAAAAGTTAAATGAAGAAGCATAAAAATAAGACAAGTTTTCTTAGTAAGTCTCTAGTTTCATGTAGACAGGTGATACATTGTGAATACAGTTCAGATAATATCTTAAAGACATTTCTATGCTAACAAATAGTTGTTAAGTGCATACTGTTATGCATTTATAGCTGTTTCAACCAAGGAGAGCTTGTAATAAAACCACAAAAACGTGGAATATGGTATTTCTGGTGTCTTAAAATACAGCCTTTAATCTTTATTATCTCTGTTCTATTGTTATGTTCTGAATAAAATGTACAAATTAGCTTGGGTAGTATAATACATCCTGTGACAAAACAAATGAATAATGTTATAATACACAGAAGAATATGCCATAGTTACCAAAGAAGACTTCAAGTGGTCCTACTCAGTGGGAAAAGGAAAGAAAACACAGTCCTAATCATGAAGATGAAGATTTTCCTGAGGTAGCAGTATTCCATGGAATAAAACAAGGGAAGGTAGATACAGTGAAACTGGACTTAGTAAAAAGAAAGTAACATTTGAAAAACAACTTAGGTTAAAAGAAACTGGTGAAAGAGTTGGCGGATATTTGGTTGGCTTTCTTCAATGAAAAGAGATTTTTAATTATGCGAGTAGGTGTAATGTACAAAATAGTTCATGTTGAGAATAAAATAGTATAATAAATGTGAGATGCTGTGATAAAAAAAAAAAAACTATACAACTGCAAAGTGCATTTCCATGTATTTTGCCTTCATCGGGATGCGCATCTGGCTATCATTCATAACTGTCAGCATTAATGTGATGTTGTAGGTTACTGACAATAATAAGCAATGCGTATTTATGTATTTATTTTACATTTTTTGGATGTTTATTTATTTTTGAGAGAGAGAGAGACAGAGTGAGAGTGGGCGAGGTGCAGAGAGAGAGGGGAGAGGGAGAATCTGAGCAGACGCCAGGCTCAGAGCTGTTAGCACAGAGCCCGACACGGGGTTCAAGTTTACGAGCTGTGAGATCATGACCTGAGCCAAAGTCAGATGCTTAACCAACTAAGGCACCCAAGCTCCCAGCAATACATATTTAAACAGATTTCTGGCATTGCTATTAAAGTCAATGTAAGTTTACTTGTTCTATTATAGTTCTTTTTTTTAACATTTATTTATTTTTTAGAGACACAGAGAGACAGAGCACAAGTGGGGGAGAGGCAGAGAGAGGGAGAGACACAATCTGAAGCAGGATCCAGGCTGTCAGCGCAGAGCCTAATGTGGGGCTTGAACCCACAGACTGCAAGACCATGACCTGAGCTGAAGTCAGACACTTAACCGGCAGAGCCACCTGGGTGCCCCTAGAATTCTTAAATAAGATAGCCCTTCTTTGTATAATACATGCTTAATAATGTGCTCAGTTTCACTTTTGTCTCAGAAGATGTGTTAATTTCAATTAGTCATTTTTTAAAATTGTTTCAACTTGCTTCATAAAAATGAAAGCCTATGACCACAATTTTGGTAATTTTTATATTATTCCAGAGAGGTTACTGAGCATAATTTATTATATCCTTTCTTTATCTTAGGAAAATCAATATGAGGTAATTATTCACTATAATAATCTATGCCTATAAATAGTGCTTTAGCTGAAGCAAAGGAACTAGCTCGGAGATGTCATCTGGAAATTCAGGGTTTAAAAATTCAGTAACCAGTTAAATAAATCCCATTGTTTTTGTTTATTTACTAGAGACACAGGTATTGTTTTACTTTCAATCTCAGTCTTAATATCATTACATATTTTACCTCTTTGAGACTCTGTGATTTCTTCACCTTGCCATTTCTCCAAGAAATAAAAAGTATAAGAAGGATATTATATATTAACCTATCTTACATTTCTTATTTTGTCTCTTGACTAAGCCCCATCTTCTACTTTTTTTTTAATTTATGAAAAAGTAGAGGCTGTACTACCAAAATATACAATTTTAATACATTTATACCTGTTTCTACTTCCGGTTGAGAAATGAAAGAGTATTGCCGAGAAAATTATTAGAAATATGAGCTACATCTCAGTTGTGATTGCTTTAAAATCAATATCCTTCTATTTGAACAAACAGCAGCATGAATCGTTAAGATAGGACCTTAGCAATTCAGGATAAATTATAGCTCAATGGTGAAGTTGTTATATCATTTGAACAAATTGTTTCAACAACAATTGCATTTCTGCCTCTTGTAAGTGTAATAAGCATAATCATCCTTGCTGGATGCTATGATTTTGAAGAACATAGTTTTTGGAAAAATGTTTCTAGATTCTTAGGTATCACTATAGGAAAGGAAAGATACTATTATAGTATCCATGTGCTCTCCATGTGAGTAACATTCTCATACAATTTCAGAAGAACCCAGTACATGAAATCAAACCCAGAATGGGCTTCAAATAAAATAACAATAGTTAGGGTGCCTGGGAAGCACAGTCAGGTAAGCATCCAACTCTTGATTTTGGCCCAGATCATGATGTCACAGTTCCTGAGTTTGAGACCCGGCATCAGGATGTGTGCTGACAGTGGGGAGCCTGCTTGGGATTCTCTCTCCCTCTCTCTGCTTGCTCTTTCCCTCTCTTTCAAAATAAATTAAATAAACAACTTAAAGTTTATTTAAAGAGTTGGCATGAGCAGGGAAGGGGCAGAGAGAGAGGGAGAGAGAGTCATTCAGGCTCTGCACCATTGGTTCAAAGCCCACAATGGGGCTCAAACCTACTAGCCGTGTGATCATGACTTGATCTAAAACCAAGAGTGGGAAACAATCAACCTGGGAGCCCCTATAAAATAAATCTTTAAATAATAATAATAGTAGTAGTAGTAGTAATAATAATAATAATAATAATAGAGTTTGAAAAATAAAGCAGATGAATTAATTTAAATGCCTGAATCCTAGGACTCTATTCATTCTGCATAGTATTCAAAATATGTTGATTCCATAAATTCCCTGGCTTATCTTGTTTTGAATTTCCCAAGTGAGAAACATAACCAAGAAACAAAATCCAATTTATTTTATTTATATATTTTTTAATGTTTATTTATTTTTGAGTGAGAGACAAAATATGAGTGGAGAACAGCAGAGAGAGAGGGAAACACAGAATCTGAAGCAGGCTCCAGGCACTGAGCTGTCCGCACAGAGCCAGACGTGGTGCTGGAACTCCCAAGCTGTGAGATTATGACCTGAGCCAAAGTCGGATGCCTATCAGACTGAGCCACCCAGGTGCCCCACAAAATCCAATTTAGGATGACTCTATTGAGAGCCATGGTATGACCAGTCATGTTTAAACAATGGCCAGCTTCTGCCTGCCTATGCAGGCTGCCCCTTACAGCCCCCAGTTCTTCCAGGGACGACCTTCCATGGCCATCATCTACCATCTCTCAGCACCTACAGCCTATTAGACAAAACCCTCTGCTACTTCAGAGTAATGGAGTGCTTGCAAAGCCATGTAATTATCCTTAGCTTCAGTTTCCAAGAATTTGACCACTAGCTAAAAGAACCATTCACCTAACTGTTCTCATAAAAAATTATTTTCAATGTTATTATTTCTAATGGTTTTCAGATTATTACATCTATTTCTACTCCACAAGGCATATCCTTTTCCATTAGCTCTATATCTGCCTGAAATCTCAGCTAGCAAGATTGCCAATAAGGGGTACCTGACTGGCTCAGTAGGTAGACCATGTGACTCTTGATCTCTGGGTCACGAGAAAAAAGTCACCAATATGTAACTAGCCATTCCTCTTCTTTGAATGCTTTTTAAGACAGACAAAGCCCAGTAAAGACACACCGCTGGTTAAAAGTGCATCATTGGGTGATTCTACCACAGGCAGCAACTGCTAAAAAATACCAGACGTTGCAAGGAAATTCTGCTCTCCAGACCCAAGAAGGTAAGAACTTTCTTGCAATAGCATTAGAATTAGCAGAAGTTAAGCCTCAGGTCATTGCTAGAAGATGTATTCCTTGGGGAGCTCATCCAAACTACCAGAATATATTGACCTTTCAGTTCTGCCTGGTGTACCTTCAAGAAAAGAAATTAACTACAGGGGTGCCTGGGTGGCTCAGTTGGTTAAGCATCTGACTCTTGATTTCAGCTCAGGTCATGATCTCACGGTTCATGAGATCGAGCCCCGCATCTGGCCCTTTGCTGACAGCTCAGAGCCTGGAGCCTGATTTGGATTCTGTCTCCCTCTCTATCTGCCCCTTCTCCACTCACACTCCATCTCTCTCTCAAAAATAAATAAATGTTAAAAAAACTTAACTATAGTTTACGTTTGGAACTAAAAGAGATTTGTAGATTCACAGTGTTTTCTCTGTGTCTAAAAGTTTTAAGAGATAAATTTCCTTTTGTTCCAAAGATTATTATTCAAGTGTTTAGCAATGTTAAGTCTTTTCAAAACATAAGATCTTCTTTTAATATTTTTTTATTTTTTTCAATGTTTTTTATTTATTTCTAGGAGAGAGAGAGAGACAGCGTGAGCAGGGGAGGGTCAGAGAGAAAGGGAGTCACAGACTGAAACAGGCTCCAGGCTCTGAGCTGGCAGTCAGCACAGAGCCCGACGCGGGGCCCGAACCCACGAACCGCGAGATCATGACCTAAGCAAAAGTCGGACGCTTAACCGACTAAGCCTCCCAGGCGCCCCTTCTTTTAAAAAGTGCAAATTAAGTTTGTTGATATATCAGAATATGTTTTGAATTAATTTTAAATATAAAATAACTAGTGCTTCTTAATCTGTGCCTTCAGTTATTTATGTTACATTAATTTAAATTGTATGAGTAAGTCATTTCTACTTTCCAGGTATTACAAACTGTCTTGCCCCTAACAGGCAATTTTATATCACAGAGAAAGAAAATTTCAATTCACAATAAGTAGCTTTTTCTCTCAGGCCGAATATCAAATACTGTTTATAAAGTACGTAAGCAGGATTTCTTCTGGTAATGTTGGACTATGCACATTGACAATAATATTAGAAGGTGAGTAATGAAATTTCCTGATTTATGCACAATATATCTGGAAGATAAAACCAGCTGTATGCGTGGGGTTGGGAGACAGAGATTATCTGACATTTTAAGTAGCAATTGAAATTTCAATGATGAAATATCAGTTGTGATAGCAGCTTTGCAAGCATTGCCAAAAGTCGGCCAACACCCTTGCCTTCAAGCCACCTCACTGTCTTGAGTTGCTTGACATGCTAGCTTCTCCACTCTCCATGTATGGCACCGTGATGGTGGGTGCCTCGTCACTGGGGGTCTAATTCGCTGGGGGTTCACACACTGAACCTCAAATCAAAAAATACAGACAGAAGCAACTCTGTATCACAAAGCTAGGAACACTATGGGGGTCTTTTTACCTTCCCAAACGCAAGCACTTTCTAACACCTTCAAACTCCCATTTTTCATTGAAGACAGGTGGAGTTCTAGCATTCACAGGCTTTAAACCATGAGGGTCCATAAATCTTGTAGTATTTCATAATGTAGCATAATCCACATAGTTCAAAGGGTTCTAGTTCTGAGAGTGTGGCTATTCGTCACTCCTTCAAGTCTCCTGAAGAGGATGGGGGTGAATTCATATATATTGATATGTTTGTGGGACTCCATTGAGTACTTTATTAATTCATTCAGTATTATTCAATTTTATTCAATTGAATTGTTGAATTATTCAATATTATTGAGTTCCTATTATATACCATGCACTGCACTAAGCCCAGGGGATATAAGGGTGAACTAAATATGTATTTAATTCTTACAACAACCCTGGAAGCTAGATATTGTTAATTCACATATTACAAATAAAATTGTACTATCCAAATATGTTTAACCCACAGAAAATTATTAATACTTTGATCCTTTTACTACATGTTTAAAGAGGAAATCTAGTAAGCATATCTCTTTCCATGATAGAAGCAAAGAAAAGATGGGTTTTTTCCCCTATTGAAATCTGATAATAGTTTCCCTTTATTCTTAGCTATTGATGGTGGGTATGTCTGTATGACTGGCTCTTGACAAGCCCATAAAAAGAAATCAGAACAATGAAAAAGACAAGTTAAAAAAAAACAGCAAAGGATGTGGATAAATATTTCTCTCAAAAGATATACAAATGGGGCGCCTGGGGGGCTCAGTTGGTTAAGCGTCCGACTTCGGCTAAGGTCATGATCTCATGATTGGTGGGTTCGAGCCCTGCGTCAGGCTCTGTGCTGACAGCCAGCTCAGAGCCTGGAGCCTGCTTCAGATTCTGTATCTCCCTCTCTCTCTGACCCTCCCCTGCCCACGCTGTCTCTCTCTCATAAATAAATAAAAACATTTAAAATTTAAAAAAAAAAAGATATGCAAATGGCCAATAAACACACGGACAGATTGTCAACATCATTAGTCATCAGAGAAATGGAAATCAAAATCACAAAGACATATGATTTCTTACCCATTAGGATAGTTGTATTCAAAAAGACAGACAATTAACAAGTATTGGCAAGAATGTGGGGAACTTAAAATCTTCACACATTGCTAGTATGGATGGTAAATGGTATAGTCCCTGTGGGAAACAGTTTACTAGTTCCTCAAAAAGTTAAATATAGAGGGGTGGCCGGGTGGCTCAGTCAGTTAAGTGTCTGACTCTAGGTGAGTTCGAGCTCCACATTGGGCTCTGTGCTGACAGTACAGAGCCTGCTTGGGATTCTTCCTCTCCCTCTCTCTCTGCCCCTCCCCACTCTCAAAAATAAATAATAAACTAAAATAAAAAAGTTAAACATAGAATTACCATACCACTTCTACGTATATACAAGCACTCAAATAAGTGCTTGTACATGAATATTCATAGCAGCACTATTTACAATAGCCAACAGGTGGAAACAATCCAAACGCCCATCAATGGATGAATGCATAAACAAAATATGGTATGTCCATACAATGAAATTTAACTACAAAAGAAAGAAGTACCAATACCTCCAGCAACACGGATGAACCTTGAAAACATTGTGCAAAATGAAATAAGCCAAACATCAAAGGCCACATAGTCTATGATTCCGCATATGTGAAATGTCCAGAATAGGCAAATCTATAGAGACAGAAAACAGATTAGTGGTTGCCAGGGACTCAGAGGAGAGGGACAGTGATGGCCAATGGGTTGGGGATTTCCTTTTGGGGGAATTAAAATGTTTTAGAACCAAATAGTGGTAATGGTTGCACAACTCTGAACATACACAAATCTACCAAATTATTTGTTAAAAGGGTGAGTTTTATGGTATATTAATTTTATGTCAGTGTTAAAAATTTTTGAAATGAGCTCTTTGGGGCACCTGGGTGGCTTAGTCGGTTAAGCGTCCGACTTTCACTTAGGTCATGATCTCGCGGTTCGTGGGTTCGGGTCCCGCGTCGGGCTCTGTGCTGACTGCCAGCTCAGAGCCTGGAGCCTGTTTCGGAGTCTGTGTCTCCCTCTCTCTGACCCTCCCCTGTTCACGCTGTCTCTCTCTCTCCTAGAAATAAAAAATAAAAATATAAAAAAAAATTTTTTTTGAAATGAGCTAGACAGGGGTGCCTGGGTGGCTCCGTCAGTGAAGCATCCAACTTCAGCTGAAGTCATGATCTCACGGTTTATGGGTTCAAGCCCTGCAAGCCCTGCATCGGGCTCTGTGCTGACAGTTCGAAGCCTGGAGCCTGCTTTGAGTTCTGTGTCTCCCTCTCTCTCTGCCCCACCCCCTGCTCATGCTCTCTCTCTCTCTCCTTCAAAAATAAATAAACATTAAAAAAAAAATTGAGCTAGACAGATTTATGATAAAATCTTAAGAGTACAGTTCCTGTTCCTTTTCACCCCAAAACATATCAAACACCACTGGCCTCAGTGTAATAAGGACAGCAATAGCACATGTTACTTCATGCCTCAGTTTACTTTAGAAATATTTCACAGCGAAGCTTGGAGTTTGGAGTTTTGAACAAAGGCAACAATGTACAGGGATTTGACCGTGTACCAACCTTGTGGTTTGAGCTTGGATTCCTTGGGAAACAGCAATGAGTAGCATTTATGACATCTCCACTGTAGGTACTTCAAGGTTTTTACTAATCCCACAGACATAAATGGGATTAGCTTCTTGAAAAAGGATTTCCCTTTAGGGACGTGTAAAAATATTGAATAATTTTACTCAAGTCAGATGAAAAATACCTTGCAACTTCAGTTTATACACACACTGTGTGTGTGTGTGTGTGTGTGTGCACGCGTGTGTGCAATAGAAAGAATTAGAATTTCTTAAGGTTCCATTGGACCTAGAGTGAGGTTAAGCAAAATGTTAGATGAATGTTCTTAATTCTTAGTAAATTTGGCATTATGCACAATCGGGCCTGTGTGAAGTGAATTTTAAAGGGAGTGATCTTTTCACATTTCTGCATTAGTAAATGTCAAGTAATCTTTGACTTGTACAAAGTGCTCTAGTCCCCAGGAGTAAGGAACTGGGTTAGAAGTCATGGGTTCATTAATTGGGAATGACATAGGTTAGGACATAATTGGTTAGGATCCAGTAAATTTACCAGTTCCTCAAACGGGCAGCACTCTGTGTTATCACAAACATCTTCGCCTTTGTGCTCTAGAATCCTTGGAATCATTTCTAGCTTTCTGCTTCGGATTTGGACCAGTTCAGGTGAAAGTTCAGAAACCTTATGGGTAAGTCTTGTCTTTTACTGATCCAGATCAACCCAAAACAGTGGTTTTTTTTTTAAATGTTTTATTTATTGCTAGGAGAGAGAGAGAGAGACAGCGTGAGCAGGGGAGGGTCAGAGAGAGAGGGAGATACAGACTCTGAAATTGGCTCCAGGCTCTGAGCTGGCAGTTAGCACAGAGCCCGACGTGGGGCTCGAACCCACGAACCGCGAGATCATGACCTAAGCGAAAGTTGGACGCTCAACCGACTAAGCCACCCAGGCGTCCCTCAAAACAGTGTTTGTAAGAATCAGACTTTTAAGAGCAGACGTGTAAGAATCTCCTAGTAAGAAATTTGAAGTAAAGGGGTGTCTGGCTGTCTTACTTGGTAGAGCATGCGACTCTTGACCTTGGGGTTGTGATTTCTTTTTCTTTTTCTTTTTTTCTATGTTTTTTAATGTTTTATTTATTTCTGAGAGAGACAGCGTGAGCAGGGGAGGGTCAGAGAGAGAGGAAAACACAGAATTGGAAACAGGCTCCAGGCCCTGAGCTGGCTGTCAGCACAGAGCCTGACGCGGGGCTCGAACCCACGAACCGTGAGATCGTGACCTGGGCTGAAGTTGGCGCTTAACTGACTGAGCCACCCAGGCACTCCATGATTTCAAGCTCCATGTTGAGTATAGAGATTACTTAAGAGAAGGAAGGAAGGAAGGAAGGAGGGAGGGAGGGAGGGAGGGAGGGAGGGAGGGAGGGAGGAAGGAAAAAGGAAAGAAAAAAGGAAAGAAGGAAGTAAGGAAAGAAAGAAGTTACTTGAAGCTATTTCCATTGGTTATAAGGACGTGGGCAAATAAGATTCACATTTTCAGGAATCTTTAAAAGGACAATATTTATCAATAGATTCAGTGTAATACTGAATGTTAATACTTTCTGATTGATTACATTTAACATTTACTTATTCAACTGAGAAGATAAAATATGCAAAAATTAAATTTGGAAGATAACTTTAATAAGATGTGTGACAGACTTTAAAATAAGGGAATACTGAGTAAGTTAGTAGATCCACCTATGAGAGAAGTAAGCATAAAAAGAAAGGGTGACAAATTTTAAAGCAATAGAGCCCCCTGAAGATAAAAGAGTAAGAACAGGGTCACTCTGAGTATAGTTATGCTTAGTGGCAAGAGAATGAAATAGATCTAGGATTCTATTATTCCAAGACATTTTGACAATACAGAAAATAAGCTTATAAAAATTCTTGACACCCAAGGAAAAATGAACCACTCAAAGAAAGTAGAACAATTCTGGGCAATTGATAATCCTCCCATACTTTTCAAAGCCACTCAGAGAAACCAAATAGGCAGCAACTCAAATGATTACTCAGAACATGACATGTGGAGGACTGCTTTCGGTTTTGGCAGGTTTCAAAAACTTCTTTGTTTTTCTTCTTTAATGTTTATTCATTTTTGAGAGAGAAAATGAGCTCGCAAGAGTCTGAAGGCAGGAGGGGCAGGGCAGGGGCAGAGAGAGAGAGAGAGAGGAAAACAGAGGATCTGAAGACCGTCTCTGCACTGACAGCAGAGAGGCTAATGACGGGCTCAAACTCCCATTAGATCATAATCTGAGCCAAAGTAGAAGTTGGATGCTCAACTGACTGAGCCACCCAAGCGCCCTTCAAAAACTTCTTAATGGGATGCCTGAGTGGCTCAGTCAGTTAAGCGTCTGACTTCGGCTCAGGTCATGATCTCACGATTCATGAGTTCAAACCCCACATTGGGCTCTTGCTGCCAGCTCAGAGCCTGGAGCCTGCTTCAAGTTCTGTGTCTCCCTCGCTCTCAGCTCACGCTCTGTCTCTCTGTCTCTGTCTCTCTCTGTCTCTCAAAAATGAATAAACATTAAAAAAACAACAATAACAACTTCTTAATGTCCTGAGTCATTAAGTCTGGGGAAAAGCTATGGAAGTGGTAGTAGCTCTCTGGATGATACTCATTGTGGTATTCATGGTCTGATTTAGCAAATGCAAGGTACCACCACAAGATACCACATGTGTGGTATCACACTCACTCATGGCCAACATCTCTACTTGATCATGTCGCTATGTCCTGGACTTGTCTCCAGGATCCTTTTCAGTGCAGTTCTATAGGCAGCACTAACTTTCATTTGGATCTGCCTCAAGAGAACAAGCTCATTCACCTTAGGCTGCTCAAAGGTGCCCAGAGGCTGGAGGCCAGGGAGTGACTCACTAAGCAGGCACCAGGAGGAGCACAGGAAGGAGTCGTCCTGGGATCATACAGAATGCCAAATTTTAAAAGAACAGAGTTGGCTAGATCTCATGGCCCTCCTCCTTTCATAGGTATACACACCGATGCCACATGTGGCTTGCACAAGATGTAAGTGGTGTTATTTTTAAAAAGCACACTAGACTTGAAGTCTAGAGGCACAATGCCCTTCTTGCTTTACCTCAATGAACCACTGTGGTTTGCCTGCCACTGTCTTTTGAGCTTTTATATGTATTTATGATATACTTAGGTGAGAGTGCATTTTTGCTAACGGAACACTTTATCGTTATTTTGAAAATTCAACCGTTAGTAAAATATATAATGGAGAAAATATTAAAGATCCTCCATAATGGCTTTGCTAGAGAAATAACCACTTTTAGTGGTTTTGTGTCCATTCTTCAATAGTTCTTCATGCATATTTAGCTTGTGTTTTTAACAATTGCATAGTAGTCTATTCTCTGAATGTATTATATTTTACTTAACCAGCCCTTCTCCTAATTGGTTTTTGAGTTGGGGATAGTGTTATTCCATTCATTACAGTGAACAACCTAGTATATGTTTCGGGTATGTGTGCAAATACTGCTTCGGGGGAAATCCTTAGAAGTGACATTGCAGGATTAGAGAGTATGCACATTATAAATGTTGATAAAAATTGTTAAATCAACCTCCAAATTTATCAACTGATACTCTCACCCACAGTATTAGACTGTTTCTGGTTTGTGCTCTAAGGAACACAAAAACAATGAGAGAAAATTGTTTAAGATTAGATGCATATAGTCTTAGGCCATGGTACTTAATAGAAAGAAAAACACCTGTCCAATATTTCAGTTGCCTGCCATCAGGGCAAGCAGACATTACAAAATGACTTCTTGGACATTTAATTGACTTCTGAGATTCCTCTGTATTATTAGAATGGAAAAACAGAACAGTACTGACATGGTTTCACATTAAGAGAGTGAGATAAAAGGAGAAAATAAAAATATTACTATTTTCATTATCATTATTATCATTATTATTATTGTTAGGTTCATCTTGTGTTCTGACACTTGTCTCAAGATCAAGACAGCACATTACTGAGAATAATGTAATATAAAAAATTATGTTCCTAAAAGTGACAATGTATTTTCTTCACCAAATACCCATGTTCAGGAAAATGAATTAAATAACAGATTTGGGTGGGAAGAAATACATGCTTTTTAAAAATCACTTCTGGGGTGCCTGGGTGGCTCAGTCAGCTAAGCATCCGACTTTGGCTCAGGTCATGTTCTCACATTTCATGGGTTCAAGCCCCACATCGGGCTCTGTGCTGATAGCTCAGAGCCTTGAGCCTGCCTCAGATTCTGTGTCTCTCTCTCTCTGTGCACCTCCCCCACTCATGCTCTGTCTCTCTCCATCTCTGAAAAATGAATAAATGTTTAAAAAGACTTTTTAAATCACTTCTGGTTTAGTTTAAACACAACACTGCCTAGCTTTATGCTAATTTTATATTAAATAGTGAGAAGATGAACCTTAATGGACAATATTTCCAGATGTTATCTCATTTGATCCTTGTTACAACCCTATAAAGTAAGTACTGTTTTATAGATCCAACACATAAGTTTTCCCCTGATAAAACATTTTAAGCATACCCACCATTATAGATGCTTCAGACAGGGATTTATCATGCTGGAAAGCACCTTAGAGCTCATCTTCCTCCTTTGATTCCCTTCTCCCTCAGAAAAGGATACTGATTGATCACACCTGTACTTTTCCTACCTTGGGTACTGTGAGTATTAAACATTAGCACAAAAATAGGACATGTAATCTGCTCCGGATTTACTTGAAAATGAAGCGGAGAATTTTAAACATGGTGGTAGATCTTCTCAGCTAGGGTGAGCTGAGGAGGCTGGAATCCTGCTTATAGGGTGGCTTACTTCAGTTCTCTTTAATGCCCGTGTGGGCAGAATGGGACTCTGCAATTCTAGTCTTCTTGACACAGAGGAGGGTCTCAACAAGCCCTAAACAAGCAGCAGGAATAGGTCACTGGAGCTCATGGAGAAGCCATCATGAGGACAATTTACCTCGTTGATAAATTACTATTGGACAATTGATAGATGACATTGTAATGTGAGAGTAAGGGAGAAAAAAGTCCTAATGTACAGTAAAACCAAAATTACCTTTGGCAGGGAAGAGATCCATGTAGAAAAAGAAGCGTGCAAATCTTCATGGGTACATGCTGGGCATAGCATGGGCAATAACTTCTGAGGTTTGTAGAAGAAATAATGGCATCACTGAAGACGAAGGGAGAGAAGAGAGAAATTGATGTAAATGCACAAAGGGGAACTGACATTTGTTTCACTTCAATACAAAGATATATTGGGTTTGTATTGAAATATCAAATCTGAACGATACTTCATCTGTACCCCAGTCTATTCATTACAGCACAGTGAGGAAGTCCCAGAGAGGGCAGAAGGAGGAGGGTATGAAGCATCCTTGAATCAATTTGATCAAAAGTAATGAAAGACATGGAGAGGTAGTGAGTGGGTTAAGCAGCAAAATGGAAAGGAAAGGACATCAGGTATCGCTGGTGTAATTATTGCCATTTAATACATTTATGAATTAGAATTCATCTACACCTGCCATTCTTCCTCCATTTGAACAGTCATAGTTTATTAACCTCAATTCCTGAAGAAAATGTTGAGTGTCTGGTCATGCTTTTAACAGAGAAAAGATTCCCCACAGAGGGAATATTTTAGAAATGAACTTCTGGGAGGTGCCTGGTGGCTCAGTCAGTTAAGCATCCAACTCCTGATCTCAGCTCAAGTCTTGATCTGAGGGTTGAGTTCAAGCCTCACATTGGGCGCCATGCTGGGCATGAAGCCTACTTTTAAAAAACTGAATTTCTGGGCTTTTAGTTTCAAAAAAGCCTCCTTTTCAGAGCCCTTAATTGCTTTCTGTCAAACTGGGCAGTTAATCTGGAATGTTCTCAGGATGCTCAAGTTCTTGCAAGCTTTATACCTAAAGCAGATTCACAGCTATGCAGAGAACAACCTTTGAGGTCACCATGGCCTTGCTAGTATCTCAAGTTCTGCTTTGATCTTTAGGCACCGTTTTTCCTAGGAAACTTCCTTGCAATTGTATTTTCTGTCACCATGTATTTTTATTCTGTAATGTCCATATTCCTTATTAACTAAGGGTGACAAATGTGGATAAATATTTTTCCAGTTGTGTTTTTGGTAATATAAAGAAAAAAGAAACAATATCACAGAAGCTATGCGGTTTCTTTTAAGTGCTCATTATAATTCATTTTGGTTTTTTTTGTTTTTGTTTTATTTTTTTTTAATGTTTTATTTATTTCTAGGAGAGAGAGAGACAGCGTGAGCAGGGGAGGGTCAGAGAGAGAGGGAGTCACAGACTCTGAAACAGGCTCCAGGCTCTGAGCTGGCAGTCAGCACAGAGCCCGACGCGGTGCTCAAACCCACGAACCGCGAGATCATGACCTAAATGAAAGTCGGACACTTAACCAACTAAGCCACCCAGGCGCCCCTACAATTCATTTTGATTAATAGTAATTTTTTTTAATGTTTTTATTTATTTCTAGGAGAGAGAGACAGCGTGAGCAGGGGAGGGTCAGAGAGAGAGGGAGTCACAGACTGAAACAGGCTCCAGGCTCTGAGCTGGCAGTCAGCACAGAGCCCGACGCGGGGCTCGAACCCACAAACCGCGAGATCATGACCTAAGCGAAAGTCGGAAAGTCGGACGCTTAACCGACTAAGCCACCCAGGCGCCCCTGATTAATAGTAATTTTCAATTTTATTTTTACCTTCTGGTATTTGAACAGGAAAAGTGGAGTCATTTGTTTGTAAACATTATGTAAAATGAGAAAGAGACAGAAAAGATTCAATTTCTTGATGAGTTTTATCCTTTTATTTGTTATAGGTTGGCTTTGGGAAAATTTTAAAATATCTAACAACTATTTAATATTTGATAACATAATAATTACATTGCATATGCTGCTATATTTATAAAATATGACAAAAGAGAAGAGTCAAGAGGAAAAAAGTAAAGAAGGGAGAAAAGGGGGAAATTGTAACAAGGGAAAATGGAAATAAAAGGGAAAAGAACCAAAATCATGGAAGAATGTGAAAGAAAAAGGAAAGAGAGAATTAGATAAAAAATGGAGAGAAGCAAAAAGGGAAAAAGGGATAAACATGAAGCAATTTATTCTCTACAACTCTTACTATAGTTGTTGCTATTACTTTAAAATATATATACTTCTTTAAATAAATGTCTTTATTACCTGAGCACACACAATACTAAGAAACAGTGATCCTGAATGCTTTTCTTTCCTGTTACCATATTTTAAGGAGAAAAGATTTTTTAAGTGCTCTTTATTTCACAATGTTCTTGAATGTAAGGATAATTCAGTACGGTTATTACTTCCTACTTATGGTTTAAAAAAAGCATTGTGTAGATTTTCCTATGCTGATATTTACTCTTAAGATGTTTATATATTTGTCTATTCTAAAAGATAATTGAATAGATTAAGGGATATTTTATTTCCCACCAATGAAAGGTTCTAGAAAATGTTGGATAAGTGAATAAACTATAGATTCATGTTGACGAAAGCTTTTTCTACCTTAAAATCAAATTACACGCTGCAACCAAGAGCACACTATATACACTGTACGTTAGCCAACTCGAGAATAAATTATAATAAAAAAAGTTACACTCTGCAAAATTGATATCTAACTCTTCCAGAGGGCAATGAATACATTTGGGGCTAGAATTTAAAACTGTCGCATTAAGAAAATGTATGATAAACAAGAGTCCCTGATCTTGATAACAAATATTTTTGGTGCAGTTCTTGTTTTGAATCCAGCTTTACTACCAGGATCACCTTGTGATTATAAATGCCATGTTATCAGTTAGAACCCAATTCTGCCTATCTGGGCATTAGCTTTTGGGCTGCTGAATGCCTTGAGCATACGCCTTGCCTACAATGTGTACAGATAGATGCATGGTGCCTGGCGCTGCACATAAAATATCTTTAAAACAAGCATTAGCACTGGAATTTGGATCCAACTTTAAGTTGCTTTCTCAAGTTTTCTTCCTTATAAGATGGTGGTCTTTTAATTTATCAGCCAGCTGCTTGCAACACTGGGCACTCGGCTAACCCAATTCAGGCTTAGAAAGGTTTGCTCTTCTTGTCCCCTACGTGCATGTTGGCACTGCACAGTTATGTGGAGCAACAGGAGTAGCAGCCTGGGATCAAGCCAATTGGCTACATGACATTGAAAGTCAGTTGCTGAGAAAGATGAAGCCAAGTAGAGCCTTCTCTGTAAAGAGCCAAGAAGATTCTAAAGGTATTTGAGGATCTTAAGAGAAACAGCCCCAGGTAGGAATACTACTAGTCTTAGAGGATGGCTGATACTTTGTACATACCCAGCTCCCCTTCTCCTAGGAGCAGAAAAACAGGACATTTTGAAATGTGCAACACCTCTGCACAATATGCAATGGTACCTTTCATCTATTTCTTGCAACTTTTATTTCCCTTTGTTGTTGGATCCCCTACATTATTGTAAACATAGCGTAGGCAAGCACAATGGTAAACAGTGGGTGGACACTTCCTCCGCAGATGCAGACAATATCTGCCTGGCTGGCACCGCTTAATTCAGCCATTAACCCACTTTTATGCACGCTTTTGAGCAAAAGGTGCAGAAAAGCTCTTAAGAACTTAAAGGAGGAGATGTTTTTCAAATTTCATTTCCTGGTTCAAGATATTTCGGTGAGTCAGTCTGAAAATGCTAGGGAAGAAAGCAGAAAGGAAGGCCTTCCAAGGATTCCCCAAAAAACCCCAGGGCCTCTTTTAGAATAAGCAACATGTGTGACCTTTGTCAGGTACAATACTGCCACTCATAAAGCAACCCAGTCAGATGAAGAGATATATGGGTGTATTTCAAGCAGTTTTCTGAAGGGGTGGGGACATCCTCTGGATTATAGAAATTCTCAAATCACAAGCCAGCAGGCCTTTTGTGCCCCGGATGGAGAGAGTCTGAGGGTGAGTGCAGATGCCCTAACCCACTGTTTTTAGAAGTTCAGTGTTGGCTGCTTGACCTCTCTGAGGCAGCTACAATAATTTCCTCTCTGGTTTTCTTGCCTCCATTAGTGTCTCCATCTAATTCATCTTCCACAAAGCTACTGTATAATCTCCCTAAGATACCAGTGACTCAAAGCTTCAGTGGGTGCCCATTCCCTGGAGGGACTATGGGCCTAAGACCCTCTCCCACAGCTTTCTTAGTTGCAACATGCTCTCACAAAACTGGACAAGTACTTGAAGTTTCTGGACATGCCATGTACTGACAAGTCTCTACTCATTTCTCTTCTCCTAGGATACCTACCCTTCACCAACTGCCCTCCCTTTTTCTCTATTGAAATCTTATCCATTGTTATGGGTGAACATGTATCCCCTGAAGTTATGTTGAAGTCCTAACTTCTGTACCATGAATGTAATCTTATTGTAAATAGGGTCTTTGCAGATGATCAAGTTCAGTTAAGATGAGGTCATTTGGGGTGGGTCCTAATCCAGTATGACCGGTGACTCTATGAAAAGGGGAAATTTAGACACAGACATAGACATGCATAGAGCGAAGAAGGGGTGAAGATGGCCAGGTGATGGTAACAGAAGCAGAGATTGGGCTGATGCAGCCATGAGCCAAGTGAGGCTGAGGATCGCTGGCCCCTACCAGCAGCTGGGCAGAGGCAAGGAAGGACTCTACCCTGAGTTTCCGAGGCAGCATGGCCCTACCAATACCTTAACTTTGGATCTAGCCTCCAGAACTGTGAAACAGTACACTTCTGCTGTTTTATGCCACCGGTTAGTGGTACTTTGTTACAGCAGCCCTGGGAAACTAATACATTTGTCCTTCAAGGCCCAGTTCATCCCGCACCTACTCCGTTAAACCTTCCCTGACTCCAATCTGTTTAAAGTAATCTCTTGTACTCTCCTACAGCCTCATAATATTATTTTAAGAGCTGGCTTTTTGTTTTCATTTTCTGTATTAAATTGTGAGCTTCCTGAGCTAGCCTTTATCCATTTAATCTTTTTGTCCCCATGGAGGGGATGGCTCTGCATTTGGAAAGCTTCCCTTAAGTGTTTATTGAACTAAGTGGAACGGAACCTATGTTTTTCGAGACACCAATGACAAACAACTTAGAAGAAACTAATTTTAGATAATGTTTTATTATCATCTGTTAACTCACTAACCATTTCTGGAAGAGCTTTTAGAAAAAAATACAATGAAAAATGAGGAATGAACAGCAACAGGCAATTCTCAAAATAAGGTATAAAAATTGCAGAAAGAGATGACATTACTCATAATTAAAGCAATGGCACTTACAACAAGTTACCATCTTTTACCTATAATTAACTGCTGGCTTTGATTAAATAAAACTGGCATTCACATACAAGATAGTGAGGAAGTAAATTAATAAAACTTCTTTCGAGAGTAATCTGAAAAATACCTATCAATGTTTTCAAAGCACATGTCTTTGACCTAACAATTGTGCTTCCAGCAATTTCTCCTCTGGAACACTCACACAACTGCTCAAAGATAAATGAGCAACTCTATTCAGGGCAGCATTGTTTGAAATAGCTAAAAAGCTTTTCTGGAAACTAAGTGTTGGTCAGCTGAGGACTAACTGAACAAATCAGGATTCATCTTAAAACAGAATATTATGCAGTCCACAGAAAAAATGGAGTAGAACTATATGAACTAATAGGAAATGATCTCTAACACATATTATCAAGAGAAAGCAAATAAAAACATGCATGCTATATTTGGTATGCTTCTTTTTGGAAGAAGAATGTATAAATACATATATATGATTATATATTGTATGGTGACTTCATAATGATATACAATAAACCAGTGATTGTGATTGGAAGGAAGACTGAAAGTATCAGGTAGGGGAAGATTATTTTTTACTTTGTACTTTTCTTTGTACTATTGGAAATTTTAATGAATAATTATAATTGCATAATTATAATTATAAAATGTATAAGGTATTCAATTTAAAATTTATTTTTTAAGTTTATTAATTTTCTTATTTTGAGAGAACACAGGAGGGGCAGAGAGAGAGGGAAAGAGAGAATTCCAATCAGGCTCCACACCATCAGTAAGGAGCCTGATTGCAGGGCTTGAATTTAATGAAACCATGAGATCATGACCTGAGCTGAAATCAAGAGTCAGACACTTAACTGACTGAGTTACCCAGGTGCCCCTCAATTTAAAATTTACTAAAAAAAGTTTTCATAAATACTAGTATTCAGTATGTACATAAACTATTATTTGATAATATTAATGTCAATTAGATTTCTTTTGTTTATTATAATAAGTGATTCATCTAACATGATTTGATTAACTATAATTTTATACCTGTTAAAATTTGTAATTTGCAAATGCACTTAAGTATGTTTTAGAAATCAGACATTTTAAAAAGTTTCCCAATTTGATTACCAAAGCGAAACATGATCAGTGAAGAATTAGAAAATAAAGACAAAAATACATAAATATCCTTATTTCTATCACCAAGAGATTACCAAGTAATAATCTGATGAGAATCTTTCCAGAATTTATTTTATGCTAAAATATGTATACACAGAAAGGACTTACTTATATACAATAAAAATTTTTCACTGACAATATATTACAACATATTTCCATGTTTATAAACAGAATTAGACTTTTAGAATTGAAGAAACCTTAAAATTAACTTAAAACAGAATAAACAGAAAAACAGCACTTGCACAAACCACCATACGTGCACTGCCCTCCTCCTTTGCTGACCATGACAGATAGTGCTGACTCATCATGATCATGGCGCTTTCTGGTAGAGTTGAGACATAGTCTTAAGGTCCACCTCAGCAAAGTGTAACACAAAACCACAATCAAAAGATTAAACGTTAAAATCATGCAAGCTGAAACTGATTATTTTTGACTAATCTAAACCACTTATAAGGAATCAAGTAGTTTTTTGACCAAAGCCACACAATAGCAATGGATCCAAGGTTGGGAATTTGTTAATAAATTATATTATTGTGAATTTAAATATTAATATTATTAATATTTATTGTGATATTAATTTTTAAACACTGACATTAAAGGGATAAATGATGTTTGGGGCAAAAGTATGAACTAATTAAGTGCACCTAAATTTCTACTTATTCTTTGTGTTTAGTCCACATTTATACAGTGTGGCAATTTCACTGCTGCTGTGGCATGTTGTCCTGGGAACACAACTGCTCTTCTCTTCTACTTGATATTTTGCAGATTAAGACTATTCAAATATTTAGCAGATTAACGTTGCTATACATAAATCTAAGAGGCCCTTCCAAACTCCTGTTTATGGAAACCATCTAGGATTCTGAGATTCCCTGAAGCTCCTGGTGTGTGTTTTAGAAATCTGACAGAGAGGAATGTCACCTCTACCGCTGAATTTGGGGGCTCTGGGAGAAGAAAGCCATCAGTGCACGATTCATATCTTTGGATTCCTGAATTCTCAAGGCAGATCATAGCCTGTGGCCTTCACCTTGTGATGTGAAGTGGTATCTTAAACAGGCCAGGGTCACATACTATAGGAGCACATGACTGTATTAGTAAGGTATTGCACCCTGGAGCACACACTGTAGGGCCACAATCTACCCATACGAGGTAAAAAATACTCCCCCAGTTGAGTCAGCAATACTTAACAAGTGTTTACCTTGTTATTTATTTTGTGCCAAGCACTGTGTTAGGCTCTGAGGCTACAAAGATCAGGTGGACCCAGTTCCTGGCCGGAAGGAGCTTGCAATAAAACAGGGGAAACAGACATCAGCGATTTTTTTTCCACTTCGAATTTTTTCTATCGTCCATACTTATTTCACAGATAAAGAAACAAGAGGTGGGGCTCCTCTTAACTGAACTGGGTGGTTCAGTTAAGCTTCAGACTCTTGATCTCAGCTCAGGTCTTGATCTCAGAGTTGTGAGTTCAAGCCCTGCACTGGGCTCCCCAGTGGAGAAAACAAAAGAAATGAGAAACAACAACAACAAAAAAAACCCCAAAGAAATGAGAAACGAAAAAAAAAAAAAAAAAAAAAGAAATGTGGCAATATTTACAAATCAAATCTAAAGAATAATCTATTTTTTCTTTCCTTACTATTTTAACAAATATATGAAAAACCAAGTTACAGAACAATGTTTCGTTCTTACTATAGTCATAATATATATTACTTTATTTATTGTTATCATATTTATTTTATTTGTATGTACTGGATAGACAAAGGACAGACCTGTTAACATTGGTTATTTCAGAAGACAGGTATTGTCTGCGATGGGGTGAGGTGGGAAACTCTCACATTTATTCTTTATCTGCCATTCTTGTTGGCTTTTTAAATGAAAATATATTATTCGATTATTTTATATAATAAAAGCTATCTCTAAATAATTTCCATGATTTTAAGAATAATGGTGTATTTCCTTATGCTCCTTTTAAATCATAAAGCATGTTTTTTAAGAGGGTTAGCTAATTCCGAACCTAATGAATTTGGGTGGGTTTTTTTTTTCTTATAAATCAAAGCAAGTCTGTCCTGCTGCCAACATGTAAGTATGCTTTGTGGTGATTAAAGTATTTCTACAGGACCAAGCAGGTGTTAGAAGTAAAAGAGTTTGTATGTAATTTCATTAATTCTGTAAAAAGAGTTTTCTCATACTGGACGGACCATCTTTAGTCTTGCACTTTCTTTGTAGACCTTGTCCTAATCTAGGCATCCTCTTGAGGTCAACAGGAGCCTATGTCATCTCTAAAAGGCACAAAACTAGGTAAAAAAAAATTGCAATTCCATCTGACAGTACTGACATGCTAAGAACAAAAGCGCAGTAGAATCACACAAAATGTTATGGCAGTGTCGTCCCTACCAAACTCTTCTTGTAGTCCCTGCTTTTACAGGCTGATACCAGGTACACTAAGCCCTCACTATAAATAGGACACTGGAACCATGAAAGCAATCTGAGAATTTATAATAATGATGATAAGGATAATAATACAGTATTCCTTACATGCAAAAATACTTTAAATGGCACAATAAAACAACTACAAGGTAGCTAAAAATGTTGAAAATATCCAGTGTAGAAAGAAAAACATAAGAAAGAAATTTTAAAAAATGCTTTAACTTTATAACAAACAATACTGACATACAAGGTACCAGGCTTCCCATAGTGACACCATCTGGACGGGTGGCTGTATCCCCCTCAGTCCGCCAACTTTTCATATAGTCTTTTGTTTTGATATCTTTTTATTATGGTAAGATTTACGTTACATAAAATTTGCCATAAAGTGTACAATTCAGGTGGTGTCTGGGTGGCTTGGTCTGTTAAGCATCTGGCTTCAGCTCAGGTCATGATCTCACTTCATGGGTTTGAGCCCTACATTGGGCTCCGTGCTGAAAGCTCGGAGTCTGAAGCCTGCTTCAGATTCTGCGTCTCCCTCTCTCTCTCTGCCCCTCCTTTGCTCACACTGTGTCTCTCTTTCTCAGAAATAAATGATAAACATAAAAAAATTAAAGTGGGGGTGCCTGGGTGGCTCAGTTGGTTAAGCATCTGACTTTGGCTCAGGTCATGATCTCATGGTTCATGGGTTCAAGCCCCGCATTGGGCTCTGTGCTGACGGCTAGCTCAGAGCCTGGAGCCTGTATTGGATTTTGTGTCTCCCTCTCTCTCTGACCCTTCCCTGCTCACACTGTCTCTGTCTCTCTGTCTCCCCCTCTCTCTCTCTCACTCGCTCAGAAATAAATAAAACATTAAAAAATTAAAAAAAAATTAAAGCGTACAATTCAGATGGCATAACTATGTCATAATGTTGTACAACTATCAGCATTATCCTTTTCCAGAACATTTTCGTCATCCAAAACAGAAACTATACTTCTTAAATAAGAATTCTCCATCCCTCTTCCCATCAGTCCAGGGTAACTTCTAATCTACTTTCTATCTCTATGAATTTGACTGTTTTAAGTATCTCATGTATAGGTGGAATTAAATAATATTCATCCTTTTGCGTCTGGATTATTTCACGTAGCATGATTTTTTTTAAGTTTCATTCATTTTGTAACATCTATTAGAACCTTATTCTTTTTCAATACTTAATATTTCATTGTATGTACACACACATCCTACTTCATTTATCCATTTGCCTGTTAGTGGACATTAGGCTTGTTTCTACCTTTTGGCTATTGTGAATAACACTGCTATAATTTTTACAGCACTTGGCTAGGTGGCTGTTTCCTGCTACTTCATTCTGAAGGCACAGGACTTTGATCAGAGCATACATTAACTTCTGAATGGTTTTTGTTTTTGCCACGAGTGTAGTGGGGCACTAAGGAACCCATAAATTCAGATGATGATGATGATGATGATGATGATGATGATGATGATGATGATTAGAGAGAAAATGAGCAGGGAGAGCAGCAGAAGGAGACAGAATCCCAACCAGGCTCCACACTAAGTGTGGAGCTGGACGCGGGGCTTGATCCCACAACCCTAGGATCATGACCTGAGCCAAAACCAAGAGTCAGACTGAGCCACCCAAGAACCCCAGATTTTGATGAATAACATTAACAAATAGTGAAAAACAAGCCTCTGAAGATAAAAGAATTTCTTCCTTTCATATAACTTGATTTGTGATATTAGCCTACTTGAAGAAAGAGTGTATCAATAATTAGAAATGGCTTATATAAAGGTGTAAGAAAAAGCAAAGGTGACGATGCAATTTGAAGTTGGAGAACCCTGATAAGCAAACTGTAAATTATAAGTCTGTGGAATAGATACATTTATTGTGGAGATAGACATAGCAATTTATTACAGTATGATAGCATATTTAACTAAATAAACAAAAATATCAACTTGGAAACCATAAAAAAGAAGTCTTTTCTCATAATCTACTTGATAGTCATTCCCTATCACGTGTTCTATAGCTCCAAGGACTTTTTACTTAGAGCTTTTAATTTCATAATTAGTTGTGCAATTATTTGTTTACTCTTTCTCTCCCTTAAGCTCAATGAGGATGGGGATTGTGTTTATCTTTTGCACAGTGCTCGCTGCATTTATAATCAGTCTCCTACAATCTTGGCTGGTCTAATCTGCTCAGCTCAGAACCTGGAAATTAAATGCCAGAACTTGGAAAGTTAAAGCTATAACTTTAGGTAATTCACCAAGATAAACTTACCTTATAATAAAGCCAGTCAGGCAGCTTTCCCTGGAGAAATCTTCCCAGCCCACTGGGCGCCCTCTCAAACCACAATAGCACTCAGAATTGCTCAAGCACCACGGGGACATGACAGAAAGTTTCATTGATATTTCAAAATGATCTCTGTAGAAATGTGCACAAGCACTTAAATTACTGTGATTATTTCTTCCTAGCAAGATACTGCCAGAGTTTAACCACTCTATCCGAAGTGAAAACTAAAATATAGATGGAATACTACAAAGCAAAAGTTCAGTATTGTTAATAATTTTGTAAATGATTCATTTAACTATCTACTTGATATTTCAAACAACTTAGAAACCATGATAAAGGACGTGAGGAATTCACTCAAAGAGCAAATAGTATCACAGAGAATCCTTTACCTGTGCTCAGAACAGCAATGTCAGTGGCAAGAACAGAACTCATATATCCTGGGTTTCCAATTTCAGGGTTGCCTGAAGAGAAACTAGTTTCTGAATATGAAAGTGGCCTGACTGAACTATGTTGCACCACAAATCATGTTGTATATGGCAGAAATAAGCTGCTGCTTATTTTCCTTCTAGAAGGTGTTGCTTAACCCATTTGCCTTCTCAGAAACCCTGTACCCTAACTCCAGCAATTGAAGCATACTCATTAGTTTGGATCCTGTGAGTAACAGCACTGGGCCCAAAGGGTCTCTTTAATAGAGAGTTTTATGAGCATTAAACAAAGGACTTTAGAATAACTAACCATTCCTTATAGCGGAAGAAGCAGATATGGTTTTCTACATGGTTAATGTGAACAACACTCTTACAGCATTTAGTAAGTCACTATTATTAATTTCTGAGTCCTTTTCCCTAGGAACTGTAGAAAAACCTTAGTCAAGCTTACCTTGAAAAATGGTTCTAACTGGGGTGCCTGGGTGGCTCAGTCAGTTAAGCATCTGACTCTTGACTTCAGCTCAGGTCATGATCTCACAGTTCATGAGTTCGAGCCTCATGTCAGGCTCTCTCTCTCTCTCTCACCCTCTCTCTCTGCCCCTCGCCGGCTTGTGCTCTCTCTCAAAATAAATAATTAAACTCAAAAACAAAGAGAAATTGGTTATAATCTAAAGTTTTTTTTCTTGTTGGTTCAGTATGTCAAATAGGGTTCCTGCCTGTATTTTCATTTTTTGATATTTCGGTTCTTATTTCCATTAAAGGTTTTCCTAGACTCCCTTGCATAATAGAAGTTACTAATAAAGCTTAGTTTGCACTAGACACTGCTCCAAGTATTTATATATGCCTTTAATATACAAAATAAACCTCATGAGATGTGAATGATTATAACTGCACTATGCATATAAGGAAAATAAGGCACAGAGAGGTTGAAGTCACACAGCTAGTATGTGGCAGAAACTGAGGATTCAAACTCCATGCGATTAACTACTATGTTATGTTGCTTTCCTAAGTACCAGTTACCTGATCACAGAATTCTCAGGACTTACTCCCACCAGTATGCTCAGAAAAACACTTCTCTCTCTCTCTCTCTCTCTCTCTCTCCTGTTTGGCACTCTAAACTCCAAATTAGTTTAAGACTATGGGAAGTATGACCACACAGATACTATCCTGTGCTTGTTTTGTAGATGAAATCAAGAGCTGTGAGAACTTGCACATACAAAGGTGCATGCAATTGCCTTAAACCTCCCATGTTCTCATGCTCTTATTTAGGGCCTAGTCAGTTAATCAAAATTATAGTCCTATTTAAGTGTCAGGAAATTAAAGAATGTAAAAAACAATACATGTTTGCTTATCTAACCATTAGAATATGCTCTTCCTTTAGCATTTCATTAATTTTTTCATTAAAAATATTATTTTAAAAGAAAAATCTCTTTCATGGAGATTTAATGGATCACATATTCCTAGTCAGAAAAAAATGAAATGAATATATACATATATATTCCTAGAGGAAAACATATTTTATTTTTTGGTGTCTCTTCTATAGTGGATCTACTTGCTTGCTTTTCTATAAACTGAAATCAGGCAATATGTAGTAGTCAGTGGAAAGCAGATTCACTTCTTTTGAGGATTAAAAAATACAACTCAAATACATCAAAATTCATTGTATGGATGTTGACACTAAATTTTCTTGCAAAGTCACTCTTCTATCACTGTGAATAAAAAGATAGCACATATTGACAAGATTTTAAACATCTACTGAAAAAATTACAGTTGATGAAAGCCTTATTTTTTATCTTATACAAACATATTTTATTGTTGTACAATATTGCCCTCTTGTGTTTTCTCTAGTTAAGTCATTATTATTTTTGTCAGTTTAATATTCAGTTTTTAACTTTTTCATCTAAAATTAACTTACTCAACGACATGGATGGATCTAGAGAGTATTATGCAAAGCAAAATAAGTCAGTCACAGAAAGACAAATACCATATGATTTCACTCATGTGGAATTTAAGAAACAAAACAGATATACATAGGGGAAAGATAAACATAGAGAACAATCTGAGGATGGCTGGAGGGAAGGTTGGTGGGGGGGATGAGCTAAGTGGGTGATAAGTATTAAGGAAGGCACTTCGGGGGTGAGCACTGGGTGTTTAATATACATGATGAATCACTAAAGTCTACTCCTGAAACTAATATTATGTTAACTAACTAGAATTTAAATAAAAATTTGAAACATTAAAATATAGGTTAATAAAACAAAATAAAATTAACTCACTAAATGAACTTCAAAGCCTTATATTTAAAACCATACTCAAATTGAATACCCAAAAAGCAAAGAGCCCAGTTAAGAAATGGACAGAAGACATGAATAGACACTTTTCCAAAGGGGACATTCAGATGGCTAGCAGACACATGAAAAGACATTCAATATCACTCATCATCTGGGAGATACAAATCAAAACCATGATAGATACCGTCTCATACCTGTCAGAGTGGCTAAAATGAACAACACAAGAAACAACAGGTGTTAGCAAGAATGGAGAGAAAGGAAAACCCTCTTGCTCTGCTGGTAGGAATGTAAACTGGTGCAGCCACTCTGGAAAACACTATGGAGTTTCCTCAAAAAAATGAAAATAGAGCTACTCTACAATTCAGCAATTGCACTATTAGGGTATTTACCCAAAGAATACAAAAATAAAGATTTGAAGGACTACATGCACCCCTATGTTGATAGCACATTATCAACAACAGCCCAACTATGGAGAGCCCAAATGTCCATTGGCTGATGAATGGCTAAAGAAGATATGGTAGACAAACATAGTGGAATATTACTCAGCCATCAAAAAGAATGAAATCTTGCTATTTGCAATGACATGGATAGAACTAGAATGTATTATGCTAAGTGAAACAAGTCAACCAGAGAAAGACAACACCATATGATTTCACCCATATGCGGAATATGAGCATTCACTCATATGTTTAAGAAACAAAACAGATGAACATATGGGAAGGAGGAGGGCAAGAGGAGAGGGGGAAACAAACCAAAGGAGACTCTTATTGATAGGAAACAAACTGAGAGTTGATGGAGGGTAAGGGGTGGGTGATGGGTTAGATGGGTGATGGGTATTAAGGAGGGCACACACAATAAGAGTGTTGTATGTAAGCGATGAATCACTGAATTCTACTCCTGAAACCAATTTTGCACTGTCTGTTAACTAAATAACATTTAAATTTAAAAAAATCATGATCAGTAGTTAATGTTAGTGCTATGGTTTATGGTACATCTCTTCCTTTAAATCTCTGAGTTAATTTATAAAATACTGTGGACAAAAGTTAAGAAGAAGCAGAGTCAAGCAGAAGTAAATACATGAAGAAAAATTTAGAGTATGTCAAGGAATACTAAAACTCTGACACTTACTCCTCATTTTAGCAAGTTATGGAAGATGCAGCCAATTCGTCTGTTAGGATAGGTCTGGCTTAATATCCTTGCAGTCAGTTTCTCCCTTTAGCTTACTTAGTTATTATGGTTAATATTATTATTATTATTATAGTTATTAATATAAAAACACTGCTAACATTTTAAATTATTTTGAAAAAATTTTACTTTCTTATTAAATTAGCAAGATTTTCTTTTCAATATTGTCTAATTAGAACAAGTATTCTTGGGGTGCCCAGGTGGCTCAGTCAGTTGAATGTCTGACTCTTGATTTCAGCTCAGGTCATGATCCCAGGGTTGTGGGATCAAGCCCTCCCTGCATCAGGCTCCACACTGAAAGTGGAGCCTGCTTAAGATTCTCTCTCTCTCCCTCTGTACCTCTCCTAGCTCATGCTCTATCTTTCTCTGGAAAAAATAATAATAATAATAAAAGAAGTACTCTCATATGTTGAAATGTAAATTGGATACACTCCTTTTTGTAAATCCAGTTGGCAGTATATGCCAAAAGCCTTAAAAAAGAATTATTAGGTTTGCTTCTAAGAATTGATCTCAAAAGTGCAATCCCAAGTATCCCCAAAATTTTATGCTCAAACTATTCATTATAGCATTATTTATAGTGCAAACATTGGTAACAACCTAAAGATGGCTGTGTGTTGAAATCGATTGGGACATATAGTGAGATTTTTGTAAGAATTAAAATGTTAATATAATATGTAAAGTAACATGAACTTTTTCTATGTTGTTTTAAAAATTCAGAATATAAATATACATGTGTATGCATGTATCACAATGATCTAAAAGCAATTCTCCCCAAACTATAGACAAAGACCAAAATGAAATGTCTTAAAATATTAATATTGGTTGTAATTTGAGGGTGGCATTATGGTGGCTTTTTTTTCTTTCCATTTGTCTATGTTTTCCGTGTGTTTTTGTTGAAACTGTATTACTGTTACAATGGGGAAAGCCTGCATGATATTGAGGTACTGTCCGCTTTATACAGATCAGGAATTTTATGGGCTTTCTGTACAAGCTCAGAAAGCTTTTATAAGGGAAATGAAGACTTCAGCAACTGACTCAGGATAGTTGAGCCATTGTAGGAAAGTGGAGAAGCCCTCAATTAGGAAGAAAGTAGGTAAGTCCCTTAGGATGGATACTTTCTCTCCCAATACTTCATTCTTTGGAAGAAGAGAAAAGTAGAGTTAGGTGATGGATTCCTTTTCCAAACATAAAGGAGTAAAAAAGCAACAACCATTTATTTAGTGCTTAATATGTGCTAGGTTGGTTTGCAAGGGTCACAAGCTAAATGTGATGAATGGGTGAATGAAAAGAAGAATGGCTACAGAATTCCACTTCCAGCCATCACATAGGACCCCTCGGCCAACGGTAGCTAAAGGGCTGGTCTTCCCACCTGTAATCTGGCAATAATCCTTGCCTCCCTCAACTCCCATTCCCATCCATCTTCAAGACCACAGAGAGAGTGATCCTTTCAAAGAGCAAACCTTCAACAGATTCCCCGTACCTCTCGAGATAAAATCTAAATTTATGGTGGCTGACATGGTCCTTTAAGATCTGGTTTCAGCTTAAATCTTCAGCTTCCTTTTCTACTTGTCACTCCACCTTCCAGGCATTCTGATCTTCCCCAGGCTTTGCCCATCCAGTCCCTTTTGTTTAGTTAACTCCTGCTTGCTTTTCAAGTCTCTGGTTAAATGTTGCCTTCATCGGGAAAATACAGCTGCCCCTGCAATGTGCACTGACCATATCATTGCTTTCCCTGTCATAGCCCTTTCTGTATGTTACTACATTCTCTGGTTTGACTGTCCTCATTGGGACCATAGGGTCTGTGAGGGCAAGGGCTAAGTTTGCCCTTCACCTTGATACCTACAATGCCTAAGAGTGGAGCAATAGATGTTTGCTGAATAAACAGATGAATAAGTGAGATAGCTTGATTATATTGAACCTCTCCAAAACTTGCTCTGAAGATTCACTCTACCCGATGAAAGTGCATATTAACATAAAGATGATACACATTGTGATGGTGGTGGTCCTGGGGATGCTGTGAGTTCTTCATTCAGCACTGTAGTCCTGAACCCTATTCTCACTTAACAGAAACATGTGCATGTGTGTATACGCTTCAAGAGATTTTTCAAATTAATTTTCAAGACCCTTATGGGGTGAACCAGGGGTACTCTGAATACATTAACCAATTGTTTCTAATCCTCAAAAAAAAGGCATTTTCATCCAACAATGGGGGAGTAAATATATTATAATTCACAAAATAGTAATAATTTTTAAAGACATAAGAAAATAATACTTTTTATAAAAGTATACAAACTACACATACAGAATAAGTTAATCACTCCCACATATAAAGGTACATATTATATATTTACATAATAAAAAGATTGGAAGAAAATGCATCATATACTGTGATTTTTTTCTGAGTGTCATCACATGTAAAACATTTTTATTGGGGCACCTGGGTGGGTTAGTCGATTGAGTAGCCGACTTCGGCTCAGGTCATGATTCTAATGGTTCGTGAGTTCAAGCCCCAAATCTGGTTTACTGCTGTCAGACAAAGCCCGCTTCTGTTCCTCTGTCCCTCTCTCCTCTCTCTCTCTCTCTGCCCACCCCTGCTCTCTCTCCCTCAAAAGTAAACATTTAAAAAAAGACGCTTTTCTTCCCTACACTTTTCAGCATTTCTCTTCAGAATGAGCACGCAGTAGTTTGTTTAAAACACCAAAAGTTATCTAAAATATCTTTATAATAAGACAAATTCCTTTATGGTTAGGCAGTTGTTTCAAAAACTGTTTTAAGACTAAAGTCTAGGCATGAACATTTTTCATACAGCATATATATATTTTTAACAATTTTACTGAATAGGTGTAATAATGCAAATATTTTATACTTAATAGATTTCAATGATGCAATGACCTTTAATGCAGATACTACTAGAAAACATTACAGAACTTAATCATCTTCATGTTTTTTACATTTTTTAAACATT
Source organism: Proteles cristata cristata (assembly GCA_017311185.1). NCBI lineage: Eukaryota > Metazoa > Chordata > Mammalia > Carnivora > Hyaenidae > Proteles > Proteles cristata. The sequence goes on along the minus strand of JAESUZ010004426.1, from coordinate 115,530 downwards.
TATTCATATTTGAGAGAGACAACATGAGCAGAGAGGGGTACAGAGAGACAGAGACAGAATCTGAAGCAGGCTCCAGGCTCTGAGCTGTCAGCACAGAGCTGAACGCAGGACCGTGAGATCATGACCTGAGTCAAAATTGGTCGCTTAACCAACTGAGCCACCCAGGCGCCCCAAGAACTATAATCATCTTGAATCTGACTTCTCAAATATCCTCATGTTCAGATATGTCTCGAGGGAAAACAATTTTATTAAAGAATATTTCATGAGATGTTTTGGAAAGTAAATTAATGCAATATTAATATGCCAAACACAACTGAGATGGACATTTTTTAAAAAGGTTGGGTGGAGGCAACTAACTAACCACATAGGTACTGGAAGTTGATTAGGGGAGAGGTAATTTGGGCAGAATTACCTCTTGAAACAGGCCAGAAGGAGCAGTTCCTACAGCGTGTCTGGGAAAGTCCCTCACCTGCACCACCTATCTCAATAGATCTAGGAAGTTGCCTTTCTTCTTTTTTTTTTTTTCTTTTTGCTTAACAATAGGTTTAGTGATAAGCAGAACTGCCCCCCTCCAAAGCTCCCTGAAGTGCAAAAAGACTAAGAAGATCAAAGGAGCCATTAACCACTCCCTGAACTTCAAAGGTTTCTCCTATAAGAACTCTGAGAAGCAGCTGTGAGTTTATAGAGTACTTAGGGACTTCCATTGCAGTGTATAACATATGTCTTGGCTATCATATTCTTTTTATTTCTTTACTAGGGCTGCATTTGAGATTTGACAGTTTTGTACACATATTAAAATGAATAACAAAGCAAGATATATTAGGACCAGAGACCTACACATTCCCAATGAACACAACACTATTCTTAGAGCTGTGCTCTCTAAACCTAGCTTTTTAATGTCTTGATTGTTTTCACATTTTCCCATTGAGAAAGAAGGCAATGAAACAACTACTTCGTTTCACATAGTTTGTGTTTTAATGCAATATTCAGACAAAGTCTACAAAATCACTTACTTTTCCTAGATCGGTTTCCAGACTCAGGTCCCTAGTGATGAAAGCGTATCTTCACTGAAGCATTTCATGTAACCTGGGGTGAGCTACAGCCGACCAATTGTCAGCCATGTGTGTAGACTGTTGTGTTGTCATTGAACACATCGTCTCAGGGTGTTCATTTTAATAATAAGAAAAGCATTTGAAAGTGGTTTTTCTTTACTTTTCATGACATTATTAAAAAGTAAGTTCTGTATTGAAATATCACATATATACATAAGTCATAAGCTTATGGCTCAATAAATTTCTATAAAAAGTATACATTCCTGAAATAACCAGCATTCAGACAAAAAAATAGATTACAGAATATTTCCAGCACCTCAAAGCTCTCTCTTGGGCCCTCTCCTACATTCCTGACTTCTGATACTGACTACAGTAGCCAACAAAGGCAGACATATGTAAAAACAAAGCTCTGACCCAGAAGCTGGAGCAGCCTGCCCACCAACCCCGCCTCTATAGTGAAAACTCGGGAAGCCAGGCTGCTCTGACCTGGACCTGGAGGAAGCCAGAGTGCTACCTCTGGTCACAATGTGGGAATCCAAACCAACCTATGTAACAACTGACCCCAGTGACAAGGACTTAATTAAGGACTGATGGCTTCTCCAGTTTTCGTCTCTGCTTCCAACTTGGGACCAATGCAAGAAAGACAAGAATGCACCCTTAGCCAATCCTGTAAGTGCTTATTTTAATAAAAAGAATCTTAAGAAAAAGACTCTGGATGATACTACTAGATTCTCAGGACCCATGAAGATACTTTTCTTAATCACTTCTAGTGATGAGAAGATCTGTATAAAAAAACGTGTTTAAAGACATTTACACAGAGAGACATCTACAGTCTGAAAAGGTGTAGAGCAAGATCAATCTTTGCCTCATGCATTCGGAATTATGTATTATGCATCTACCAGCAAAAAGAGAAATAAGACATAATTCCCACCCTTTAAAGTCTTCTTTTCTAGGAGTGCCGATGTGGCTCAGTTGGTTGGGCGTCCAACTTCTGAATTTGGGTTAGGTCATGATCTCACAGTTTGTGAATTCAAGCCCCCCACTGGGCTCTGTGCTGACAGCACAGAGCCTGTTTGGGATTCTCTGTTTCTCTCTTTCTCTGCCCCTCACCTGTGTGCTCTACTTTTCTGTCTGGCTCTCTAAAATAAATAAATAAACATTTTAAAAAGGTCTTCTATTCTAAAAGAAGTCACAGAAGAGTAAGAAAGTCATGAGCAAGTTTGGTCACAGAAATCAGAAGCACTCAGAGAGTAGGGAGAAGTCAGTTTTGCAAGTGGTGAGAGTAGGGGTGTGTGTGTGTGTGTGTGCGTGTGTGCATGCATCGCTACAAGAGAAAGAGAGAGACAGACAGAGAGACAGAAAGATTAGGAATGGTAGAGGCAATGATTTTAAAAACCAGTAGCAGGAAGAGCACAGATACAGAAACCAGAAAATCATTTTACACATACATTGTGGGTATTACAGGTAATAGTTTGGTTCAAAGTTCAATCATTCACATTTGCAATAATTATTAAACAGATGCTTTGAGTTGAAATTGTGAATGGCAAGAAATAATTCGTGCTTCAAAATAAAATGACCAAGAGGGTCTTGTCTATACAGCGAACACAAAACACGGCCTTCCTAACATCAATTCCCCATTCTCCTTTCTAACAGAACCTTAGTGTTGTTAGTATACACCTTCCTCCCTCAGCATGTATGCCTCTAAAGAAGCTCACCCACTCTTAGTCCCAGGTGCCTAAGTGGGGGTAAACCTAGTCTCTTTCCACTGGCTCACTCTGGAGTAGCATATGACCAATTACGATCAAGGGGACATCAAGAGAGGTTTGCTAGAGGCTTCTGGGAAAGTAACTCTGTGAGTTACTGAAAGCCTGTCCCTTCCTCTCACGGCGCATGAATCAACAAACGCATAGCCCCAAACACTTATGGCAACCATATTATAACTAGGAAGGAAAGCAGCTTTAGGATAGAGCTGATTATATAAAAGGCAGGAGAGAGAAAGACACCTGCGTTCTCAATTATCACTGAACCAATTAACCCTGTACTTCACCTTGACAGTCTTTTATGGTCTTTTACATGATCTAGTTCACTCCCTTATTTTTTTTTTAAGCTAGATTGAGTTGGTTTTTCTGTTATTTGTGACCAAAGCACCCTATTAGGCAATGAGGAGTCACTGAAGAAGTTTAAGCAAAAGACTGACATAACTGGTTTGTATTTTTTTAATGTTTATCTTTGAGAGACAGAGAGAGAAGGGGAGCAAGTGAGCAGGTGAGGGGCAGTGAAAGTGGAGGACAGAAGATTTGAAGCAGGTTCCACGCTGACAGCAGAGAGTCCGATGTGGATTCAAACTGATAAACTGTGAGATCATGACCTGAGCTGAAGTAACACTGTGAATGAATGACACTTAAACCACTGGGCCATCCAGGCACCCCATGGTTTGCATTTTATGAGGACAATAGTGGCAGAAATGTTGAGGATAGATGGGTGGGATGGGAGAATGGCTAACATCTACTGAGGGTACACCATGTGCTTGTATTAAACACTTTACATATATTAATTCACTTAACCCTTCCAAAACTCTGTGAGGCATGTAGTATTATCCATACATAATAAGAACAATCTGAAACTCAGAGACATTACGTTGCCTAAGATCACATAGCTAGTAAATGGCAGAATCAGAATTTGAACCCCAATTTTATTATAGATATTTCTTCACCTCCCCAGGCCCCCAGTCATATATATCAGGAGAAGCTCATCTTACTCTCAGCCTCAAATGGGCCTCATTGATATAAGAGTAAGCCCAATGACTGGGTTTCCGGTGACTGACTCAGAAATAGGCCAGTGACCCAATTCTGGTCTGGCTTGTAACCACTAATTTTGCTTCATATTTCATAGAGCTATTGTGAGAACTAAAATAGGCTATTGCTTATAAGATACTTAATATATGGTAGGCCCGCAATAAATGCTAGCTACTGCTGTGATGATTATAGACTACGGTATCAAGAAAAACTGAGGAGTGCTCAGAGGAGGAGGGCAAAGGAGTGTGGTATGACAGAAGCCAATGGAAGAGTTTCAAAAGGGCATAGCAGGATCAAATGCCATGGGAAAATAAAGTGACATGTGAGTTCAAGAGGCTAATGGGACTAGCCCTTGGGGCATACGAGTGACTTTTGCCAGAGAGGTGTCAGTGGAAGGGTTGAGGTGGAAGCCAACTGATTGGCTAACGAGGGACCTTGCGTCTCAGTGCAGATGGTGGCTACCTACTACAGATTGGCAGTTTCACTGCGATGGAAAGCAGAGAGAGAAAGGATAGTAGGAGAAGTCTCCAGATGGAGTGCATGTATAAGCTTTGAGGTAACAGCCAGCAAAGGTACCATTGAACATTCAGGAGAGAGAACAATGATGGGACAGGTTCCAAAGGGGACTTGAAACAAAGAAATTGTAAACAGTGTATCATTCTACTTTTTACCCAATTTTGTTGTGAACCTAAAACTGCTCTAAAAAATAAAGTTATATCTATATATAAAGCTTTAAAAAAAGGAGACTGAAAGAGATGACATCAAGCTCACAGGTAGAGGGAGGTATTAGTCTGGAAGAATTGGGCCATCTTCTACCCTCTAAAACTGACGGGGGAGGATATAAGGGTCAGTGCAGATATAGATGCATTTATTGGTACGGGGGGTAGGAGTGGAGTGAGTGCATCCCTATAAGAGTTCATTTCTCTGAGTGAAGTAGAGATAGGGGCATCTGCTGAGAAGCAGAGTGTGAAGTAAGTAGTGGTCAGAGATAGTTGCTGTTGGATGAAGCTGGCCTGGAAAACTGGTAAAAACAACTCTAGAGTACTGACGGCTGAGAGCATAGCTAAATTGGAGATCAAATATTTTCAATGGCTTTGGTATGTACGAATATATGATTCTGCCCAGCACCTCTCACTTACCCAGGTGGAGATAAGAGAATCCACGTGTTCCTGCCTTGGGCAGGTTATGAAAGTATGAGGTTGAAAGTAATGGAAACACTGACCGTTTGCTCACAGTCCTCTCTGGTTCCTTCTACTCCCCTGAGGCCTCCATTATAGGAACAAAACCCGTGCCTACAATTGGGACTGAGAAACACTGCTCGCCAAGGGGCAGAGCATTTGAAAGAACGGAATGTCACTTCCTCAAGTTCAAAGGGAGGAATCAAGTTGTTAACTAAAGCACTTTACCTGGGAATCTCACAGTGTTCCAGGATTGCAGGTGGCAACACAACATACTAATATTCATCCTTTGATTAAATTCTATAAACCTCAAATTCAATGTATCCCCTTTCTTTCATCTAGGATAAAACTAAGGACAGTCATATACAAGGCTTTATGTATAATGGGTAGGATTAGTAGGATTAAGAGCCATGTGGCAGATAAAATAAAACTATACAAATATTTAAATTATTCAGTATGTGTGCCTATGGTGCATAACATGACATCATGCTGAGTCAGAGAACTTCGAGGATATCTCCATTACTACCATGTCCGTTCCCAGTTACTTTTACCAAAACCTGGCCAATAAGAAAAAAAGGTCTAGCTGTTAGAATTGGGAAGGAACGATTCTCCTTTCAAGCTAACTTAAGGAAGTCGCTTGAGGATATTGTTTCAAAACTGCTGTTGGTTATTTTGATTGATTTAATGAGGAGTTTTTTCTTCTAAAAAAAACCCTTAAGGTGTGTCCTTTCATTGTTCAAAAGAGAACAAAGACAATAGTAAATAAGTGACTATTGCATCATAAGATATTACAAAGCAATAAAAACACTAATTAAAAGACTATCACTTGTTACACTTCCCCTGCTCCAAGACCATTTTTTCCTCCTTCCCATGAAGTCATCGCTCATGGAGACAGTTGCCTTTTCGGAGTTTCTTAATAGGCAAATATGCCTAAAACACTGGAGTGAACTAATCCTATTTCTATACCTAAAATAATGCCATCATCATATCAGCATATTACTCACAAGCATCAGTTTTAAAAGGTTTTACAAATAGGACAGATTTCTTGAGGAAGTCTTCTGACTTAGATGATCATCATTGGGATCTTACTACTGGGATATAAAACAAGAGTCACTGGAGCTGAGGTATCAGAGATCTTATCAGCTGGTTAACTAGGAAGGAGGCCAGAATTTACTCCGTAATTATAAACATCCTACACTGCTGAGAGAATAGCATAACATAGTAAAAATAAAACCCAACAGGTCCCCTTTTATGTATTAAATATGTGAATACTGAGTGAATAAGACTCAGTCACTGACTTTAAGGAGGTCTTTATAATTCTCATCTCTCTGAAAATAACTGTGGGACAACATTAAGTGAGCCCCTCAGGGTGGGAAAGCTCAGTGCCAAGCGGAAAGAACAATAAGACTTGCTGCCACTCATTCATTACAGTGGAGTCGTATCTTTTTCAGGACACAGTTATTCCACAGATACTGAGAGGCATTTTGCTAGGAAAAAATTAAACCCGTCTTAGGGAATTGTGTGGAGCTATTTTGGCCACTCCGTCCCCCACCCCCCACCACTTGAACAGATTATGGTTTCTGGGAGGACCACCCAGGTTAAACTAAGAAACAATGTCATTTGAAAAAGATGTATTGTTAAACGCTGTACGTGCATTTGAAAATATGGTTTTATTTTGTACTTTTAAAAAATCATAAATGGGATCCCATTGTACTTAGTAGTTTATTTTACCTCCTTAGGGTGTTTAGGAGGTCTTAAGCACCTAGGGCAATGTGTGTTTTCTAAAAATGGCCACAGGAATATTGCTGGTCCCACGTGCTCCCTACAAAGTTTGCCTTTCCTCATCAAGAAGGAGAATCTATCTCCCCTGCCCCTGAACTTGGATGAGGCTTTATAAGGGCCTGGATAAAGAGAATGCAGCAGAATTGACCCTGCATGATGTCTAAGGCACATCAAACATAATATGCTTCTTCCTGGCTCTCACGGTCTTAGGATACTCACCCTTGGAACCTCACCGTCATGCTGGGAGGAAGCCCAAACAAGTCCACAGTAAGAGACCACCTGGAGGGGTCTGCAAGGAGGTGCGCTGAGGTCTCCAGCCCGCAGCCTCTGGCCAGTATCAATGACCTACATGAAAGTTTTCAGAGGATTTCAATCCTCAGCCTTCCAGTTGAGGCCCTATGCATAAGAGAGCAGAAGAAAGTCACACGTGCTGTGCTGTCTCAATTCCTGACACACAGAATCTGTCAGCATGGCTGTTTTTTTACCACTATGTTGTGGGGGTAATTTGCAATGCAGCCTTAGTAACTGGAAGGGTACCAATATATTTTATTATTAATAACTCAATATATTCTATTATATTCGGTCTTTCAAACAATAACATAATTAACTATAGTATTTTGGTATCTTAAGCTTAATCATTCCTGTATTGATAGATACTTAGGTTGTTTGGACTTATTTTTTCCTACTATAGGCAAGGCTGAAATAAATAAGCGTTTACATCTCTTTGTACACAAATGCCAGTATTTCTATAAACATCTACAAATTAGTTTTCACAAAAACCTATAAATGAGTTAATAAATACACGTAAGATACAGCAGTACTGGCACATAGTAACACCTTTTATTATTTTTATCACTATAGACTGAACTTCTAGACGGAACATGATAGCTTCTCCTTGCCTTCTTTAGTGACAAGGATCTTAACAATTGTACCTAACAGCTATGCTACAGTAAATCCCACTTTTTAGAGTTTAGATCAAGGCAGAAAGTTGTAAACATAATCAGTCATAGATTCTGTCCCTGAAAACATCCATCTGCTGCTGACATGACTGGCTCTACAAGTCAGTTTTCAAAAAACTGAGTTTGCTCCGTGTGCTGGTGAGTTACAAGAACAGAAGTGCTGGAAATCACCAGTTGCGGACACTACGGGTTGGGGGAGGAGCGCAGCCACATGCCCAAGTGCGTGCGGCTGTTCTCTCTGCATCCGCCCGGGCAGACCACTTGGTGGAGTGACTGGGGAGGTTCAGGACGTCTCTTTCCCGGTGACAGTTTGTGTCACAAGTTTAGGAGTGTGCTTTTCCAGTCGTTGTCACTTTCTCCCACCATCTCTAACCCTTGCCCAGGCGTGCTTGCATGCGTCCAGCACATTTAAATCACATTTCCCTCCAAATTACTGGGCGGGAGGGAAGGGGACAAGGGGAGCGAGCGAGGACTACCTGTCCACCTTCTCTTGTGTCAAAAGCGCAGAATAGTTCAACTTAATTCACACTGCAAACCTACCAGTTTCAACAGCTTTTAACTTCCTCTCTCTTTCGGTTTTCTCCCGTTTTGCTCCATTTTTAAGGGGCTCGGGTAACCGCCCTCCTTCCTCTGCCTCCCTCCCTCGCCCCTCCTCGGGTGAGGGCAAAGGTAGCACAGCGGAGGAGGAGCATTTTTAGGAGACTCGTGTGCGGCGGGGTCAGCAAGCCACAAGCGGGCGGGGTTCGCGACAGCTCGGTGGGGGCGACGGGGTTGGAAGACAGAGCACCCGTCCCGCCCATCTCTCCCCGGTCCTGCGTCTCAAGCTCCGCCGGCTGAGGAGTCCCAACGCCGAGGACAGTGGACTGGGCGCCGGAGACTCCAAAGCCCTTGGCGACCTCCCCGCCCCACAGCCCCACCCATTAACTCGCAGCCTCTCCCAGAGCCCGCAGGAGACACCTTCGTCCCCGCCCCTCCACAGGTCACCTCCCTCCACGCCCCTTTCCCTTGGCCCCGGCAGCCGGCAGGCAGGGAAGTGTCGTAAAGCCAGGCCTAGGAAACTTTACCCGGGGTAACAGCCGAGGCGCTTTACGGCGACGGCGGCTGAGTGTGAACCTTGGCGGCGGTGGAGGCGGCCGCGGCGGCGAAGGAGGCGGCGGCGGCGGCAGAGGAGGAAGAGGAGTGGCGGCAGTGGCGGCGGGGACCTGTGCGGGGTGAGCCGCGCGGAGGGGACAGGGAGGGGCCGCAGGTGACAGGGCCAGCGGATGGGTGCGGGCGGACGGGGACGGTGGCCGGCTGAACAGCTGGGCGGCGCTGAAGAGCGGGGGGGGGGGCGCCGAATTGGGGGGGGCTGCTCCGTGAGGGACGGTTTCTGCCTTTGTTCCCCCCCTCCGCCTTCGCCGCCCCCCTCCCCGACCGCCACCCCCTCTGCTCCGCGCTCGTCCGCCGGGTCTCATGGCCTCCCCTCTCGGTCTGTGTCGCCTCTAGGATGGCGGAGGTACCGCCTGGGCCTAGCAGCCTCCTCCCACCACCAGCACCTCCGGCCTCGGCGGCGGCCGAGCCCCGCTGTCCCTTCCCGGCGGGGGCCGCCCTCGCCTGCTGCAGCGAGGACGAGGAGGACGACGAGGAGCACGAAGGCGGCGGCGGCAGGAGCCCGGCGGGCGGCGAGGTGGCGGCGGCGGCCAAGGGGCATCCGTGCCTCCGCTGCCCTCAGCCGCCGCAGGAGCAGCAGCAGCTCAACGGATTGATCAGCCCCGAACTGCGGCACCTCCGGGCGGCCGCCTCCCTCAAGAGCAAGGTTTTGAGCGCGGCCGAGGCGGCCACGACCACGGCCACCCCCGACGGGGGGCCCAGAGCGACTGCAACAAAAGGAGCTGGGGTACACTCGGGCGAGAGCCCCCCTCACTGCCTCCCCAGCAATGGAAGAACTGCGCTCCCCAGCCCGGCGGAGGCAGTGGCGGCGAGCGATCCTGCGGCGGCCCGCAATGGACTGGCGGAGGGCACGGAGGAGGAGGAGGAGGAAGAGGAGCAGGTGCGGCTGCTGTCTTCATCCCTGACCGCCGGCTGCAGTTTGAGAAGCCCCCCGGGCAGGGAGGTTGAGCCCGGGGAGGATCGGACGATACGTTATGTCCGATATGAATCCGAGCTACAAATGCCCGATATCATGAGACTGATCACCAAAGATCTGTCTGAACCCTACTCCATTTATACCTATAGATATTTTATCCACAACTGGCCACAGCTGTGCTTCTTGGTAAGTGGATGGAATGCGAACAGGGTGGACGCAGCAGAGAGATCCAGGCCGTGCAGGGCAGGGTGTGTGAGGGCTGAGCGTGGCAGTGGATGTATACATACCTCTGCGTTTCGTAGTACGTTCCGTGATGTAAAAGTGCGTGTCCACGCTCCTAGTTATTTAATGAAACTGTTCTGGAGGTAAGACTTCGTGCTCTGGCTTACCTTGGTGCTCCTGTAAATGCGACGACAAGCCTGTACGATGCATGTTGGGGGTCTCGGATTCTGTTTATATTAGCTTATAATCATGTTTAACCGTCTTTAATTACCCTCCCTCATCCTCAAAGCACTTTGCAATCATTTAATTTGAACATGGTTCTGTTCGGATACAGGCTTTATTAATCTCTCAATTACAGCCGTAATCAGGGAAGAGTGTATGCATAAACATGTTTTGGTGCACATGATTGTCAGTAAACTTGCTGCGGCCACATTGGAGAATTCAGTCTTACAAGCGTTTTCTGTAATTATGGAGATTGTTTCCTTTTACTTCAACAGGACAATTAGCAGTTGTAGCCAGCCTGCTTTCTGGTGCTAGATTATAGAAGGCGCTACTAACACTTCTGGTGGTTGAAAAGACTCCTGAAGCTTGAACAAAATGCCGTTCTGTGGCATGTAGGAAACTTAAGTGTGAAATTGTTACTAACCTAATTTTTTTCCTTTACGAAACTGATCATAGATACACCTATACACTAGTAGTAACCCTGGCTTGTGTAAAGCATAGTGGACAAAGTTTTTTGACTTCTATGTAAGTGAAAAAGATTTGGCTATGAAACCAGCTAAATAGGTGTTTGTTTGTTTGTGTTTAATTTATGTAATACTGGCAGTACCAATAGTTTCTTGCCAATAATATTGACCAATTTTAGTCTGAAACCTTTCACTTAAATATTAACTGGAGGTATGTTTTGTATCGTGTCCTCACAAGCATTTTATTTCTTGAATTTCACTAAAGAAAGGCAACATACTTTTAGGAAATGTTTTATGCTATGTAAAGGGAAAAGCTACTATAATTTATGTTTTAGCATTGACTCAGTCGCACTTAGCAAATCCTCCCAAGTGTTTTGACACTATTTAGAAATCCATCTTTCTGATTCTTATTCTGTATGTTGGTGGTCATCTAAAAATATAACCTCAGAATTGTAGATAATGGTAGTTCTGCTGTTTTCTATGTTCACTCTGCTAAACTTACATTTAGTGTATTTGTTTAAACTGTAGGAACTGTCTTCTATTCTGCAAAACTGCTCTGACAGGATTCTAATCATTGTATCAAAATACAAGTTCAGAGACATGCCTGTGTCAGTGAATATGGGGATGACTTTATAGCACTATATATGTGTCATTAAATGCCACTGTAATTGCCAAAAATTGTAAGTTTACCCACAAAAGTATATGATTGAGTCAAACTTTAAATTGAAATATGTATTTCTGTTAACTACAGAAAATAGTTGTATATATAATATTTAGTCAGCTTTGAGTTCTGATATTACCTGGGCCTCTCTCAACTTGTCTGCCATTTTAGACTCTGATAAACTCAGTATTAAACTTTTAGTTTTGATTTTATGTAGACTCCTTCCAATTTACCAGCTAGTTTGTACATTAGCCCTTAATAGTCAGTTTATTTAATATTAAATTCTGAATATCTGGAAATTGAGATATGTACAAGTGGTTGACATCTAAGATTTATTGGTGCAAGTATGTATCTGGAGATATTGAACAGAATACAACAGTTAATCAGAGGCCACTTAGAATTGGAGCCTTTATGTTGCCATTTAAAAAAATTTAAACTTTCTTTGAGAACAATTTAAAACAAATATAAGTGTGTATGTTTATTTTAAATCATATTTTAGAATTCTAAAGGGTCTTAAATGTAATCTAGCTCAGCTTCACTTTTTTTTTTTAATGAAAAAAAAAAATTAAGGACCAGAGTGACTGAAAGTGTTTAAATCTTCAGGTATTTAGTCGTACTTGGCTGGCTCGGTCTGTGGAGCATGTAGCTTTTTATTTTTTTTTTTTTAACATTTATTTTTGAGGGAGGGGCAGAAAGAAGGAGACAGAATCCCATGCAGGCTTCATGCTGTCCGCACAGAGCCTGATATGGGGCTCGAATTTACAATCCATGAGATCACAACTTGAACTGAAAATCAAGAATTGGACGCTTAACCAGCTGAGCCACCCAGGCACCCCATAGCATGCCGCTCTTGATCTCAGGGTTGTGAGTTTGAGCCCCAAGTTGGATGTAGAGATTACTTAAAATTAAAATCTTAAAAAGAAAAAGAAAAAGGCTTCAGATATTTAGTGGCAGAGAGGTAACGCTAGGTCTTTACCTGACTTCTCATTATGGAAATAAGTAAGAACCTGAAAAATGACATACCCTTGATCTAGTCAGGGAAGATCATTGTGTCACCAAGTTATGTTTCATCAAGAGACAGTTGTCCTGGCAAATGTCAATAATCTCAAGAGATTAAAACCTCCAAAATGTTTCTGGATTCTATATATAACCTGTAATGGATCAAATGGAATGTATGAGGTTGAACTTTAGAAAATTGCCAACACTTGACCATGCCTAACAAAAATGACAGTTTCTTATAGTTCTTCCTAATAATTGTAACAGATATGAAAGTAGAGTACTATACAAATGGTAGACCCTGTCAGTTACTCTGTTCTTAACTAATTTATCTCTGCTGTTTTTGAGTTCATGGTATTTTTAGCTTTTGGTGTCTTTTTGAACTTCTTAAACTTATTACCAGTGATGTACTGTAGTACTTCTGTTTATTCTAAATTTAACTTTCTGGCTTCCTCTGTTTTCCTATGTATAGCATTCTGGAATTTGGAAATTTCTATTCCACACAACTTCTATTTTTCAAGTTTTATAGATTGACAAGCATTTGTCCTTGTGGAGTTAAGTCTTACTCTTGCCAGGATTTTTTCAGTTCCCATCCTTGAAAAAAGAACACATTTAATAGTACGACTTCCAGATATATGTGCAGAAGCTTTTATTTGGAAAAACTGATAAGCAGTTTAGTAATTCTTATATATTCATCAGCAATTTCCTAGGAAAAAAATGGATAGGCCTTTCTCACTACCAGTATCTTATTAGTAACAGTACATTATATATTGGGCTTTTATTATATATTAGCCTGATCAGGCTCCAGACTCTGAGGTATTAGCACAGAGCCTGATGTGGGGCCCAAACCCACGAATCAAGAAATCATGCCTGAGTAGAAGTTGGACAGTTAACCTACTGAGCCACCCTAGCTCCACATTGGGCTTTTATTTTTTAATGATGATTACCACTTGATTTTTGCTCCTACAGATTCTTAATTAGAAAGGGTCAACCTAGTCCAAGCGTGAACTGATATAATACTTTTTTTGCCTATTACTCCGTTGGTCAAAAGATAAGATTTGAAATTCCTATCATATTTGAAAGTGTTGTCCAAATGTATTGTGTCTAGTGGTTTTGATTATTTCCTCTTTGGGATGGTTTATTAATTATGGAGGGTAGCTGTCCTACAGTTTTATGTCATAAAATTTTATAGATTTCCATTTTCCCTAATTTACAAGGTCAGGTGAAAAAGTTTTTTAATGTGGGATACCTGGTATGGCTCAGTCCTTTAAGTGTCCTACTCTTGATTTCAGCTCAGGTCTTTTATCTCAGGGTTCTGAGTTTGGGCCCCACGTTGGGCTCCGTGCTGTGCGTGAAGCCTTCTTAAAAACGTTTTTTAATGTACCTTTTGGTCTAACATGTATGTACATCTATATACAAACAACCACATATATTTGAGATGAGTTATTTTAAAGTCAGAAAATGCTGTCAGAGTTGTTCAACCAGGCAACTTTTGTGTGTATATATTAGCTCTTATTTCAGAAAGAAATTTTATGGTGCTTGTTTTTTTTAAGTTTATTTATTTATTTTGAGAGAGATAAGAGTGTGAGTGAGAACTGGATAGAGAAAGAGAGAGAAAGATAGAATCCCAAACAAGCTCCACACTGTCAGTGCAGAGCCTGGGCTTGAACTCACAAACTGCAAGATCATGACGTGAGCCAAAGTCAAGAGTCATATGCTTTACTGACTAAGCCACCCAGGTTCCCCAGAAATTTTAGTTTTGGAAACAATTTTAACAGAACCAGATTGATTTAATGTGAATGAAAATGGAAATAACAATTTTAGAGGTTTATTTTACAAGATAGTTTTGGATTGTGTGATAAAACAAATGAATTAGAGTGGACTATTGAATGTAATATCCCTTCAAAGGATTTTTCTAACCTAGTTTAGGTTTGTGTGAAATACATTAGAATTGTCTTATCTAAAAGATTTCTCCAGAGTTTAAAAAAGGCTTTTTAATCCTTTTACAGAATGGTGAACTAAAAAATGTCACATCAAAATTAAGTTAAAATTAAGTATAAACTGCTTTTTAATTTTTTAAACCAATTCCCATTTTTTACTGTTGAAATGGTTTCTTCTGAAAATTTTATTAAGAGATAATTTGAAGTTTTCATGTCTTTTAAATGAGAGCTTTTTAGAGCAAACAAGTATTTCTAACTAGCTGACACATTAAACGATGAGAGCTATTACGTTAATGATATTTACTAGAATATAGTATTACTAGAACTTTTCATCAGTGACAGAACTTTTGAAAAACATATTTTCAGGGGCGCCTGGGTGGCTTAGTCGGTTAAGTGTCCGACTTTCGCTTAGGTCATGATCTCGCGGTTCGTGAGTTCGAGCCCCACGTCGGGCTCTGTGCTGACTGCCAGCTTGGAGCCTGGAGCCTGTTTCAGTCTGTGACTCCCTCTCTCTCTGACCCTCCCCTGCTCATGCTGTATCTCTCTTCTCTCCTAGAAATAAATAAAACATTAAAAAAAATTTAAAAAAAAAAAAAAAAGAAAAACATATTTTCAGAGATAACACTGGAAATCTTAGTAAAAATGGGGAATAATTAGCATTTATTCAACATTGAACCTTTTAATACTCTGGAAAGACATACATTTTTATTAAAGTAGCTCTGTAAATTAAAGCTTTTGCTTTACTATTAAGCTCTGGTTTTAAGGTCTAGATAGTCTTTGAACTTTATGATAAAGACACCTTCAAGAGTGTCCTAAAAATGAGACCATGGAATATCTAGTCTTTGTAGTCTTTATGTAGGATGCAAGGAATACCTTAAAAAATCTTTTTTCTGAAAGTCATTTATGGTTTTTTGTTTTGTTCTGTTTTGGTTTTTTCCCCCTGATCAAAATCAAACTCTACTGTTCAGGTAGTATAAATATTAGGTGTTCTATCTGTCTTTCACTAAAACTTTATTAGAATTATATTTAAGTTTATAGCACTTTGATAGGTTTCACAATATTTTATGCCCTATTGAAGAGACATTTTCTTTAAAAAATTACTTTCACGTATTTCCCCCTTCCTGAATTTTAAATATGTAGGTCTTTATTGCAAATAATTATAAGCACCTCTTATAAAGTATTTGGATATTTACTTTGTGGAAATCTTGCTTTTTTCCCTCCAGGCTTTGATAATAAACATAAGACATTTGTGCCCTAAACAATGTTGAAAGATTTTAAAACTGGAACTTTTGAAGGAGTTCTGGGATTTAAACTGTGATTGCTCTCTTACTAAAATTCTCTCTTCTTTCCTCAAAAATGCTGACCAGCAGTTGGTTGCTGTTTCCCTGGGTAATTGTGCAGTACCTGATGGCAATGTATTCTTCATAACTGTTTGTTTATTTTTAAGGCCATGGTAGGGGAGGAGTGTGTAGGTGCCATCGTTTGCAAGTTGGATATGCACAAAAAGATGTTCCGCAGAGGTTATATAGCCATGTTAGCCGTGGATTCCAAATACAGGAGAAATGGCATTGGTAAGGAAAACACTATGTCACTAAAAGAATGCATAAGCTATTTTCATTTTTGTGTTTTAAAGCAAAAGACATAAGTGTATATATAGAAATGAGAAGCTAAAGGGAGAAAATTAAGGTTGTTTTTATTTCAAAATATTTTCGAACTGTTCTTAAAATGAATTGTTTTCTTTATTAATGTTTGGTTTGAGAAATTATCATTCTGACAAGTAACAGATGATCAGTTTTTACCTCCAAACATTTTTTTGATCACATTCAAAATGCTTTGCATTAGACTATGTGCTGCAGTTTTTAATAGCATTATTGGCCCACATGATCAGAGCCCTTGAGGAGCTGTCTATACTTAGGTTAAGTGGACCTCAAGGCAAAATTATGGAGAAATTGTTACCATTATTTAGTACTAGTCATCAAACATTATATCAGCAATTCATGGAGGACCAGGAGAATTGTTTCTTACTGTTCCCAAATTCATCACTTTCTTGGGTCTACTTTTCCTGGCATTTTCAGTCAATCTTATACTTGTGATTTATAATGGTCATTAGAATCATCAGGGTGGTTGAAAAAGAAATGCTTAGGTCCCTCTTCCTGGGAATCTTGTGTGGCCTTTTAGAAGTAGGATGGAAGCGTCCCCAGCTGACTGTGATGTCCTAGTGTCTAGGACCTACTGGCTCTTTGTGCAGAATGGGGGATCAAGCACTTGTCTGAGCATGTCAAATTCTGGGATCTAGTGACACTAAGTATTTGTGAAAGAAGATTTGATGCCTAGACCAGTATTTAGTTACTAGCAGTTTGTCACTCGTAGTTGTTTTAAATACGAGTATTACTGTCCAATTTAAGACTGTCACAGTCTGAGAGGTCATGAGAAATTATTGTGAATAAGTTGACTTAATACATTAGATTTAACGAACTTTTTTTTTTTTTTTTACAGTGTTAGAGTTTGCTGCTAGGGTTTTTAATGAATTGAACTTGTTATATAAGCCAAGTTTGAGTTTTTGCATTAAAAAGAGTTGATAAGAGCTCATGGCAAAATGATAGGCAATTATCTGTCTAGTTCAGAAGGCAGAAACTGGTGGCTTGAGGATTGCACCCTGGCCTTCAGACATTTTGTTTGGCCCGTATAATGTGTTCTTGCTCCTATAATTGTTTTGAAAATTAAGAGATTTCCTAACAGAATTTGGGTTTCTTAAAATCAGATTTGGCAATTGTTTTCCCTTTAATGTACCAAGTATATCTGACCCTAAACTAGGATACATGTAGCTAGACATTTGCAGAGACCCCACTGGCATCATTTGGGAATGCCCAGGCTCACTGTAAGATTTGTAGGAACCAACCCAGTGTCTTGGGCCCACTCTGGGTCACAGCAGTTTCTGGTGTGATCTTTGGCAAGATTGACTCAAGGGTCTTGTTGTAACTTCTGGCTAATTTAAGGATTTCCTGGGCTGTTTTGGCCATCCCATAGCTTGCTTTTTTTCTTTTTTCCCTTTTCTCTTACTTTGAAACAGAATAGCACAAACTCCTGCTTGACTCAAATAATTACACCTGAGAAGAAGAGATGCATAAGGAGATAAGTCTTTTAAGAGGAAACTTATATTACTCTGTGTAGGTTCTGTTGGTCTCTCAGTTTAAAGATAAATTTTTTCTCACTTAAGATAGTCTGTTATCTCCATTCAAGGTAGAAGCCAGCATTTGGTATGTCTATGCTTATTATAAATATAATTTAGGTATCCTTAAGAAACTAAATTATCCTTCATTAATACTCAAATCTATATTCTAGGTACTAACTTGGTTAAGAAAGCTATATATGCCATGGTTGAAGGAGACTGTGATGAGGTAAGTCTTTCTAAATGTTTAAAACCTTTTATCCAAGTCTGTGTTCTATCAGCTTGTTTGTTTTTTAAGTAAATACCCCACAATAAATTGTATTGCAAATTTCATTGCAAATTATTATCATAACATTGTAGCTTGTGGTGAAAATTATATTCCTTTTAAAAACACATGAGTTTTGACCTAGAACAAATTTTAGGATGATAATGGGAGCTAAAATTTGTTCTTTGTCCAAATGTAGAGGTGAAATCTTAGACATTTTCAGTAAATAATTGGTATTTAGAGGGATTGCTATTTACAGGATTTGTTATCAGTTAAGTCATTTAAGACAGCTCTTGTTACATATCTTATTGTAATTTTCTTCCGTATTGGCCTTAGTATCTCTCTAAATAACTTTTTTTTTTAAATCTGTGGGTCAACTGTCAGCTCATAGGAAAGACATTTCGTGTTTGAAAAAAAATCTCTCAGCACTAAATAATGATAAGGCTAGCAAGAAAAAAAGACAACTACTTTTTGAATGTAGACCTGTTTATGTTTTAACCTAAGAGCATCTCTTCTGTTTAGCTCATTTGTACAGTCCAGCCATAGGTAGGATTTGTGTGGTATCGTGCAGCACTGTGCTGTACACGTGGTGAGTGCTCCGTAACTAAAGGTGGTGGTTGGAGATGTTACGATTTACTGTCTCGTGCAGAAGGGAAGAAGTATAAACCAGGGAGGTGTAGATGTCTTTAATACAGCAGTGGTGACAGTGAGGGAACAAAGTTGTTTTGTGCCAGTAACTTTATGAACATTACAAGGGACACTTGTCTTTGTTGTTAGAGGGCAAATATGCCTTAGTCAGTTCTCAAACTACTTGCAGTTAGGTAATTTTTTCCTCAAAAGTCTGTAACTTGTTTTGATAATTTGTTTAAGGTGGGTTTTTGTTCTGTACAAAATTTATACTGACTCATTAACCATTATGTGTATGTGTATATGTGGGGGCGCAAAGTCCCTTCTTTCACTGCCCTCACACTCTTCAACGCTTTGTTGTTCTTTCCACTTATAGCTACTGTTCGTTCATCTTTAAATATGTATCCTTCCATTCTAAGCCCACATCTTCGCTGTGTAATAGTTTTTATACACGTAAAACCGTAATTATTATTCTGCAATAATTACTTTTTTCATTTAACACTATCTCGTGAACATGTTTCCATGTCAGAATACAGAGATTTACCATAGAGTATTCTCTTGCTCCTTGTTCACATTAGTGAACAGGTCACTCTAAGTAGCGGTTGTCCAAGTAGGCCTACAGATCTATTGTGTAGCACAGAGGAAGTCCTCCTGGCATATCAGGGCATTCAGTTTTATTTCAAATAAGATAATTCATATACAGTGAAGGATCTCCTTATTCACAGCAATTAATATCAAAGAGTAAAAGATGCAGTGACCCTGACCAATTAAATATCTGGTAACATTTGCAGAAGAGGATTGGACTGCATGTATTGATGAGTCTAAGTCTCTCTGTTTGGACCATAGCCACAGTGGTGTAGCCCATCAGGAAGAGAAGTCAAGCTTCATAAAAGTTGCTGAATGTTTTGGAGAACTCTTTGGGTTGATAGAACCATGTTTTGATCCTCCACTGCTACTGAATAGAGTGGTTTCCAGTGAGCAGGGATGTTATGAACAGGGAGTATTATGTTCCTTGTAGTTATGCCTTTTGTGAGTTATCCTAGTCACTACCTGTGAGACAGGGTGTGTGCCTTACCTTAACTGAGCAGAGGTTTAAATAGTATTGGTTTTTCTTTGAAAGTTCCAGGGAATGATATGGAGATTTGGGTTATATCGTTTTAATCTCAAAGTTAGATCCTAAATTAGTGATAACATTTTATGGCAGAAATACTCTTTTCTTTGTGGGCTGAAAGATCTAGTTCTGAGTTTTCTTTTGAAGCAGTGAGTTTTACTTAATCTTAATCTGAAATGGATATAGTTCCATGAATTTACTTCTTTTGTGTGGCTTTTTGCAGTTTGAATTGCTCTGCCTCTGGATTAAAGAACTCTTCCATGTTTTAAACAAAATTGAGTGCATCCCCACATTGTTCAGATAAAGGATTTGCTCTAGGAAGGGTTAGAACCTTTGTTTACTCCTTATAAGGCTTTCACTCTCCCTTTCATTGAGTTTTAAACTAAATAAGCAACAATTCTATCCCCCCTCCCTTTTAATTTTTGATAGTTAATTTGTATGTGTTTGTTCCACTTCCTTTTATTGCCATTTCATCCTATTTGGTGTGGTTTCTTCCCCCTCCACTCGAGTGTAATTACTTTCTCACGGATGTGTCTGCCAGGCCTACTAGCTTCTTGGTCCTCCTGCTTGTTAACCTACTTCTCAGTCTTTAAGACCCAATACAAGTAACGATTTTTTAAAGTTTTCCTTAATCCTTCTGGACAGAATCAACTGTGTAGCTTCCGTGGTTTCCTTGACCTCTCTTTTTATAAAATTCACTGAAATTTACTTGTTGAGAGTCTGTGCCTGAGCCACTGATGGAGAGCAGAGATACCTTTTCTTGTTTACTGCTGTTTTCTTAGGTCCTTGTGTGGCATTTGTGATAGAGTATGATGGTTCATAAATACTTGTGGACGGATTAGTTCTGTGCTTATAGCATCTTCTCTCTACCTCTTTTTTTTTAATGTACTTGTGAATTTTGACTTGTATAATTACTAATTTGTCTTTCTCTTTGAGCTTTCTTTTTTTTTTACATTTATTTATTTTTGAAAGACAGATTACAAGTGGGTAGAGGGGCAGAGAGAGGAGACACAGAATACAAAGCAGGCTCCACGTTGAACGCACAAACTATGAGATCATGACCCGAGCCGAAGTTGGACACCTATCTGACCGAGCCACCCAGGCATCCCATTTCTTTGAGCTTTCTATAAGCTTTTTAGGAAGAGCAGTTACCTTATTTTTGTACATAGTAAAAATTTTTTTAAAGTATCTGCAGGGTTAATTAGTTAAAACACCTTTTGGTAAAAATAAAATTATATGTAAAAACAGTCTTGTATATAATTCATTGTTCTGAGGAAAACTGAAATTTTAATTATCTAGGGATACAGTGACCAATTTTGAAGTAACCAACATGTGATTTTACTTTTATTAAGTTAGGTCAAGCTTCCTTTCTCTTAGTGTTAAGGAGTTTTGACAAATTATCAGAAAGACATTTGAGAAGGCATATAAATTACATTTTCTAGTACTTAGGTTGTGCTTTTTAAAAATTCTTATAAAGATAGAAAATTTTAAATGTATGCACCTATAAAGAGAGGGACATTTGGAAATCTCTGTGAAGCCTTACCATTTATATTTTTGTTTTCTTTTCTGTTTGCAGAATTTATTTGTGACCTTGAGTTGAGTGTATATTGCTTTTGTCATTTTTAGGATAAATTCACAGCAAATTAAACCAAAGTTAATAATCACAGTTGAAATGTAGATCATGTTTTTGCTCAAGCAATAGTAAAATACCCTCCTGATCTAATAGATATTTTCATTTTGCCTTATGACTTTCCTAACTTTTTATGTCAGAATTAGACCTGTGAAAACAGCATAACTAAAAGATCTTTTTCATTTTTTGTATATTTGGAGCTGTCTGAAAAGTCATAACATTCAAAAAAAGAAACAAGGAGATTTGTTGCTTCATGAATCAGAAATAAATTACCCATATTGCTGATCTGGCTTTAATGTGGTTATACTTGTGAACGCTCGTGCTGCCATACTGGGACAGGCATCTTGGCTCTCTCTGTGTGTTACATTAGGGGAAGTAGCAAGAAAAATACATACAAATAGTATGAATGAGTTTTCTAGGATGTCTCATTCATTCATTCATTTAGAGAACATGTGCATGCACGCATGGAGGGAGAGAGAAACCTAAGCAGGCTCCACATCCTGCATGGAGCTCGATGTGGGGCTCCATCCCACGACTGAGATCATGACAGCTGAAATCAAAGAGTCAGCTGCTCAACCGACTTGAGCCACCCAGGCACCCTTAGGATGTTACTTTTAAAGTAGGATTTGTATATCTAAAATAATGAACCCACACGGTGACCATTTGCTTTTATGTGCTCCTTTCCTGAAATAAATTAGAATGGGGCAGGTGATTGGTCAGCATGATGAAAAATGCTTTACTTTTTGAGCTATACGTGTCATTTTGAAGTCTTCATCTCTGGGAATTTAAGTTTCAAAAAAATTTTTTGATTTAAGGTATGATTGCCATGATGTTAATACTCAGAATTAACTCCTATATGATGAGAATACACCACATTTCGTAATTGAATTTGAATGTGTCATATGTGACCTTTAACCGTTTTTAATTGACTAGCATCTTCCCATTTTCCCTGGCATCCACCATTCTACTTTCTGCTTTTATGAGTTTATTTTTGTTTCTACATATAAGTGACATCATATAGTATTTGTCTATGTCTGATGTGCTTCACTTAGCCTAATATCCTCCAGGTTCATACATCTTGTCACAATGATAGGATTTTTTTTAAGGCTGAAGAACATTCCATTGTATGTATATGACATTGGACATTTAGGTTATTTCTGTGTTTTGGCTATTGTGGTAGTGCTGTGATAAACATGGGAGTATCTATTTGATACTAGATAATCTATTTGAGATCTTGATTTCAGTTCCTTTGGATATATACCCAGAAATGGGAGTCCTGGATCACATAGTAGTTCTATTTTTAAGTTTTTGAGGAACCTTCATACTGTTTTCCGCGATGGCTGTACCAATTTACATTCCTACCAACAGTGGTCTAATTTAGTATAACCAGTAATAAATCTGTTACATTTTAACAAAATACATTTGATATTTTGATATGTACAAATACACATCATGTATTTTTATTATTTTTTTGATAATGTACAAAGGTGACTTTTAAGCTTTTTATGTTTAGCAATCAGATGTTGAACATTTTTAGTTTCACTGGAAACATTTTGGCTATCAGACAGAGGCTGCTAGGTAAAGAGCAGAGTAAAATGGAGTTATTTAAGCTATAAGGAGTTTTTGTCAAGTAGTCTGTCCTAATTCAAGAACTGGATATGAGAATCCTGGGTTCTAGATTCATCTTCTGTCACTTAGTATAGTTGTGTGATTGTAGGCAAGTCATTTAACATATTTTATAGCCTGTCTCTTTGTCTATGCAGTATGGTGGCAATTCTCATCTTACAGGAGTGTTATGAAGAGCAATAAAGTTCATTCAGCAGTATCAGTATAAGGTCTATGAAGTGCCAGATGATAAGCTAGTACTTACGTTCTAGCAGTGAGCAACTCCAGCAGTTCCAGCCTAAAATATTAAAAGAAAAAGCGGGGGGGTGGGGGGGGGAGGGCTTTCTAAACTAATAGTTTGGCTTATCCTGACAATGGTTTGTTGCTAAGAGAATCTGTGGAACTTCACTGTAATCCTTTTTTTCTGTTAAGTAGAATTCAACTTTGCCAAGTTTCTTTGGGACCAAAATAACTTCATTATCCTTTGGCTTCCTATGTAATACTCCCATGATGCGGACTAAGCGAATAGTTTCATACTGAGTTTTCATTATAAACCCAGATTCTCTTTTAATATATTTAAAAGAATTTAAGTGATTAAGTATTAAAAAGTAGTTACTTTTTTCTGACATTTGCTGTTTTGTCAGATGATCTCTTTGTTGACAGAGTATGAGTGTACCGAGAGGATCCTTTGATTTTTAACTAAGGTCAGCCCTTTGTGTAATTCCATGTCTGTGTAATTGGGCTGTATTTCACTCATCTGCTAGGATGCCAACAAAGGCGAATTCAACTCTTTACCACACCTCAAGTGTGTATTTGTGTAGCCATAATTAGCCTCAGATGTGTCTTGAATATTTTTGATTGCCAAATGTTAATGAAGATGGACTTAAATCCCCTTCATTGCATTGTAAGTAGGTTAGATCTCCCATTTCCTCCTTTGTTTTACTCTGGGAAACAATCTGGGGAGGCACAGAAGAGTGGATATTATTAAGTTCTAGTTCAGATTTGGAGTCTGGTCTGTTTTTGCACTACTGATACCCTTGAATTTCATTCATTTGTGACTTGGAGAAAATTCTATCTATTTCATAAGGTATTTATGAAAATAATATAATCACAAATGGATATAAAATGATATGATGCATATAAATGCTTTAGATAGCATTTAATAAGCCTTCAGTAAGTATTAGCTTAAAAAAACACTGTCACTCCTTTTTCTGTGAAATCAAGTTCCAAGTTTTGAGTTGTACCATTGTTTCACCTATTGTTTTTTTGTTTTTGTTTTTTTTTTAATATTTTTATTTTATTTCTAGGATAGAGAGAGACAGCGTGAACAGGGGAGGGTGAGAGAGAGGGAGACACAGACTCTGAAACAGGCTCCAGGCTCTGAGCTGGCAGTCAGCACAGAGCCCGACGCGGGGCTCGAACCCACGAACCGCGAGATCATAACCTAAGTGAAAGTCGGATGCTTAACCGACTAAGCCACCCAGGCGCCCCACACCTGTTGTTTTGATGAAATATTTTAGTTGTAAGTAGGTGGTGGTCTAAAACAGAGGTCTAGAAGTTACCTAAGAGATTTGTTCAAAATTGAAAACCTGTATTGATCAGACTGGACTGTCCCAGACGGGAAGATGGCAGGAGAGAGGACATGGTCATCAAATGTTGAATGAGAATGCAGTTGAATAAGGAGCAGTGGGGTAATATGAAAAGAAAGGGATAATCCACCCAGTCTGGAAGTGATAAGTTAAGGCCAAAAGCAGGGGGGACAGGAAGAGCATCCTTCCGGACAGAAAACAATTTATATGAAAGCCTAAGGTGGGTTCCAGAAATTGAAAGTTTAGTGTTGATCATGGAGAGCCAGGGAATAGACCTAAAGCAAAGTTGGCAAGGTAGATAGAGCCCATAATTTGATGGGCCTTTTAGGTTTCTTTACATTGTCTTTATTTATTTTTTTAACTTTTTTTTTTTTAATATTTTATTTATTTCTAGGAGAGAGAGAGACAGCGTGAGCAGGGGAGGGCCAGAGAGAGAGGGAGTCACAGACCGAAACAGGCTCCAGGCTCTGAGCTGGCAGTCAGCACAGAGCCCGACGCGGGGCTCGAACCCATGAACCGCGAGATCATGACCTAAGTGAAAGTCGGATGCTTAACCGACTAAGCCACCCAGGCGCCCCTATTTTTTTAACTTTTTAAAAAAAGTTTATTTAGTTCTTTTTAGAGAGAGAAAGAGTCTGGGAGGGGCAGAAGGGTGGGGAAGAGAGAAAGAATCCCAAACAGGCTCTGCACTGTCAACACAGAGCCCGATGTGGGGCTTGATGTCACGAATTGTGAGATTATGACCAAAGTCTGATCATGACTATCATTGTAGAGCCCAAGGCAGTGCTCTGTCTCACAAACCATGAGATCATGACTTAGCTGAAGTCAGGACTCGGATGCTTAACTGACTGAGCCACCTAGGCAGGCACCCCTAGATTATCTATAAATTGAGAACTTTATCTTGAGGACAAAAGGGAGGCAGTAAATGGTTCTAAGCAGGGGTTAACAAGAACATCATTCTACTTAAAGAAAATGGGAAACCTTTTGAGTTAGGAGTATCTTGTAATTATAATGAAAGTTGATGCCAGCTTGGACTGGAGTGGTAGGAGTAGTGATAAAAGGAAAAAGGTTGATTTGAGAGAGATTTAAGAGAAAGAATAGAAATACTCAGTGCATGGGGCGCCTGGGTGACTTAGTCGGTTGAGCGTCCGACTTTCGCTTGGGTCATGATCTCGCGGTTCGTGGGTTTGAGCCCCGCGTCGGGCTCTGTGCTGACTGCCAGCTCGGAGCCTGGAGCCTCTTTCAGTCTGTGACTCCCACTCTCTGACCCTCCCCTGCTCACACTGTCTCTCTCTCTCTCTCTCTCCTAAGAAATAAATAAAACATTAAAAAAAAAAAAGAAAGAAAGAAAGAAATACTCAGTGCTTGGATGTATGTAGTTGGGTAGAGAGGAAAGAAGTTCAACAGTGACTCCTAGGTTTTCAGGTTTGAGGCATTGTAGTATCGTTAATGATCTATTGAATTGTAGAAGAGGCACTGATGATGAGTTCAGTTTTGGATATGATGAAGTACATTTTCTTCTTTATTATTTACATCTATTTGAATTCTTGTTAAATGTTTTGATAGCTTGAGATAGAACAAAAAGTGACTCAGACCTTTGTTTAATTATACTTTGCCCTTTTTGTCCCACTTCAAACACCTGAGGCTTATGACATCCCAACAGTAACTGTGGCTCAATGAGGTAGGTTGAGAATCGATAGAAAGGCAAATAGAGCTGTGTATGTAAAAGGTGGGAGGATGGAATCAAGGATGTTTGGGTAGAGGAAGGGAAAAACAAAATAATAATAGTAATAATAAAAGAAAATCACACAGTCTTCAAAAAGTATCAGTTCTTCATTGTCAGGGCCGTTGGTTCAGTAATACTAAAAATGACTCAGAAGTTAATATTTTGTGTATTCTTCTGTTAAGTGTTGATGTCCATAACGTATAGTCTGTGGCTCTCAGACTGTTGTTTTCCAACTAGCATCATCAGCATCAACTGGCAGTTTTTTAAAAATATAAATTCCTGGGTCCCACCCAAAATCTACTCAGAAACTCTGGAGGAGGCTCTCTGTGATCCAGTTGACTAATGTTTGGGTATCTTCGGTCTAGGATTGGCCAATTTTCTTGCAAAGGACCAGATGGGTAAATATTTTAGACTTTGCAGGCTATAGGTCTCTGGTGCAGCTGTTCAACTCTGCCCTTATATTGAGAAAAGAAGTCATAGACCTTATATAAACAATTGGTCATGGTTGCGTTCCAATAAAGCTTTATTTACAGAAATCAGCAGTAGACACATTTGGGCCAAGGAACATAGTTTGCAGATTCTAGTCTAGATTCTAGACAAATAGGGTAGTTGTTGCCAGCATAAATGATGACAAATTAATGGAAATATAGGAGTAAAGAGTTGGAGGTCAATTTGAATAGTTTCAGATTATATTTTCTTAAAGTTTGTATTGTTGGTGTTTTTCTTCTCTTCCATTTTTTTTGTCACACTTCTTCTCTCCACGGGGAAATAATTCATCTTTGTTTTAGTATAATCATTGCTAAAAATTTCAGACATCACAAAAATCAATGGAACAGAAAATGTCCACATTCCTACCTCTGCTTGGCCCAAGAGAAAATTACTATTAAAATTTCAATGACCATTTTCTGGGTTCTTTCTATACATCATTATTTATTGTCTTTACCACCAATTTTAAAACCAATATGGAATGTTTTTCTTAAATATTTGATCTGTTTATTTTATATGTGATTTGTCAAATTATGAAATTATGTATTAATTTCAAATATATAAAATTATAACTTAGTTTTCTCATATTTTTTTGAAGGTTGTTTTGGAAACAGAAATAACGAATAAGTCTGCTTTGAAACTTTATGAAAATCTTGGTTTTGTTCGAGATAAGAGGCTGTTCAGATACTATTTAAACGGAGTTGATGCACTGCGACTTAAATTGTGGCTGCGTTGAGAAACTGATATCAAGGAACAACTTTCCAACCACGCAGAATCGACCTTTGCATGCAATGCAATTTGTACAGAATTGCTTTGCAGGTGGATTTAGTAATTTCCATGCAGCTCTTATCTGTCAGTGTCTCATTGAGTGTCGCACAATATTTGTTGCACTTTGGCATGGCGCATTTGTTCTGAATTAAAAGAGATTGTTTTAAACTTAAAGAGTTCTTTTGGTACCAGCAAGATGTGCCAGTTGATAGCCAAGATTTGTTTGTTCATTTGCAAAGTCTGCTGACAATGTTATTTACACAGTGATCATTTTGTCACAGAACCAGTAAGTGGAACATGATTTTTGTTCCTTAAAAAAGCCAATGTAGACTGTAAAAATCTCTAAGTATACTAACATTTCACATGAAACCTGCCATAGTTTTCTGAAGGGGGTGGGGGAAAAGCTTCAATTTTAGGTTTTATTTTTTCAATATTAAATTTTCCATTCTTGGATATTGGTACCTCAGTGATTAGTGAATGAAAAACAAATGTTATGTAGGGTTGGGTGTGTCTTACAATGAGTAAAGATAACAATTAAATCGCGTCTGCCAGTGCCTGTGTAGATAAGTATATTTGTCTTCATCTCTAGTTTTTGAATGCATGCTATCTTTTCCTTTTCTTTCAGGCCTTTGCAAGCAAACTTTTGTTTTTATTTAAATTCTAAATTTGGTAATAAATTATTTCAGATTTTTATAATTTGGATACTTTTTTCCAGGTGAGTGACAGAGTGGTTTACTGTAAAGTCCCGTCTTTCCTTACAGTAAGAAGTTGAATCTTCTTAGAAAATCTTTGAGAAATGACTCAAAAGGGCTGAGAAAAGATGGAGCCGGGAATTGCTGGGTTTTGGATGCACTTTTTTTTTTTGAGAGTGAGGGAAGTTTTGGAAAAGAATAGAAAATTAATGTAAATTGGTATGATTTTATTTAATCAAAATTATTGCTAAGCTGTGAAAAACAGCTTTTACAAAGTAGCTGGAACTTTTTTCCCACTTGATTTGGATTCACATTGCTTCCATTTCTTAAAATGTTTCACTTTTGGTTCCTGGTCTTGGAAATAAATTTGAAGGTTCATTGTATCCATTTTAAGCTGATTTTATTTTATTTTCACTTATTTAAGCAAATTCTTGGGGAAGCTTTGCTTAGTTCCGAGAAAAACAAAAGGGAAAATTGGAATTTTTTTTGGAGTGAGTTCCATGGGTTTTCTTAATAGTTATCTCCGTGTTCAGTTACATTGTATTTTGGTCAATCTGTGCAGTGTACCAAATTTTTAAGTTAATTGCTTTCAGTTGAGTCAGGAAACCTGTGATGGATAATTTAACTGGAAAACCTAGGTACCCATAAAAAAAAAAAAAAAAGATTGATTCTCTGTGAAAAATGTTTTCTAGGAATCTGTGTTTGTTTTTCTTTAATTTGGGTATGCTTTATTTCTGCTCTAGGATTTGGTTTGAATTTTATTTTATGGCTATAATTACTGTATTTTTAAAAACCCTACCTCCATTAACAGTTGGTAAAAGCCCCCTTTCAGGAAAGTTTGTTGCCTTTTTTTTTTCTTTTTAAAGGAAAGCTGCTCCTTGCTCAGTGTAGTGTCTTGAAAGTGAACATGGTAACACATATTTTTAAAATAAAGATACACAGATTTGGTGAAAATAAAATCTTCCTGCTGGAGGGATCATTTATAGTTCCTCATTTTTAAAGTCAATTTTTCTTTCCATTTTACATTGCTCTTTGAAAGTTTAATGGGCACAGTACTGATTGCATTAAAAATGTGATGATAACCCAATACTCAGCTGGATTCCAGCTGACTGTTTTGAGTATGTCTTTGGTCACACGTCATTTGGGCTCTAGCATTTAGAGGAATGCCAATCATAGTGATGCTTCTGTTATTTTTGATATGGAGGGAACTGAACCAAAAGAGTTGTCAAAGTTTATCTCACTGCTTTATATTTGACCTGCTGATTCATTAGTAATGATTGTTGATGAACATACATTTGCTTGACTCACTAATGGGGACAGTTCTAAAGTGGATAGATACATGCTAGATTTTCATTTCAGCCATTATGTTTTTGGTAGGTTGTCAAACCATCTCTACTGACCCTTTTCTCCCAGAATTGACCAGGTTGCTGAACTGACTGGGTGTTTATAAACGTGACCTTAAACCCTGTGGCCAAAGAGTCAGATGGCTGCCGTGTTTTTCAACCTGGTGTATGTTGAATATAAATGTCTACCTTAATGTCTTTAATTGGGTATGCAAAAGTTGTTTACTTAAGTAGACTAAAATGTTAACATCTAACATGATAACCCAGCATCAGAATTAAGTCTCCATTCCAGTTGAAGCAGCATCAAGCATTCATTTACTTTTTGATATTGGGCTTTCGTCTTATATAATATTCAAACAGTCTCATTTAAAATTGATAGTGTGAGTTCACTTGGCTAAAACTGAGCAAAATTGGTGCAACTTTCTTTTAACGGGGTGCTGCCTCTTTAAGACTGACTGTACTATCCACTGACACTGGTTTGGCAGTTGGAACTGCTGAACATTTTTATACATGCTACCATGAAGCTATATATGTTAGTATTGAAAAAGCTAACGGGTATGCTACCATTTTTGATGTGTGGACTGATTGTAATTTCCCTTACATTAGGATGAAACTACTCTAGGGGAGTCCACAGATCAGAAACCAGACAGTAGTTTTTGAAGTTGAAGCCAACAAAATAAAAAAAGAAAAAATTATTAAAAAATTGGTTTTTTACTCTCCCTACTTACTGAGTAAATTACCCTCCCTACTTGCTTGACAAATCTGTGTAAAGGAGTTTGTTTGTCACATGTTTTAACTTTACCTTGCCCTGTGTTATGGTATTGGCTGACATGTATAAGACTGGATGTGTATATTTATTATGGTGTCTAAAAATCATGGAGTTCATCACTTTCCAGGAGCATAGATAAAAGCAAATTGGTAGTGCATCAGTTTCTTTTCAGTGCACCATGACATCACTAAAATGAGTCCTATAATGTTACAGGGCTTTCAGGTTTGTAAAAACATAACCATAAATTATATTGACGTCAGATATGAGTTGAGTATCTATAAAATATCACGTGTATCTCAAAATATTGGACTGCTGTTTGATGACTGGATATTGCTGCATAATTTTCTTCTATTGTCCCATATCCTTTTGGAGAGAGAGATTTAATGGGATTTGAAATGTGCAAGCTGTCTAAATAAGATGCAGTCAAATAAAGTTGGTTAAGTTGTGTTTGCATTTTTCTTTTAGATACAGCTGTGTGCATTTTATGATTGAGTTGTTCTGCTTTTACCTACTAAGAAAAAAAAAACAAGCAATCCACTCAGCTCCCCACTTTGTGCCTCCCATCCAAGAATTACTTGGAAGAAGTGATATATAATTATTATCTACTTTGTGTTCTGACAAAGTAAATTTGAAAATAACAACATGAACTTGATTTTCCCAAAGGCATTCAAAGTTAGTCCAATCAGATATCAGATATCAATACAAATGAGAGCATTTTTGCATGCATGAAACCAAAACTTGGTTTTTTGTCCTTGTTTGGTAGCAATTTATTCCTAAGACTTTTTATTTTAATTTACTATTTTTTTGGTTTGTACTTAAGTAATGTTTTTTCCCCTCTTGCTAAGACACCAAAGTAAAATAGAGCAATATCTGGGCTATTTGCCCCATTCTTGTGAGAAGCTTTAAATGGTAGCTATGCATGCTTTTACATTTCAAGATTTATGGATATTAGTAGAAGAAAGATCTGTTTTAAATATGAGTGCTGAGTTACTTTCGTCATCCATGCAGTCTTCACTTTGTTCTTTTATGGTCAGATAGTGAAAATAATCTTGTTCATGTTTTCCTTGAGTCTTACGTGGAACTCCTGAGTACCTCATAAATTGAATGGTGATCAGAAAGTTGATACCGTCCTGTGATAGCTGTGAGCAGAGAACACTATTCATATGTAGCCCAGAGATTTAGTGATACTTTTAAACAACTTTCAAGAAGAGTGAAAAATCTCATGAGCATATAGCACACTGCACTTTCTTCAGATCAGTGCTATCCGATAGCACTTTTTACAATAATGAAAATGTTCTTTGTGCTCTCCAGTATGGTAGCC
Organism: Proteles cristata cristata; assembly: GCA_017311185.1. Classification (NCBI taxonomy): domain Eukaryota; kingdom Metazoa; phylum Chordata; class Mammalia; order Carnivora; family Hyaenidae; genus Proteles; species Proteles cristata. The sequence continues at coordinate 84,093 of JAESUZ010004426.1, read as the reverse complement.
ACTAGTCACATGTAGCTAGTGAGCCCTTGAAGAGAAGCTACTATGATTGAAGAACTGAAGTTTTAATTTTAATTAACTGAAACTTAAAGTCACATGTGGTTAGTGGCTACTGGACAGCATAGCTTTAGATAATATTTAAGTGGTAGTAACTAAGGAAAGCAGTTTTTTTCAATAGGATTTTTAAGACTACTAATTTATTGAACTATGAAATGGAAGGGTCATGATTAAAAATGATCTCTAAGCAAGAGTATAACCGCACTGTTTCTGTTGATTGCCTGTTGCATCAGTACAGTGTTTGACATCACCTCTCTCCTTGCCCCCATTGTGATCTAGCCCTTCTGAGAAAGGCAGCCCTTTCAGTTTTTCTTCGGACGTTTTCTGGGTTGCAGAGATGCACAGATTCAAGTGCCAAAATTTAGCTTTTGATGAGACTGTCCTGTCTTTTCAGTGATAAAATATTTTACATTGTTAAACCCAATAATTTCTCATTTGAGATGAATTTGAAGTCATTTCATCCCTAAATGAGATTTGTCATTTCTCATTTTACCAGCAGTCAAACATGGAAGTGTATCATATTTATACTAACTTTAATTCTGGAAGATCATTCATACTGATGGAAAGGCAAGTGTCTTTTTGTTTTTGAGAGAAGATTAGTTTTGCTGTGTTCTCTGGCCATGTTGTGTGTCACCCTTGATTCTAGCTGGTCAGCTAGTTCATTTAATTCATCAAAAGGGCAGAAGTCGGGGTGGAAAACACCTGGCCAAAGAATGCCGAGCTTGGTACAGCTTGATAACACTGCTGGAGAAAGCTCAAAGCAAATGTTTGGTAGCAATGTTTAATTGTCAAATTAAAAGACCTAGGGATAACAAAGACCACCAAAGTGCCAAAATCTATCTTATACTACTTAAGAAAATGTGAACGATGTAGGGGTCATAATGTAAAGTTTTTATAATGCTAAGAAATAAGCTCATTTTTAGTTATGGATTTTCATTACTACCTCTGCTGTATAAATATATCTCAATTTTCTAATACCTCAATTTCCTGAGATTCTGTATGTGCGCTTTTGTAAATAAAAGAATTTACCATATGCTAGGGGAAGGACCTGGCTTTTAAAGAAATTGTATAAAGACATTTGTTACTGGATTTGTTAACACAGTGAATCGATTTGAAATTTCTTTAAAAAACGTTTTATAGCCTTTTCTGGTCCCATTGACTGAGGGTTTTTGTTTTTGTTTTTTTAGTGAACATACTCTTATTTAGCGAGATCTGTGTTCAGGAAGCATGTACCCTGATTTGTTAATTTACAGCTGCAAAGATTTGTATGTCTCCTATGTTTTCTTTTCATGCCAAAGAAACACTCTTTAAAAAGCCAGCAGGTTGCACGAACTGAAAACAATTTTTTGCACCTTACACAGGCATTCTTAAGTTTTAGTTCCTGGGATTCAGTTATATTCCAGAAGAAAATAGCCAATTTTTTAGGTAAAGCCAGTAAAAATAATTTGTGAAAATATATGTTTAGGAATGCATTAGTTCCATTAAGGAAATAATGACAATTTTAAGGAACTGTGCTGCATTAAAATCCACAATTGCATGAACCTTTTTAAAGCTGATACAATATATAATCACTAAATTGTGTGTGTGTATGTGAACTACTCAGGATTCAATGGTCTAATATAGGGGATTGATTACTGTCATCTTTAGGGCCAGATTTCCCATGGCTGCACACAGCTATTGATTGTTTTAAGGGGACTAAACCTGCTGCCTTTAAACTTTGCTACCTCCCCCCCCCCCACCTGTGGCTGTAAATAGTGACTCTGCAGTCAGCTAGCATTATACTTGATTTTATTGTGAATGCAAATAAAATTTGTTAAGTCCACCAAGTATTAACTAGGTAAATGTAAACTGATTTCAACTTTGTCTCTGGCCAAGTCTACTTCATAGCTTATGATAATTTGGAAATGAAGTACATCAATATGAATGTGAACATTGTGCTTGAGTTATTGTGGGAATAATTATATTCTTCATATTTGGAACTGGTAATGAACATTTATTTTAACTGTTTATTTCCATCCTTATGATATGGGGGGCAAGTTTCTTAACCTCCTCTGAGCCTTTAGTGATTACTACCTGAGAAGCATATTGTGAAGAATAAATGAGATAATTTATGTAAATCATCTTAACAATGCCTACTGGCTTAGTGCATGGTAAAGAATAAATGATCACTTATCATTGGCATTTAATATTGGTATATATAATGTTAATATATATACCATAGTATATAGTAATTTTGTATTTTGGGCATTGGGTTTGTAGTAACATTTAAATAGCAAAAGCATCTAATATTATGTTATCTAATATATTAAATAGCATCTACATATTATGTTAGATCTTATGAGAGCAGCTCAAACTATAGCAGGTGAAGAGGAAAAAAAACTTTGCCATTTTATTGTAGAGAATATTAAAATAGGCATACAGAAGAGTATAGTGATCACTTCATGTACTTCTCTCAGCTAGGTCCAACAGTATGGCCAATCTGGCCCTATCATTCCTCACCACCCCTTCTCATAGTTTTTCAAAACAAACCCCAGAGATTATATCTTACCTATAAATTCAGTAAGGTCTCTTTTTTTTTAATTTTTTTTATGTTTTTATTTTATATTTGAGAGACAGAGTGAAAGAGAGAGAGAGTGAGCAGGGGAGGCACAGAGAGATGGAGATGGAATCGGAAGCAGGCTCCAGGCTCTGAGCTGTCAGCACAGAGCCCACATGGGGCTTGAACTCACAAGCAGTGAGATCATGACCTGAGCCGGGAGTCAGACGCTCAACCGACTGAGCCACCCGGATGTCCCCCAGTTAAGGTCTCATTTTTAAAGCAAAACCACAATACCATTGCACACATCATAATCCTTAATCATCATACAACCAGTATTAATACTACAATTTCTAGGAGATTGTTTTTCATAGCAGCATTGAGATGTTTAAAAAGTGGAGGGTAAATATGAAAACAGAGGGGCCTGCTTTTTCAAAAAGGAACAATTTCTGTTACAAGGATACCTAAGTAGGTGAATTTGGAGGCACAGACAAATGACTAAGAGAAAGGATAAGTGTGGCAGAGTAAGGTCGAAAACAGGGGCTCTGTCCTGCCTCCCAAATATGTAGTGTTTTCCTGTGTGAAAACATGGGGGAAAATTGGGGAAGAAACAAAATTGATAAATCTGTTGAAATTGCCAACAGTGACAAAGGAATGACTTTAGAAGGGCTTGGGCTTTTGAAATATAATCAACAAACCATGGCAGAAAAGACACTTGGGTGAGCAGGATAGGATATGGGTGGTAAAATAGGCACAAAATTTTAATGGAGATGATTGCACAAGTGAATGCAGGATTTTGGCGGGGGGCTGTATTTTTTCTTTTGGGAGAAAATAAGGTAGGGAAAGGATAAGGATCACCCTACATCCAAACACCTCAATACTGTGGGCAAAAAGGGATCAATAAGAGAAATAGGATAAATTCATTATAGCAATTATCAGAACATACAAGGAAATCCTAAACTAATGGCTAGAGTTGGCAGAAATGCACCAAATCAGGAGCTTACACTAAATGCTCCTGGAGTGTGAATCACCTACAGAATCTTGGTTCTTTCAAATCAGTGAGTCCAGTTTTCATTTTGTTTAAGAGAGCAACTAGCTGGAAACCGAACAACACCTAGACGGCTTTGCACAACCTACCGAGGAGAAAATCCGTGTGGTCTGGCCTGTTACGGGATGCTTGTAGCCGCTGGGATATGACCCCCTCAGCCTGAGGTGGAGAACTGTAATTAGTATTCTCTCTCCAGTGCTGGGAGAGCAGCAGAGTAATAAGTCAGACGCAACAGGACTTCCTTCTTCCGGTTTTCAGAGCAGTTTTACCTACATTTACTCCATTTTTTTTTTTTAATTTAAGTTTATTTTCAGAGAGTGTGCACAGGAAGGAGCGAGGGAAGGGCATAAAGGAGAGAGAGAATTCCAAGTAGGCTTCGTGCTGTCAGAACAGAGCCCCACACAGGGCTTGAGCCTGTGAACCTTGAGATCATGACCTGAGCCAAAATCAAGAGTTGGATGTTTAACTGAGTGAGCCACCCAGGCACCCCTAATTCCATCTTTAAAAAGGTCTTTTGAGATGGAAAGATAAAACTGAAGCTCAAAGTGCTGAAATGACACCTCTGTCCAAGGTCACACAACAGTGATGAGACCCTAACCCAGGCCTCCTGAGTCTCCTCGATCAGGTTTTCTTCTCACCACACTCAGTGTTTGGTGAAACCCAAAGGCAACAGAATCCAATAGATTTAATTCTGGTGGATAGAATTAAAACATTAATGAATTCTAAATTATATAAATTCAGCTGTTCGATTCAGCATAAAATGTAAATGCTCAAACTGTTTAATAGGTCAGATTTGTACAAGCCTTTGTAGGATTTAAGATCAAGTGGTTCTTAATATCTAATTGCTATCTAATCATTAAGTCTATAGTATGTTTCAAGAGGACTGAATTTGGTTTCTTTTTTTTAAAACATTTCCTTTTGTACTGTTTCATTCTGTAAAGGTTGAACACTCATATATTTGTTTAATTTTAAATTTTCGAAATGTTTTGCTTTAGCATGTAACTCTTGCTATATTTCCAGTAAACTTTCACTTTGTCAAAAATCCAATAAGCCCATGGAAATACTTCTTTTTAAGAGAAAGAATGGAGTTCATAGAAAAACTAGCTTGATTATTAATCAAGTTTGAAGTCTACTTAAAGTATGGAAAAATAATAAAAACATCATGCAAAATCAGGGGCATATTAATATTCTCTTCATAGTGCTACATTAATGCAAACATTAGGAAGTTATTTTTTTGTGTATGTATGTGTGTATGTGTATATGTATGTATGTATTTTTTAAACAGACCTTTTTCCTAGTGGTAAAAACTTGCTTGAATTAGAGTATCAATTGCTGGCTATACAGTGTAAAGTGATTGGGTTTGTCTATAAAGCTGCCTTTAAATACATTTGAATGCTAATATGCAAAACCAGGGCCACTTGATGACACTGGACAGTTCAGGCATGCTAAGCATAGTATGCAAGAAAACCTGTGTCATTTCCCTACTCATAAAAATGGAGGTATCAGTATTGGCCTTTCAGGTTGATGATGTAAGTTGCCCTGGAGTATAACTCAATGACAGTACGGAATTTGCCCATGGCTGTATTTTTTCGCTGCCTAGAACAGTGCCTGGAACATACTAGGCATAAAATAAATGTTTATTATCTAAGTGTATTAATTGATGCAGATTGCTTTTTAAAGTGCACAGCAGAAAGTTTTCAGACTTAATATCATCAAAGGTAGCAGAGGTGTTAACCAGTAGACTATGTATTTCCCTCCCTCCCTTTCTCTCATCTTCTGACACTTCCTGGATGTATGCATTCTCTGCCAGTGTTCTTTACCTTTACTTCATAAGGTCATGAGAGGTTATTTCCCGCCATGAGGCAGTAGCTCTATTCCATTACCTATTAAACAGTTACTGAGGACCTGCTCTGGGCCAGCCATCACGTTAGGCACAAAGAAGATGGGGCCAGTCAAAGGGCTCCTGTGAGGCTCGTGAAGCTTTGTGTGACATGCAGAGGCATTTGCCAAATTGTTTTGTTTTATGAATGCAGAGATGTTAAGAAGGCAAAAACTCTGGGGAATCAGTAAGATCCCAGATATTTTTCTTCCTGAATTATTTTCCTACTCTTTTAAAAAGAGAAACAAGCAAAGGCCTACTGTATTATTAATATAAATATTCTTTTTATCATGTCAAACATCCAAATCCTCAGACACATTTCAATTATTCCTGAATTGTAAATGAGACCTAAGAATTTGAAGAAGAACGTTTTATGGTTTGATTTCTATATTTTGTCCCAAATGAAATAACACTTCATAATCCTAATTCAGTTGGATGCTTATTTTGTTTTTAAGTTATTTAATGTACATAACTTTAGTTACGAGGAATAACTTTAGTGCTTTAAAACTGACAGTGCTTGGGGCACTTAGGTGTCTCAGTTGGTTAAGCGTCCTCCTTGGGCTCGGGTCATGATTTCGTAGCTTGTGGGTTGGAGCCCTGCATCGGACTCTGTGCTGACAGCTCGGAACCTGGAGCCTGCTTCGGATTCTGTGTCTCCCTGTCTCCCTGCCACTTCCCTGCTTGTGCTCTGTCTCTCTCTCTCTCTCAGAAATAAGTAAACGTAAAAAAAAAAAAATTGACAGTGCTTTTAAAACTTAAAATGTACATTCTCAAGTTTTTCTAACCTGTAACCTAAATTTTCCTGTTCCTTGGCCACCCAATATGTCACTTCTGTCTCCTCCACCCAAAGAACCTTGTCAAGTCAGCTATACAGCCCATTTGCTGGCAGAGCCAAGAACAGGACACACCTTTCCAAGCAAAGCAGCCTACTTACAGCAAGGAGAATCAAGGCCGACAAACAGAAAAATAGATGAAGCAAAAAGGATCCAGCCAGCAAAGGGCCAACAGTCTGGTTATTTAAATAGGCAGACGAAACAGGAAGGATATCAGCAGAGATTTTGTGGATTGATGTAGAGGGTTCTGAGTCCCAACACAGAATGATTTTATTTCTTACAAGAAGAGATCTGAAAATATTGTAAGGATATTATCTTTCCAAAATGCAGTGTCAGCCAAAGTCATTACATCTACCTCAAAAGATCCATAGCTTTTTGGCTTAGTTTGCTTTCACCAAGGGGGAAATAGAATTGAATTTTCTGCGTGTGTATGTGAGTCAATCATATTTTTGACTTCATTGGGAAGTACTGAATTCTCTTTTGAATACTTAGACAACTATGTGTGAGCCTCACCTTTTATTTTTTTATTTAAGCCTCAAGGATTTAACTAAATTAACTACCAGCTTATGTATTTGGATACCTACATATAGGGGCACGTGGGAAGTAGTTTCAATCCTTTTGATACCAAGTCCGAGCCTGGAAAATGAACCTGCACTGGGCAGAGAGCAGGAAAACACACGGCACAAAGACTGAGGGACTGAGTGGTGGACTGTTACGAGCATTAGAAGAGGGGTTTAAATTCCCAACGAGAACACGTCATTTGGGCCGCTGACCTGTATTGAGCACCCACTGCATGCCAGCCATGGCATCTAGCACTGTACAGAAAAATCTCCTCTCCCTTCACATCACATAGTCTGTGAGGTCCAAGACAGCAGAAGCCTAGGGAAGATGCTAACTGAAGGCCTGCGGGGGTCCTGGAGTTATTTGTATTCTCCCAGTAGACAGTCCCTATATTCTAACGGGAAGCTTGGGAACACTTAAATAAGCATTTGGGTGTGTTGTGAGTCAGAGCTCCAGAAAGCAAATTTTGAAAGATGCATTAGGAAACGAGGGAGAAGCCTTCTTCTTTGTAAGCAGTTGAAAACTGGGTGACATAAGTAGTGCAACTTGGCTGGATCTGCTCAGCAGCCCAATTTTGTCTTTTCAGGTCATCTTGGAGCCTCTCTCTATCCCTCCTCTTAAAGACAAAATTCCAAAAGGCCTTTGTGAGTATCGTGGATGTTACGTGTGTGTGTGTGTGTGTGTGTGTGTGTGTGTGTGTGTTGAAGGAGGTGTCATCCACAAAGATCCCTCGGAGATACCCCCTTCATCTTACCTACTGCTGGGAGTGCTGCCTGCACAGTCCTCAGCTGTCAGCCCCCCTTAGGAACTTCCTCAGCCAAAGAGAGCTGCTTTGCTCAATGTTCCATGCTTTCCTAGGACAGCTCACATCCAAAGCCTGAGTAATGTGGGCAGTAAAGATGGGCTGCCCTGTGCTGAACGGCCATCCCAGCACCAGAACGCCCCTTTGATTGGCTGAGCCAATGGGGAATAGGGGGTGCTGCATGTCAGCCCAGCTGCCCTCTCTGCTCAACCGTGCTCCCTAAGAGTACATCCTGACAAACTTCCCGGATGCTGACCTCCATCCACAGTCTGCTTCCCCAGGAAACCTGTTTGCAATATAGGCATGCCCGAAGGGCTGGCTCAGAGACTTGTGCAGAGACGGGAGGCCCTTTTTGTAAATGACATCAATACTAACCATCTTTGTGTTTCTACCTGTCAAGGATTATGGGATGTTTCTGCCTGTTGAGGGTGATAGGAGAACTGTGGCAGGAAAACCAGAGCCTCTGTCAGGGTCTACGCTTAGGGGAAGGATATTGAAAGGGCTCAGCCCAATCAAAATCAAGTTAGGGTGAAAAGCATTGCTTGGGAGTCAATGAGATTTGGATTGAAATTATGTGTGTGTTACAAAGAAATGGAAAAGTATTCCATGCTCATGGAGTGAAAGAAGAAATACTGTTAAAATGTCTATACTACCAAAAACAATCTACACATTCAATGCAATCCCTATCAAAATAGCACCAGAATTCTTCACAGAGCTAGAACAAACAATTCTAAAATTTGTACGGAACCAGAAAAGATCCTGAATAGCCAAAGTAATGTTGAAAAAGAAAACCAAAGCTGGAGGCATCACAATTCTGGACTTCAGGCTGTATTATAAACCTGTAATCATTAAGATGGTGTGACAACCAGCACAAAAACAGAAACATGGATCAATGGAACAGAATGGAGAACCCAGAAATGGACCCACAAACATATGGCCAACTAATTTTTGACAAAGCAGGAAAGAATAGCCAACATAGAGTCTCTTCAGCAAATGGTGCTGGGAGAACTGGACAACTGTCCAGAGAACAAGACAGCAACAGTGCTGGGAAGAATGAAATGGGACCACTTTCTTACATCATACACAAAAATAAATTCAAAATGGATGAAAGACCTAAATATGTGATAGGAAACCATCAACGTTCTAGAGGAGAAACCAGGCAAAAACCTCTTTCCTCAGCCACAGAAGCTTCTTACTAGACAGGTCTCTAGAGGCCAGGGAAACAAAAGCAAAAATCAACTATTGGGACCTTGCCAAGATCAAAAGGTTTTCTGCACAGTGAAGGAAACAATCAACAAAATTAAAAGGCAACCGACAGAATGGGAGAAGATATTTGCAAATGACATATCAGATAAAGGGTTAGTATCCAAAGTCTATAAAGAAATTATCAAACTCAACCCCAAAAAGCAAATAATCCAGTGAAGCAATGGGCAAAGTACATGAATAGACACTTTTCCAAAGAAGACATCCAGATGGATAACAGACACATGAAAAAATGCTCAACATCACTCATCATCAGGGAAACACAAATCAGAACCACAATGAGACACCACCTCCTCTTGTCAGAATGGCTAAAATTACCAACACAGGAAACAACAGGTATTGGTGAGGATACAGAGAAAGAGGAACATTTTTGCACTGCTGGTGCGAAGGCAAACTGATGGAGCCCCTCTGGAAAACAGTATGGGTTTCCTCAAAAAGTTAAAAATAGAACTTCTCTATGACCCAGGAATTGCACTACTAGGTATTTATCCAAAGGATACAAACATGCTGATTTGACGGGGCACAAGCACCCCAATGTTTATAACAGTGCTATCAACAATAGCCAAATTATGGAAAGAGGCCAAATGTCCATCAACTGATGAATGTATAAAGATGAGGTGGAATATAGATACAGTGGAATACTACTTGGCAATCAAAAGGAATGAAATCTTGCCATTTGCAAAACGTGGATAGAACTGGAGTGTATCATGCCAAGTGAAATAGGTCAGGCAGAGAAAGACAAATATATGATTTCATTCATATGTGGAATTTAAGAAACACAACAGATGAACATATTGTAAGGAAGGAAAAATAAGACAAAAACACAGAGGGAGGCAAACCATAAAGAGACTCTTAAATACAGAGAACAAACTGAGGGTTGCTGGAGGGGAGGGAGGTGGGGGATGGGCTAGATGGGTGGTGGGCATTAAGGAGAGCGCTTGTTGGGATCAGCTCCGAATGTTATATCTAAGTGATGAATCACTGGGTTGTACTCCTGAAACCAATACTACACTGTATGTTAACTACCTTGAATTTAAATAAATAAATAAATAAAGCCTCTTTGACTCCAGATGAGTTATTTAAATACTTTAAACCTCAATTTTCTCATCTGGGAAATAGAGATAAAAAAAGTTATTTCATGTATTTCAGGCAATAGCTGTGACATGATGTACTCAAACTTGTCATCATCATCATCATTTAATAATGAAGTGTTCAGAGCCTATGTCACATACGTAGACCAAGGACAGAGCTTGGAGTACCTGTGGCATCAACCTGTCCAGCTTTCTGAGGTCTGGGAATATAAGGATAGAACCCAGATATAATTACACAAGTAGTGGCTGCCACCTGGGCTGAAGAACACATCTCTGATCCTTTTGGACCTTCATCTGTAACCTGTCACCTTTGAGATAAATGTGACCAAAGTCAGGCCACCAGTGCCTTGATGACAATGGTCTACAACCAGAGGAGTCCTATATATGGGGATGACATAGACAAATACTACATGATCTCACTTATATGAGGAAACTGAATAGTCAAACTTACGGAAGAAACGTGTATAATGGCGGTTGACAGAAGCCAGAGGTGGGGAATGGGGAATGGGGAATGGGAAGATGTTGGTCAAGGGGTACAGAGTTTCCCTTATGCTAGATGAATGAGTTTTGGAGGTCTAACATACTGCAAAGTGACACTTAACAATCCTGTATTGTATACTTGAAACTTGCTAAGAGAATGGATCTTAAATGTTCTCAGCACTCACAGAAAAAAGGGAAAAAGGAAATAGTAACTATGTGAGGTGATGGATGTTTTTTCTTGATTGCAGTGATCATTTCACAATGTATACATATATCAAAACATCAAGTGGTACACCTTAAATACATATAATTTTTTTAAAAATGTTTATTTATTTTGAGAGAAAGAGAGACAACATGTATGTGCAGAGAAGGGGCACAGAGAGAACCCCAAGCAGGATCCACCTTGTCAGAAGAGAGCCTGATGTGGGTCTCAATGTCATGAACTGCAAGATCATGACCAGAGCAGAAATCAAGAGTTGGACACTTATGCGTTCTGCAAAATAAAAAGCGAGGCCCTATTATTTTAACGTGAAGATCTGAACATTATGTAAGTTTCTAAGAAGGGATTTGGGGCAAGAGAATCAAACCGTGGGCACAGGTCATCTTTGCAATGGGTTATATGCCAGGAAGCTGTCCACAGAGCCTTCAGCTGGGTGGTTAGCCTACAGTCAGCCCGAGATCTGTTGTCTGACAGGAGAGGCTGCATTTCTTCCTGAAGAGTTCTGAGAATCCTGGACAACACATTGTTCCACCTGGACTGAGTTGCTAATGTTTCTTACAGTGCTCTCTTCTTCAAGGGTGGACATTTACTACTCACTTTTTTATGGAAATTAAATCTTTCCTTTTATATTTCAGAATTGCCCTTCAGGGTTGGCACTATAATAAAGCAAGATGACTGTATATATTTTTAAATTAACTTTCCAATTTATGAGGTTAGGGTATACATTAAAAACTTTTTATTTTGAAATAATTTCAAATTTGCAGAAAATTTGCAAGTAATACAAAGGACTCCTACATATCTTCCATCAAGATATCCTAATTATTGGGACACCTGTGTGGCTCAGTTGGTGAGGCATCTAACTCTTGATTTTGGCTCACATCATGATCCCAGGGTTGTGAGATCAAGCCCCTCAGCAGGCTCCACACTGAGTGTGAGCTGCTTAAGATCTCTCTCTCTCTCTCTCTCTCTCTCTCTCTCTCTCTCTCCCTTCCCTGCTTGTGCATGCTTCCTCTCTCTCTCTCTCTCAAAAAGAAAAAAAAAAGGTTTCCCAACTCAGAACCTCAGAGTTGGTTGGTATAGAGATTATTTCCAGCTCAAGATATTTGAGAATAAAGAGATGCAGAAAGAAGCCTTTTTTGGAGCTTTCCTTATCTGACTAAAAGCAGCAATTTCTGGAAAATAAATTCCTTCTTTTGGGAAGATCTACTCCCAGAAGGGAAAACATAAATAAAGCTTTCCCCAAATTCCTTCACCCAGGAGTTTTGTGGGCCTGAGGGAGACAGAAAAACCATTCATACCTATATAGACAAACACTATCACTTTCTTGTCTCTCAATTGTTCAAAACACCCATTTGTTTTTCTTAAAGAAACTTATTTGTTCTTTGCATAAAAGACTTTCTCTCTCCTTTCCTTCTATCAAGTTAGGTATACAGTAAAACCTCTGATTGTGACTAACTTGTTCTGTATTTTAGTGTTCTGCAAGACAAGCAAACATTTGTAATAAATGTTAACTTGATTAGTGAGCAACGTCTTGCAAAACTTGTAGTATGGGATGCCCAATGTTACATGATCACAAGTGAGCCAATGGTTCTTTTCTCTCTCCCTTTCTCTCTCTCTCTCTCTCTCTCTCTCTCTCTCTCTCTCTCTCTCTCTCTGCGGGATAATGGGTGATAGTCTTCCAAGCTCAGATGCTCTGTTTCAGGCCAAGGTGTTTGGCAGAAATCAATGATTTTTCAGAACGTTGGAAGGTGCTCACAACTGTCACTAGTGTATTTTTTGTCACTTCGAAGCACCTATGGACAGTCTTCTGCTTTTAAACAGTAAGCTTAGGAATGCTTTGCTTCATTCTAGGTCAGGCTGCCTGCCGATATAGACCCTTTCCTTTGCGGCTTTATTCCCAGTTATATTAAATAGAGTACATGACAAGAGTTTGTTTATTTGTTTAAATTAAATTAATTTATTTTTAATTTACATCCAAATTAGTTAGCATATAGTGCAATAATGATTTCAAGAGTAGAACAGTGATTCAGCCCCTACGTATAACACCCAGTGCTCATCTCAATAAGTGTCGTCCTTAATGCCCCATTGCCCATTTAGCTCATCCCCCCACGCACAACCCCTCCAGCAACCCTTAGTTCTCTGTATTTAAGAATCTTTTATGTTTTGTCCCCCTCCCTGTTTTTATATTATTTTTCCTTATGTTCACCTGTTTAGTATCTTAAATTCCACATATGAGTGAAGTCAATTATATTTGTCTTTCTCTGATTGACTAATTTCGCTTAGCATAATACCCTATGGTTCCATCCATGTTGTTGCAAATGGCAAGATTTCATTCTTTTTGATTGCCGAGTAATTCTCCATTGCAACTATATACCACCTCATCTTTATCCATTCATCAGTTGATGAACATTTGACCTCTTTCCATAATTTGGCTATTGTTGATAGTGCTGCTATAAACATTGGGGTGCATGTGCCCCTTTGATTCAGTACTCCTGTATTCTTCGGATAAATTCCTAGTAGTGCAATTACTAGGTCATAGGGAAATTCGATTTTTAATTTTCTTAGGAACCTCCATACTGTTTTCCAGAGTGGCTGCATCAGTTTGCATTCCCACCAGCAGTACAAAAGGGTTCCTGTTTCTCCACATCCTCGCCAACATCTGTTGGTCCCTGAGTTGTTAATTTTGGCAATTCTGACAAGTGTGAGGTGGTATTTCATTGTTGTTCTGATTTGTATTTCCCTGATGATGAGTGATGTTGAGCATTTTTTCATGTGTCTGTTAGCCATCTGGATGTCTTCTTTGGAAAAGTGTCTATTCATGTATTTTGCCCATTTCTTCACTGGATTATTTGGGGTTTTTTTGGGTGTTAAGCTTGACAAATTCTTTATAAATTTAGGACACTTACCCTTTATCTGATATGTCATTTGCAAATATTTTCTCCCATTCTGTTGGTTGCTGACTGTTCCCTTTGCCATGCAGAAGCTTTTTATCTTGATGAGGTCCCAATAGTCATTTTTTGCTTTTGTTTCCCTTGCTTCTGGAGACATGTTGAGCAAGAAGTTGCTGTGGCTGAGGTCAAAGAGGTTTTTGCCTGCTTTCTCCTCTAGGATTTTGGTTTAGGTCTTTCATCTATTTTGAGTTTATTTTTTTGTCTGGTGTGAGAAAGTGGTCTAGTGTTATTCTTCTGCATGTCGCTGTCCAGTTTTCCCAGCACCATTTGCTGAAGAGACTGTCTTTAGTCCATTGGCTATTCTTTCCTGCTTTGTCAAAGATTAGTTGGCCATACATTTGTGAGTCCATTTATGGGTTCTCTATTCTGTTCCAATGATCTAAGTGTCTGTTTTTGTGCCAGTTCCATGCTGTCTTGATCATTACCACTTTGTAATACAGGTTAAAGTCTGAAGTTGTGATGCCTCCTGGTTTGGTTTTCTTTTTCAGCCAATTGTTTTGGCTATTTGGGGTCTTTTCTAGTTCCATATGAATTTAGGATTCTCTGTTCTAGCTCTGTGAAGAATGCTGTTGTTCTTTTGATAGGGATTACATTGAATGTGTAGATTGTTTTGGGTAGTATAGAATTTTTTTAAAAAATTTTTATACTTTATTTTTGGGACAGAGAGAGACAGAACATGAGTGGGAGCGGGGCAGAGAGAGAGGGAGACACGGAATCTGAAACAGGCTCCAAGTTCTGAGCTGTCAGCACAGAACCTGATGTGGGGCTCGAACCCATGAACCACGAGGTCATGACCTGAGCCGAAGTCGGACGCTTAATTGACTGAGCCATCCAGGTGCCCCTGGGTCATATAGACATTGTAACAATATTTGTTCTTCCAATCCATGAGCATAGAATATTTTTTCATTTTTATATGCCTTCTTCAATTTCTTTCATAAACTTTCTATAGTTTTCAGTGTATAGATTTTTTTTGCCTCTTTGGTTAGGTTTATCCTTAGGTATCTTATGGTTTTTGGTGCAATTGTAAGTGGGATCAATTCCTTGATTTCCCTTTCTGCTGCTTCATAATTGGTGTTTAGAAATGCAACCGATTTCTGTGCATTAATTTTATATCCTGTGACTTTGCTGAATTCATGGATCAGTTCTAACAGTTTTTTCATAGGATCTTTTGAGTTTTCCATATAGAGTATCATGTCATCTGCAAAGAGTGAAAGTTTGACTTCCTCCTAGCCAATTTGGATGCCTTTTATTTCTTTGCATTATCTGCTTGCTGAGGCTAAGAGTTGCAATACTATGTTTAATAACAGTGGTAAGAGTGGACATCGCTTATGTTCCTGATCTTAGGGAGAAAGCTCTCAGTTTTTCCCCCATTGAGTATGATATTAGTGGTGGATCTTTCATCTATGGCTTTTATGATCTTGAGGTATGATCTTTCTTCTTTTTTAAAAAATGTTTTTATTTATTTTTGAGAGAGAGAGAGACAGAGAGAGAGAGAGAGACAGAGTGTGAACAGGGAGGGGCAGAGAGAGGGAAACACAGAATATGAAGAAGGCTCCAGGCTCTGAGCTGTCAGCCCAGAGTCAGATGTGGGGCTTGCAACCAGGAGTTGTGAGATCATGACCTGAGTTGAAGTTGAACACTTAATCAACTGAGCCACCCAGGCACCCTGAGGTATGATCCTTCTATCCCCACTTTCCTGAGGGTTTTTATCAAGAAAAGATGCTGTATTTTGTCAAATGCTTTCTCTGCCTATATTTAGAGGAACATGCGGTTCTTGTCCTTTCTTTTATTAATGCGATGTATCACATTGATTGATTGCAGATATTGAACCAGCCCTACATCCCAGGTATAAATCCCACTAGATCTTGGTGAATTATCTTTTAATGTGTTGTTGGATCCTGTTTGCTAGTATCTTGTTGAGAATTTTTGCATCCATGTTCATCAGGGTACTTGGTCTATAGTTCTTTTTAATGAGGTCTTTGTCTGGTTTTGGAATCAAGGTAATGCTGGCCTCAGTGAATGAGTTTGGAAGTTTTCCTTCGATTTCTATTTTTTTGGAACAGCTTCAAAGGAATAGGTGTTAACTCTTCTTTAAATGTTTGGTAGAATTCCCTTTGAAAGCCATCCAGCCCTGGACTCATTTTTTAGATTTTTTTATTACTAATTCAATTTCTTTACTGGTTATAAGTATGCTCAAATTTTCTATTTCATACTGTTTCTGTTTTGGTAGTTTATGTTTCTAGGAATTGCCCAATTTATTGGCATATAATTGCTCAAATATTCTCTTATTATTGTTTTATATCTGCAGTGTTGGTTGTGATCTGCGAGAGTTTATTAATATTGTACTGCAGTCAACATCCGTATGAATATATATAATGGCCCCCATCCAGAAAAAAATTCCTTTGAGCCAATAGTTAGCAGTGATTCCATTAGTGATAGTGAAAGTCGTCCTACACAATAAACCTCTTCTTTTGTCTCCTTCACACCAGCCATGACGGTTTTCAAAGGTAAGTACAAGTTAATTTGTTTACTTTTCTTAATATTTTGTATTTTCTTTATTGTTTTGTATTATATTACTGTATTATAATCATTTTTATATGAATATTTTTGGGTTGTGGAACAAAATCATCTGAGTTTCCATTATTTATTATAGGGAAATTTGCTGTGATGTACAAGTGCCTTGGATTACAAGTGTGTTTCTGGAATGAATTATGCTCACCAATCAACGTTTTACTGTATAGGCCTTTAACTTAAACTATTTAAGAAGCCAGCTACTTCGTTTACTGGCTCCTATGGGCACATGAATAATTCTTTTTCTCCTGTTAACCTGTCTTTTGCCAGTTTAATATGCAAGTCTTAGGGAAAGAACATATCAGGACAATGACAAATTTTGCCTCCTCTTAACATTTTACCACTTTTGCTTTATCATTTCCTCTCTCCTGGATACTCCTAATTTTTTCTAAACCATTTGAAAGTTATTGTCCCTTAATACTTCCATGTATAATTCCTAAAAATAAAGGCTCTCTTTTATATAACCACAAGAAATTAATGTTGAACAATACTATCATCTAATACACAGACCTCATTCAAAATTTGCTGACTGTCCCAATAATGACCCAGTAATTTCCTTTATAGGTCCAGGATCCAATCTAGACCCATGTGTCATATTTAGTTGTCATTTCTTTTAGTTTCCTTCAATCTAGAACAGTTCCCTAGTCTTTCCTGTCTTTCCTTATCTTTTGTGACATTTACAGTTTTAAAAATTTACTCTGTGGAATATTTCTCAAATTTTTTTTTTCTTTTTGGTGTTTCTTCATGATTGGATTCAGATTATACATTTCTGGAAGAAATAGTAGTGAAGTGATGTTGTGTTCTTCTCAGTGTATAATATCAGGAGGCACATAGTGTGCATGTGTGCTATTACTGTTGCTGCTGCCTTTTGTCACTTGGTTAGGATGGCATCTTCCTGGTTATTTTATTATAAAATGAATAACTATTATTCATTTGTTAATAAGTAATGAATAAGTGTTTTATAGGGAGATGCTTTGAGATCATCTAAATATCACGTTTTTAATCTCACTCATTAGTTTTAGCATCCATTGATGATTCCGAATTAAATAAATTAGCACCATGATAGTTGCCAAATGGTGATTTGCTAATTGCAATATTCCTTCTATATTTATTATTTAGAATCCTTATCATTCACTTTCTTTCATTCGTTTATAAATTAACTTATTTATATCCATAGGGACTCACAGACTTCTGTTTTTTTTCAGTATGTTATTACCTGTTGCTCTCAGTATTCATCAGCCCCTCAGCCTGGCTCCTATGTCGTTTGACATGCCCCCAACATTCTTTGAGCACTTCTTTACTTTCTTGCACAACACCACATTTTAGGCTTACCTGCTATTTTCCTGCAGCAGCCCTGAAACCAGTCATTTCTTTAAAGTGTCCTGGTTTCTTTTCGTGGAGAATGTATTTTGGAAAGCATGAACTTGGTGCTCATTAGTACTGGAATGCCATTGCTTTTAGGTCTTCTCAGCAGACTAGGACAGCATGACACACTCACACTTATACACATCCATATCTGTCTATCTATCTTTCTATCTATCCATCCATCCATCCATCCATCTCCCCATCTATGTGTATATGTTAAAAACCATGAATTTATACTGATTCCTTCAATTCCAGTCCAACAAAATTGGCCAGTTCTCCTGTGTGTAACTAATGTTCTAACCACACAGCCTGCATCTTTGGCACCAGCCCCACTGACCAATTTTTTATCTTAACTAATAGATATGGAAGGGGAAGAGATGGCATGTTTATTCTCTTTAATGAAGCCTGAAGTGGAGACTCTGCTACTCAGTATAATATAAAGTGTTTTTCCTACTTAAATCCAATTCTAAGTTCACAGCAGACAAGGAAAAGCCTAAAGGGAATGTTCACATTCAATGGTTACAGCTACTGATGCACTTGGCAAGTGGTTATCTACTGTGCATATTCTAATTATCAGAGACTGATGTAACACCCTATTGAAGCCATTAGTAAATAATTTTTTTTTATTAGTAAATAATTTTTATTACCTTGTGGACAGTTCTGCCCATTTTAGTGCAACCAATGTGTTTGATTAATGTAGTGAAATGCCAAAAATCAGATTTTGCCACCAGTTTACACATCTCAGATTGCACTCCCTTTTTTTTAATGTTTATTTTTGAGAGAGAGAGACTGAGTGCAAGCAGGGAATGAGCAGAGAAAGAGACAGACAGAATCTGAAGCAGCCTTCAGGCTCTGAGCTGTCGGCACAGAGCCTGACTTGGGGTCAAACTCAAGAGTTGTGAGATCATGACCTGAGCTGAAGTTGGACACTTAACTGACTGAACCACCCAGGAACCCCTCAAATTGAACTCCATTTTAAAATTATAACCAATATTTTGGAATTCAGCACTTCACTGCACTTAAACATTGTTCTGGCTTGAAGTATTATCTATTATCTATAGCCCTTGAAGCCTTAGCAGTTTGAAAGGGTTTGCTTAACCAGTCCTCAAACTTTAATGAGCATCCAAACTCCTGTGGTGAAGGTTAACAGAGCTGATCCCTGAGCCCAAACCTAGAGATTCTGATTCAGTAGCTCTGGGGATTGCCTCAATTTTAATGAGGTTCCCCAGGAGTTTCAGGAGCAGGTGGCCCAGCGACCACACCTTGAGAAATACTGGGTTAACATTTTTTCACTCAAGTCCAGGAAAGTTCCAGTTTAGAAGCTGTAGTTGATCACTCCTAGTCATAGGCAAGGAAGAATTGGTCATTAGTGTAGCTAAAGTCAGGGCTGCCAGAGCACCTGGCTCTGGGGATCCCAAATAGATCAGGTTCGGCCACTCACCACGGACGAAAGTCGAAGGCAGGGAGACGAGTGGCAGTCAAACAAGAAAGGAATTTTTTCAGTGAGGCCAGCATCGGGAAGGCTGCAGACCAGCATCTCAAAGACTGTCTCCAAAGGGGCAAAAATACTTCCCGAGTTTATATAAGGAAAATGTGAGGGAAAGGTACATGCAGGTGGGCAGGAAAGATCAAGTCGATCGTTGTCTTGGGGTCAGTCACATGGGGTCTTGCTGGCTCAGGACAGTCATTGCTGCCTGAGGGGGTAGGTTTGCTCCCATCAGGAGATGCCCTGGTTGAAGACTTGTCTTTTGCTTGAGTTAAGAGATAAGCTGGAAAGAACTTAATCCATTAGAACGTTGGGGGTGAAAACGGAGGCAGTTGAAGTCCTCTCTCATTAGGACTCAGCAAAGCTTTCACAGTCAACAAGAGTATCAGTGGGATGAACCTTGGTTTCCAGCACCTACGATTGCAGGACAGATGTTATGCTTGTTCATCAACATTCATGTGTCAAGGCTGTGCTAGTGCGTCCGACAGGGGTGGCATCAAAGCTAGAAACTTGGTCGACCAAGCAGAGCTGCTCAGGCTGCCCTCTGGCATGCCAACTTGAAAGGCCAGGCTTTCGGACATTTGGGTTTGGCTGGTTAGTGTCCTTTAAGACTCAGAAGTGACTGGGGACAGGCTGAGCACACATGCCACATGATCCTCCTTAAAATGTGCTTCCTTTCGTTAGTCTTCCCTGTGGGACAAGGGCAGATGACTGAAAAAATGATACCCTTCAGCAGAAAGAAAGCAACTATCAATCAGCCCCTCTTTAATCATTTATGCTGAGTTCTTTCGCAGAGTGGTGCATTCAATCACCATAATTACCTGGTGAGGAGGGGACTTTATTATCACAGTTCCACAGATGAGGAAAGGGAGATGCAGAGAATATGATGTTTACACACGGTCATACAGCTAGTAAGTGGACATGAAGAGTTTTGACTCTTGGTCTTTTGTCTTTTTGTGTATGTGTGTGACATTTTAATTTATTTTTGAGAGACAGAGCATAAGTGGGAGGGGCAGAAAGAGAGGGAGACACAGAATCTGAAGCAGGCTCCAGGCTCTGAGCTGTCAGCAGAGAGCCCAATGCAGGGCTTGAACCCACCAATTGTGGGATCATGACCTGAGCTGAAGTCGACGCCTAACCAGCGGAGGCACCCAGGCACCCCTTGGTCTTTTGTTTTGAAGTCCAGTGCTTTCTGGAATAAACACTATACTGGGGGAACCTCTTGTATTTTGACTTTGTTTTCCTTTCCAAGGGATGCTATTCATGGACAAAAGTAAGCCTAGCAGCAGGACACATGGATTTAGGAGCTGTCACACTGGCACACTTCTCCCCTCTCTCCAGATCTACAATTAGGGAAAATGGTAGACTCTAGCCTGCTAGACAATCCTGGGTCTTTCCCTCTCATGGGTGGAGTGGAAAGCAGGCCTTGGTTTATGCAAAGTGAAAGCAAAGGTCCTCCTCTGAAGTGGAAATATTTCATAGAGGGTTTTTTCCTTCACATTTATACAATAAAAAGGACCATTGGGTGATTTCACAAGAAAAGACCAGCCTGCTCTCAAAGGATTATGGTGGAACTCATCACTTCCAGATCTAAACTCCTACTTTGGATGGCTCCCATCTCCCCCAGTTTCTTCCTCTCAAGATTTCAGCCCAGTGCCCATTACAGGAGTCAAGGATCCCATGGTCCATAGACCTCAGTGGCAGCACCTGAGCTCATGACCTAGAAACTTGTGTTGACCCATATCTTCTAGCTTCTAAGAGCCAGAGCCTGGCAGTGGGTGTGAATATGTGTGAGCATGGTGGGTGTGCTAGACAGCAACGTCGGCTCTCTCCTAATAGTCTTCCAGGTTTCACGTAAAATACTTGGATCAGTCCTTTCTGGGGACCAATTCACAGTCTCTTTTCCTGGCACCCTACAACTCAACCCATCCAGTGATGCTCTAGCACAGCAGGCCCTAAAGCTCAGTGCTTTGGGTGGATACCACAGAAATAATAATACTGAGTATAACATGAAACATCCATACCAATCATCATATCTTCTTTTTTTTTCCTTTTTTATTTATTTTATTTAAATTCTTTTTTTTTTTTTTTTTACAAATAGTTTATTGTCAAATTAGTTTCCACATAACACCCAGTGCTCATCCCCACAAGTGTCCTCCTCCATGCCCACCCCTCCTCCCCACATCCATCAGTCCTCAGTTTTTGTCAGCATTCAAGAGTCTCTCATGGTTTGCCTCTCCCCCTTTCTCCCACCATTTCCGCCCTTCTTCTCCCCCTTGGTCCTCTGTTAAGCTCCTCCTAATCCTCCTATACGTGCACACATATGATATTTGTCCTTCTCTGCCTGACTTATTTCGCTCAGCATAACACCCTCAAGGTCCATCCATGTTGCTACACATGGCCAGATTTCATTGTTTCTCATGGCCATGTAGTATTCCATGGTATAGATAAACCACATCTTCTTGATCCATTCATCTGTTGATGGACACTTAGGCTCTTTCCATGTTTTAGCTATTGTGGAGAGTGCTGCTATGAACATTGAGGTACATGTGCTCCTATGAATCAACATTTCTGTATCCCTTGGGTAAATTCCTAGCAGTGCTATTGCTGGGTCATAGGGGAGTTCTATTGTTAGTTTCCTGAGGAACCTCCACACTGTTTTCCAGAGGGGCTGTACCAGTTTACATTCCCACCAACAGTGTAGGAGGGTGCCCGTTTCTCCACATCCTCGCCAGCATCTAGAGTTCTCTGATTGGCTCATTTTAGCCACTCTGACTGGCGTGAGGTGGTATCTCAGTGTGGTTTTGATTTGTATTTCCCTGATGAGGAGGGATGCTGAGCATCGTTTCATGTGTCTGTTGGCCATCTGGATGTCCTCTTGGAGAAGTGTCTGTTCATATCTTCTGCCCATTTCTTCACTGGGTTGTTTGTTTTTCGGGCGTGTAGTTTGGTGAGTTCCTTGTAGATTCTGGATATCAACCCTTTATCTGATATGTCATTTGCAACTATCTTTTCCCATTCCGTTGGTTGCCTATTAATTTTCTGGGTTGTTTCCTTGGCTGTGCAGAAGCTTTTAATCTTGAGGAGGTCCCAACAGTTTATTTTTGCTCTTAATTCCCTTGCTTTTGGGGATGTGTCAAGTAAGAAGTTGCTGCGGTGGAGGTCAAGGAGGTTGTTTCCTGCTTTCTCCTCTAGGGTGTTGATAGTTTCCTGTCTCACGCTCAGGTCCTTTATCCATTTTGAGTTTATTTTTGTGCATGGTGTGAGAAAATGATCTAGTTTCATTCTTCTGCATGTTGCTGTCCAGTTCTCCCAACACCATCTGTTAAAAAGGCTGTCTTTTTTCCATCGGATATTCTTTCCTGCTTTGTCAAAGATAGTTGGCTGTATACTTTTGGGTCCACTTCTGAGTTCTCAATTCTGTTCCATTGGTCTATGTGTCTGTTTTTGTGCCAATACCATACTGTCTTGATGATGACAGCTTTGTAGTAGAGGCTAAAGTCTGGGATGGTGATCCCTCCCGTTTTGGTTTTATTTTTCAGGATTACTTTGGCTATTCGGGGTCTTTTGTGGTTCCATACAAATTTTTGGATAGTTTGTTCTAGTTTTGAGAAGTATGCTGGTGCAATTTTGACTGGAATTGCATTGAATGTGTAGAGTGCCTTAGGTAGTAATGACATCTTAACTATATTTATTCTTCCTATCCATGAGCATGGAATGTTTTCCATTTCTTTGTGTCTTCTTCAATTTCCTTCATAAGTTTTCTATAGTTTTCATCATACAGATCTCTTGTATCCTTGGTTAGGTTTATTCCGAGGTATTTTATGGTTTTTTGTGCAATTGTGAATGGGATCAGTTTCTTGATTTCTCTTTCTGTTGCTTCATTGTTGGTGTATAAAAATGCAACCGATTTCTGTACGTTGATTTTGTACCCTGCAACTTGGCTGAATTCTTGGATCAGTTCTAGTAGGCTTCTGGTGGAGTCTGTCGGGTTTTCTATGTAGAGTATCATGTCATCTGCGAAGAGTGAAAGTTTGACTTCCTCTTTGCCAATTCTGATGCCTTTGATTTCCTTTTGGTGTCTGATGGCTGATGCTAGGACTTCCAGCACTATGTTAAACAGCAGTGGTGAGAGTGGGCATCCCTGTCGTGTTCCTGATCTCAGGGGGAAAGCTCTGAGTTTTTCCCCGTTGAGGATGATGTTAGCTGAAGGCTTCTCATAGATGGCTTTGATGATGTTTAAGTAGGTTCCTTCTATCCCAACTTTCTCGAGAGTCTTTATTAAGAAGGGATGCTGTATTTTGTCAAATGCTTTTTCTGCATCTATTGACAGGATCATATGGTTTTTATCTTTTCTTTTATTGATATGATGTATCACATTGATTGATTTGCGAATGTTAAACCAGCCCTGTAACCCAGGAATGAATCCCACTTGATCTTGGTGGATGATTCTTTTTATATGCTGCTGGATTCGATTTGCAAGGATCTTGTTGAGAATTTTTGCATCCGTATTCATCAAGGATATTGGCCTGTAGTTCTCTTTTTTTGCTGGATCTCTGTCTGGCATGGGAATCAGTGTGATGCTGGCTTCATAAAATGAGTCCGGGAGTTTTCCTTCGCTTTCTATTTTTTGGAATAACTTGAGAAGAATTGGGATTAATTCTGTTTTAAATGTCTGGTAGAATTCCCCAGGGAAGCCATCAGGTCCAGGGCTCTTATTTGTTGGGAGATTTTTGATCACTGATTCAATTTCTTCACTCGTTATGGGTCTGTTCAGGTTTTCTATTTCTTCCCGTGTGAATTTTGTAGTGAGTGTGTGTTTAGGAATTTGTCCATTTCTTCTAAGTTGTCCAATTTGTTGGCATATAATTTTTCATAGTATTCCCTGATAATTGCTTGTATTTCTGAGGGGTTGGTTGTAATAAGTCCATTTTCATTCATAATTTTGTCTATTTGGGTGCTCTCTCTTTTCTTTTGGATAAGTCTGGCTAGAGGTTTGTCAATTTTGTTTACTTTTTCAAAAAACCAACTCTTGGTTTCATGGATCTGTTCAATTGTTTCTTTGGTCTCTATGTTGTTTATTTCTGCTCTAATTTTTACTATTTCTCTTCTTCTACTGGGTTTAGGGCGTTCTTGTTGCTCTGCCTCTAGTTCCTTTAGGTGAGCTGTTAGATTTTGGACTTGCGCTTTTTCTAATCTCTTGAAATAGGCCTGGAGAGCAATGTACTTTCCTCTTAGGACTGCCTTTGCCGCATCCCATAGATTTTGAATTGTTGTGTTTTCATTTTCATTTGTTTCCATATATTTTTTAATTTCATCTCTAATTGCCTGATTGGCCCATTCATTCTTTAGAAGGGTGTTCTTTAACCTCCATGTTTTTGGAAGTTTTCCAGACTTCTTCCTGTAATGGATTTCAAGTTTCAAAGCATTGTGATCTGACAGTGTGCATGGTATGATCTCTATTCTTTTATATTTATTGAGGGCTGCTTTATGTCCCAGTATGTGATCTATCTTGGAGAATGTGCCATGCGCACTTGAGAAGAAAGTAAATTCCCTGGCCTCAGGATGTAAAGTTCTAAATAGATCCGTCAGGTCCATCTGGTCCAATGTATCTTTCAAGTCCATTATTTCTTTAGTGATTTTCTGTCTGGTTGACCTATCCATTGCTGTAAGCGGAGTATTAAAGTCTCCTGCTATTAGCACATTCTTATCTATAAGCTTGTTTCTGTTTGTGATTAATTGTTTTAGATATTTAGGTGCTCCCATATTCGGTGTGTAGACATTTATGATTGTTCGTTCTTCCTGATGGATGGACCCTGTAATTATTATGTAGTGCCCTTCTTCATCTCTTGTGATTGTCTTTATTTTAAAGTCCAGTTTGTCTGATATAAGTATCGCTACTCCAGCTTTCTTTTGATTTCCTGTAGCATGATATATATTTCTCCATCCCCTTACTTTTAATCTGAAGGTATCTTCCGTCTAAAATGAGTTTCTTGTAGATAGCATATAGATGGATTTTGTTTTTTCATCCATTCTGCTACCCTGTGTCTTTTGATTGGAGCATTCAGCCCATTTGCATTCAGTGTTATTATTGAAATATGTGGGTTTAGAGTCTTTGTATCTTTTGTAGGGTTCATGTTTGTGGTGGTGTCTCTGGAATCTTTGTTCCTTGCAACCTTTCCTTCAGAGCATCCCCTCAGGATTTCTTGTAGGGCTGGCTTCGTGGTGACAAATTCTTTCAATTTCTGTTTGTTTGGAAAGGTTTTTATCTCTCCTTCTATTTTGAATGACAGGCTTGCTGGATAGAGGATTCTTGGCTGCATATTTTTACTGTTCATCACATTGAAGATCTCCTGCCATTCCTTTCTGGCCTGCCACGTTTCAGTAGATAGGTCTGTCACCACTCTGATAGGTTTCCCTTTGTATGTGAGGGCCCTTTTCTCCCTAGCTGCTTTCAAAATTCTCTTTGTCCTTGTATTTTGCCATTTTTACGATGATATGTCGTGCAGAAGATCGATTCAAGTTACGTCTGAGAGGAGTCCTCTGAGCCTCTTGTATTTCCACATTGACTTCCTTCCCCAGGTCGGGGAAGTTCTCTGCTATAATTTGTTCCAGGACTCCTTCAGCACCTTTCCCTCTCTCTTCCTCTTCTGGGATTCCTATGATACGGATATTGTTGTGTTTGACTGTGTCGCTGAGCTCTCGAATTCTTCTTTCCTGTTTCTGGATCAGTTTGTCTCTTTTTTTGTCAGCTTCTTGTTTTTCTATAATGGTGTCTTCTAAATCACTTATTCTCCTTTCTGCCTCTTCAAGCCGTGCGTTGGAGGCCTCTAATTTATTATGGATCTCATTTATCGCATTTTTTAATTCTTCATGCCTATTTTTATTTTCCATTCTGTCTGTAGCCATAGTTTCTTTGATGTCCCCTATCTTTTTTTCAAGCCCTGCTATTAATTTCACCATTATTATTCTAAAATCTTGTTCACTTATGCTGCTGATATCTGTTTTGAGCAGTTCATTAGCTGTCATTTCTTCTTGGAGTTTCTTTGGAGGAGAGGTCTTTCGTTTCGTCATTTTAGTTAGCTTTCCGGCTCTTGTTGGTTTTAAAGACCTGTTATGCTCTCTGTTTCTATGAGCACTGCTATATCCAAGAAACTCTTTGACTTTCCAGGGCCTATCCTTTCAGAGATTGTTTTTGAATGGTATCCCTCGGTCACTCTTGTTGGGACCTTAGTTATTTTATTTTCCTATTCGTAGTGATATTTGGGACTCTTCACATTGTGTACTCTAGCTTGTTTCTTGAGGTAGCCCTGGAAAAGAAAACAGACAGACAAACACACAGGGAGCAGGAGCACACAAACGCACAGGCTGATTCAACTAACATGCAAAGTGAGAGGGAAAACGAAAAAGTTAATAGAAAAGACGGAGGAGGGAGGGCGAATAGGGAGCATAAAATACATAAAAGGGTCAAAAAGGGGAAAAGAAAAGGAAAAAAGAAGAAAACCGATGGACAAAGAACGGTTTAAAGCATATACCTGGATTTCCCAGCTACAGTTAAATAGCCGTGTGTATGCAGTGCTGGCTGAAGAGCATAGAGAAAAAGAGAGAAGGCAGGGTGAGACAAGGCAGATTTGGAAATAGAATGAACAGGCAGAAGGGATAAGAAACTTTTTTCAAAGAGGTAAAGGGTAGAATATGGTTGGATAGGTGAGAGAAGGATGCTGGAATTATCCAGAGAAACTATATAGTCTAATTACTCCTGAGAGAAATAGCTGAAAAAGTCGGTAGGTGTAGAATTTACATTTACAGAATGGACTTGTGATTGTTTAAGCAAGCTGGCGACCAGAGTTAATCAGGTCAGTGTTTTGGGGAAAAAAGCGAGAAAAGAGAAAGAAGAAGAAAAAAAGAGAAAAGAAAGGGGAAAAAAAAGAAAGAAGAAAAAAAAAAAAAAGGAAAAAAAAGAAAAAAAAAAAAAAGGGAGGAGGGCACCTCTCAGGCAGGGATGGGCGTGGCGTGATCCGATGCCTCAGGCGGGGGTTCTGCCTTGGCGATTGTGGGGAGGAGAGTGACGGTGCTCCAGTCCCTTCTTGAACCCCGCGCTGCAGCTCGCTTTTTTTTTTTTTGGCGTGTCAACTCCCCGTTCCGGGGACGCAGCCGAAGTTGGTTGCACTCTTCAACCCAGGCCAGTTCCAATCTCCAAATCCCAGTCCGCGCCCCACTGAAGTTGCCTTAGACACAGCTTCCCAGACAACCCCCTCGGGCTATTCCAGGCTCCCAGCTGAGCTCTGGGGGCGGAGTCAGGATCGCTGCTTCCTTCTCTGGGTCGGGCTGGTGCGCATGTGCGGGGGCTTGCCTGCCGGGTCCGCGTAGCCTGAGCCCGCTGGAGTGAGGAAAACCGGGTCTCTCTATGGCTCGTCACCCGAAACACGAACTCACAGGCAAACTTTCCAGTTTTTAGTTCTTTGCCTTCCCTCTCGAGTCCCAGCCAGCCAGGAGCGCGATCATCTGGTGTCCATGCGGCTCTTTCAGGGGTCCCAGCCGCCCTGGAGCTACAATGGCGGCAGGCGCGCCGCCGCCGCTTTAAAAACCAACCTCCAGGAGCGGCACAAAGAAGCAGTTTGTGTGCTCAGCCTCCCCCAGGACCAGTTGTCGCGAGGGGACCTGGTGTGCAGGTATTTGGCAAGTACGGTCTTTCTATGCACCGAGCGGAGATTTTTCTGTCTCGTACTCTCTCCTTTTCCCCTCTCACTCCCCGTAGAGGGTAGAGGGGAATCGTCTCCCACCCTGGAGTCTCCGATCCCGGCCCGATTTTATCTTCCCCGGTTCGCACTCACATTAGAAGGCTTTCTCAGTGGATTCTGCGTCCTTTTTCTCCGAGTCTCTCAGGTTTTGTATGGTTTCCAATGGCTTCAGATCTTTTCTGTGTGATGTATGGGCGCGAGTGCAAGTACGGAGCTCCTTACTTCTCCGCCATCTTGCCTCTTCCCCCCGTGGTGTCACTATATTCTACCCATCATCATATCTAATCCATCACCAAGACGGATTCATTTTACTCTCTAAATATCTGCCCAGTGGGTCCACTTCTCTCTATCTCCATTGCCACCATTCTAGCATAAGCCACAAGTATTTCTAGTGGGGCCACTGCAGAGATCTCCTAGGGTCTCCCTTCTTCATGTAGTCTCATGCCGCCCTTCAATGTATTCTCCTTCCTGCATCCTAAGGTCAAGACCTTCTCTCTTGACTGCCCTAAACAGCTTTCCTCTAACCCTTTTGTCTATGTAACGTCTACTTATTTGTCAGATCTCAGAACGATCAGGGTTACTCTTTACGGAGGGTGTTTTGCCTCACAAGTTCTTGTGCTGTTTGTTCTTACAGAAATTTCCTCTCTAACTTCATAGCATTTTTTCCAATCATAATGAAACACTCGTCTCTGTAACTATTGCATTAATGGATGTTTCCTCTATTAGACTATAAAATCCACGAGAAAAGGGGATATATCTGTATCAGTCTCTCTCTCTCTCTCTCTCCCTCTCTCTCTCTATCCCTTCCCTCCTCTGTTTCTCCCTACCTCCCTTCTCCTACCTCATTTTTTTTGTTTCATTTTTTTGCCATAGGAATTGTATCTTCTCACTGAACAAAAGGTATTAATTATTCCACATTGAAAAGGAAAAATGTAAGTTTTTCTCTTGAAGGACAGGCTTCCAAAGATACGAGATGTTCCACTAAAGGCTAAGTTAAAGCAATTCTTCCAGGGACCCCTACTACGTTTTATGCTTATAACTCATTTCTTTCACTTTTGTTTTGCTTTTCTCATTCTTCCACAGTTTTATTTATTTTCAACAGAAAATTTCAAAATTAAATAGGTGACTATAGTATTATTAACTTTCATGTACTATCACCAGCTTTAACAATTAATAATGTCTTGCCCAGCTTGTTACATTTTTCTCTTTCTACTTTAGTTGTTGTTGGTGGTGGTGAAGTAATTTAAAGCATATGCTGACATCATATCATTTTATCCACAAATAGTTCAGTAATTAACTCCAACACACAAGGGTTTTTTAAAAACATAATTCATAACAATAATAATTCTTTCATGTAGTTTTAATAATATTTAATTCCCCATCCATGCTCATATCTTCTCCATTTTCTAAAAACTATACTACAGTTGATTCATTTAGGCTAGGATCAAACAAGGCCCACACATTGCATTGTTTCCGTAGTTTCTCTCTCTCTTTTTTAAAAAATATATTAATTTCTTTTGAGAGAGAGAGAGAGTGAGCAAGTGGGGGAGGTACAGAGAGGGAATCCCAAGCAGGCTGATGTGGGGCTTGAACCCACAAACCATGAGATCATGACCTGAGCCGAGATCAAAAGTCAGATGCTTAAGCAACTGAACCACCCAGGTGCTTCTCCTAAGTGTCTGTTAATCCAACCATTCCTTCTCCTCCCACCTTTGAAAACTCCACTTATTTGTTGAAGGAACTGGGTCATTGATTGCATACAGCCTCCTATCTTCTTGGCTGATTTGGCTGATCACTTCTTCATCCAACTTGATCTTTTATCCCCTTGTTCTACCTCTTCTTTTATTATTTTCAAGCTAGCAGTGAGATCTCTAGATTTGAGGAGATCCAGAGACTTCCTCTTTGGCAAGGATGACTCCTAGGTGGTGCTGTATACTTCTTATTGCATCACATCAGGAGACATCAGATGCCCCATTTTCAGTGATGTGAAGATTGATCTACAGATTATACTGTTGGTAGACAATTCTCCGTGGGGCTCTTGCATTTCTCAAAAACTTTAACTGCCTTTTGTCTACATTATCTTTTCAAGGATGTTTGCATATGAACAGTCTTAGAAGAAAGAGAGAGTGTCTGTTGCTGGAGCTGCACAATATAAAATATCAGAATTCCCTAAACTTGGGATTCCTTTCTTGTAAAGCAGCCCACTAAATATTCAAGGTCATCTGACCCTGTTTGTGTTGCTCTATTAGTATTGAGGCTCAGGGAACCAGTGTGAAAATGATGATACTGAAAATAGCCACTGCTTATTGCTGTAATTGACAGTCCTTGGTATTAGACTGGATTCTTCAGAGAAACACACACACGCATGTACACACACGCATACACAGGAGACAGACAGAGACAGGGACAGAGAGACTGATTTACTGTAAGGAATTGGCTGATTATGGAGGCTGACAAGGCCAAGATCTGTAGTCATGCAGCTGGGAGACCCAGGAGTCCAAAGGCCTGAGAAGCAGGAGAGCTGATAGTGTAAGTTTCAGTTCAAATCCAAGTGTGAAGGTGGGAGAACACCAATGTGGCAGCTCAGCTTGAATATAGAAAGAACTGTTTCTTGCTCACTTTTGCTCTATTTAGCTTGGGTGGAGCAGATGGGGAGAGGAGACAGCTTTACTCAGTCTGTGGATTCAAATGGTAATCTTATCCAGGAGCACCCTCATGGGCACCCCCAAAAATAAAATTTAAAGCAAATATTTGGGTACCCCATGGCCCAGTCATGTTAACACATCAAATTAAATATCACACTCTTTAACCCAGCGTCTATACGTTTAATCAGCTTCCATGAAATTTGGCAAGTTAATTTGTTATCTTGCAAATGGAGTAAAATCTCAGACCCTTCACAGCTCTTGATACATCCTTCATAAAAAAAAGAAAAAGATTGGTCGGGGGGTTCAGGTGTGTCCGCCTGATCTCTCTATTACAAAACTTCCATCAGCTTTTCACCTAAAGATCTAGTATTCATTCTTTTTCTTTTTTTTAATGTTTTTTTAAAATTTATTTTTGAGAGAGAGAGAGAGAGAGAGAGAGCATGAGCAGGGGAGGGTCAGAGAGAGAGGGAGACACAGAATCCAAAGACAGGCTCCAGGCTTTGAGCTAGCTGTCAGCACAGAGCCTGATGCGGGACTCGAATCCACGAACCACGAGATCATGACCTGAGACGAAGTTGGACGCCTAACCCACTGAGCCACTCAGGTGCCCCTTCATTCATTTTCATGGCTTAGAATCATTATTTTAGTAGGGGTTGCAAAGTGGTGTCCATCTAATTCTACCATTCTGTTTGCATTTCTATGAAGAAGAATTTTCTTTCATCCTGTTTGGTTCTGCTGAAATCCAATTTATAGATGAAAGGCAGGACTAATTGCTAGTTCTTTCATGTTATTTACTAGTTTGGTTTAAAAAAAAATTTTTTTAATGTTTTATTTATTTCTGAGAGACACAGCATGAACAGGGGAGGGCCAGAGAGAGAGGGAGACGCAGAATCTGAAACAGGCTCCAGGCTCTGAGCTAGCTGTCAGCATAGAGCCTGATGTGGGTCTCGAAGCCACGAACCGAGAGATCATGACCTGAGCTGAAGTCGGATGCTTAACCGACTGAGCCACCCAGGTGCCCCTGTTATTTACTAGTTTTAAGAATAATGAGTTGGTGTGGTAGAAATCTTCAAAGTGATGGGGTGCCTGGGTGGCTCACTTGGTTAAGTGTTTAATTCTTGGTTTCAGCTCAAGTGATGATCTCATGGTTTGTGAACTCAATACCCACATAAGACTCTGCACTGACACCATGGAGCCTGCTTGGGATTCTGTCTCTTCCTCTCTCTCTGCCCTTCCTCTGCTCATAGTCTCTCTAAAAAATAAATAAATAAAATGTTTTAAAAAAGGAAATCTTCAAAGTGATAATTATGTTTTCCTTTTGAGTTATTATTTTACTGATTATAAACTAAATGGATTTCTTTTATAGTTCATATTTGTAATCTATTGCAGTTACTCTTTGCTCAAATTGATCTATCTTTGGCCATTTGGAGCTCCTTCTGATAGCCACTATAACCTTTGTATACGACTGCAGTAATACTTGATAATTTCTTCACTTTCTTGCACAACAAAGTGGCCCAGAATCATCTTACACATTCTTGCTATTTCCTGGAATCAGTCATTTCTCCAAGCAATCCTGACTTCTTTTGGTAGGATGTGGTCATTAGAGGGCACAATGTGGGTGGAGGTGGTGCTCAGAGCTACTAGGCTGTTATTGTTTTCAGGCCCTTTTAGTGGCTAGAGCTGGGACATACATATTTTTGAAAAAGAAAAAATATGCATTTGTATTGAAATTTCCAATTCAAAGTTTAGAGTATAGAATTTTACAGATGTCTTTGATTTTATGTTTATCTGTCTGTTATGCTGAAACTCTTCGTTCATAATTATTTACATGTTTTAGTCTCTAACAAACACATGATAATTTCAAATATAATTATTATCAGTATGATAACCGAAACAATTTATTTTCTTTATGGCTCTTTTACCTTTAGGCTTTTATCTTATACCCTACTCATGATATGGAGTTAAAATGCTGTGTTTCAGAGTTATTTGAAATAATTATTCTTTGTGGTCAGGCCACTAATGTGATATTCTTAGGTTTATTTGTTTTCAATATTTAGACAGTGCTTTTTAATTTTTAATTTAATTTAATTTTTGCTTATGTGAAATACACAATTCCAAATCCTCTACCTAGCATGTTCATTGAATTAAAACTTGAGGTGGTCTTTTCATACTGCCTATTCATTCACTCGTTCATTCATTCGACAGATATTTATGAAGCACCTGTCCTAAGCTAGTATGGGGTCTATCGTAGTGAACAAACCAGATAGCAATCCTTACCCCCAAGGAGCTTGCATGTTAGTGTGATGTTGGAGAAACAAATCTCTTGACAATCTCTTCAGTTCTCCCTTACGCCTTCTGTTCCTATCCCTCTTTGTTTCTCTTCTCTTCTCCAGGGGCTCTGCATGAAGCAGAAGTTGCAAGTGGTCTTGGGTGGTTAAGGAAAAAGAATTTTCCCTCAGTTCCTTTTTCTAGTTTCTCTAAATTCACATAATATTAGTAAGTTACTTAATATTTCCAAGGCTGAATTTATACGTATGAAAAAATGTAAAAAAATTTGTTTAAAAAGAAAGAAAAATGTACTCCCCCATCTTCTTGAATCTGGGTCTTAAATCTGACTGCTTTGACTAAGCAAACATGACAGAAGTGACAGTATGTCAGTTTCAAGTCCAGCCTTTAAGAGGCCTTAAAAGGACTGACAGGTTCCATTTCCTTCTTGGATTCAGTTGCCATGTCCTAAGGAAGCCCAAGAAGCACACACACTTGTCCAGTTCTGTGCACAAGAACTGAAGCTCTAGGCTGATGGTTCCCAGCTCATAGCCAACAATTTGCGAGTGAGCTGTCGTGGATGTGAATCTAATGCCAGAAGTGGCCCAACTGATGTCAAATGGTACAGAGGTAAGCTGTCCTACCAAGTCCCATCCAAACTGCAAAATTGAGCAATAAATCATTATTGGAAACCACTAAATTTTGACATGGTTTGTTATGCAGCAATAGAGTAGCGACATAGTAGGTACTCACTGAGAAGTCGTTCTATTCTGGAATTTTTGAAAGTATTTATAAGGCTTAGATTAACCTTAAATCTCTGACCAGAAACCCTGAGTTTCTGCTCAGGGTTTGATGCAGCTGTGTGTCATCAAGGATTTCTCTTACTATCTTACTCTTTAGATTAAGAAACTGTGGCAAAGACTGTTGTTCACATTTCAAACATTTCTAACTCTGGCAATACTTTTTCTTTTTCTTTTTTTTTTTTTAAATATTTTTTATTTATTTCTAGAAGAGAGAGAGAGAGAGAGAGACAGCGTGAGCAGGGGAGGGTCAGAGAGAGAGGGAGTCACAGACTGAAATGGGCTCCAGGCTCTGAGCTGGCAGTCAGCACAGAGCCCGATGCGGGGCTCGAACCCACGAACCGCGAGATCATGACCTAAGCGAAAGTCAGACGCTTAACCGACTAAGCACCCAGGCGCCCCTGGCAATACTTTTTCTTGTCTGTATTTGCTATAATCTTCTTATTCCTTGCCTTTGGACCTCCATGTTGATTTGCTGGTGATAAGTTCTATTTTTATCAGACCCCTTTTCAGGTTATAGTTCTTGTAGGTCAATCCTTATTAACTAGTTTTCATTTATTGAAAAAACCTTGCAATTCATTTGTGTCTATATTAGTATGTTTAAAATCAGATGGGCAATGGATTGATTGATTACCGTAGAATCCGATGGCCACAAGGAATTTCAAAACTTCTCTGCGTTAGCTTTCCCACACCTATAGACAAATGGACAATATTTCCAGCGAAGATCTCAGCCTGCAGGGTAAAGGGAAGAGAGGCAGTGTAGCCCAAAAGATTCTGAAGAGGAAAGAGAGATTGGGAGAAAAATTAAAAAATGGGAATAGGGAAGAGAAAATAATTAGTGGGACAGACTCTACCCTCAGAATGTGGTGGGTGATGCATCTTGTCCTGACACGTTCACTCCTCAGTCTGTAGAATATCACCGTGTAATACCTAGGGATGGTTTTATGTGTCTGCCTCTAAGAGCTCCCAGCTTATTGGTAATTAGATATTACTTTAAACCCTTGGTATGTACTACATGGCCTATATTAAGGAATATCTCTGAAAGAAGTCAGGAAAGAAACCATAAGTGACAGAATAAGAATGATGAAAAAGAATAAGAATAATGGGAAAAAATGGAAGCCAGCTCAGTACAAGACAGAAGGTCAAGGCCAGATCCACTGACCTGTTTTCCATGAAGGGTAATGAGACATACCCATTTTCCCAAGGAAGAAAACAAGCAGGGAAAGAAATGCTGGAGTGGCCGAGAGGACTGAAAGATGTTAGAAAATCTCACTGTTCCCAGCTTTTTGTGATTCCTTTCCTTTTCTTTAAAAAAAATTTTTTTTAATGATTTTAATTTATTTCTGAGAGAGAGAGACAGCATGAGCAGGGGAGGGTCAGAGAGAGAGCAAGATACAGAGCATGAAGCAGGCTCTAGGCTCTGAGCTAGCTGTCAGCACAGAGCCCACTGCGGGGCTTGAACCCACAAACTGTGAGATCATGACCTGAGCCGAAGTCAGACGCTTAACCAACTGAGCCACCCAGGTGCCCCTACTTTCCTTTTCTTTTTCCTTCCTTCCTTCCTTCCTTCCTTCCTTCCTTCCTTCCTTCCTTCCTCCCTCCCTCCCTCCCTCCCTCCCTCCCTCCTTCCCTTCTTGCTTTCTTGCTTGCTTTCCCTCTTTCTTTCTCTTTTTCTCTCTCTCCCTTCCTTCCTTCCTTTTTTTTTTTTTTTCTTTTTTTCCCAACTAAGGAATACATACAATAAGGATGGCCAGCAGAGGGCCTTCAAATGAACATTAGCACTGAACACTTGCCTGTCTGTGTGAGATCTTTGAACTTTTGGTTGTCTTCCTTACAGGATTTTATTTTAATAAAATGAAAAAAAAACTCTTCACATTTTATTGGGAAATAGTTGCAAAAACCAACAGACCTCAATGCATGTCGCTGGCATTGAATTATGATTGCAATATTTCAAGAAGAACAAGGTACTTCAGCAAAAAGTCAGTAGGTGGCAAACTTCTACAACCCTTAGATTGAAGAAGGCCTATAATGAGTAGATCCCAGTCTACAGAAATATTGGAGATTCTTTCTTCTTTTTTGGGGGGATGGGTGGTGGCTGGTTTGTGTGTGTGCCTGTGTGTGTCTGTGTTATTTTGCAAAACACACTGATTGAAAAATAAGTCTCTTTTCAAATAGTTATTAAGACATTTACCAAAAGAGCTAATTCAGTATGTATCATAATCATTTGGTCAACCAGTCTCTTCTGAAGGTCTTCTATGGTGCTTGGTTATATCAACCCCTGTGGGAGAGATGGTGGAATAGAAGGTCCCTAAATTCCCCTTCATTTAGAGTCTGTGATTTGAGGTGTTCCACTTGATCGTAAGTCTTACCTGCCCTCAAGAAGCTTTCCAATATCTTGTGAACCAGAAGTTGATGGAGAGAGTTCCCAACTTTACATGGAGGGAGAAGGCTTGGGTTATATTTTTGGAGGAAATTATTTTTGGGAAATGTTGAGGGATGGCAGGAACATTTGTGTAGTCCATGGGGGTACACAAAATAGGACACTGTAAAA
Source organism: Proteles cristata cristata (assembly GCA_017311185.1). Lineage (NCBI taxonomy): Eukaryota > Metazoa > Chordata > Mammalia > Carnivora > Hyaenidae > Proteles > Proteles cristata. Next base: position 47,951 of record JAESUZ010004426.1, on the reverse strand, counting down.
TAACATTGTGTTTCTTTCCTGGAAACCTGGGTTCCATGATAACATCTTTTCTGGTTCCTAGAATCGAATTTAGAGTCTGTGCTGATAAATTCTGAAGAGAAATTATTATTTTTTTAATATTTTTATTTATTTCTAGGAGAGAGAGAGACAGCGTGAGCAGTGGAGGGTCAGAGAGAGAGGGAGTCACAGACTGAAACAGGCTCCAGGCTCTGAGCTGGCAGTCAGCACAGAGCCCGATGCGGGGCTCGAACCCACGAACCGCGAGATCATGACCTAAGCGAAAGTCGGACGCTTAACCGACTAAGCCACCCAGGCACCCCGAGAAATTATTTCTTTATCCATTCTCTCAGAGAATCATTTCCTTGTAAAAGGCTGCTTCAGAACTCCCACAATCTCCTCCACCACTGACATGTTGTTGTTGGATGGGGTGGTGCCATTGCTATGCTTCATACTTGCGTGACATGTTAGGGACATAGCCAGTCCAGAAACATCCATTTGTCATGAACATCTGCTGCTTTTATTCAGTGCTCTTGAATTCCTTCTTGGAGAAAATGTCCATCCCAACTCTATGGAGTTCTACAAGGCTTTCAATCACCTGGACCTGCCTTCCCAAATGTGGGGATGTGATGCAGCATGGCCATTAGATTCCTTTTGGGGATACGAATTTCATGCCGAGTTGGGGGGAGGCATGCAACATGATATTTTATTTCCATTCTTGCTAAACTTAAAGGATATATTAACTTTGGCTGCTAGCAGTGATGATGTTTGTTATATGTTCTAAAGTCTACTTTGTCTAATATTAAAATGGCCATTCCACATTTATTTTGATGAGTTATGCCATGGTACACCTGTTCATTCTTTTACTTGTAGCCTATTTGTGACATTATATCAAAGGCTGGTTTCTGGTAGATAACACAAAGTTAGTTCTTGCTCTCTAATTCAATCTGGCCATCTCTGTTTTTAAATGGTGTTGTTGATCATTTACATTTAATATGATCATTGAGGGATAACGTAGAGATCATAGGTAGAGTCTAACTCAATGAGTCCTGTTTAGGTAACTAGGCTGGAGCCATACTGATGGATTGCTGCCTGTGCTCTGAGTATAGTTAAGTATTTTGACTATTACTACTGCCCTTAGGAAGATTCGTTGACCTAAAGGCATAAAAGCTTTGTCTCTATCTGCAAGGTATATAGAAACATATATCTTTTTTTGGTGAAGGGAAGGTCGTCTTAAAAATATTATGGGTCTTCTTCGTAGCAACATCTGGGCGCTGCAGCAGAGGAATAATGGCAACAAAGCAAGTTGCTACAGACGGGGGTTTCCCAGTTGCACCTCCTAAGCCTTGACTCCTGTAGGTTACAGAGAGAATATCCAAAATTTTTCCAAGGCCCCCGAAGAGGAATGGGAAGGAGATGGGAATTGAGAGCCATTGGGACTCTGCATAGGATGTGGGATGGACAGCCCACCCCAGGTACTGCACAGAAAAAAGACTTGATTCTTTGAGGATGAGTAGCACCATCCAAACTGAGGTGGGACCCAAGTTGGACAGGACAGAACCGTGGAACTTGCACATGAGCAATCATCATACGAGGCCAGTGCTAACAGTACAGTGGGAAATAACATTGGCCAGTGAGGTTGGGATGAGTGCTAAGGACAGGGAGGTCAATGCCCAATATATTCAAGATAGTATCTTTCAGTCAAAGCCAGAGCAGACAAAGGGCGGCACTGCTGAGACGTTCCCTACCCCTCATGAGAACAAGGTCATCAGCAAGGCCTGTCCTTCTCTCCCCAGACATGACCCTGGCTGGGGAGAGAACAGGGGGAGCCAGAGAGAATCCTAACAGATGCATTTTAAGCCAGAAATGCCTGACGTATTTTGAACTGGTAAGAGGGCAGTTTTAGCCATAATGGAAATGAGAACTTGAAAGCTAGAGTTACAGAGAAAGAACATTCCGAGGGAGTATCCTCTGACACGTTTCCCTTTTGTTGTTCATTCAAGGCAGAAAACAGTTGATATTAATTATGATTTGACGATAGGTATGCTGTCCTGGTAAGAAACGGAGTGGCTTGGAGAACCAGTGTTTTGTTTTCTGTTTTTAAAGGCTCTGAGTAAGCAGAAAACAGTATCCATTTGTTTACAAGACTGCTTCACAGATGACTCTTGCAAGAGTCCTCTTTGGTTAAGCCCCAGCGGAGTAACTCAGAATTACCATCCAAATAGACAAGAAAAATGGCCCCCTACCTGAAAAAAGTTTAAAAATTTTAAAAAGGCACATTTTCAAAAGTATGCCAGAAAAGGACATTTCTCTTTCCCATAAAAATTCAGAGCAAAAAGGAAAATATTATTTTCACAAGAGAAAGCATGCATGCGGCCATAGGCAAGTCCTTTTTCTTTCCAAAGCAGATTTTCAATTGAAGAAAACTGACAACTTTGCCTCCAGCCTGAATTTTATGGTTTTCACCAGCAACAGCTGTATTTACTGATGGCCCTGCGTTGCCCCCGAAACCAATTCAAGATTAAGTAAAGGACTGGTGTTCTCCGACAATTACCAACAAAACGAACATTCTCTTACTGTTTGTGGAGCTCCAGGCTGCATGTCCTTACCTTGGAAAAATTGACTCAGGAGTTGTTGCCTTTAAAGACAGAAGTTGATACATCTGGTAAAGCTAAGGCTGTAGATTTCAACTCTAGCTGTACCGTAGCCTTACCCTGGAGCTTAAGAAGGAAGCACCAACCCAAAGCCAGCGTTCTGTCCCAGCCCAGATAAAGGAAAGGTGGGCCCATAAATCCTACTTGTTGTTAGTTTTTTGGTTACCTGAATCCCATCCTGGATGGGACGCCCGGTGGGGTTGCTCACGATCCTGCTCCGGACCGAAGGGTGGAGAAGGTAAGCTCGCCTTGGCTCTCTCATGTCCTTTGTGTGCGCCTCTCCCTATTCCTGGAAACTCCCTCCTGAGCTATTTCTCAAGTGTTCTTATCCTGCCCTGTGCCCGTCATGAAGCTATCAGGCTCCAAGGAAATTCTTCCTTGCTAAAAAATAGTCCCACAAAGCTCTCGCCCTTTCCAGTGCAGTATTATCCCTCTCAAAAACAAACAGCAACAGGGGCCCCTGTTGGAGTGGCTCAGTCGGTTGAGTATCTGACTTCAGCTCAGGTCATGATCTCATGGTTTGTGGGTTTGAGCCCCGCATCTGGCTCTGTGCTGGCTGCAGAGGCTGGAGCTTGCGTCAGATGCTGTCACCCTCTCTGTTCCTCCCCTGATCGCACTCTGTTTCACTGTCTCTCTCTCTCTCAAAAATAAAGAATTACAAAAAAAAAAAAAAAAAAAAAACCCCTCCCCACCACATAATAGAAAAAAATATATAGAATGCCACATGTTGCCGCTGGCGAGTTTGAGGTAAAATTAAGGAGCAGAGGAAGGTGCTCCTGGCTCCCATCAGGTCCCTTCCAGTCAACAACAGTCTCCCCCAAAAGGAAATTCTGCTGGATGATTCTGACAAGTTACTAAACCTCTCTGTGCCTCCACTTCCTCGTCTGTAAAATAGGGATGATATTAATTCTGATCCACAAAGTTTTCATGAGGACTAAATCTATAAAGCATTTGAAGAGTACCGGACACACGATAAGCAGTCAATGCACCTTAGTCACATTAGTAGCTATTGCTATCACCATTATTATTATAATTTCAAATTCTTGAATTTATAATTAAGTGAGGGGGAGTTCCACATGGAGCGGGCAAATAAACTCAAACAGAGAAAGCATTCCTCTGATAGAGTCTCAAAACATATTTTGAACTACGACATCCTCAGTGGCGTATGTGTCTAGCTCCAATAACCGAGGGCAATGCTTCAGGTATGCTCTCCATTTAAATGTATAAATTCCAAAAGCTTTTGAAAAAAAAAATTCCCCTTTTTTACTGTGTAATCAACCTGGTGTTTCTAGGAGTTTGGGAAATGATGGAAACGAGAATGAACAACTACATAGCTGGAGAGAAACCAGCACCTCCCTAATTGCCTAGTTAACTCAACACAGAGATTAATGAATTCAACAAACATTTAATAATAAACCCTGTGCCAGGTGTCCTGCTAGGAAGTGGGGATGTCACGGGGAGGAGACATGGTCCGTGTGCTGATGGAGCTCGCAGTCCAGGGAGCTTCCAGAAGGGGTGTCGCCTAGTCTCCAAGTCACAGCCCTAATCCCCCTTACCATCAGCATCTGTTTTAAGCTTCCCAGATGCACCATAATGGTGGGTGAGGACATTATGAAGAAGTTGGACTTGTCTCTCCTCTCAGAGATCTTACTTTTTCAAGAAGGTTGGCTAGTCAAACAGTTTATGTATTCTTTTGCAGGAAATGTGCTTCTCACAGAACAGTAGGAAGTGGGAGCAGAAATGCCCAGGGGTGACCTAATTGCCTTCTGTCCTTGCAAGAACATGAATGTTTGTCCCCTGATATGCAGGCCTCGTAGCTTCTTAGTGACCGCTCTGAACATAGTGGGTGTCAAATTTGGGTGGCGTTTCCCTATTGTTTCCTATTGAGAAGTTTCCCAGTGAAGGGCTTAAAAGGATGTTTTTGTTTTGCTTTGTTTTAAAGTTTCGCTACATTCTTAGAAACTTCCGGATGGCTTAAAAGTATTTTTAGATGATGCTAAAAGTAGAGCCTAATTTACACAAAAGAAGCTATTAAAATTGCCTAAAGATTGAATTTTTGTTAATGGGAACTTTTGATCTGAACATTTCTAAGATTCCTTTTAGAGTCCTAAGATGTACATCGTAATCTAAGAGATCTTCATTTACTTTTGAGCTTTCCTTTGCAATGACCTTCCACACTTAACATTGTTCCACCTCTGGCCTGCTGCTAACTGGCAAGAATGACTTCAGTGCGCTTATTGTCTAATGTAGCATTACGGTGACTTTTGTTTAAAAATGCATTTTTATGTGTATCAATTTTACTTTCCCATCCATTCGTTTTATAAGATCTAATTTGCTTTTTTAACGTATGGTGTGGTGGCAAGTCTCAAAGATGAACCCCAAGAGACCATGCTTTGGAGTCCATGCCCTTGTGTAGACCTCACTTTCATGGATGGTGAGCTGGCTTGTGACTTGCCTTAGCCAACAGGATGTGGTGAGAGTGATGGGGAGCCCGTTCCCCTTTGAGGCTTTAAGAGGACTGGCAGCTCCGCTTCCTCCTCTTGGAACGTTTGCCGTGGGGAGTCCTGGGCAGATATAAAAGTAGATCCACTACCCTGATGGAGAAACCACTTGGAGCAACCACATAAAGAGGCTCTGAGACTACATGGGGAAGGGGTGGGGTCCAACTGCCTCCATGTCCTGGCTGAACCTCCAGATGACTTCAGTCCAGCTGAAGCCTTCTGACTTCAACTACATAAAAGATCCCACAAGAGGCCAGCAGAACAACCACCCAGCAGAGCCCAGCAAGACACGGCACAGAGGGACAAATGCCCTAAGTTCTGAGGCAGTTATGCAGCATAGTTAATGATACGTGTATGACAAACCTGTTAACTTTAGGACTCCAAATGAAGAGACGGTGAATTGGTTTCCTCAAAATAGTTCCTATAACTAACCTGAAGAATTTTTACAGGAAAGCAAGATTTCAAAGCACACAATTTCTAGGTCAGTGAGTAGCATTTTTATTCTCGATCAAAAAACTCATCAAAAAGTGGGATTCTCTCGGTCCTTGTCCTCACCAGTGCTTGTGGTTTCTTCTTGCTTTTCATCAACTCATCGGACTCAGAGCTAGAACTGTCCCAGAGAAGCTGTCCCCGAGCCTCTTGTTCACGGAGCCACATTTCCATTTTGCCAATTTTCCGGGGACAACAGTCATTCCATATTTGATGTTCCCCCAAATCTACAGAAAATTTAAACTTTATTTAATTTTTCTCTCTAACAATGATTTATTTCTTTATTAAGTGCCTAGGTTTTTATGAAGACAAAATAATTTGCTTGGTGTTCATATATATATATACATATATATGACTTTTGTTTAAATATATATATATACATATACATATATATATATGTATATATATATATAGGGTACTTGGGTATATATATACACACATATATATATGTACACACACACATATATATATAGGGTACTTGGGTGGCTCAGTTGGTTGAGTGTCCAACTCAGTTTCAGCTCAGGTCAGGATTTTGTGGTCATGAGCTTGAGCCCCACATCAGGCTCCATGCTGGGCATAGAGCTTGCTTGGGATTCTCTTTTTCTCTCTCACCCTCTTTCTCCCCACCCCTCCTTCTGCCCCTTTCTCTGGCTCATGCACTTTCTCGAAAAATTTTTTTTAATCTTCTGAAAGTCACAAGAATAGTCAATACCTTCGTGTATGCCCCAACTCATTGACAACTCTTTGTCACAATATTGCTTTCATTTTATACATGTGCATAAACATATACACACATGCTTTTCAGCTGAGCTATCTGAGAATTAGTTGCAATTACATTCCCCCAAATACATCACCACAAATCTCAAGCAAGGATGCATTTCCTACATAACTACACTATAATTATTACGCTTAGGAAATTTAACATTGATATATTACTGGTTTCGAATATATGGTCTACATTCTGATATTCATGGTTGTCCCAAAATGGTCTAAATAGTTGCTTTTTGTTTGCATGTTTGTGTTTTATTTTTTAGATCCAGGATCCAATCTAGGATTATGTATTATATTTTATTTTCTTATCTCTTTCATTCAAGACACTTCCCTTTCTGTTTTTTTTTTTTTCCTTTTTCTCTGTCTCCTCCCTCCTTCCCTCCTCCTTACCTTATTCTCTGTCTTGATCCCTCCCTTTCTCTTCCTCCATCCCTCCTTCATTGTCTTCTTCTTTTCCCCTAACACTGTCATTTTAAAGAATCCAGACCAGTTGTTCTGTAGAATGGTCCTAAATTTGGGTTTGTATGTTTCCTTGTGATTAAATTAAGGTTACACAATTTTGGCAAGGGTATTGCACAGGTGATGTTGCCTTGTGCTATTTATTGAAAATCTATTATGTGCCAGGCACGTGATATACACTTTCTGATTTTGACATCCACTCTCACCTCATGTTAGAGTCACCTGTGGAGTCTTTTAGAAACACAAATGGTCAGGCTGCGCTCCAGACACACAGAACTAGGGAGTTCAAAGGGTCATGAATTTCATTTTACTTTCTATACTTCTTAGGATAGATTTAATTTATTTGATATGGGATTTTATGTACATATGTATGTAGCTTTTTATTTTAGCTGTACCCAATGCCCTGTTAAAGTGCATTTCAGAACAACAGGGGCTTTATTCAAGGAAGGATGGCTTTTAAGCAAACAAAACCAATGGCCCCCTCTGAGCTAGGAAAACCACCCTGGGTCAAAGCCCAGAATGTTCCCTCCATCTGGTTGAACCAGCCATAACTTTTGGATTTCATCTTAAAGATAATTGTTTATCAAATCTTATGGCATATTTCATTTAAGCCCTTGATAACTGATGTTACATACTGTTATATAAGAAAATTAATCATTTCAATGTGGAATTTGTGCTTTGTGATCCATTAGTTTCCTTTCTGGCTCAGTAAGGGACTGCCCTGTTCCCCACCTTGAATGTTATTATAATTGTCGTTATCATCTATACATATCGTAGTGACAGGAAACGATCGTTAATTTATGTCTGTGGCCCCGATCTCTCTCCTGAGCTACAATTACTGTTTTGTACCGCTGGGTGCCTCCATTTTTATGTCTCCTGGCAACAGGTTAGACTCACCTGCTCTTTCTCTTCCAAACTCACTTCTTCTGGCAGTTACCCTAATCCAGCAAATGGCCCCAGTTTTGCTCCTATTGTTGGCCCAGTTCTTCAAGAGAAACCCAAGAATCCTCCTGGCCTCCGTGCTTTCTCCACGCACCCACATGCGATTCATCACCAAGCTCTGCCATTTGAATCTCCTGAATGCCTCACATTCAGCTCCTTCTCTGCTGTCACCCTACACTCCTGGACCTTGTCTCCCCACATCCTCTTACATTCTCTTCCCATTCATCCTCCACAGGGTAGACAGAATGATGGTTGACAATGTAAGCCTCATTGTGTGGCTCCTCTGACCTTTCAGTGGCTTCCCGGGAATCTTAAGCTCAAGTTCAAAGTCCTTATTTGACACGACTTGCAAGACCCTGTGTTCTCTGGGCCCTGCCTGTGCCTGAGTCATCACTGGTCACTACCTGAATCTGCCCGGTCAAGAACTTTTGCACGTGCTGTAATCATGAACAGTTCTGAATGTTCCAGCACCCTGGTCCTCACGGGAATATGGATTCCTGTCCCCTTTGTTCAGCTACTTCCTGTCTCAGCTTAAATATCACTTCCTCCTGGAAACCTTCTGACTTTCAGGTTGCGAGGGCTGCCAGTTATATCGTCATTGTTTGTTTGTTGTCTATACTGTTGCGTAGGCACCAAAGCCAGGAACCGGGTCTATGAGTAGACAAATGAACAAGTGAGCCAATCAGAGAATGTTGAGTGGTGAGACGTACTGGTAACTGGGGCTTGGGGAAGACTTCAGTCATTGGGGCCAGGGGGTGTAATCATCTCTGCTCTGCAGATGAGCCAAGAACCGCTGGAGGCCCCATTCAGACTGGCAACAGAGATTTTCTGCTGACTAGAGGCAGAGGATTTGGAACGGGAAGAGAATGTTTGTTAATGGTGGGATCTAATGCAATATTAATAATAGCTCAAGTCCCACACCACTCTTGATGTTATGATAATGCAGGCCTAAAGAAGTGAGTGAGGCCAAGTTCACATGTTCAATTTTATCCTTGAAAATCTCTTAAATCATTCATAAATTATTATATACCTAGTTCTGTATACATAGCATTAAAGTTTAAGAACTTCTGAGCCAGATGTCTTTTTACTTGTTACATTTCTATAAATCCCTGCTTGATTCTCCAGGGTTGCTAGACTTAAGAAAAAAGAAAAAGAAAAATACAATGTTTAAAAACCTAAATGGGTCTTGGGTGAGCAGAGCAGAGGAAAGGGTATCCAACTTCAAAATTAATTAGGGAAGAGGAAAGCAATAGAGGCCAGGGGGGTGGGGGGGAAGGGAGTGATTTTCAGTAGTACGAGGATTATATAAAGTATTACAAATACTTGATGGTGGGGCGCCTGGGTGGATCAGTCAGTTAAGTGTCCAACTTTGGCTCAGGTCATAGTCTCATGGTTTGTGAGTTTGAGCCCTGCATTGGGCTCTCTGCTGTCAGTGCAGAGCCCGCTTCAGATCCTCTGTCTCCCTCTCTTTCTGTCCCTCCCCTGTTTGCACACACACTCTCTCTCAAAAATAAATAAACATTAAAAGAAGTTTGATGGTTATGTATTTTATAATATATATATGTTTTAGCAAAATGTATCAACTTATATCAAATCCATAATTTCAGTTATTTCATTCACAAGGCTAAATTTTAAAAACACACACTGGGCTCAGCTAGCTAAGCATCTGACATTGGCTCAGGTCATGACTTCAAGGTTTGTGAGTTCATTCCCCCTCTCCCACCCCCATCACCTTCTGTGCTGACAGCCCAGAGCCTATTTCAGTTTCTGTTTCCCTCTTTCTCTGCCCCTCCCCCACTCATACTCTGTCTCTCTCAAAAATAAATAAAAATAAAAATATTTTAAAAAATAACCCCTCAGATACTTTAAAGAAAAATACCAAGTAGATAATAGTGCAGGGGCCAGGGCCAGATAAGACCAGAATTGTGAAGGGGACAATATATTTAAAGTGACACTGCCCCCAAAGTGTGCGGTTATTTTCACTCTGAGACATCAGTTCCATCTTTCTTTAGTTGTCTTTATTCTCATGCATGTGTTTGGCACTTTACATTTTATAGGTGCGTTTGCATATATTGGATTAATTTTTACATAAACCCTAAGTGGTAGACAAGGCTTTATTCTTTTTTTTTTTTAATCTGTTTTTATTTTATTTATTTATTTTTTTTACAAATAGTTTATTGTCAAATTAGTTTCCACATAACACCCAGTGCTCATCCCCACAAGTGCCCTCCTCAATCCCCACCCCTCCTCCCCCCCACATCCACCAGTCCTCAGTTTTTGTCAGCATTCAAGAGTCTCTCATGGTTTGCCTCTCTCCCTTTCCCCCACCATTTCCGCCCTTCTTCTCTCCCTTGGTCCTCTGTTAAGTTCCTCCTAATCCTCCTATACGTGCACACATATGATATTTGTCTTTCTCTGCCTGACTTATTTCGCTCAGCATCACACCCTCAAGGTCCATCCATGTGGCTACACATGGCCAGATTTCATTGTTTCTCATTGGACAAGGCTTTATTCTTATTTTACAGATGTGAAAACTGAGGTGCAAAGAGGTTAGATAATTGCAGTCGAGCTATAATCTCTCTCTCTGTATATAGAATAAAGCTATATAGACAAATATATAGCTAATATTTATTGAGAGGCTGCTGGGTACCAGGCACTGTTCTACAAAACAAAAAGAAGCTCCTGTTCCCATGGAGTTTACATTTGGAAACATAGTTCTTGGGGCTCAGATGAAGAACTCTGATTTCAAGTTGATTTCAAGTTCACTGCTTTTTCTTTCTTTCTTTTTAAATATTTATTTTGAAAGAGAGAGCGCAGGGAAGGGGCAGAGAGAGAGAGGGAGACAGAGAATCCCAAGCAGGCTCTGTGTTGTTAGCAAACTGTGAAATCATGACCTGAGTCTAAATCAAGAGTCTGATGTTTAACTGACTGGGTCCTCCAGGCACTCTTCACGTTCGCTGCTTTTTCTACCCACTATACTATATCATGGCTTCTAAAAAAGGCAGGAGCCACATAAACATGTTAAAAGTCATAAAATTGTACACCCAGAAAACAGGGTTCACTTTGTGTAAGTTATGAACAAGTGGGCCATCATATAAGTTATAAGTAATTTTTATATAATAAGGTGTATGTAATTATTACATAATTATATGTTATATGTAATTCATTGTATAAATATATAAAATGTATTTAAAATATGTAAATGTAAAATGTATGTAAAATTTCATTTTATTTTTATTTTTTTAATGTTTATTTTGAGAGAGAGAGAGAAAGTGCAGGGGAGGGGCAGAAAGGGAGGAGAGAGAAAGAATCTCAAGCAGGCTTGGGTACTGTCAGTGCAGAGCCTGATGTGGGGCTCAAACCCACCCTGCATCACAAACTGTGAGATCATGACCGGAGCCAAAACGGAGAGCTGGATGCTTAACCAAAAGAGCCACTGAAGCACTTTAAAATTTTATTTTAAAGAGGCAGCAGAAAACGAAGACAGACCTTTATCTTATAAGGGACCTAAAACTCTCCTCCCACCTTCCCAAAGAAGGAACGTGAATGGGCAACTAAAGCATTCAATAAGAGAAGAAGCCTACAGCAGAATCTTAATGACCAGGGATGAACTAGCATTCAGAAAGCTCCTGTAAAGCTGTGATCTTGACTTTGCTTCACTTTTAGGACAAACAAAAATGAATTGCTTTCAGAAGACAGATGAAGCAAAGATTCTCCCTGGGAATAAGGAAGAAGGAATCACAGCTCGAGCATGTGCCTAGTATGGTGGTGAAATCTGTAGGCTTTGCAGAGGGGCGGCCTGCTCTTAAAGATAAGGTTGAAAAGACACATTCTTATATTTGCAGACTTGCCAAGGTTGTCCTTGACAGAGGTCCAAGGCTCTGGAGTCCCGCTGAAGGTATATGAGGGGCTGGAGGTGGGTGGAGGGAACTTTCTGGAACAAGAAAGACCTAGCTGGGAATCCTGGCTGTGTCAAATGAGGGCTAATACTAACTCCTTCTATACAGGCTGTGTGAGGATCAAGAGCACTAATGCATGTCACAGGTCGAGGACAGTGTCTGGTTCACGGTAAGCACTCAACAAACCTTAATTAGAACAAAATGAGGGGCGCCTGCATGGCTCAGTCAGTTAAGCGGTCGATTTCAGCTCAGGTCGCGATCTCATGGTTCATAGGTTCAAGTCCCACATCGGGCTCTGTGCTGACAGCTCAGAGCCAGGAGCCTGCTTTGGATTCTGTGTCTCCCTCTCTCTCTGCTCCTCCACCACTTGTACTCTTTCTCTCAAAAATGAATAAACATTAAAAAAATTTTTTTTTTTTGAAAAGCAGTAGGAATGCAGAGAACCCCTCTTCTCCACATGTCACAGTCCTTCCTGGGCCCTTCCAGACCTGGGACATCTTCCAAAGATTTTTACCAATGTTGGCTTTTCTTGGCTTACCCTCAGGCCATGACTCTAAGTGTCTAACTTTAGCTGAGACGCGTTTTTGGACTCTTTGGTCAATATTTTTCAAATTGTCAAAGTTGTTTATCTATGTGCCTACCTAGCATATTTCATTCTGGCACTGGGAGTATAGGTTAACTAGATTCCCCAAGTAGTTTTCAATTATTCAGCCTTTTCTTATTTAATTAGCTTATTGATTAAGCATCCGATTCTTCTGAGCAGGAGCCGTGTCTCTTTCAGCTGGCTTCTTTGCATCTGAGAAGCTCATGGACCTCCAGAGACACGGTCATGACCTACAGGGATTGTGTAGGTCTCTCTCAGTGGCCAGTCTTGCTGATGTGGAATTTTAGCTCATGGCACAGCAAGTTCTGTGTATGGACAATATTATATATTCAAAGGGTGGGTTTGCCCTGGGGGAATATGGACAGGCAAACTTAATGGGGCTCTAATCAGTGGAATAACACAGCACAGACTATGAACACAGTTATCTGTTGGAAATCACTGAGCAGTCTAGCCTGGCTGGAGGCCAAGTCGGGCACTAGTGGCTGCAGAGAGAGCCAGCAAGGTAAGCGGCAAGTAGATCTCGGAGACTTGGAGGGCCAGGGTACAGGGTTAAGCCTTTGTCCTCGGGCTGATGGATTTTCACTGAGGATTTTTTTTTTAAAAGCAAGATATGGTCAGATGTGCAGTTTATAAGATTACTTTGCTATTAGTGGGGTGCTTCTAAAATTTCACTGTGCGTGAGAAAATCTTGATAAAATGCACATCCTGATTCAGTAGGTCCAGAGGGGGGCCTGAAATTCTTCATCTCTTTTTTTTAAAAATTTTTAAAATATTTATTTATTTTTGAGAGAAGGAGAGAGAGAAGTGCAGAGAGAGAGGGAGACACAGAATCTGAAGCAGGCTCCAGGCTCCAGCTGTCAGCACAGACAGAGTCTGACACAGGGCTCGAACTCATGACTGCAAGATCATGGCCTGAGCTGAAGTCGGTCGCGTAACTGACTGAGCCACCCAGGCACCCCTGAAATTCTGCGGTTCTAAAAAACTCCCAGGTGATGCAGATGTTGCCGTGCTGTGGCCAATGCTTTGATTACAAGTAAAGCACCAGGTCTTAAACTTTAGGGGTATCAGGATCACCTAGGGCAGTGTTGAACCCAGATTACTCGCCTCTGCCCCTACATTTTCTGATTCAGTCACTCTGGCTGGGGCCCAATGACTCCCCAGGTAATGCTGGTGCTGGTGGCTTGGGGATCATACCCAGGAGCATCAGGGTAGTGGGGTCAATGGAAGAAGGGGAAGACTTGGAGGAGGAACACAGGAGGCTGGTGTGACACAATGACTTAAGGGTGGCATTGGGCACGTGAGAGAGGTAAGACTTCAGTGCCAGGTGACATTGACAGGACTTTGTGACTGACCAGCTTCTGGGAGCAGGAGGCGAAGGGCTGGAAAGGCCCCAAGTCTCTGGCCCGACTGGCCCAGAGGATGGACGCCTCACCCCCTGAGACAGCAGGTGTCACGGGAGCAAGCCTGGGATGGGCAGGGACGCTGGCTTCAGTTTTATAGACATTCTGAATGAGTCTGGGAGGGCTGCAGGGGGAAATGTGGGGTGGGGGAGGGTGTCTGCACATGGCAGCCAACTGGCTGATACCGGTTTGCTACTTAAGTCCATATGGTTCATTCTCTTTAACCACAATATGAGGCTCTTTTGCCTTTTCCCTCCCGAGGATGGAGCAAGGATTTCAAGAGTGCCTGGAAAGCACAGTAAGCCTCTAACAAGACACGTCTTACCTCTTCCAGTGCTGAAGCTTCTGTCTTTCCCTCCTGGGCACCCCAAATCACATGACAGTGTGATCACTACACTCCAGGAAGTACATATCGGCAGAAACCCCAGGCTACTCCTTGCTATATTCCCACCCCTGAAGTTTATTTGATGAAGTTTTGAAAACACTGGCGATATTTTATTTTGCTAAAAATAGATAATTCATGACTCACCGGGACTTCTGTTCAAGGTTTCATCTGGCAGAAAGGTTGGAAGGTCCCTGTCGTCATTTTTTGGGATGCTTCTTTGAAGGGTTTTCTTGGCTTTATGGCCCCTCAGTTTTTGCTTATTAATTCTTGCCTCCCTGTGAAGACTTTTCTTCAACTCTGCTTGGGCCTGAAAATGATCCACTATAATCGATTAGTGTTCTCCCCCTGAGCTACTGTTACCAGAATAGGTTAACAGATCAGCCACTTTGCAAGTGGAGTGCTTAACTGTACTCATCTGCGGTCCCCTAAGCAGAACACAATTTCTTTTTCCTGTTAGACGGTACAGAAACTTTCTCTATGCACAGGACGGGCTTGTTAGGAAAGAGGAGAGTATATGCCCAAGCCTCAAAAAGCTAGGGCTTGATTTAAGAGGAGGAGCTTTGTAAAAACGTTCGTTGTCAGGCAGGTGATATATTTTGAATCGCAGAAGACAGTGACTTTAGGCTTAAACACTAGAGTGAGAAATATGGACTATGACGATTATGGGAGACACTACTGTAAAAGGGTGTGTTACAGGGGATCGTTGTTGTGAGATAATTCTATGGGGTGAATTATGGAGGGACGTCTAGGTATCAAAATAAAGACCAACTCACCCCCCTCTGTTTTACTAAATCAAGAAAAATGATCTGACCTTATTTTCCTGCTGAAGCCAGAATGTCACAGGAGCAATTTGTGAAAAAAAAAAAATCGGAAAGAAAGAAAAAACAGAGAGACTTGGGACACAGATCCGTCCTTGTGACTGAAAACAAAGAGAAGGCTCCACAGGGTCGGTAGCAGAAGGGATCTTGTGGATTCTTCCCAGCTGGCTGCCAATGACCAAATTTAAAATGCTAAGTAAAGACTGGGGATGAATGCTAAACTACATCCATGTGCGAGGGCAGGGATTCTGTGGAGTAAATGTGCTAAATATGACACTCTTCTTCTCTCTCCCCATACTTACCTCTTGTCTGCTACGGTTCATTTCCAACATTCTCATCTTATGTAAATATTGTCTTTTCCCCGGCATGTACCCTGGAATTTGCATTGTCTTTCCCAGGTCCTGCTGTGAAAGATGCCACACTCGTTACAACTGGGTAATTTGTTACTGACTCTGCAATCCACAACTTGCAATTCTTTTTGGAACAGAGAGAGATGTCAATCAGTCATCAGTTATAGTCCATAGAGATCTCTTGTGATGTCAAAGGTGGATCGTTGTAGCTCTCCACTGAGTCCTTTCTGGGTAGCCCTCAATGACTAAAGCTTTGCTGTGTGTCTAATATAGTTTTTAAGGTTCCTGTAGAGTTTTGCAAACCTGAAATGGAATTATCTTCCCACATCTCATTTTGTGTAGCAGCGCCTTGCCGGCTTCACAATGAATCAGGAGTGGAAAGGGCTGAAAATCTACTACCTCACAGTTTTCACGTCTACACAGGCAAATTTTCTCAGCAGAAAGTGACAAACTTATAAAAGGGAAAGGCTCTCCAGAAGACCTTTTCCAAGGATTCCTGTTTTGCTGAGGTTGTGGCAAATAAGTGCGGGACACCTTGTAGATATGATTTCCCCTAAAGACTGAGAATGAAGAGAAAGTTTGAACCCGAGGGGAAAAAGAAAAGGAAAGAGTCCTACTAGATTGTTCATAAATGTGGACACTTCTGGAACTACCAGCATCCAAGTAAAATTCCTCTCTCTTATCTACATCTTCCTGTTTTCACCAGGAAGTGGAGAAGGGCCTAGAGTTTACCTCAGACACATGAGTCTTTGCCAGTTGAAGGCAGGCCTGGGAAAGAATGGATAGCTTTGGCAAGTCCTGACTCTGAATGACCTAATAGTTTGATTTGTCTTTGAGGTTTTCTTGCAGGGGGTACATGAAAGGACAGGCCACCCCGCCCCCCATTACCCACCCCCTCCAGTTAGCGTTGCGGGTTCACCTTTGCTCTGTGCGTCGTTCTGACTTCTTGCTGGCTCAGGAGCCTTTCAGAAGTAATTGCTTGTGGCAGGTCATTGGGTTCAAGTTTCTAGAAGTCCAACGTTTAGAGCATTCAGCATTCCTCATACCACGAGGTGGTAACATAAAAGCCAGACATTAAACTATCTTACCACTTTCCAAAAGTAGCCCTTATTCCTGAGAACACACAGGGAAGGCGATTTCAAGAGGATTATGGTTGTATCTGTGCAAGAGTTTTTTTTAACTCATCTGAGTTCTTCATTGTTCCCTTTCACCGCTGCCAGTGACTTATTGATCTGAATATTTGTCAGAGAGTTAAAAGACTAAGAATCCTTTTCTGTCTGCCTCGAGGGACCAAGTCCGAAGCTATCAAACAAGGGTCTTAGAGTATTAACGATGAAAGAGGCACCAGGAATTTCTTTTATTCATTCCTTAACTGCCCGGCTGAACTCGTTCACTCCTTAGGGAAGTGACCTATTTTTAAGATCTCCAGAGAAGCTCCCTCAGCCTCCTCAATAATAATCACTGGCACTCCTAAGGCACATTTAAATGAAAGTACAGTGGGCTTACAAATCTTGGACAAGTTTTTTTTTTTTTTTCACCCAGCAGGGGATTGTCTTTATGGGAGAGATCACGCTGGAGTTTCAAGGGATCACTAACACTAGGAAGCAACTGAGGAACCAGTGGGCCTGCCTTGAGCCCTACTTGCCTTGATGACTTACTGCTCTGCAAGTTGGAGCGTTGGGAAATGACTGAGCAGGCCTGGGGGACAAAGGTGGGTCTCCACATTGACATGCAGGCAGGGACTTGGAAAGCCCATAGAATTTCTTTGATTACTCAGTAAGTACACACAGAACAACTAGTGTGTGCCAGGCATAGGGGTGCAATGGTCAACGAAAGCAACATGGCCCCTGTGGAGATCACAATCTATGGGGGGAACAAATACATTCCGCTTGTGTGATTATTGATTGATAATTATGCGGGGTGTCTGGGTGGCTCAGTTGGTTAAGTGTCTGACTTTGGCTCAGGTCATGATCTCGCAGTTCATGGGTTCAAGCCCCACATTGGGCTCTGTGCTGACAGCTAGCTCAGAGCCTGGAGCCTGCTTTGGATTCTGTGTCTCCCTCTCTCTCTGCCCCTCTCCCGCTCGTGCTCTCTCTCTCTCTCTCAAAAATAAATAAACATTAAAAAAAGAGAAGGTAATTACAAACTAAAATCCATACTTTGTAGAAAAAGGCTACAGGGCAGGACTATGACAATATATAACCAGGGGACTCCACCTTGGAAATGGAGGGTGTTATGACTTGAATTGTGCCCTTTACCCCAGTTTGTATGTTGATGTCTTAACCCCCAGTATGTCAGAATGTGCCCTTATTTGGAAATAGGGTCCTTGTAGATATAATTTGTTAAGAGGAGGTCACAGGAGCAGGGTGACCTGTAATCCAATATGTCTGGTGTCCTCATTACAAAAGGGAAATTTGGATACACACTCATGTGCACACAGGGAGAACACCCTGTGAAGAGGAAGGCAGAGATCTGTATGATGCTCCTACAAGCCAAGGGGTAACAAAGATTGCCAGGAAACCACCAGAAGGTAAGAGAGAGGCATGGGGCAGATTCTTCCTCTCAGCTCTCAGAAGGAACCAACCCTGTTGATCTCAGACTTCTAGCATCCAGAATTGTGAGATAATACATTTCTATTGTTTAAAGCCTCACGGTTTGTTGTACTTTGTTACAGCGACCCTAGAAAATTAATTCAAGGGGGAGAGGAGTAAGGAGGCAGTCCAATAAAGTTTTCTGAAGAAGAAATGTTCAGCCAAAGTTGGACACTTAGGAAATTTTAGGGGAGTAAGGTGTGCCAGGCATGGGGAACAACGTAAACAATAATCCTGAGGTAAGAGAGAGCATGATCTGTTGGGGAAATTGCAAGAAGTCGGTTGACTGCAGTTCAGAGTGAGGGGAGAATGGCTCAAATGAAGCTGGAGGGGTCAGCAGGAGCCAGGTCTTACAGGGCCTGATGGGGGCATTCCAAAGATGTTGGTCTTCTTAAGAGTAGTGGGCAGTCATTGACACGTATGAAGCACAGTAGTGGTGTGATTACATTTGCTTTTTGGAAAGAATGATCACTCTAGCCGCAGTGCGAAAACTAAAGAAGAGAAATCACAGATGTGGGGAGAGCATATAGGAGGACAATGGAGCTGGGTCGGGGGTTCATGGAGGGAAACGGATAGGCTCCGCGAATATTTAAAACTGGCCAAATAAGATTTGTTCTAGTTGGTGAGGGAGAGTGGAGGGTCCACACAGCATCCAAAGGGGTGGATAGTGTTACCATTCATTGAGATGGGAACCCTAGGGGAAGACCAGGTGTGAATGGAATGTAACAAGAGAATACAAATTCAGTTTGGAGCAGTTTGGGTTTGAGATGCCTTTAAGGCATCGCAGTGTAGATGTTGAGTAGATAATGAAATATACAAGCATGGAGCTCAGAGGAGACATCTGTGCTGGAGATGCATGTTTGAGAATCATCCCTGGGTAGGGAATAACTGAAGCCATGGTCACAGAGGAGGTCAAGAGTGAGAAGAGCAGAGCCAAGGACTGAAGACTTGAGAAGCTCTAATACTGATGAGCTGGTGGATGGGGACGAGGTGGCCAAGGACACAGAGAAGACATGGCTCAAGTGGAAGATGCCGCGCTGAGACAAATAGTGTGAGCGCTACTCCCACCTTAGTCCAACACTTCAGGCAAGTGATAATTTATTTTGAAATTATTTTTCATTTTAGTCTGATTTGTTGCATTGTTGGGGGGCAGACCTGGAAGCCAGCTTGGCTTTGAAGGTGATCAGAGTGAGAAGAGAGAAGGGGGAGACAGAGAAATGGATGCTGAGCAGACAGCGCTCATGGGGAGCATGACTTGTACCTCCTGTTACTCCCCTGGAGAACAATTTCCTGGTCTCTGAGCCTGGCCCGAGCTGTTCTAGGGAAAAGAGCCTGCATTCCTTTCTGCTGGAGCAACCCAAAGCTCAGCAAGGACAAAGACGAGGGCAAAGGCTGTGGACATGGGGAGAGCCCATCTTTAGGTTCGACATGTGCCAGGCAATTTGCATTTGTGGTAGGAAGTGGCTCTCTGTTCCATTCACACCTTAGGTGAGAAAGTAGATTTCTTAACATAATAACTGCACAAGAATGCAATGAGACGTGATGAGTGCTAGTAAGACGGAGGTTTGTCTGGCTCTCTTCTCTGCAGAACGTAAAGATGCTGGGCAAATGGGACCTGCTGGCACAAGAATTAGCAGCTGATCAGATCATGACGTGGGCAGAACAGAGATCAAGGGGAGATATTCATCTGCTTGTGGGAAGAAGAATCGGCAAGGGCTGAAGGGGGATTTGGGGCATGAGGGGGAGAACAAGAAAGTGTTCCACTCCCTGGACTTGGTTCAGGATCCGGTTCTTCCTGGTGTCGAGTCCCCTGTGCCTTTACAGCTGCCCCTGTGTCTGTCACACCCAGGGTCCCAAGATGTCAGCTTGTTCAATCATCCTGTAAACACTGTGGGCAATCATGATGATTCCCCATTATAGAGAGGTTGATAACTTGTCCAAGGTTGCATGGCAAGAAAGTGGCAACTCTGGACTCAAACTCAGGTCTGTCCAGTTGCAAATCCCAATCTCCTTCCTTTTCTACATGTTCTTAAACCTGCCTGATCATCAGAATCTCTTGGAATTAAAAAAAAAATCCTGGGGGCGCCTGGGTGGCTCAGTCAGTAAAGCATCCGACTTTGGCTCAGGTCATGATCTCATGGTTTGTGGGTTCAAGCCCCACATTAGGCTCTGTGCTGACAGCTCGCTCAGAGCCTGAAGCCTGTTTCAGATTCTGTATCTCCCTCTCTCTCTGACCCTCCCCTGCTCATGCTGTCTGTCTGTCTCTCTCTCAGAAATAAATAAAACATTAAAAAAAATTTTTTTTAGTTCCTGGACTATTCACTGGAGATTATGATTCAACAGGTCTGGGATATGTCCTGGGAATGAATATATGTATATTCATATATATAAATAACAAACTTTAATTTTTAGGGTTCATAGCAAAACTTAGTGGAAAGTACAGAGAGTTTCCATAAAACCCCTGTCCCCAAATATGTACAACCTCCTCTATTATCAACATCACTCACCATCTGTTACAACTGATTAGCCTACATTCGCATATCATTAGCACTAAAAGTCCATAGCTTAAATTGGGGTTCATTCTTGGTGTTGTACATTTTATGGGCTTGTACAAATGTATAGTGGCATGTATTCACCAATGTAGTGTCCTACAGAATTGTTTCACTGCCCTAAAAGTCCCTGATTTGCCCATCCCACGCTATCCTCTCCCTATCCCCTGGCAACCACTGATCTTTTTACAGTCTCTGTTTTTTTGCCTTTTCTGAAATGTCAATATTCTTGGACTCAGACAGTATGCACCATTTTCAGAATGGCTTCTTTAACTTAACAATAAACATTAAAGTTTCATCCATGTATTTTCACAGTTTGAGAGCTGATTTCTTTTTAGTGCTGAATAATATTCCATTATATGGATGTACCATAGTTTCTTCATCCATTCACCTACTGAAGGACATCTTGGTTATATCCAAATTTGAAATTGGATATATATATTCCAAATTGGAAATTATGAGGAAAGCTACCATAAACTTCCATGTGCAATTTTGTGTGTGTGGATGTAAATTTTCAATTCATTTGGGTAAATACCAAAGCTCACGATTGCTAGATTGTACGAGAAGAGTATGTTTAGTTTTCTAAGAAAGCACCAAACTGACTTCCAAAGTGGCTCCACCACTTTGCATTCCACTGGCAGTGTGTGAGAGTCCGTGCTGTTCCCCAACTATTTGGTGGTGTCAGTGATTTGGATTTTGGCTATTCTAATACATGTATGGTGATATCTCATGGTTGTTTTAATTTGTATTTCACTGATGACATATGATGTTGAACATATTTTCGTATGCCCACTTGCCCTCTGTTCATCTTCTCTACTTGTCTTCTTATTCTCTTGACACTGTCTTTTGCAGAGCAGAACATTTTTAAATGTTATTTATTTTTGAGAGAGCACAAGTGCGGGAGGGTCACAGAGAGGGGGACAGAGGACCCAAAATGGGTTCCATGCTGACAGCAGTGAGCCTGATGTGGGGCTTGAATTCACAGACTGAGAGATCATGACCTGAGCTGAAGTCAGACGCTCAACAGACTGAGCCACCCAGGTGTCCCAGACCAGAAGGTTTTAATTTCAATGAAGTCCAGCTTCTCAATTGTTTCTTTGGAAAGTATCTCCAGGAGATTCTGATGATTTTCCAGATTGGGGTCTATTGGTTTCCATATCACCTCAAGTGAATACAGAGCTATATCAGAGTAGACCACAGAGGATTTGTTTGTGGAGCATTATTGTAAATGTGAGTCTGAAGAATGCAGCTGTTTAAATATTTTCAGCTATTTAAAATAGCATATGCATAAATTTGTAGGGCCAGGTTTTTCTTTGGAAGCGTATATTTATCTTCTTCTATTTTCAGACTCATTTATTTAAACCCATAGATCTGATAAGAGTTAAATAGTAGTGTCTTTAAGAACTTTCTCCAGGCAATTACTTTCTTCCTGGCCTTTGTAAGGAAACTGAAGAATCACCTCTTCCTCCACAAAGGGCACTAGATGGCAGCAACGAACATTACAAATAGGATCCCTCCCTTAAGTATCTGCACTTGGCCTGAGAAGCTTTGCAGAAAAAAATTATTGGAAGATTGGCTTCTCTAAACAAGCCAGTCATATGAAATTGTCCTAGAATTCTGGGGTTCATATCAATGTTCCTTTTCCCTACTTGGGAAGCAAGATGCCTCATGTCATCATCCTCCGAGAGAGTACAAGGGAAAGGGAAGGAATTATTGAAGAACTGGAATGGTAGATTGACACTTTTTTTTTTTTTTAAAGTCTCATGCTATAAAAAATGTATTCTCTATCTAAAGTTTCTGGGTTATTTGACTTCTCAAATGAAACAAATGGTAAGGATAATCAGTTGAAATGTCAGCTGGGAGATTCAGAAATGGAGATTAAAAGTCAAGCAGAAGTCACTGAGCTTGGTGACTCAATGACCTGAGATGATCGCTTCTGTGTCCCAACAGGAAGAGAAAGATGGGCAGGAGGAGCTTAAAGAAATTGCAAAATTTGTTTGGCACCATCTCAAGGATGTATGTCCTCCAAGGATCTGGGAAGAAGGTAAAGGTGTCCAGGACAGTCTTGGAGTAAGAGACTGTAAGCCCAAGGAAGAGTTTCTGGTCAAGGCATTGCAGTGAGTTCACATTTCAATAGCTTTCTTTGCCCCGATCATTTAGCAATGAAAACTAAAACATAAACCAAAGAACAAAATGTAGTTTCCCTTTAATACAAGATATATATTCTCCATGGACCAGAAAAAACAAAAACAAAAATAAAAACACATACTCAGAGGAAGCTGATCCCTAAGGCATTTGGGCCTTCTGATGACTGTGAGTTAATTCTACAAATTAAAGGAGACCTAAAAATACTCATGTAAGATGGTAAACTAGAGCAAGGATCACAGTTTGAAATCAGGGGCTGAGTTGTTCTCTCCTTTTCTACCTGGTTTAAGAGAGCTGCATCAGAATGTAATTTGGAAGATTAGCTTTACAAGCATTATCAAAAAGTTGAATATGAAGAATATTATGCATCCATAAAAAAGGATGAAATCTTGCCATTTGCTATAACATGGATGGACCTAGAGAGTATAATGTTAAGTGAAATAAGTCACTTAACAGTCTCATTTGACTGAGAAAGACAAATACCATACGATTACACTCAGATGTGGAGTCTAAAACACAAAACAAATGTATAAACAAAAAGCAGAAATAGACCTATAAATACAGAGAACATACTGGGTTGCCAGAGGAAAGGGGGCAGGGAATGGGCAAAATGGGTGAAAGGGAAGTGGGAGATACAGTCTTCAGTTATGGAAAGAATAAGTCACAGGAAGGAAAGGAACAGCATAGGGAGCATTGTCAATAGTGTCATAATAGCATCGTATATTGTCCGGTGGTAGCTATACTTGCGGCGAGCACAGCATGAGTATAGAGTGAATCACTATGTTGTACACCTGAAACTAATGTTACACTGTGCGTCAACTATACTCAAATAGAGAAAGTTTTTTAGAAGTTGAAGATGAAGAAGCTAAGACTTTATAACAATAAACTTGAAAGCTTACAGGGATAAATGGGTGATACTCTGGAAAAATACAAATGAGCAAAACTGAAACAGGAAGAAATCAGGTAATTGAAACAACTAAGAAATTAAGTTGGTAGAAAAATTTCTCATTCCTCCAAAAGTCCAGGGGGCTAAAGATGGTTTCACAGGGCTGTTTCATCAAACTTTTAAGATAACAACTATGTTAGATCACATATTATAGAGAACAGAAGAAAGAAATAGGTAGTCAGTGAATTTTATAAAACTGGTACAACCCTGAAAAGCGAAACTGGAAAAATACAGTATAGGAAGTTATAGGACAGTTTTTCTTATGAAAATAGATGCGAACACCCGAGGCATAAGATGATCTCACAGTGTAATTGTATATATATCTTGTGGCCAAGTAGGATTTATGGCAGGAATACAAGCTTAGTTCAACATCACGAAGTCTATCGGTGTACTACATTGTATCAACTGGTTTAAAAAGAAAACGTGTATGATTATTTTAATAGATGAAGGGGAGAATATCAATAAAATTTCACACTGAGCCCTAAGGAAAACTCTTAGCACAGTAGGAAGAAAGGGAATGTCAACAATTTAGTGGCGTTGTGCCAGACAGCTCCCACTGGCTTCTCCAGATCCACTTGCCACATTTCTCTACCGTGTTCTCTGCCTGTGAGTAACCAGTTTCTCCTGCCTTCAGGCTTCCCACTGGGTTTAGCCACAGAGACATTCTGGGAGTAGATCTGAGAGAAGATTGAACAGGGTATTTCTTCCCCCCACTTCCTTCCTGCAAGGGCATATTGGGCTGCTTGTGTCCTGTTTCTCTCAAAGCACCTTCCTCTACCTGACTGTCTCGTTCCAGGTTCTAGAAGTTTCTCACTCTCTGAGTCCCTTCGCTCAGAGATGGTTATCCCTCAGCTGCCACTAGTGGTTATTGCGATATCCTCTGTGGTCCCCCTGATCCAAACCTCATAAATAGTTACTTACAAAGAAAATTTCCTTGAATTATTCTAATTTGAATATATGGTATCTGATTCCTTTTGGGACCCTGACCAGTGTTTATCAAAATCTTATTGCAAATGTACTTAGTTTTCAAACCAAAAGTCTATTAATGTCAGAGATAAGAGAAGGATGCTGGTATTCAACATCAGAAGGAAACTCTAGTCAAAGTAAAAGCCAAGAAAACAAAAGTAGGAATAAGAAGAAATAAGAAGAAGAAGAAATAATAAGAAGAAAGAATAAAAACTGGGAAGAAAGAAAAAACTTTATTCTAATTTATAGAAGATGTTGTCTACATAGCAAATCTCAACGAATCTATAGACAATTAGAATTCATTTCAGTAAAGTTGTGGAACACAAAATTCAATCTGCAAAACTCAATAGCTTTCTTATTCGCAACTAATAGTCGTTTAGAGAAGTAAATGGAGAGAAGCACCTGGGTGGCTTAGTTGATTTCAGCTCAGGTCATGATCTCAGGGTCATAAGATTGAACCCTGTGTTGGGCTCCATGCTGAGCCAGTAGCCTGCTTGAAGTTCTCTTTCTCCCTCTCTCTCTGTCCCTCCCCATCTCTAAAGAAGAAAAGAAAAAAGAAAAAAAAAAGAAAAGAAAATGGAGGAGAAAAAGACCTCATTCATAATAGGATGGTAAAACCCCCATAATGTATTTTGATGGTCAGCATGGACTTGCCTAGGCTACAGCCTCCAGTTATTCAAACACTAATCTAGGTGTTGCTGTGAAATCATTTTGTAGATGTGATTAAGGCCAATAACCATTTGACTTTAAGCCAGGAAGATTACTTTAGATATTCTGGGTGAGCCTGATTCAAACAGTTGAAATGTCTTAAAAGTAAAGCTGACTCCCCTGAAGAATTCTACTTGTGGACAGCAGCTTCAGCTCACACCTTGCATTTGCAGCCTGACCTGCCTGATGGCCTCCCCTGGGGATTTTGAACTTGCCCTGCCAGCCTCCATAATCATATAAGCCAATTACCTGCCCCCCCCAAAAAGTAATATACTACATATTTATTATATTGTATGTATTTACATATTAAATATTAATACTAAATATTAATATATTATATTATGTTATAATGTATATATGTATCTATAAATACACATATTAAATGTAATATATAAATATATGTAATATATATTTATATATATATAAAATCTCCTTCTACTGGTTTTGTTTCTCTGGTTGAACACTGACTGATACAGGTAGATAGGAACAAACCTAAAAAAATAATCACACAAATCCCTGGGAAGAAATTATAAAACATTTTTAAAAGATCTAAAAGAAAATCAGAGTAAATGGAGATTTATGCCATGTTTGTAGTTTAGAAGACTCAGTATTATAAATGTGGTCAATTTTCCCCCAAGTAATCAATGAATGCATTTCAGTCACACTATTAACAAGGTTTGTAATGGACTTGACAAAAAGATCCAAACTTCATGTGGAAGAGCAAGGCACCATAAATAACACAGACAATTCTAAAAAAGAAGAATAAAAGGACCCTCCGTATTCAATATTAAGACTATGCTTAAAGGTACATAATTAGGACTGTGCGGAGTTCCTAGGGAGATGCCCAAATAGACCAACGCAACAGAAGAGAGAGCCTAAAGCAGACTCATGAAGCTGTGGAACCTGAATAAATGGCAGAAGTAACATTTTAAGTCCATGGTCAAAGAACGGATGATTCCAGAAAGAGTCCTGAGGAAATAGAGTATTCAGATGGAAAAAAAGTGAAATTAAATTCCAGATTCACATTTGTACCCAAATGAATTTCAGAAGGATTAAGACCTAAATGTGAAAAGGTAAATATTAATTTTAGAAAGAAGCAAAGAAGAATATCTTTATGACCTTGGGAAAAATAAAAATTTCTGAGATAAAACACAACTATAAAACATAAAGATTGAGAAATTTCATAGCAGTTAAAGCGGAAATCTTTGTGACCACATATACACCCACACTAACACACCCACACACACATGCAAAATATGAAGAGACAAACCATAGATGGAAAGAAGATATTTGTAACACACATAACTAACAAAGGGCTAGATCTCAGATATGTAAAGCATTGTCACAGATCACAAAGAACATATAATAGAAAATGGTCAAAGAGAAAAGGCAAAGAAAAGGAATAAATTTGTGGCAAACCATATAATATTGAAAACAAATAATGAAACCGTCCGAGTCAGAACCAGCCTCCTTGTCTCTTATTGGCAGTCTTTATACTCATCTTTTCCCCTTTGCATTCATTCATTCGTTCAACATTTATTCAACTCATATTTATTGATCAGCTATTATGTGCCAGGTACTGTTCTAGAAACTCAGATACATTAGTGAAGACAACAGACAAAATTCCTGCATCTGTGAAAGACTGTATTCTAGCCCTGGCAAGGAGGTGATGCAGAAAATACACAATGAACATAATAGAAGTAAATTGCTTGGTGTGTTAGATGGAGCTCAGGTACTTCGGAGAAAAGAAAAGATCATGGAGGATCACGGAAGCCAGAATCACCAGGGTCAGGATCGCAACTCTCAGGAGGTTATCATGATAAGCCTCTAGCAAGGTGAGATTTAAGTAAATCTTAGGAGATGAGGGAGGAAGTAATCTGAGGAAATCACATTACCTGGGGCCCTGGGGGTGGGGGCGGTTGACCATCTCCACCTTAGGTTGGATCAGAGATGGTTGGATGAGAAGGTGAATCAGGCCAGGAGGGACAGTGCAGAGTGCCTTTCATCTCCTTTCAGCATGAGATGAGCATGTTGGATGGAGAGTTCCCTGGAAGGGGCTCCCAGAACTAAGCAGCTCCAAGTTGGAGAACTTCAGTTCATGACCTGCTCTTTACTTGAAGAGTAGATGTTTAGGAAGTGGAGAGTGCCAAATGTGCAACTCAAATTATTTAGGATGCAATTAGATTTGGTTTAATAATTAAAAATACTTTTGGAATTTTCTTTGGCAGAGATTAGGCTATTAATTAGCATGTCATGGGAACCCAGCATTTATTATTCTCTCAAAAACCCATTTGTGGTGGAAAATGTGCTGAGCCTCATTTGTGAAGATAATTATAGTTGATATCTTAGAGAGTGTCTGCCAAGTTCCCAGTGATTTCCCTCTTCTCTGGGAGCTGCTTCCAGAATTTATGGGCTGGTGGCGGGGGGCGGAGGGGGGGGCACTTCTCTGCTCACATTTCTACGCATAAGCATATCCTCTAGTCATAGCTTATTGGAACAGAACTGGAATCATGAGCAAAGCTGAACCAATAAGATCTTTCCTCCTAGGAATTTCAAATTGGAGCCTAAAGAGCCAGGCCAATCTGTCTATTTGACTGGAACTATAAAAATGCAAATTCAAGAACTGAGGTGTCCATATTTCACCAAGTAGTCCTGAGGAGCAAAGAAAGTCGATCTGCAGGAAGAATAAAGAATGCATGAAGGAATGCTCAGGGGAGACACAGAGAGAGTTGTTCCTTTCAGGTTCCAAGGCAAAGCTGTTACCTGAAGCCCAAGTGCCTCCCAGTTCTTGGGTTGAACAAACACTCCTATATCTTCATAATTCGTCATGTTGGCAACTAGTCAATTACACTTACAATACAGGGATGCTACAGGTCTGCAACAGCAGGGACAAGGCATTTTGATTTTTGTTCCCACCAGCGATAATGGGTCTCAGTGTCATTCATTCATCTACTCATTCACCATTCATTCATTCATAAGCTTTTTGGGAGAACATATTAAGTGTTAGTGACTGAAGAGATAAGACTCAATAAGACATCGTCTTTGCACTCAAATAATTCATTTGTCTTGCTTCATTTTTAAGGAGGTTGGTTAGGATGTGGGGATACCGTCTCTTGTTCTGAAACACCAACGTTCTCCTTTTGCCCTTGATTGACTCGAGAATCAAAGCCTAACTTTAGCTGCTTTAGGGTTGATAGATCTAAAAAGTACTTTGGGGGGGGTGCCTGGGTAACTCAGTCAGTTGAGTGTCTGACTTCAGCTCAGGTCATGATCTCACGGGTCATGAGTTTGAACCCCACATCGGGCTCTGTGCTCACAGCTCAGAGACTGGAGCCTGCTTCTGATTCTGTGACTCCCTGTCTCTCTGCCCCTCCCCTGCTCATGCTCTGTCTCTCTTTGTATTAAATTTAAAAAAAAAAGTACTTTGTAAACTACAGACAGCTACAAATACTTTTTGCTGGTTATAGTAATATCTTCTACTAGAGTTATTTAGCTTACTGGCTCCATAGGAACATTATATTAAGCACACTAACTTTGAAAAGATACATTTGATTTAGGAATAAAAGGTAAGTTTTTAAGTTGTCCAGTTTAGTTAGAGATATGCTCAAAAGTTTTAAAATTATTTATCAATTTGATATAATTATACTTGATTTTTTTAAAAACATATTTTGAGGTTTCTAATATTTTAGGAAACGATGCTCTTTTGGTGAACAAAAGATATAATCACTTCAAATAATGATCGTGAGCTTCTGGAGAAGACAGGTAAATAAAAACCAATTGAAATAGAAATAATCCCCAACAAATGAGTTCAAATACCTCTGGGATTTGTCCAGATGTCTGAGTGAATTGTGTATCAGGTGGGATTTGGTTCCAATTCCCTTTTCCCAAATGTCAGTGATAGATCCCGCTCACAGGAGAGCCCAAACCCTTCTCTTAGCTGATGCTCATTTTCAGGGACCCACTCGGATCTCTTTCCCCTTCTAGGATGAGAGTTCTTAGAGTTTATACTTCTCTAGAGAGAATTGATTAAATATTTATTGAGGTGAAGGCATTTAAATCTCTTGCTTTGCTGCCTTGGAATCCAATGTCCTCAATTTCAGCAACCAGTTAACATTTACAACGATAAAAGGTTAGGGATACAAGGTCTGTACAGATCAACCATGCTGCTAGTTAAGAGCATGAGCTTCAGAGACGTGTTTGATATCTGAGCTCCATTGTCCTGGGACAAGTTACCTAATTCTCTAAATCACAACTGCAAAGCGAAGATACTTCTTCCTTTGTCGTAGAGGAGATATGAAGGTTAAATGATTGACATAGATCAAGTTGCCCAGAATATATCTGACTTGAAGTGGGTGGTAATTAAATAGTACTCGCTGTTATTATTGCTATCATTGTTTGTTGCAAGTGATTCTCCATTCTAACTCATCAAATGCAAAATGCAAAGGTCTTTTGAAACCCATAATGCCCGTTCCTTTGATACTATATTTCTTTCTTTTGGTGGTGGTCTTAAAAGTGAAATCATTATAAAGGGAAATCCTAAAGAAATACGTTCTTTGCAATTGATGACATTCTCTTTAATAACATTCTCATTAGCTTAGTCATTTTCAACATCCCTTCTTTAAGGTTATAGTATAAAGGGATGTTACCATTAAATCCAAGAAAATCATTACGAAGCCTTTTAAATTCATCTTACTTGAAGTCTTCGGGGTGGATGCCTTTTAATGATGCTTGTTTCCACATGTTCCAGTGGGATGTCAAAATACATGGCTCTGGACACTTGAAAGTTTGGGAGAGAAAGAAAAACAAACCATTAAAACACTTACTATTAAGTTGGGCTAATCATTTGACTTTGTTAGTACATTCTTGTACCTTTTTAGTTATATATGTCCAACCTGCATGTTGAAGTGGGGATGAAACACATAAAGCAGGGTTCCTACATGGATGCAAATGATAAAATATTAGCTTAGATCCAGGATTTAATTTCTGTTTTCCTCATTTCTTCCCTGGACTGATATTTAGAGGAAAATCTGAAAAATCAACCATGTGTTGACTACAAATTTGTTCAAACATAGAATTTGGTCCAGAAAACAGAAACTTTTTCACTTGTTTTCATTTCATGAAATCTCTACAAAATAAATTTGGGAAACCAGAAAAAAATGTATCTTTAAGAAATGAAAATAAATACTCCTTTCACATGACATAGATGGATGGTGGATATATAGATGGATAGGTATTAGGTAGAGAGAAAGGTAATAAAAAATGGAGTATGGGTGTATAATAGGAGTATGCAAAGTTTAGCATTTCATGTTCCCAATCAAATAGTCCCCCTGACTAGAGAAAGAAATTCCTACAAGTTCCCACAATACAACGTGTATGCCCACAATACAACATATCAGTATTCTTTCCTGATGAGGCAAAGCAGGGCTACAGAGTTAAGCCTTATTAGAAACAGAGCTAGGACTCAACAGGTCCAGTACGGGTTTTATTTTTTAGCTTGGTTATCCAGGGATATTACGACTCCTACCATGCCCTAATGCTGCATGAATGAAGTTTTGTCTTTTCCTCTTTGAAATCTGGAAGCATTCTGATTCCTAGATTGTTGTGTAGACTACCCTACAGTTTCACTTTGCATTCTAAATGGAAAAATCCTTGCAGAATTATGTGTTTCTATCCTTACAACATTTGAATGACCATGTTAAAAACTTCTCCACGTCCTTATTTTCTTTCAAGAGATGCCAGCATATGGAACAAAACAGAAACAACAGTAATGACAAGAAATAACATTTTTGATTAAAAGATGTATTTCTGGCAATGGGTTTTTTTTTTTTTCCCAGCAGCCTGACTACTCCTTATTTTTATACTATGATTTCAGTGATAACACCTCCTTATGTAATTCAATTCATCCCAAACGGTACAGGCTATGTCATGCAGTTATTTTTACCCTTGATTTATAGGCGAAGGAAATTGATGCAGCAATTTGCCCAAAGTCATACAATTTGGTATTTAGTGGAGCTGGGCTTAGATTGTGGGTCATTTGAAGTTAGGGGTCAGGATGTTCAGCATCCCTTTGTTATTTATTTTAATGTGATTTTGTCATTTGAAAAATAAGAATATTTTCCAGGTAGGACTCTAATGCATTAGACTTAATTTTCACAATTCAGTTACCAGAATCTTAAAACTCTGGATACAGAGTTTGCATAAAAAGGAATTCTTCAATGAAAGTAGAGGAAGATTCTCGTTCACATGCTTAGGACGTTGGAGAACATAAAAACAGGCCATATACAACCAGTCAAGGGTTGTCAGTTCTGCAGAAAAGAGCCACAACAATCAGTCCAGGTGAGATCTACCAGATACTGAAAGAGAATATCAGGCTTTCTGGCCAAGTTGACCAGTAATGGGAACTTACTTGTGTTATCGATCCAGAATATAAAGAAAGAAAAAAATTACATAGATACATACATATGTATGCATTATATACTTATATTCCTCTTCCCAAGTGAGAATCTCTGTTTAATTACCATTGTGATTTTCATAAAAATGAAATCTTCTAAAATACCCCAGGCTACTTTATAGCCATTTCAGGCTCAGAACTTCCAGTCATAATGGGAAAAATTCTCTTAGTTCCGCAGATGACAGAACTTATTGCATATTCCGCGTGAAGAATGTGGGCTTGGGGAGGGGATGACTCATTCTCTCATCTGTATTGCAATAAATCAATTCTGTTTGGGGTGGTTTCCAACTCCACATTAGGATGAATTCACTGCGAAAGGGTTGCTTTCAAAACAACAAAGCCTGATGCACTAAATGGTACTGGGGAGAATGATTTGCATTTAGAATCTAACAAACATATGATTGTCATAATTTATCGCATCTTATCTATATAATTTTAATCATCTGGCAAAGCTAGGTATAAACATCGAAAGCACTATAAACTAAGCTGAAATAGAAGGATTTTTTTTTTCCTTCTCGTGTGGGATGGTAAGAAGCCTTCCGTGCAGGGCTATTGCACGCCCGTTCTAATGTACCCAGAATACTTAAAATTGACAAACAC
Source organism: Proteles cristata cristata (assembly GCA_017311185.1). NCBI lineage: Eukaryota > Metazoa > Chordata > Mammalia > Carnivora > Hyaenidae > Proteles > Proteles cristata. The sequence continues at coordinate 15,726 of JAESUZ010004426.1, read as the reverse complement.
TCAGCCTCGAGCTGAAAGATGTTCCCTCACATTTCAGCAATTTAGAAACTTTCTGATATTGTTATAGAAACAGTCAGGCACATCTGTCAATAGCCCTCCTTGGCCCCAATACACAGATCTCAGGATGGGTCTTAACATTTACCTGCAGAGTATCTTCCGTACCCGGTCTCTCGGAGAGGTGGCAGCTGTCTTTCTAGAGCTTTGTTCCCGCCCTGCAGGCCTCTGGACAAATATGAACTCTTTTCTTCCAGATTCTGATTGAACGCAAAGTCCACAGGGCTGGCTGAAGGCATTTCTTCCTCTTTGTTTTGCAAAGGAGCTACTTTGGTCACTCTAGGGTGAGGCTTAGAGTGGCCCAGGCCCATTTCATGCTAAAGATGTTCAAAGAACCATGTGGGAAGTGGTTTGGGGCCTTTCACTTGGCTGGTTTTAATTAAGGTACTTCAGAATTTTACCCCAGCTCCACAAAGCAGTTCATGACATCTTTCTAGCTTTATTTCACCACACAGGAACCCCTCTGGCGACTTCCTGGGAGCCTGGTTTCCACGGAGATGTACCTTCAACTCCCACTCTGCCATTTCAGACCCAAAGAATCCAGTTAAACATTGACTTGGTTATGCTGCTTTCTGAAAGACTCAGTGGTAGAAACAGAAACCACTGTTGATCATTAAACAAATCTCTAGCACCAGGAAGCCATTAACAGGGGCGGAGAGCAGAGGTTTAAAGAAGTCTTAAACTTGACCCTTTCATTGCACATACCTTTCAATACTGTCGTTAAGAGCTACCAGCTGAGAGTAGCTAAATCACCTTCAAAAATGAGGGGGTGCATGCTAAGCGTTATTTGGTAACCTTTAATTTTAACGAAAGAATTTATTTTCCAAATAGGAAAGGCTATAGTTGAGTGGCTAAAATAATTTTATTTTTCCTTCAATGACTTGAGCTGCCTTTGATTAATATATTATAGGAGGACAGGCAGACAATAGAGTTTCTTTCCTGGGGACAAATGTTTTCTTCTTTTTTTAAATTTTACTTGAGATACAATTTTACATTAGTTTTAGGTGTATAACACAGTAATTTGGCAATTCTGTACACTATACTATCATCACAATAAGAGTAGTTACCACCTGTCACCATACAAGGTTATTACAATATTATTGACTATATACTCTATGCTGTGCTTTTCATCTCCATGACTTACTTTATATCGAGAGGTCTCTACCTCTTAATCCCCTTCACCTATTTCACTCATTCTCTAGCAAACACCAGTTTGTTCTCCATATTTATGTTCTGTTTTTTGTTTGTTTATTAATTTGTGCTGTTTTTTAGGTCCTGTATATAAGTGAAATCATATGGTATTTGATTTATCTCACTCTAGCCCCATCCGTGTTGTCGCAAATGCCAAGACCTGGTTTTTTTAGTGTTTATTTTTGAGAGGGGGTGGGGGAAGGGCAGAGGTGAGGGAGACACAGAATCTGAAGCAGGCTCCAGGCTCTGAGCTGTCAGCACAGAGCCTGATGCAGTGCTCGAACTCATGACCCATGAGATGACCTGAGTCAAAGTCAGATGCTTAACTGACTGAGCTACCAAGGCGTCCCCTGATCTTAGATCTTCTTTTTTTAATGCCTAAGTAATATTCCAGTGCATGCATGTGTGTGTGTGTGTGTGTGTGTGTGTGTGTGTGAGTGTGTGTGTGCGTGTGTGTACCACATCTTCTTTACCCAGTCATCTATCAATGGACACTTGGGCTGCTTCTATATCTTGGCCTTGTAAATAATGCTGCTATTAATAAGCATAGGGTGCATTTACCTTTTCAAATTAGTGTTGGCTCTTTCCTTGAGTAAATACCAAGGGATAAACTTCTTGAATAAATGGCTCACATAAACCTTGAGTTCTCAAAGACAGCTTATTAAAATTTTTTTTATGTTTATTTTGAGAGATGGAAAGGGGCAGAGAGGTAGGGAGAGAGAGAATCCCAAGCAGGCTCTCCAGTGTCAGCACAGAGACAGATGTGGGGCTCAATCCAGAAACCATGGGATCAGGACCTGAGCCGAGAATAAGAGTCGGGCTCTTAACCGATTGAGCCACCCAGGCACCCCTCAAAGATAGCTCATTAACAGTGTTTTAAAAAGAGGCAAAAAGACTGGAAGAAAACGTGCAGAAATGTCAAGTGGTGATTTTGAATGGTGGGATTATGGGTGATTTTTATTTTAGTTTTCAAATTTGTAAACAAAACTTGCTTTCAAGGTTTAATTGCTCATGATCACAGATTACTTACATTTTCATCATTTCCCTATAGAGAACTTCAGAGAAATATGCTTTTTACTTTTTTATTTTTGCCAAATCTATTTGCTAAGGGGTTCACGTGGATTTAGAAAGTCTCACTAGCTAATAGATTTTATCGAAAAAGATTTTTCCTACTTACTTACTCCCTTTGCTTTTTATGCACAATTTTCTCTGTGGCAGAGAGACTCAAAAGAAAGAATCTGCAAACAAAATTACCTCTGGCAACTGGAGACTAGTTTAGTTACAAAGATTGAAATGCTTGAGCCACATCTGGTCAGAATTATTTCTGGACAGAGTTTAAACATTTCTAAGGGCAGAGGAAGGATTGCAAATGAATGATAACGAGAAATCATGCTGGAAACTATGGGCTTGATGGAGATGGACCAGTGAGAAGGGCACTGTCCTCCACTTTAGCTTTATTATTATTTAATTTCAAAAGACTGTATCTGTGGAGAAGATGAGTCTTTGTGAAGGAAGTTGGTTACTTGTTGAGGAAATGAGATCAAAGAAACGGACTTACACCATGTTTGTTTCTCTTTTTATTACTAGCCACTCTCAAGCTTTGTAACTTGCATGGATTACTTACCCATTCCATGCCTCAGCTTCCTCATCTGTAAAACGAGGTTAATAATTCTTCAGGAAGAATTTATCAGTTGATTCCAGGTAGAGCTCTAAGAATAATCTCTGACATACACTAAGCTCTCAGGTAACATTAGCCAATGTTCTCCTCCTCCTGAGAAAATATTGCTACACATCTACATGTGATAGGAGAGTCCTTACTACCTATTGGTTGGCATCCATTAAAATAGACATATTCCTGTCTATAGGAGTTTACACCCAAGTAAAAAATGACTCAGAAAAGTGTACATTAGTTGGGTCACTGGGAACACAGTGGCGCTTAAGGGCTATCATTAAAAAGGTGTTCATGTGCTGAAAGGATTTTTATAAGGATGATGGTGAAAAATTATTTCATTAAAAGAGGAAAAGCAGAATTTAATCTTACCCGTAGAGTTATATGTAAGAAGTAATTTCTTAACCATTAGAGTGGAAAACATTAAAAAGTTCTCACCCACCAAAATGTGGGCTCCCAGACTATCTGTGATCCATAGAATGAATGATTCTTCCCCAGTTCTAGCCTGGTTATGAACATGCATTACTGTGTGTGAAGGTGATAACATGATGCTGTTTGTAATAGAATGGTGGATATGAAATGAGAGTATAAGTTTATCAATCTCTTTAAAAGTTTTTTAAGTTTATTTATTCATTTTGAGAGAGACAGGGAGAGCGAGCAGGGGAGAGGCAGAGAGAGAGAGAGAATCCCAAGCAGGCTCGGCACTATGAGCGTGGACCCCATTTGGGGCTCGAACTCATGAGACCATGAGATCATGACCTGAGCCGAAACCAAGAGCCCGACGCTTTACTGACTGAGCCATCCAGACATCCCAGTTTATCAATCTTTTAAGGCACAGAAAGGATTAAGCTTTTCTCACACTGATAGAACCCAGAGAAAACTTTACTGAGACAGAGGGCACAGACAGAAGAGGAGGTGGTGAGGCCCCAGAGACAATGGAGTGAAGCAGGACGCAATAGCCACGTGCGCTCTTCTTCTTCTTCTTCTTTTCTTAATGTTTATTTATTTTCTTTCTTTTTTTTTTTTTAATGTTTTATTTTATTTCTAGGAGAGAGACAGCGTGAGCAGGGGAGGGTCAGAGAGAGAGGGCCACAGACTCTGAAACAGGCTCCAGGCTCTGAGCTGGCAGTCAGCACAGAGCCCGACGCGGGGCTCGAACCCACGAACCGTGAGATCATGACCTAAGCGAAATTCGGACGCTTAACCAACTAAGCCACCCGGGCGCCCCTGTTTATTTATTTTCTGAGAAAGAAAGAGGGAGAGAGAGAGCAAGCACGAGTGGGGGAGGGGAAGGGAGCCAGGGAGACACAGAGTCTGAAGCAGGCTCCAGGCTCTGAGCCTGAGGCACGGCTGGAATTCACAAACCTTGAGATCGTGACCTGAACTGAAGCTTAACCTGCTGAGCCGCCCAAGCGCCCCACCACGTGTGCTACACTTGCAAGTGAGAGTTTGTAGCCCCCAACTCGGAGCAGCTCCGCAGACATCCAGAACACGGAGCTCCCAAGTCGTCCACATGCTGCACGAGCTCAGAGTGCTTGGAACTTTCTTTGAATGCCTTCCATCAAGACACTCCTTTCTTCAAGGCAGGGAATGAGCTCAGCGCCTATTAGCCTTACTCTTAACCTTCCTCTTCAGCCTTTACATCCAAAGGAAGAAGGAGATAAAGCTACAAAGCTTATTTTCACAGCCAGAAATCTCTGCTTTTGTTCTTGCTTTACACCTAACTGGCCTTGCGCAAAGCTTAAGGAATCTTTGTGTAGTGCATTTAAATTCTACTGAAACTCAATATACATTTATAGGAGATGTGTGGATTTTCCAGCTCTCTAATAGTAGAAAGTTTTACATTTGAAGGACAGAGGACTTTATGTAGAAGTTTGGTGTCAGAGGGTGGGCGAAGTGATCTCTACATTTCCTTACAGCTTGATCTACTCTACAATATCTGATCAGAGTTGGCCAGACCACAGCTATTCTGTTTCTCTTGTGTGAAAACTTTTCCTAGCTTTGTTTATAGGATTGTGATGTGACAACTCTTGTCTTAGTTTTGATGGACTTCCCAGGACCATTCCCACTCTCTGGCCCCTCCACCTTGATTAGTTGGCTCTTGGAGATAAGGAGCCTAGGCCAAAGAAAGGCAGATTTTCTGCAGAGAGCTCCGCAGGTGCTATGTGATCAAACAGGAAACGGTGAGTGGTTCTGAGCAGCTATAGACAAATAGAAAAGTATACAAATGCTGAATGGATGTGTATTAATGGGAAGTGCATTACAAAATTCAAACAGCCTAATAATGGACAAATGAGTTTCTTACTGGGCTATGGATGCATACATTTGGATGCTTTACATTAAGCAGATGATGAATGGTGAGGTGATTTTCCTTAGGATGGGATGGTGATGGCTTGGAGTCAGTTTGTTTACACTGCCTTTTTTTTTTTTTTTAATGTTTTATTTATTTCTAGGAGAGAGAGACAGTGTGAGCAGGGGAGGGTCAGAGAGAGAGGTAGTCACAGACTCTGAAACAGGCTCCAGGCTCTGAGCTGGCAGTAAGCACAGAGCCCGACGCGGGGCTCGAACCCACAAACCGCGAGATCATGACCTAAGCGGAAGTCGGACGCTTAACCGACTAAGCCACCCAGGCGCCCCTGTTTACACTGCCTTTTGATCCTTTAGCGTGCAGTTTCTTTAGAAAGGCTTCAAAACAGGATTTAAAACCACATGCATGTAAATATTTCTTAGGGTTGAATTTAATTTCACACCTGGGTTAATTACTATGCATTGGCTATTCAGTAAGTGAGCTTTTAAATCCTAAATGTTTATAGGATTCCTAAATTATGCTTCTGATAATGTTACAGCCTTTTCTGCAATTGATCTGTAATGGATAAGCAATCACTGGAGTCTTTTCAGCAATGTGAATTATGTGTTTGGATGCCAAGTAAGCAGAGTTGATGTATGACCCAAACGTTAATTTTCCTCCCAGTGATCATTTCCCTCTATATTTATCCATACATTGAGTATGAGGGTGACAATACAGACAGAATTACTTGGTGAAAGAGCTGAAGTGAAACAAATGGAAAAGGTGAATTGAAGCTTTTTTTTTTTTTTTTTTTAAATAAACCATTAAATGAGATAGGCTGGATCAAATTTATATCTACCTAAATCTGCATCATTGAATTAAAGTGATTCAAGTGCATCATTGAATTAAACACTAACACCAAACACCACATACCTGCTACTCGGAAGACAGCCAGCGCATGCATGAGTTTCTTAAAATGGATTGCTAATGGATTTCACTTAGGTCAAGGATATATTTTCTCTCTCATTGGGAGAACATCAACCATTGATTATAATAATCTTTTTAAAGAAGTCTTTAGGAAACCTTCCTTCTTGCTTCCTTCCCTCCCTTCCTTCTTCTGCTAAGACAAGGTTACATTTTAACCATTGTCCACAGTGTGCCTCAAGAATTTATGCGGCAATTTAACTTTTCATATATGGTCTCTGGTCTAAACAGTCACTGAGGCTATAAGTCCAAATTGTAGATCATGTATTTTTTCTCCCTAAGGCAAAAGGCTTCCTCTTACTAATGTCTACTAAACCCCCAAATTTTAGAGTCTTTCTCTTTCCTTTAGAAATTTAAATTGTAGACCCAGGAGTGAAAATGAGAGATTTTAGCTGCCAAGTAGGCATACAAGCAAGGTGGAGAGGTGTGTGGTAAACCAGATGTCCCGAAGCTCAGGGTGGGCCTATGTGGTTCAGAGTGAAGCTTCAGCTAGTGGCAGGTATCAACTGAACTAAATGCTAGTCTGGCCAGTGCTCGCATCCAAGTTCAGAAATCTCCATTGTCATCTATGTGCTGTAAAATGCATCTTCTCTGGGTTCTGCGCAAGTCAAGGATGTCTCCCCGCTCTGGGAAAGCCTGTATTTTATTTACTCTTAATTGCTTCAAAGTGAAATGTAGAGGACACCAAATAAAGAGACATTTCCAAAAGGTTTTTCTTTCCCTTCATTTTCTCCTATATTATATTTCTTTCCCATCAAATGCACTGCCACCCAGTGCAGAGCTACCACCCTCCCTCCTCTGGCCCTCTGTCAGATAGTCTTTGTCCAGGTGTCCCAAGAAACCTGGTCTGGCTCAGGTCCCTTGGAAGTGCACTGAGGACAGAAAGCTTCCTGTTACCTGAGGCCGAGCTCCTGGCCACTCTGATCTCATGTATTACTTTCCTTGGGGCAGAAATTGTGTCTGTGAGGACATCCAATCTTAACTTATAGGGCAAGTTTCTGCTTTTCTTTCCTTTTCCTCTCTTTTCTTTCTTTCTTTCTTTCTTTCTTTCTTTCTTTCTTTCTTTCTTTCTTTCTTTCTTTCTTTCTTTCTTTCTTTCTCTCTCTCTCTCTCTCTCTCTCTCTCTCTCTCTCTAAAATACAAACAGAAAGCAAATCGGCAAGATTACTAAACAAACAGATATATGCAAAGAAGTTGCTAATCTTAAATTAGTTTCCTTACTCCAATCTATCTGTATCCTAGTAATGGACACAGATCTTGGTGTATCTTGCTTAGAACAACAGAATAATAGAACAACAGGCTTAATCTGTTTATTCCATCTGCTTCTCAAGAGAAGGAAAAAATGTTACCCAGAAATTGTCAGGGTTCTACCGAGAAGAAATTTACCAAGAATCTCCCATCACAAAACCCACTTGGACCCACACTCTTTCTGAAGTGGTTCCAAGAGCAGTGTGCAAAGCCTGCTAACAGTTTGGCGAGCTGCCTGATCTTAGTGCTTATGGCCTGTTCTGAATCTTGTCAGCATGCTCAAGCATGCCAAAGCAAGCCAGGGGCTTAGGATTCTCTTTATTAACACAGTGCAGTTTCCCACGAGTCTTTTCCAGGGCTCTCTCAGTTATCCTGTGGAAGGTTAGGTCTCCGGCACTGGACTCACAGGCAGCCAGATGCTCCTTCAGACCTCCGTCCCTTCTAGATGTTTCTTGCTATAACTAGCATGACACCCTCTGTAGGATTTTACGCTTAAACTTCAGATGTCTCCAAGCAGAAAGCAGTAGTTAATTACTGTGTAACAGTTCACAGCCGAAGTGGCTACAATGCATAGGCCTCATAGCCTCTATGGGGGTATTTCCAACTTCCTTGCCTGCTACTCCTGGGGAAGCAAGGCGGGGAGGCTGGATGCTAAGACTGCTGCTGCATGGGTTCGCGAGGTGACAATTGAGTCATCCATTGCAAACCTCCTGTGTCTCCCTGACTCTGTACCGGCAGCGAGAAAACCATAGGGTGATACTTTCAAAGCCTGTGCTCCTAATCATAATACAACGGAACTATTTCAACCTCAAAGCTTCAAATTAGTGTGGACCCTGACAAATCTGACTCCTGCCAAAGGGCCGAGATTGTTCTAACAGAGGAGTCTCAAGGCTCCTTAAAAAAATTTGAGAAGGAGCGGGACGTGCGGCCTTTGCATTTCCCTAGATCTGGCCATGATAGAAGCTTTATAGCCTTATCTTTTCAGGTTCCATGTGAAGATATCAGTCAGGCCCTTGGGGCCACAGAGGTTGTACACCTAGGAGGTCAGGACAGGGGATGTTAGCACAGAGCCTAGGACACTGGCCAAGGGGCAGGATGGGCTCCTCCTTTCCTGCATTTGCCCAGATCCATTCCAGATGAGTCCGGCCCCCTTTGACCTGCATGCCAGATGCTGCAGGTCTCAAAACAAGCAAAGAAACTTCTGGCTTCCACTTCCAATTACGTCAAATGGGTCTATTATGCAATCAGATCTGGTGGAGGCCCAGAATAGACCCCAAAGCACCAAGTGATTTGATGCCATTCCCATGCACTTGGTTTTCGTTAACACTCTGCCTCGCCTGGCGAGCTGCTCTGCACTCTCCACATGTGCCCTGGGGCTGGCGCTGTACAGGGAGAGCCCAGGGCTGAATGGCTGCTGCTAGAGGCCCGGAGGCAGGCTCCTCTGGCGGCACCTGCCATCTTCCCTGCACCGTCACTACATGTCCTTGACATCCAGGGTCCAGGGGAAAAGTTACAGGCTCCTCCATTCCAAAAAAGTGACAATCAACGAATAATGATTGTGTTTGCTCTAAAGGGCAAGCATAGGGGTTTGGAGTGTGTGATTGCCGGGCCAACCCACCTACAAGAAACTTTTAATATCCTTCCCCCACTCACAGATCTTCCCAGGTCAGCAAAGGACATGTAGGAATATCCCTAAGAGAGAAAAGTAACTGCCCAGACTTTTGGCCACATTTCTGATCTTATCTTGTTTCTAGAGGGCAGGAAAGACACCTGCATAAAAGAAACAACTTTTTTTCTTTAATGTTTATTTATTTATTTTGAGATAGGGAAAAACAGAGAGAGAGAGAGTGCAGGGGAAGGGCAGAGAGAGAGGGAGAGGAGAATCCCAAGCAGGTTCCACACTCAGCATGGAGCCCAAGGCGGGACTCAATCCCAAGAATAGTGAGATCGTGACCTGAGCCAAAATCAAGAGCTGGACACTTAAGTGACTGAGCTGCACAGGTGCGCCTGAAAAAAACAGACAAGTTTTTAAAGAAAAATGTTAAGGTTAAGGCAGGATCCTGGGTGAATAGTGGAAAATTGGCATAGGCTTCCCTGTGGTCAGGAGAGCAGGGAAGCTGGCGTCGAGAAGATTAAGATTTAGGAAGATTGTTCTTACATTGGGAGGGACAGGGCCCTAGGAGACAGTGCCAAAAAGTCAGGTCCAGAGCCCGGGGAGTGACCAGCACAAAGACACAGTGGGGACACATGTAACAGTCTAGAGGAGGGGCTGGAATTTGGATCCATTGAAGAGAGGAGGAATCCTCACTTGGGGAGGACTTACAGCTTTCATGTTTGTCAAATGTTTCACGACACTTCCAATCTTCTAAACACTCTTATCTTTGTGAATTTTATCTTCAGGATTATCATGATCAATGTGATCCTTACCTGCTTTCAGTTATTTACAACAGTAACTAGTGTGCCATGAGCCCTAACCCTGTAGTCGACATTCTGTACAATGTCGTAAATACATTGTCTCATTTCATTCTTGCAGCAACACTACGATGGCAGTCCTGTTAATATCCCACTTTACCAGTGAGGAAATGAAAGCTTGCACCGTGGCCAGCCTCGAATGCTAGCTCTGTCTTTTATTGTGTTGTAAATGATAAATTCCTGAAAGGTCATGGTCATACTCTTCGGTCTTTCTCCCCTACCCTCTAAACACTCAGTGCAGAACTGTGGGTTTCTAATTAGTTCTAGGTCTTCAGAATAACATAAAGAAAAAAGTCCTTACATTCTCATCGGGCTCCTAATGAAGCTTTATTATAGGCACACAGAAGAACAGTGACCATTTCAGATCTTGCAGCACAGAATTGCCTTTACTGTAATGTATGAGCCCCTCCATTTGAAGATAGCCTTGGATGCAGAAGCTGCTTTTTAAAAACCAAAATGTGTGTTGGGTGCAAATGTGGTATGAGGACCATGGCAGCCCGCTACCCGGAAAGCTGAAGAACAACTCCTCTTCCCGTGGTTGGTCTGTGCTACATCTACCCCAGCTGTGCAGGTGGAGATCTCCTCACTTCGGAAGTGAAGTGGGTAGGGGTACCTGGATGGCTCAGTTGCTTGGGCAGCCGACTTCAACTCAGGTCATGATCTCAGGGTTCGTGGGTTCAAGCCCTGCATTGGGCTCTGTGCTGACACTAGCTCAGAGCCTGGAGCCTGTCTTTGGATTCTGTGTCTCCCTCTCTCTCTGACCTTCCCCTTCTCATGCTGTCTCTCTCTCTTTCTCTCTCAAAAATAAATAAAACATTAAAAAAAATTTTTTTAAAGAAAAGAAAGAATGTGAAGGAGGGAGTGCCTGTGTGGCTCAGTCGGTTAAGCATACAACTTTTGATTTCTGCTCAGGTCAAGATCTCATAGTTCCTGGGATTGAGCTCGGCGTCGGGGTCTGTGCTGATAGCACAGAGCCTGCTTGGAATTTCTCTCCCTCCCTCTCTCTCTCTCTCTCTCTCTCTCTGTCTCTCTTTCTCTCTCTCTCTCTCTCTCTCTGCCCCACCCTTACTCACATACACACATGCTCTCTCTTTCTCAAAAATAAATAAATAAGCATTAAAAAACAAAAAAGAGGGTGAAGGAGTGCTCCAGCACACATACAGCCTGTGAATGGAGATGGTTTCCAGCTGGGGCCACATACATGGGCCAGGCTATCGTAAAGCCGCTATGGTCTAGAGCTACTGTGTCGTGTGTGGGAACACCCATGATGAGGTACCGTGACAGAAGATACAAAAATCGGTTGTGCTGGGGTGCCTGCACGGCTCAGTCAGTTAAGTTTCGACTTCAGCCCGGGTCGTGAGCTCACTGTTAGTGGGTTCCAGGCCCCTGTCGAGCTCTGTGCTGACAGCTCAGAGCCTGGAGCCCACTTCAGATTCTGCATCTCCCTCTCTCTCTGCCCCTCCCCAGCTCGTGCTCTGCCTCTCAAAAATAAATAATAACATTAAAAAAAATTTTTTTTAATCCATTGTGTTGTGACTATAAAAATCTCCATATCACCAGAAAGACTACCAAATGGTGACTGGTGCGCCCCTTATGTTAAGCAATCCTTGACTCGGCCCACCTCCAGTTGAACAAAAGAGCTTGAGATGGGGTTTGACTGATGGGCCTTGGGCCCCTGTGTTTCAGAAGTTCTCCTTCTGAGCCATTTGGGCCCTGATTCCTTAGCTGAGTAGCTGGCTTTCTGTTTTTCCTTTCTTCTTCTTCTTCTTTAAAAAAAAAAAAATTAATGTTTTTTATTTATTTCTGAGAGAGAGAGAGAGAGACAGCATGAGCAGGGGAGGGTCAAAGAGAGAGGGAGGTACAGAACCTGAAACAGGCTCCATGCTCTGAGCTGGCTGTCAGCACAGGGCCCGATGGGGCTCTAATCCACTCACCATGAGATCATGACCTGAGCCGAAGTCGGATGCTTAGCCAACTGAGCCACCCAGGCGCCCCTCCTTTTTTCTTCTTTTCCAAGGTAGCTCAGAACAAGATGGCCAGTGCAATGTAGTGCAAAGTGATACACCTGGCCACGGAGAAGTGGCCACTGAGAAGGTGCGGGCTCCTTCTCTAGCTAGCGGTGATTGTTCCTGCTTTGTTGACTCCTCACCACGTGCAAGGCGCTGTATCAGGCACTTTCAGTGACCTAATGCAGAGGCAGTAGACTGAATAACTAAGAGCTTGGGACTCAGGAACCCACTGCCTGCTTTGAATCCTGCTCCCATCACGTGTTAGCTGTGGAACTTAATATTTCTCGATGCCTCAGTTCTGTGCTGTAAAAAGGGAATAATAATAGTTCTTACCCGACAGGGTTATTATGAAAATTAAATAAGTTAGTCTGTGAGGGCACCACAAGAGGGTTGGGCATGGTAGATGTTCATAAATGTTAACTAACAACGGTAATAATAATGATAAAAAAAAAAAACAGAAATAAAGCCTCACCACTGTATGAAGTAGGCAGCTTTTACTTCTATTTCTAAGATGAGGAAATAGTGGCTCAAAGCAGTTTCCACGCTACTAAGAGATGGAGTCTGATTCCAAACCATGATCTGAACCCACAACACCTCCCTAGGCCTCAGTTTCCTCAACTGTAAAATAAGGGGGGAGGGTGGGCTCCAAGTTTCCTTGGGAGCCTCAACATTCTACAAGCCCACTGCTTTCTACTCCTGTGCTCTCCTCAGTTTCTCTTTTGAAGGGCTTTCTCCTTTCCTACTTCAAGTATATGCCCAGATCTGCCTTGGTCTAAAAATTCTTCCCTGGACCATTCTGTCTGACAGCTCCAGCATGCCTCTCTTACCCATAAGGCCGAGGTTAGAAACAGTGGAGGCCACGCCCACTAACTTCTGCAGTCTCCTAAGGCTCAGCTGCCAGAAGCTCTCCTGAAGGTCAGGGATGGCTTCCTTCTATCCAAAGCCATCCACCTTTTTTAGTTCTTCCTGAGTCAGCATCTTTGTGGTATGTGACATGTCAAAATGTAATGATCTTTAAAAAAATTTTTTTTTTAAGTTTATTTCTAAGAGAGAGAGAGAGAGAGAGAGAGAGCGAGCAGGGGAGGGGCAGAAAGAGGGTGATACAGAATCCAAAGCAGGCTCCAGGCTCTGAGCTGTCAGCACAGAACCCAATGCTGGAACCCACAAACTGAGATCATGACCTGAGCTGAAGTTGGACACTTAACCCACTGAGCCACCCAGGCACCCCCCAAATGTAACGATTGCCAGATTCTACCCTGCCAGAACCTTCTACATTTGGCCGGTCTCTTTCTCCCTCCTACTATCTCTCAGAGACATAAACAACTTCAAATAGTTCATAACATTGTGTCACTTTTTATACCTCCAACTCAACCTTATCTATTGGAGATCTTCCCATGTCAATCACTAAGAATGTCTTCATTATTTTTTATTGCTATGCATTATTTCAGTACGGATGCACATAATGAGTCTCTTATTGATGGACACTGAGGTTGTTCTCAATTCTTTGGATGCAAGCAGTGCTTCAATGAGCAACCTTGAATATGCTTCTTTGGGCACATTCAGTATTTTTCTAGAGTAAATTTGCCAAGACAGACTTGTTGGGTTATAGGACATTGCATTTTAATAGATTACTTTTCTTTATTTTAGCTGCCACCTTTTAGTTCAGCCCACCTCAAATCCAGCAATAAGGCAGTTCCTAGTAGGGACGCTCCTAGGAGATCCTACTTCAGCAGCCTCCTACTTCAGCAGCCTGTCATTCAACCTAAGCTGATTTTGCTGCTGTCCCACTGCTGACCAGGGTAATTCATTATCTGAGTTCTTGTTTTTTGTGTGTTTCGTTCCCTGCCTCAGTGACTTGCCCTGATTTTCCCCAAGCCTGGGTTTCTGAACCCTGAACCTACATCCCTGAGACATCCAATACCTACCTATTAGAATCCCACCAATTACTGCTCTCATGTCCTCCCCAAGCACACTCCAGATGGGCTCACCAGCACTTGGCCTCTGCTTTGACCTTGAGTTGTAGGATTCTGATCTCAACTGTCCTTTTCCCTTAGTGTATTAGTATCATAGTTTCTATTAGAGTTCATATTCCTCAACTCTCGTTGTAATATTAATACTCTAAAATGACCCTTTTGGGGGCCTCCTGCCTTATCCTAAAGTTCTGTCTGGACTCAGCCACTTCCTAGCCTGGTGGTTGTTCAAGTCCACATACTATTATTAGGTTTCATAGTACCACACAATACCTATTATCTTCCGTTTCTAACCATAACTCTGGTTTTTTTCTCCAGTAAAAACTTCCTTTTTTTTTTCTTTTCCTTATTCTTTAATATTCTTCAAGCTTGGGTCATTGCCCTCCTATTCTTTCTAAGCACTCACTTCTTCAATATTTTCCTTTCACTCACCTTGATAGACTTAACTACAGTTTGTTCCCAAATCTACATACCCAGCCTTCCCCCATCCCCATGTTCCATGACTGCATTTCCAATTGTCTACTTAACACATCCATTTGGATGTTTCCCATCACTTCAATTTCAATATGTCTGAACCCAACAGAACCATCTGTTCCCAGCCTCACCCCATCTGTTCCCTTTCCAGTTTCCCCTGGTTCTGTGAATGACATCACATGTTCCTGATCACCCAGACTAGAAATCTTGGAATTATATCTGACTTATTTCTTTTTTCACTTCTTATATACAATCCATCAGTCATCCTGCTGAGATTTTCCCCTTTGAAAATAACTTTGTGAGTGACTTCAGGTTGAAAAGGGGATAATGTACCTGCATTTATCTCTGTTCTTTTCTGAAGCGTAACTAAAATGGCAGTAAAGTTATGTTTTTAAAGGCAAAACCCCAACGCATGACAGGAAAAGGAGAAAACCGTAAGCTGGAGAGTACGTGGATGAGTAACTTGTTTAGCACACCCCTAAAAAGCTAAACTATAAGCCAAGAACAGAAAAGATCCTAGGAGCATCCCAATTTTTACATCTCTGAGCAACTCAATGGCCCTGAAATTTAGAGGCACTCAAGAAGTGGGAATGAAGGCAGGGCTAAAGAGATGGATTATTCGAAAGCCTTTTTTAGACAGTTAGAACCCTAGTTGCCCTTCCCTAATGCTCCCCACCCCACGAGAAGACTGGAGATTTATCCTCTGGAACAATCGGTTTCTGGCCTGGGGACACCAGTAACTATTATAGATTGGTGCTGTACCAAAAAAACCAAGGTGATCAATTAAAAGTTTATGTACTGATTGCTGAAACTTTTCATTCTCTCCCCCTGCTCGTCTCCAGAGCTCAAGCTTCTCTGAGGTAGGAAATGGAAGATGTCTCTCTGGGGACTCTGGCTTGATCAAGAAAAAAAACTTAGAGTTACTGACACCAGGAGGCCCCAGTGACGTGGCCTGGCCAAGCCATCTTCCAGGAAAGCCTGTGGTCAATAAACACATCCAATCCATTTTTAGTGCCCCACTTTTACATATGAACAGACAGAGAAGGATTGCCAGACATTGAGGAAAGCCTTTAATATGAAAGATGGAAAATAAAACAAACAAAAAATAAAGTGGAGGAAACAGAGACCATGGAGGGAGAAGAAAATTGGAGTGATAAAACAAACTTCTATTAATATTTTCAAAGATCTAGGAGTATATTTTACATGCATGAATAAGACTATAGATGCTATGTAAAAGAAGGTGAAGATGAAGACGAAGATGAAGAAGAAGAAGAAGAGGAGGAGGAGGAGAAGGAAGAGGTGCAGGAGGAGGAGGAGGAAGAGGGGGAGGGGAGAAAGGGAGGAGGAGGAGGCAGAAAGAGAAAGAAA